>JABSTQ010011299.1:0-587500 GCA_013358835.2 Ixodes persulcatus | reverse complement strand
AAGACGTCTTTAGGCCGGGATATTTACGATACGGATTTGCGAGCACCGGTCAGCGGCAGAGAGAGAATGGCGTCGAGAACCAGTCGCAATCGCAGCGCTATCTATGCGCAGCCTTTTTCGCCCAGTGGCGTCACGGCAGCGTCACCGGTTGTTCGTGACGTCACCCGATCCTTCCACACAGCACTCCGGCGCCGCTGGAGGCACCGTTTTTCTCAAACCAACGTCGCATCAATTGGATGTCTTATCAGATGGCTGCATATCAGTATTTGGGGGGCATCGCCTATTACATGAACGTGTTCTCTTCTTTTTTTTTTCTTTTTTTTACGACCTTGCTTGCATGATGGTGACTCGCGAGGTGGTTTTTCAAAACTGGTGGAGCTGGCGATTTTGTATCTAAGGGGGGACACTGTAGAGGTCAATGCACAGTGGGTTTCTTTCTGTGCTATTAGGACGGTCGGCAACTAGGTATCCGCCAAGTGATAATACGCGTGCCTGTGTGAAATGAATGATCGACTGCCCCGGATGAACGCAAGAGCCTCCCTTATCATATCTGAGGTCACCACTCAACCGTCGCTTGTGAATCCCCCCTCCGATGCTCGCACGCACACAATCACACACACACACACGCGAATTAGTCGATCATCAATGTTGAGATAGCGAGATGCCGGTCTGGCAGTGCAGTGCGTCTGCTAAGCAGCGTCACACAAACGTAGTGATTACACGATTACAATAGTGATTACTCAATCAGATTGAAACGGACAGATACAGAAAGCAACCCCCCCTCTATCTCTCTCACACGCACACACATACATACAACACAGCCAAACGTGTCGTTTTAGGAGAGTCAATCAGTCGCGGATGTGGCTATCGGTGCGGGTGCGAATAACTACACTCTAAGAAATGCCTGCGCGACTACTTACACGCAAAATACTCAAAGAGCAAATCTCTGCAATCTACGAAATCAGCTCAGCGAATGATGAGGCGGAACATCCGTTTAGGACCTCAAAATGAAGCCTGCACTGTAACATAACGGAATGCAAGCATGACGCTTTGCATTACGTAATGCCACAGCGCAGACTTCATTTTGAGATGTTCCGCCTCATCATTCGCTGAGCTGATTTCGTAGATCGTAAAGATCGGCTCTGCGAGTATTTTGCGGGTAAGTAGACGCGCAGGCATTTCTTAGAGTGTAGGAATTACTCGGAAGAATTAAAGACCAAGGTCTCTAAACTCGTCAAACACAAATTTGGAGCCGAAAGTTCACGGAGAGCGCCGATGGGACGTCGGCGAAAAAAGCGCGAAGTCATCGTCGTGCTAGGCCAATCGGTGCGCTTCGTCAATTTCGGCCCCAACCTTGTGCTTGACGAGTTTAGAGGCTCAAGAGGAATGCCGCCGTAGCTGGATTATGACTCGTCCGACGTGACCCTATTATAAGTGAATTGCGCTGTAGCCAAGCCGAGCGGCGGTAGACCAGCGTTTGCTTTCACCGCCTTGCATGAATGTAGGAACGGGAAGCACGCTTCGCAGAGCAAGGGTCCGTCAATTCGATGAAGCGCATCATAGTCGCGGAACACCTTAAGAAAGGCGGGGCGTCGCGAAGCCCGGGCATCTCAATACCGCTCAGCAGCCAATCAGATTGCGGCATTGGCCGATAAGAACAGCCAAGAGCCAATCACGAGGTGTGAACATAGTGAGCCGCGCCCTGCGTTTCTTAAAGGGCCTCTGACACGCCAAAAAAAATATTTTTTTTTTCATGCTAAACGTTGCAATGACATATCAGGACATTACAAAAAAATTGTTTCACTATAGAGTTCCGTAGTTTTTTTATAAAAAATAGAAATACGAGGCCCAATTGAAAGTTCCCGCCGTGCACTGTGACGTAACAGTGTACCGCAAGGTGTCGGGGCGGTCAGAAAGGAGGCATCGAGCTACGTCACTAATAGTGGGTTAACCGGAAGTCGCGTGAGTTTCACTCCTCGTGCTCTCAGCGACCGCGCCTAAGACTTTTTTTTTTTTTTCCGTTTTATTATTCTGCTCTTCGTACGAGCGATCGTAGAAAGCGAAGTTTCAGTTCCACTAGCTCTTTATCCCTGCACCGTTGGTTAGTTTGCGTGCTGTAAAATTTGAGGACGAAGAGTCAGTGGATCGACGTGATGGAGGTCAATGATGAAAACGATGCGAGTACAAGCCAGTGTACGAGTGCATGCCGTCAATTTAGAACGCTCGCAGAAATTAGGATTGCTAGCATAAGACACGCCCGATCGCATTGCTGAAGGTTGAGACACCGAGGTCGTTGAATCATCGGATACTCTCCAGGCTGTAGATGCCTGCCGTCTAAAGAATACGAACTGGTGAGTGTACCAAGTACAAGTAAACGTCAAGCACAAAGTTCGTATTTTGTCTAGAACATGAGTAGAACTTGTTTACTGGGTGCTCATGCGGCCAATGTATGTCTCTCAGAAATGCATGCAGTGTGATCTCTTCTTCAGTTGCTGAAATACCGGGACAGTCCCTCACACAGCACCTTCTAGGCATTGTAGTTGATCACGTCAATTCACTGACTCCGCTTCTTCTACCTTTACAGCAACATTAAGCGATGAAAAGCAAATAAAAGAAACCTTGTCTGCTTGGATCTCTCGTGGAGGTGCGGAGAATAACAAAAATATTTTAAAAAATATTACACGCGCTCGCGGTAAGCACGAGGAGGGATACAACTCACGTGACTTCCGGCGATGCCTCCCTTCTGACCGCCCCGACACCTTGCGGTACACTGTTACGTCACAGTGCACGGCGGGAACTTTGAATTGGGCCTCATATTTCTATTTTTTATACAAAAACTACGCAACTCTATAGTGAAACAATTTTTTTGTAATGTCCTGATATGCCAATTCAACGCCTAGCATGAAAAAAAAAATTTTTTTTTTTGGCGTGTCAGAGGCTCTTTAAGCTGTCACTGTCTATACGGCGTGCAAGTTGGTCGGCTCCTTACGCACCTCGTGCGTTTGTTTACCCCCTAAACGCGCCCACGTGCTTCTGTTTACCACCGACCTCAACCAATGACGGTGCGCGCTTGATTGCGTCGTCATGGCGCGTTCCCTGCGCCTTCTCTGTGTTGCCCTTTGATTGGCGTGCCCATCTTTGCGTTCCAAAACGCCAAAGACGCATTTTGGAACACTTGCTCGCCGTATAGTGATTGAGAATACCGTGTTAGAACGTTAGGGTAAGAACTGGTTCGCTATTTGCCGTGAACTGTTCGGAATAAATCTAAATCTGAAAACGATAAGCTTTCAATCTGCGTGAGATTCAAACTTCTTGCGCTCGATGTCCTCTTTTATTGACTCTGTGTAATGAAGGTACTTAATTATACATTGCTTATTTGCTTTTGTTTTGCATTTTGGAGGTAAACGTTCCTACACAGCTATGAAAAAAAAAAAACGAGTTGATAACGGGAATGTATTATCACCCCAAGAACGACCGTGTTCTTCACGATTTTTGGACAGTCAGTTTTAATGCGTTAGCATTAGTGCCCTGGTACATGCGTTGACCTTGGACTGTTTTGGAGCAGACGTATTCAAAGTTTGCATCGTCGCCACGGGATGGCGCACACAGCCCCACTGGATTAGAGTAACTGTATAAGCAGAGCCTATACAGTTACTCTACACTGGATGGCGAAACTAACTAGAAAACGCTTTCTGCTAGCGGCGACAGGTGGCGGCGGGGTGCATATTTCGTGAGGCTTTGTGATAGGATGCGTAGCAACGAAGGCCACTCTGGATTGACTAGTTATAGGAAGTGACGCCCCCGTGGCGTAACAGCTAGCAACCGAAGATCGCCGGCGACGTCGCGATGTCCCCCTTCGCCGATTTTGAAGCCACGCAGTGGGGGACGGCGGGTGTATCACTGGGGCGCGTGTCCGAGCCTCTCGTTCACGCCGCTTCGCGGCGACAGCCTGCGGATGGCTCATTACAAAAAATTAAGCCACCTTGGGCCGGCTGTGCTTTGGGCCATCCGTACACGCCGCCTCGCGGCGCCCCAAGCACGCCTCGGTTCCTATAGGTGTTACGTCACAAGTCCGGCGTGCGGGTGCGCGCTTTGGACGCCTTCGGAAGCTTTTGCCGCCGGCTTTGGAGACCCGTGGACGCACATAGGCTGCGGTTCTGTTCTTCGGACTATATATACCACGCCGTTCTTGACGCGCAGTTATCATGTAGCCGGGTCGTAAGCGCACGGTGTCGTCGCCCTGTATATGCACAACAACCAAATGGCTCTGTCGTTTTCTGCGCATTGGGCGCACGTGCTCCATGCATACGCTAAGTGACCTGATCCGCTTGCATTAGGGAGAAGAGGAGGTTCGGGAATGTTCACCCCGCGGAAAAGTGCTGACAGGCTGCATTCACCATGCTTTGTTATATATAACCGCGGCGCGAAATGCTCACGCATTTCTTCGAGAATCAGCGCAGCGGCAAGCAGCGATTTTTTTTTTAATAAGATATTAATAACTACATCGATTGTTTTTGTCAGTTGGATGCACGCTTTTTAAGTTCTGCGGAAACGGGGAAAGCTGGTGTTTTGAGCCATGAATGCCGCTACCGCGGCGCCACAGAGGATACCCGTAATTGTCCATCCGGGCGAGTTAATGACAGCGCGCACGACGCCATTTCTGGAATGGATCTTGAGTCGGAAATGCACCTGTAGTACTTCGTACCGGCTCACTACGCGTTCGCAAACAGAGAGGAGCATTCAGTTTGTTTACACCGAGAGAAATATCATATCGCTCCGGCGGCGAATTACGAACTAAGAGAGGATCAATATCGGGACAATACAATAATAAAAAAATAAAGCACGGCTACAAAAAAGAATAAAACCTTAAACGACATCACCTAGACAGAAAGCCGCTGACTTTTCTACGTGACCGACTGACGACGAGCGCGGGTCACAGATTTGACGCGAGTCCCGGCCCAACGCTGACGTAGGTCTTAGTGACGTATAAAGATCGGCACGTTGGCGTAACGCACTCTCTACACCTCGTTTCCCATTACGTCAGAGCACAGTCAACGCTATACGAGCCCAATGCACCAACCATATAGCGTCAAAGACGCAACGTCATGGCGTTCCTGTACGTTTTCTATCAGCTCATAAACCAATCAAGTGCAGTGTGCCCTGTGACGTGGAGCCACGCATAGGGGACAGCGGGTGTACCACTGGGGCGCGTGTCAACCGTGTAAAAGTGTGCGCGCGCGCGCGCGTGTGTGTGTGTGTGTGTGTGTGCGTGTGTGTGCGTGTGCGTGTGCGCGTGTGCGTGCGTGTGCGTGTGCGTGTGCGCGTGCGTGTGTGCGTGTGCGCGTGTGCGCGTGTGTGCGTGTGCGTGTGTGCGTGCGTGCGTGCGCGCGCGCGCGCGTGTGTGTGTGTGTGTGTGTGTGTGTGTGTGTGTGTGTGTGTGTGTGTGTGTGTGTGTGTGTGTGTGTGTATGTGTGTGTGTGTGTGTTCGAGACCTCGACTGCACTCTGCCTTATGATGAAACGGAGTATAGACGGAGATTAATGCAGACGAACGTAGTCTGGTTTACGGTGACCTTGTGTCCACGCGCTGTCGACGACCACCAGGTCTTAATCGAAAGCTGCTGATTAGCTTTCAATCCCAAACAATCGATCAAATCTAATCCTCGAAGCGCCGTGTTGCTCCGCGTTGAAGCGAGTGATTCACGCGGCGGGCCCGAGCTAGCGGGAAAAGGCTGACATCAAAGAGAAGCTGTAGAATGTTAATAGCGCCACTAAAATCGAAAAAAAAAAAGAGAAAAAGAAAAGAAAAGAAAGAAAACACGAGTGGATAAAACTGAGCAAGGTTACAACGACATGTTTTCAGCCGACAGACCACGACGACAGGTGATTCAGTCATTCGATTAATTCCACCGGAGTAGCGCTATCAAAACAAACTGTTCGTCTACAGGAATCTTTCCGAGAGACCTGGGATCAGTTTAACTCGAGGACCGATGACAGGAAGACCAGGACGCTGCTTGACATAACAAACAGATTTTCTGACTCATCTTCTGGAAGAAGAAAGAGGCATAGCAGCTGTCGCCACAGTCCGTCAATGTACTATAGTTTACCTTCGGGAATCGAGCCTTACCATGTACTTCCCCTTTAAAATAGTTACCTAAGCTACGTTGTAATAGCCGTTTGCAACATTAACGTGAAACGTTTTTCGGCTAGTTGCTTCGGATTTCGTAAAGCCGTGGCCTGTGATGTCACATGGCTTCCTGTCACGTGACCTATACACAAAATCAGTTTCCCCGCTAAATGTAGCGGAAAAATTGACGTCACGTGACATGGTCACGCAACCTATACGCAAGTTCAGTTCCCCGCTTGATTTAGCGGCAAAATTGACGTTACGTGACCTCCACTAATTCAGTTTCCCCACTAAGTTTGGCAGCGAGAATTACGTCGCATGACTTCGTGTCACGTGATTTAGACACAAATTCAGTTTCCCAGCTAGATGTAGCGAAAAAACGGACGTCACGTGATTTCAACAGAAATTCAGTTTTCCCCGCTAAATTTAGCGGGGAAAATGATGTATCATGACTTCATTTCACGTGACATACACACAAGATCAGTTGCTCCCCTAAATTTAACGAAAAAAAATTTACGTCACGTGACATCGTGTCACGGGACCTGTCGTAACTTCAGTTTCCCCGCTAGATTTAGCGGGATGATTGACGTCACGTGACCCACACATAAATTCTGTGAACACGCTACCCGTCATTCCCCATACTCTGTGGACAGAGGCCGACCCGACGGGGAAAGTCAGTGGGTCAATGCAGTCAATGAGTCAATGGGGTGGAGAGGAGTGGAAAGTCTTGGAGGCACAGCTCGCGAAGAAATGCCTGAAGGTTAGTACTAGCGTGTGTGGTGCAAGAACGTTTCACGTATTTCACATAATTGCCTAGCAATTTGTTTAGTAGGATTACGCACATTGTATCTTTCAGACCTAATCGTATTTTGAGATCCGTCGTCCACTGGGATCCTTCCATTGTTCACCCTAAATGGCTCGCTCCATGTCGCGCAAAAAAGTAAACTCATGGGCTTTTTCTTTTTTTTAAGCGCTGTGTTTGTGATTAATTTCTTTATTACTATATGATTCGACGTATAAACTTGTGATCTGTGCACGTGAATGAGCCCTTCAATATTATGTGTACGTTTTAAATGCGTCCCAACTATAGTCAAGTGCTAATAATCCAGGCCGGGGTGGTCAAACTGCGGCTCGCGAGCCGCATGCGGCTCTGTGCTGGTTCATGCGGGGCTCGCGACTCCCTGGTAAGCGTGCCCCCCTTCCCCTCCTTTGTCCCCAAGAGAAAAAGAGTTCTAGAATTAAAAAAAAATAAAAGCTCACAGTCTTGACAGCTTTGTACTACACTAGATACATAGAGCTGGTCTGCTTTTTGACGCATAGATATGTCCAGTGACCTGTTTCCTTTATTGTTCTAGAAAGAATTTCGAACCGTATACGCATAATGGGCGTCAGAGGCAGCGGCTGGCTAGCGAAGCGTGCATTCAGTTTTGCTTAGCGGTTGAAGAAACGTTCTGCTGCCTCGCTTTATTTGTTGCAGTCGACAATTATACTTGTCCCCTTTGGAAATGACTCTTCCCTCTATATCGTTTTTTGTCAAAAGTAGACGCCCCCCCCCTTTTTTTCTTTTTTTTTTCTCGTGCTTCTCTGAATTTTTGTAGTTTTGTTTGGGGCTCTAACCCCATGTCACTGTGGCCACCCTCGATTCAGGCGTATCGACATTACATTGATTTCAGATATGTAGTTTCGTAAAATATATTAATAAATAAAATTAACAAATCACTATGATAACGATAACAAACGTGCGAAAAGATCGAGGGTATCTGATTATTAAATCACGAATTGATTCAACTAATGTTCGTCCTCATAATTAGCGTGGAATGTTTGCGTTAGTAAACGTCATTTTAGTGGAAGGCTAAAAATTCACTACGGTGCGATACAATAGCGTTCGTGCTTTTTCATCGTATTGTAGAGAGACACGTTTGTAAACAGAAAGAAAAATATTAGTGGGGTGCAAAGCGTGAACTGGGAGGTCATTTCAATGAAACTATATAGGCGTTCCTTTGAGCATTGTATAGACACTGAGAGTTCGCTCCGACCCCGAAAACGAAATACTTAATTTTAGGGTAGTGAACCTGGATCCGCTGAAAAGCGACTGGAAGTTCCTAGCGAGTGGTTGAAATCTAGGAACGACCCTTTCATAGAGTGTCGCAGTCTGCATTTTTTTATTGGCCGAGGGAACAAACATCAGCTTTGCATCGCGTGCACTCTAAAGCGATAAATCATTGGCTCACATAAAAATTGACACACCCCTTTATCTCCAAAATCTTATAATGCATGGAATGAATGACTTGGGGTCGATCGTTTAAATGTGTTTAGAGCACATTATGTAGTCGTTTCGGAGAGTGCGGAAGAACACATTATTTATTGATTGGCATCACCCTCCTCTACAACATCACTATACAGTATGGAGGGTACCGGTGTAGGGTGACTGGAATGTGATGCGTAAGGCATACCTTAGCCTTCACAGAGGTACTGCATCGGGCTGCAGAGTGCAGATCGATCCAGAGGTTCTGGGTTCGTTTCGTGGTGGGGAAGGGGCGTATATTGGTTTAATTTTATCTAAGTGATGTGTACGTTGTTTTCGCTTAAGTTGTCATGGTAACCAAACTGTTGTGTCTACGTCCGTGCGTACGGACGCACGGAAGGACGGACGGATGGATGGACAAAATGCATTCCATGCATGAAAAAATGAAGTTACCACGGATCGCTGTATTTGCAGGCCGCAACTTTCGGAGGACTTGGAACAGGAAACGTGGCGGGTAATCTACTCCCATCGTCCGCTTTTTTGAAGTCAGCATTTTTCGAATTAATAAAATTTTGATTAAGGTCTCGTGTTATCTTTAAAAAATAAATAGAATTAAGGCAAGAACAGAGCGGGAAACGTACTTGTTTCTGAGAAGGTGGTGTCCTTTCTGGCCGAGGAAAAAAATATACGACTCTAACACGCTATAGATCCAAGTGGATTGCCAAGGACGTTTGGGGAACGCTCGAACAGAGAGTCTCGCGCGCGCTTGTAATTACGCACTTGTAGCTCAATGATTGTGACGTCTGCCTGCATAATGAAGGCGCCGTTCGGCCGCACCGCCTCGGCCGTGATGGTGCAACGGGGTGAGTCCCTCGCCCGTTGCGTCAACTCGACCATGTTTTCTTTGGGTGCGCCGGCGTCCGCTCACACGCGGAGCACTTTCTCCCCAAGGGATCATATACCGAGCCGAAAGGAAACATGAACTGAGATAAAGAGAAAAAAAGAAAGGGAAGGAGAGTGAAAGGCAGACCCTTCTCCCTTTCTCTCTTTGAATGTTTTGGGAAATTTCGCGCCTATGGATACGTGCTGAAAATAACGATCTGTGTTTTTCCGATGGCCGCTCGCTCAGCGCGTTTCTTTTTTGCCGCCGCGTCCTTGGCAATGGGGGGAGATACGCACCGAAGCGCATTTGTTGCTGGCACTTGTTCGTTTTCTCTATCTTTTTTTCTTTTTTCCGAAGAGTCCACCACGCCTTTCGTCCGCGGTGGTCAACTGTGCTGTGGTAGTAGCCGGTGTCCACCCGAAAAAAGATAACATTACGACGGGGACTTCCTAAATTGTTCGCCTCGTCGTTGAAACAGCGCGTGTTCAAATCTACGGTTGTGTTGCCAGTTTGCGTACATCATTTTAAAGTTTGAGGCTGACTGGGTATAAAAGAATAAAATTTAGTTAAACATGGATGACGTAGTTGGTCATCCCAAGCGCGTAACTCCTGATAGATTTTTTGTTGTCAGTTTGTATTGATCAGGAATCTTCGTCGCCCGGTCTCTGAGTCACACGGCTTGCACTACCTGACGTATCACTCGGTTTCGCAAGTTAAAATCCCAGTAGCGATGCACTCACCCTCGATATGCGCCACGCTTATTTTAGATGTCAATTTTATATGCAGATTGCTAATTTACGAACTTTTTTGAAGCTACTTCCAAGACTCAGTAACTGTACAAAAACTCTCTAGAGTCACTTTTTTATTTTTATTTTATTTCTCCGAATGCAAAGCTCTGACGGAGAAACTGGATTCCGCTTATCGCATCTGATCCAATGAATGGGTGGATGTATGTGCATAACTTCTTAAAACGGGCGGGGGCTTGCGCCACCTAGCCAGTGTATCTAATAACATTAAGGTAAAACCTTGTAATTGACTTCGTAAGTTGGACGTCACCGCTCCAAACAAACCGTTGCTAGGGGCGTTGTTATGGACGAATACATGGGACTAAAGTTTGCTAAAAAAAAATCAAAAAAAGAAAAAAATTGGACGTGGAATTTGAACGTTTAATGAGAATATATGTTGAGAGCCTAGATTTCACACTTACCACGACAGAAGTTTGCTCTTTCTTAAATAAGTATCTGCGACGCCAACTTCCGGCCCTCGAGACGTCTCGAGATGCCTGCTGCAGACGAAGAATGCACACGAAATGACTGAAGTATGCCGTCTGCAACGGTTTGAATCGTTTGCATAATGATACGATTTTGATCTCGTATTTACTGGAACACGGTAGGTCTAAGAAAACTCATCAGGTTTATAAAAAAACGAATTCTATTTCCGTGTGATACGATACTGCCTAACGAAAATTATCACACGCATGGAGATCAGCTAAAAATACCGCGAGAAAAAGCATCTGCTTAGAACATGATATCAAAGCAGCGTCGGCTCCTTGTTTTATTTTGCAGTTTTGACGTGCGTTGTAATGAAGGAGCCATTGGTCTGTCTCCAACACTATAGCGGTTTGAGAACTTCGTTTTCAAACTCGCAGTATGGGCGTGTATTATTGTACCGGCTTGTAATCATCACACTGAGAAAAAAAATTCTACGGATTCTTCAGCTTTAAGTAAGAACCCAAATAGCGAAGGAGCTGGATAATAACATTGGCTAAGTTATACTGCCGCGAGCATGATCGAGAATGAACGCTTCTCCTTACATCTAGAAGATTCGTGTTCATTCTTACACCGAGTGTAAAGGATAAGGAGGCCACAATGTCCTTGCCAAGTCAGTATCGAACATTCTAGGTCGAACATTCGAGATGCCGATTGCAGTAGGTAAGGAGTCGAGCGTGAGCTTTGCCGACTCACTCGTATTCTCCCGACGACGAGGCGCATTCCCTCTCGCTCCAGCCAGCTGTCCCGCCGACGCCGCGACGTACGCTGCTGCTGCTGCTTCGACGCATTCTTTCTTTTGGTTCTGGCACAAGTTCGCCGATTAAACCTTTATTTTCAGGTTACGCTCATCGAGCCTTTTCCATCCGCGACATTTCTGGTGGAGTTGCGGGGTAAAGGGGGAAGCATTCCTCCTTGGTCATGCACGCAGCAACATATGTATATATGTTACGGAGAGTTCGTTTGATCGAACAAATGTGCACAGAACAACAGTGCTGTCAGAAATCCTTGAAACGTGCTCACGCCTGCACTTCAACCTTGATACAATTCACGTCGTCGTCGTACGTGATTCGGCTTCACAGTGTTTTCACCTTCTCAAATATTGCGGAACCGAGCTCCACGGGCAGACGTTCGTGCGCTCGCGCACCTCGAACGTCGATCAAAGCTGTGCACGGGCACTCATCGCTTCCGAAATCCCACCGAAAGTTGACCCCGAGAATATAGGTTTCGTCGAGCGTCGCCAACCTCATGCAACGCAGTCGCGTACTCCCTCAGAAAGAACTACTGAACCCGCGAAGCCGTCGTGTCGTCTCCGCAAGGCAAAGCCGGTTGTGAAACTTTATTATTACTGACTTCTATCGTCGCTTTATGGAACTGAGATGATAGAAAAAGTCTTAACAATTAGATATTGAGAAGACATAGTGCTTGCAAACAATAATTTACTTCTTTTTTTTTTTATCAGTCAATTTCTAACTTCGCGTCGAGCCCTCATGCATTTATTTATAACAACGGCCCTAGCAACGGGTTGTTTGGAACGGAGCGCCATGTTGTAACGTCATCACTTATAAAATCAATAGTAATACTGAAAAAAAAATTACAGGAGGGCACTTAAGGCTGCTTACGTGTCGGAAGGAGAAAGTATTATAGTCTTGCGGGAGAAATGTTTTCGAGTAATGTTTCTACCCATATTAAAGTTTAGGACGACGTTTAGGACGACGTCAAGGACGACGTCCTAGAGATCGACGCCAAGTACGGCGTCTAGTACGACCTCTAGGACGACGTCAAGAATGGCGTCTAGGACGACGCCGAGGACGATCTCTCGGACGACCTCAAGGATGACGTCTAGGAAGACGTCCCAGAGGATGACGTCAAGAACGACGTCCAGGACGACTTCTAGGACGACCTCTAGGACGACGTCTACGACCACGTCGAGGAGGACGCCTAGAGGAGGACACTTAAGCGTATATGCGTGGGCGGCCACGTTTGCCTGCGAAAGCCGTCGTAGATGTAGACGCTGCTGCCGATGTCGAGGTAGTAGACGTAGACGCGGTCGCCTCACAGTCCCTCGCACGAAGCACACAACGAGCACAGATGAAGTCCGAAGCGCACCTTTTGCACACGGCGCTCTGGCGGTGACATCACGCTCCCGCACCTGAGCGTAAGCGTGAGCGGTGCGTGCTTAATTACGTATTTTTATGGCCATCTTTCGGGCACAACGACGCCGCTTTTTCGCGTAAAGCGCCGTTCACACTCTTGCGACCGAGTAAGACCGAGTGACACCAGACCGGTTTTTAAGCCTTTTGCGACTTCTTAGGACCGGATGCGCTGCAGCGGAGCTGGTCGTAAGAGATCGCAAGAGGCTTAAAAACCGGTCTGGTCTCTCTCGGTCTTACTCGGTCGCAAGAGTGTGAACGGGCCGTAATGGGACAAGTCAGGTTGTCCTAGAGGTCATATACTATACATCTAGGACAACCTCAAGGACGGTCGACGACAAGGACAGCGTCGTCCTTCAGCATACGATTGAGCGGCTCGAGCCGCTCAATCGTATTTTTATGGCCGTATGCGCCACTTTTTCGCTCAATAGAACACGTAAGGCTTTCGCCTTAAAAAAATATCCCATAACACGATGGCCGACAGCGCCACAACGATGCGATGCATGGCACGGCTATGGTATAAATCCCCGTTGGTTGACTCTTCCTCGATGGAAAGATGGCGGTTTCGCACATCGCCTCGTAATACAACCCGACCGTGGCCAAAGAACCGTTGAAAACGGTAAAACATTGTTATCGCTATAAACGAACCTACCACTTTATGTCTTCAGTGCGACACTGACGCGAGTGCGTCGTCATTAAAAGCAAATTGAATGTCGTAAATGATCAAACTGCGAGATCTTGAAAAGAAGTACCCTGGAAGTTTATATTAAATACTTTACGAAACGTGGGGTGCGGCTCGTTCTGAGCACGCGTCTTGCTTTCTGATTGGTTCTTCGGCATCCCTATCTTGTAACGCTGCAATCTGATTGCCGTGTTCCCATGACGGCCCCCACAAGGTTCTGTAGCGCAGACGGGCGCCACTCACGGACGGCGCTCAGGGAAAGACCTAAGTGAACGCCGCACACAATCGAAACCTTTATATTTCCGCATCCACTGTTCTCGTCGTCCTCCCCAAAACATCGTCGCCCCGAACGTCCAGCAACCGAAGTTCCAGATACGCTCCAGCCGCCACATGCATTGGCCACAGTACGTAGGTATCCCACCTCCTCTGACACCTTCTACACGCATAACTCGCCCGCCCGCGGCGAGAAGAAAGCCTAGGCTCCAGGGGCGTAGCCGGGGCGGGGGGGGGGGGGGGGGGAACCCTCCGGCCGACCCTATACTATACACGATTTTGACACCTCCCTCCTCCTCTTCGCATCGCACCCCAATTAGTGGACATCCCAACCACCTCAACACCCCCCCCCCCCCCCCCCCCCCCCCGAAAAATATTCCTTTACGCCACTGCTATAGGCTCGGATAACAGCATTCTACAAACTTTCGACTACTCTCTGGGAAAGGAGTACTTTGGGCACGCACATACAGCGGCTTCCGAGAGAACATTTCTCCGCTTGACTCGAACGGCTCCTGAGAGCTTCGAATTACGATGCCTGACACAGGTGCCGCGTCGGCGGCGGAACTTGCCGCACGCTTCACGCTTGTATTAGTTCCGCGCAATGTCCACTGCATAACATGGCTCAACTTACCATCGCACCGCGCATACTGCTCTCTCGTCTGATTGCCGTATTCTCTCGCGATTTCACCATTTCACGCCACCGCGAGGCAACCCTATGCACGAGGAAATAAGAGAATACGGCGCAAGATCACCAGGAAGACGCTACAAATCAATTATAAGAAGAAAACGACTGAGAAATTAGTTTTGCAGGATATGCCTCCTTCCCTGGGTCTAAGCCTCAACCAGCATTTCCTGCATTACTCATCCACGGTACTTGCTTGACTGCAGAGATGAGACGGTTGTCGTTGACGCAGCCCAGCTTCGACCGTTTCTGGAGCGATAAGTTTCTTTGTTCCGCCGGCGGCAAGGCGAGTGTGCGCTGTCCAATATATAACATCTGTCATCCTCTCCTGTTTGTTCTACCTAATATAGTTATGTTAGCGTGCGTGTGTTTTATTTTTATTTTTTTACTCCTCCCTTTTCCACCGGACCTTGTGCCAGGGCCCCGTGCCAAGGCTGACTCCTTCTGCATTCATCAACGGTATCCTTTCTTCAAGAAGGGGCGTGAATACCCCCGGTCGCGCAGAACCGACATGTCATCTGTGAACTCGAAGACGAACACGCACGTCATCACACGCTATAGTGCACACACATACACATATACAGACACACCTACAGTAACACGCAATATGCATATATGTTCCCAGTATTAGGTGACAGCCATTGTGATATACCTTGATAACAACAGCATATTGGGTGAATTCTTCTCGATGCAAAAATTAACGGCCCAAAATATTCAAATTGGTCAATCATTTTCAGCTGACAACGTGGCCAAAACAATTACGAAGAACAGTTATTCCCAATTCTATAGGCTTTCAAAGCTCGACAGAGATATCACTGTCACAGGGAAGACGGGCCGTTATCGAGTTTGTGTTAACCCGTAGTCAGTGGCAGTTTAAGAAACGCAGAGCGAGGTGAGTCCCGTACATCTTAATTAGCATCCCCGCTGCAGCCAATTCGATCGCTGAATAACCGATAAGTGCGCCCAAGGACGAATTACGAATCAAAAAGGGCCAAACACACGAAATCACGCCCCGCAATTCTTATCAAACATCGATCTGAAACTATACGGAGGGCACGTTCGTCTGCTTCGTTCGCAGGAGTTGCGATGAAGACAAAACGAAAAGCTCTTATTGGCTGATTAAAAAAAGTGAAAGCCGTTTACAACTCCCTGTAACACCGAATTAAAGCGCAGCTCTTGAGGAGGAGGAGGGAAGGGTACTGGGGGGGGGGGTGTCACGTGACCTTGGGGGGTCACGTGACCTTGGGGTGTCACGTGACCTTGGGGTGTCACGTCACGTCGGGGGGTCACGTGACCTCACGTGACGATGACGATGCCGATGACGTCATCAGTGACTTCACTGATGACGTCATCAGTAATGATGACGTCATCAGTAATGATGACGATGACGATGCGGATGCCAGTGACGTCATCAGTGACGTCACTGATGACGGCATCAGTGATGATGACGATGACGATGCGGATGCCTGTGACGTCATCAGTGATAAAGACGTCATCGGGGGGTCACGTGACCCCCCTCCCCGAGGTCACGTGACTCCGGGTGGGGGCTCGCGCGGTGCATTATGGGACATTTCCCATAATGCACCGCGCGAGCCTCCCGGGGTCACGTGACATCGGGGGGGGGGGGGGTAGGGTCACGTGACCTGGGGTCACGTGACCTGCCCCCCAGGTCACGTGACTCCGGGTGGGGGCTCGCGCGGTGCATTATGGGACATTTCCCATAATGCACCGCGCGGTTACGCCGACGCCGCTCAAGCCGGAAACGGGCCCCTAAGAGATGCGCTCTAACAAATGAAAGCCGTTTACAACTCCCTGTAACGCCGAATTAGAGCGCAGCTCTTGAGGAGGGGGGAAGGGTATTGAGGGGAAGGTATACCCCTCCTCCCTCGTCGTCACGTCTTCATCCTGTCTGCTACTCCTCCCTGTGAGTGGCGTCGCCTTCGCCTCACGAGGTCACGTGACCTCACGGGGGTCATGTGACGTCACCGGGGTCACGTGACATCACGGAGGTCACGTGACTCCTATTATGTCACGTGAAGATGACGATGACGTCATCAATGACGTCACTGCTGACGTCATCGTCACTAGTGACGTCATTAGTAACGTCATCAGTGACGATGTCGATGCGAATGCCAATGACGTCATCAGTGACGTCACTGATGACGTCATCACTAATATTAAACAGCGCACAAAACGTCGGCGGAAGAACCTACAGTAGAACAAAAGAGTGCATCGTCATCGTCATCGCCACTGATGACGTCATCAGTGACGATGCCAATGCCGATGACGTCATCAGTGGCGTCACCGATGACGTCATCAGTGGCGATGACGATGACGATGCGGATGCGGATGACGTCATTGATTACGTCATCAATTACGATGACGATGCCGATGACGTCATCAGTGGCGATGACGATGGCGATGACGTTACTGATGACGTCATTAGTGACGATGACGATGACGTCACTGATGACGTCATCAGTGACGTCACGCGTCCCATAATGCACCGCGCAATTACGCTGACGGCGACGCCGACGCCGACGCCACTCAAGCCGGAAACGGGCGCCTAAGAGCTGCGCTCTAAAAAATAGTGGGTAGACCCCGAGGCATCTAGCACTGAGGTCTACCCACTATCCTTTCAATCAAAGTAAATCAGAGCTCGGCGTCGTTCTGATGTCACCGCAACTCCAGCGTAAGAAGCAGACGATTTGCTCTCCGCATAGCTATAGGCAACGTTATTAGATTAGCTCAGTTATGGAACTGCCTATAGACGCTGCATGCACAAGCAGTACCTCCCCTCCTCCCCCCCCCCCCCCCCCGCCCCTCACCACGACTCGCCTCCCGTCGTTCGACGCGCTTGACGGCTGCTATGATAACTGCAGTGTATTCTATGGAATGCGTACGCTTCGAAGCGCAGCGTAAAGATATCGCTCCACCGTACTCTATGGAACACACAATTTGTAAACGAATATCGAGATGGCGCTTCGAACGACGGGAGACGGACTGAAGTGAGTGAGGAGGGGGGGGGGGGGGGGGTACCCTTCCGCGGGAGTTCCACAACTATGGTTATCTAGTAACGTCGGTTAATGCAGAGATCGAATCGTCTGCTTCTTGCGCAGGAGTTGCGGTGACGTCAGAACGACGCCGAGCTCTGATTGGCTTTGATTGAAGGGTAGTGGGTACACCTCAATGCTAGATGCCTCAAAGTCTACCCACTATTTTTTTTTTTCAATCAGCGAATAAGAGTTCGGCGTTCTGACATTGTCGCAACCCCTGTGTCGGCTGCGAGCGCCGTGTCAATTTTGTATGACGCACGAGTGGCGTGCACAGCGGTTTCATACCCGACACAGATGACGTCCTGTGACGCGAAAAAAAAAATTCCATGTGCGCGGATCTCATTTGTGCAGGAGAATCGTCATACTGGACATTGTTATTCGCTACATTTATTATGTTTCTATGCGATGATTTAACTGTACGCGTGATCTATCGGAAAGCAGACGGGCGGACCTTTTTCGTAAAACGGTGCGTATAGATTACTCGAGTGAATGAGTTAATTTGAATTGTATTTGAAAAACAAAAATCCTGACCAGGCCTTACCTTATAAGTTTTAAAGTAACCGTGCAAGTAACGGAAGTAAAAGTCAACGCCGCCAGCTGCGTGATTCGACTGTCACGAGCGCCGCTATACAAATGGCTGAACAATACGCCGTTTTACCTCCACTTAAAGCACTATATACCGAGGCTACGGGTGTAAAGGCCGGTTCGGTCATTTGCGTTTGAGTATGGCCGAGTGCATTTGGTACCGTTTATGACGAGATAACACCAGATAGCCGATAAATCGAAGAGCTAGAGTTCATCTCAGATCACGGGAAGCGTTTGCAATTCAGTGGCGGCCCCCTCATGCGGTGATTGATCGCGAGTTCGCATGCGCTGCGTTTCCGCGTGGCGAAGAGTCAAGCAGCAGGAACGGCGGAGACACTTGCAGACGATCAACGCTTTCGGCACCTCGTCTCAGCTCGTACCGCAAATGCGGCCCATAAACCACGTGACCCCATCGAGCAGTTGAAAACCACCTGTAATACAGGCTCTTCGAGAACACTAGAGAGCATGTATTACAGAGTGGTTTATGGGCCACGTTTGCAGTGCGAGCTGCGAAGAGGTGCCGAAAGCGTTGATCGTCTGCAAGTGTCTCCGCCTTTCCTGCTGCTTTCCTCCTCGCCACGCGAAAACGCAGAGCATACGCACGTGCGACCGATCGCCGCAGGAAGTGTCCGCCATCAAATTGCGAACGCTCCCCATGGTTTGTGATGGACCCTTTCTTGAACCTATAGCTCTCTAGAGAAAACACGTTTTGCAGTATTTGCGAGGTCAAATCTACGCGCTCTCTGTGAGAAATGGCCATCAATAACATTTTCAAAAGCACGTAATGTCTATGGGGCAAAAAGTATGAAAAAAATTAAAGCCGTTTACCATTTTCTGTGATGCGAAATTGGAGTGCAGCTCTTAAGGAGGAAGAGGGGAGGGTACGGAGGAGAGGGTAAGCCTCTCCTCCCCCTCCGTGCCCTCCCCTCCGTACCCTCCCCGCCTCCTCCCCTCCTCCGCTGCCATTCAGCCGGAAATTTTGCGAAACTTTTCCCGCTAAATGTAGCGGGGAAGTTTTCCCATAATGCAACGCGCGGTTACGCCCGGTTGCCATATTTCCACGATGCAACGCGCGCGGTTACGCCAACGCCGACGGCGACGCCGCTCAACCCGGAAACGGGCGCCTAAGAGCTGCGCTCTAAAAAAGTTATAAGGAAATATAGGGTGGCGCCAGCGAACCTTCCGCTGTGAAACGAGCCCCAAAATTCGGAGCCTGTACATATAAAACGTCGATTTTCATTGAATGTGCACTGAACAAGCCAGTTTAATACCTCTTGCAGACGGGCACCTAAACGGATCTTTACGCCAAAGGCCTTTAGAATTTTCAAATGACCTTTAAGTTCTGCCGTGCCAGACAGCATAATTAAATGTCATTTAGACGATTTTTAAAGCGATTGAAGTCTCGTAAGTCGTCCAAAAGCATAAATCACGTTCACGCCAGAAAAATATTATTTTGGCGAAATAAATATTTTTTAAGCTTTTGTTAAGCAAACAAAGTAGTAAAAAAGACAAAATGTCAAGTTCAGTCGAGTGATTACAACAAAGTCCATTTTAAGCACAAGCAAAGTGGTTTTCTTTTTGGGGGCAATTAGCTGCAACCCTGAGCGTCTCCCCGCTCACTCAGTCCTAACGTTGCTCAGTGCTCCCGCTCCTTTCCGTGCTTCTGCTGCGCTTTTACCCTGTTCAGTTCGGCGTCGTGCTCGCGCTTGAGTTTCATCGCACGCGTCAGAGGTCCTCCAGCCGATCCTCCCAAAGTCGTATCAGCGCCCAGGTCGCCTCAAGACTCCAATGGAAGCGCGGCGACCCCTTCCAAGGCGTGGACGCTCCTCCGTCGTTCGACATGACGCACGACACGGAGAGTGAGATACAGAAATATATATGTACAAAAACAGAGTCAGCAATACACTATTAAAAGATGATAAAATATAAAGTGGAGAGATAAAAGCTAGATAACTATGGTTGTAAGGAAAATCGAGAGGAGGAAAACCGAGGTGCCGAAGCGGACGATGCGAGCAGGCGAGCAGATGGGACGACGAGGCCTATACTAGATAGCTGGGGCCGTGAGTAGAGAAAACTATCAGTAGAGCGAGGTCTGTATAGAATATACTTGAAACACGCTCTTTTTTAATAATGAACATACAAAAACATTGATTTTGGATATCAGTACGATATTTTATTTCAATTCGCTTCTCTAGTGTAGACCGCCGCTGACAAGAGTACGCCTTTGGCAGCCGTAAAGACCTTTACGCTAAATGCCATTTGGGTTGCCGTGTGGCACTGCTTAAATTTCATTTACACTAAAGGTCCTTGGGCGTAAAAGTTCTTTTTGGTGCCCGACTGACAGGGGTATTACCGTGTGAAATATGAAGGCGTAGTTCTCTGGCTGTAAGAAATGAGCGCAACAAACTTCTAAAGTCAACGTAAAACGCGTTCGCAAACCACCAAGTTTTTTTTTTTTTATGTAAACGTTTTATTTACATTTGACTGAAATAACTCACATGAGTTAGCTACGCTATTTACTTGTGGCGTCGTCTCCCGATAGGTGCATGCAGGGAGCAGACGACGCATTCTGTTCTGTGCTCGCTGCGCCTATCGGGAAATGGCGCCACAAGTAAATAGCGTCTCTAACACGGTCGTCTGCGAAAGCGCCCAACCTTGACTTTGGCAAGTTTGTTGCTCTCGTTTTTTACTGGAAGAAAACTAGGCTTTGACAGTGCACACGGTAAAAGCGACCTGATCAGTGCACATTCGGTGAAAGTTTGTGCTTTCTATGTGCAGGCGCCGATTTTTCCGGCTCGTTTTACTGCGTAAGATTTGCTTGTATACGCCGATCGAAAGTGTTCTAGGGTTGCCCTAAAGGTGGCGCCAGTGTGGTCTCTCGTCGTAAGCGGTTACATGTAATTGCAATGCAGTCAATCCCAGTCAAGCACCAATGCTTGAACCAGATTTAAATATAAAGTTTTGGAATCTGATAGTTCTTGCAGAAGTGGGAGTTTCTAAAGCCATGAACCCAGGCTTCTGCTTTCCCTTCTCGCACCATCACAAGTTGTGCGTAGTGCAGCCAGAAGCACACGAATGACCGCGTAGCTCTGGCAGATGCTTTGTTTGAGTGAGCACTCGCAGAAAAAAAGAATTTGCTGTCGAATGCCACGCCTCGCGTTCTCGCCTTCCGCAACGGCGCGCGTGTAAACTCTTAAGTTGGAGTGCGTATAGATCTGCCTCTGCGGCATGTCAATAACAGTCTGAATTGCCCGGACTCCATCTGCTGCCTGAGCAGAGCAGAGAGCATCGTCCTGTGACTCCGTACGAAACAATGGAGTAAACAGGAAGCACGTGGCCACAGTGTTGACCGAGACCCTCGAGGTCCATGCAGAGTTGAGGCAAGGTTGAGTCAGAAACCAATAAATAAAACGAAAAAAGTAAAAGGAGCAATACAAGCACACGACGGGTTTGTCGGTATGTCTGTCAATTGCTTTGCTTCTTTTATTTTTATTTTTTTTTCGAGTCTGGGCGTATATATATGCAAAGATAACTATTGGACTAGAGCTTATCGCACCCACCGGCCAGGGTTGGCAAGTCTGCAAACCGCATCTCATAAGCCCACGCGAACGTTAACACGATGGCGAAAGATGCCCTCGGACGCTCATGACCTTGGACATAATCAGGAAAACATTTGAAATTCAACTGGCATTTCAAAGTGTTTTATCGCTTTCTAACACCGGTGTAATTTTTGCAAATATTTGTTTCTTCACGCGACCAACGTAATTGTCTCATTGGCAGTTCAGTGCCAGCTGGAACGCCTCATCACTTCGATGCCAGCATTACCAAATGTAAAAAGAAAAAAAAAAAAACAATTCAATGCGTGAAAGTTATCGGTTTTTAGACGTGTTAGACGCGGGAGGACTCCTTGATCACCTGACCAAAATTCCAGGCGGCTTATACTGGCCCGTCAAGCTAGAACCGTGGTCTGCCTCAACGGGCGACGAGTCTCCCAGCTGTAGATGAGAAATGTAACCAGTATAGTACAACCGCTAGCCTGTGCACCACGCAGTAGCGATACACGACCGCACACCGGTATGATGCTCATCCAGATTGAAACGGGCAGGAGTAACTATAACATTCTTAATTAATTATCTAACAAACGCGTAGTATAATTAGCAAAATGCAAGTGTCTGTTACAGGAGTTCGCTAGTGACCCCAAACTGCATGAACTACACGATGATATAATTTATGTCGTCGTTGTTTATTCTGTAATAAAATAAAAAGCAAAATAAAAGAGCGGAAGGTGCAGGGCAAAATCTTAACATCCCTGAAAAAAAAAGGGGGGAAATAAAAGAGGGGGTAAGTTTATTTGTCCTGGAGGGGGAGAGACAAAAGGGAAACACTTCGATGCATAAAAAATAGAAAAAAAAACGCTCTATTATACAGGTACGAGCTGGGTAAGGAGGAAATATAATTGGGCCAGATATGCTCCATGTTATGATGTTCACTGGTCAAGGGATTGTATAATTAAAATTCATGTCGTATGTGTCATTTATAGCCTTCCTATTAGTTAAATAATGAGCCACGTCATTTTCGCAATTTTCCGCTCTTAGTAGCGATAGGAAACTAAGAATGACAAAGCACTTTTCGATTTAAATCAAGTTGGACGACGCCACTTGTTCAGACTTGTACGGCAATCGTTACAGGTAATCAAACTACTTGTAATCGAAAACGTTTCGGAGTAATTTTGTAATCATTTCATTACATTTATTAGGTAGTAATCACGAGAGTAACATGACTACTTTTGAAAGTTACTTGTGACCGTTACTGTTTTCCCCTCCCCTTATAACGGCGTCCTTTGTCTCCAGTACATCCCTACCAAGGAATCCTCGAATCAAGTCTCTGACAAGGGGACGGTCTACAAAAAAAAAAAATGGCAGGAGGACACTTAAGACTGCTTACGTGTAGGAATTCGAAAACATTCCTACACGCAGCGCATTCCTACCAGCAGCGCGTCACGTCTTCCTATCGCACACGGCGCTCCGGTGGTGACATCAGGCTCCCCCACTGCGCAGGCGCGGTCAACCCAGCCGGCTTCACGACTTCCGTGACGAAGCATCTGCGTTGCTATGCTTTTGGTCAATGGGAATTTAACTGCCGTTTCGCTGCTACAGACGGTTACTGACAACGCTGGCTTCGCTCCATGGGACAGTTAATGCTTTCGCATTAAAAGGTGGTGGCCTGAGAAGATGAGTAGTTCGTAATCCGGTGATTCTAAACCAAGAATGAACGGTAGAGAAAGGCCCGTTTTTAAACTGACAGAAAGATATGCCGTTTCAAAAATCTAAAGTAGTCTGAAAGTAACGGTACGGTTTCTTTTTCAAGCAACAGTCAATTACTTTTCCTCTCAAGTAATCAAGTAATATAACTTAATCTTTTTTAACCGAGTAATAGTAAATCTAATTTATTAATTGTTTTAGTAATGTGTACAAGACTGCTCTAGTGTTAGGCTACCCAAGCTGTTAGAACCTGTTATATGCTATGACGCATGAGCGTAGGTGAAGCAGGATTCACTACTCTGTAGGTGTGCATGAATTCAACTTCATGAAGCCCAAGTTAAAAATAACGAAAGTTTAGCATTGCAACATCGTCAGCGCTAAGATTCGAAACGGTATAAGAAATTCCCTGAAAGGTTGAAAGTGAAAACACATGAGCTTCGAACAGCGTAAAATAAATACAGCAAGATCTACGACTTCTGCCATGAAGTAAGACCACGGACGTAGACCAGTTTGATGTGTCTTCTCTCCAACACCCGCTAACCCGCACTATTTAGCGCTAACAATACGACAAGAATTATTTGGTCGTCTTCGTGTCAATAGTTATTTTAGCATATAGCAGGAGGAGCTTGTTTCTTACCGACCGTACTGAACGCTCATTCGGGTAACTCGTAGTGCGTGCTTACTTCAACTTAGAGCACACACAAACAGTGATGGGATTGCTACACTTGTTGCGTCAAACGTCTCTAAAGTGCTTACCGTGCAACACGCTGCTAGATTTTACCAAGATTTGGCAAATTTGCGCCAACACTGCGCCGAAAGTTAATATCACTTTCTCAATTATAAAGCTTATAGCATGCAACGCTTCATTGCCGCATTGTTACAGAAGAGGCCTGTGCGAATTTATAAAGCGTTCGGTTATTGGTTTGAATAACGTATCATTTGATTCAACCTTTGTGTTAAACACTGACAGTTCCCTGAAATCGCGCAACATTTCTTATTGCTCGGGGTAGGGCTAGTTAGCCCCGTTGAGTGCGCTTCTCAGCGCGCATATTTGCTCTGTGGAGAAGAAATACTCGCGGAGTAGACATCGCGATTCTGCGTTATTTCGCTTAGCCCAAAAAAAGAACTCAGTTGGGAAACTGCCATATAGCCTGCTTCGAAAAAGTGGCTCCGATCCGTACTCAAGAACCGACCTAATGGCGATCGCAACGCCGCCATTTCTCTTCCAGCGGCCATTCCGGGAACTGCACAGCCGCACGTTCAGTTCGAGTCGCGCAAGGGCCGGTGGCACCATCTCGCAGTGCCATTTCGCAGTAGCTACATAAACGTTCTTTCATCTTTTGACTCATCGGCAAAGGGCGGCGCTGTTATCGTATCCAGTTTGGTCTCGGTGGACACGAGTGGTCCGGGTCTCAAGGGTGAGTTTCAGAACTAAGTGTTTTAGTAACGTTGGCTTAGCCGCATATCTGCCACTAGCTTCAGGCAAAAGCTCGTTTTCAGAGCGCGGTGCGAGTTGTTTGAGTCCAAAATAGTCTGTAATGTTGAAACTACAACTAAATTAGCTTTAGCAGTGTAATGGTGAAAGCTTGTGAATAAACGTTATTAAGTTCTGCTGCGTTATTTTAGGCGCATTTATTACCCACCTGCTGTCTTCATATCGTCATAAAACTTTACATATAAAATGTCATTGTTGTCCAGAATAAAAGGCAATATCTCCGCTAATTAATTGAACTAGAAATTACACAGATTAATTGCTAACGAAACTTTAACAATGCATTCATTATTTCACTCAACATTATTCTATATTCAAACATTATTTTGGTGGAATACTATTTGGTCTAATTTTGAATCCATGCCTAAAATAACCATTTACGTCTGTTCATCATTCAATGCACTTCATCAATCAGGCAAAAGTACGTCTAATTAGGCAACTCCAATGGTCTTTTTTTATAACAAAAACAGCTTTTGTACAACGTTCTTGTCGCCGTGTCTGGTACTTTTAAGCACCACTGAAGTCTAGTTGAGTGTTTGAGGAAACACAACTGTCTGCTATACAATAGACAAACTGCTTACACAGAAGTCGGAAAGCAAAGAGGCATTGTCTTTAGTTAAACAAGCCAAAACACATAGCATTGTGCTTGTGGTGGAATAAATAAAAACATTGTATACGCTTGTGCTCCAAACGTTAATTTTTCTGCTTCAAATTAGCTGTTGGCTGCTTCAAAACGAAATTCAAAATCACTTGGACCAATCACATCGCTGCTGACACAGAGCCAACTGTCTGCGCTGGGTAATTGATGTCCAATTCCGGCATCTTGATCAAAGTTTTGTGTCAATACGTGTTCAGATCATTCTCTAGGCGCCTTCATTTGGTATAGGTTATTGGCCTTCGGTGAACTTTGCACAAAAGAGGAGACGTGAACAACTGAGAGCGATAGAGCGATAGACATACATTATTTTGAGCCTCTATTCGATTGTTGCGTAGTGTAGGTCTACTCATGGCCACGAAGATTGCCAGCAAGGCCGCTTCATTCCTGCGTTCGCGTTCTTCTTCAGATGAAACAAGACAGGAACAGGAAATTCCGGAGACGTGATAAAGCACACGAGCGGTTGCGTCCTCAACTTCCGTAAGAGATATATAAACAGACAAGGGTTCCCGCACCCGACGACTCGCTGACGCCAGTTCCGCGAAAGCCTGCTCTATTCGAGGGCTGGGACTTCCGTTCGAGACACCCTTAACAATGAACGGGAGCGGATTTCTCGATTCTTCGGGGAAAGTCTCCTTTCCGTGACTGTTACCCGTGCGTACTGGACTGCTATACCTGCGCGACAACTTCTCCAGAAGGAGGCAGCAGCATTGTCTTCGAGAAAGCTTCAGGAAAAGCGTCTGAGGGGACTTACACACGCATTTCCGCAGCACTGTCCGCGCCTTTTCAGGCAGATACTGTGCGTGCGACTTTGGGGTTGACGTCTTACGTCGCATAAGGGAAAGAATCTTAGAAAACCTGTCATTTTATGTTCAAGATGGTTGAAATCAGATTATAATAGTAAGTTGCGACCAGTTTTAGTTGGGTAAATAGTGCGACCACATCGCTTTAAGGGGGACTTATGAGATGTTTTACATCCACTCTTGGATTTTGCACGACCAACAGAAAGGAATTTTAGGTGGACGAACGGGTCATTCGTTCAGCCAATCACCGCTAGACAAAAAAAAAGAATATAGCAACATGTTTGTTGTCTTCTTTATTGCGGCCGTGTAAGAATGCTGGGTCACTCCGGGACGTCCTGATGTTTTTCCTCGGCTGGTATATGTTTTGGGATAAAGACATTGCTACTTTCTCCATCTGCAACCAATGTACGGTACGTCGAAGGAATTATTCGAAGAAACGTTGTCAAACCAAATGAAATCAGGACACAGTAGAGTATCAAGAACTAATGCGATACTACCGGGAGATGAAATGGCCCTAGATTCCGCTCATATATGAACAGCGGTCACGCATTCCCAAGTTTATGTTCGCGCAAACCTGTCGTACATTAATTCATGCACCATCAAAAAAATATGAGTACAACCGATGTGATGGCGAGCTTGCATGCAGGGTGCCTTTTAACGATTGAACCTAGCACTCAGGCGCAAACAGAAAGCAGATGCGAGACAAGCGACTTTGTACCCTCGTAGGGGCTCGAGTCTTGGCTTAGGTCACTAAAAGGAGCAAACCTCCCGCCTAAACGATGCATGCTCTCACTTGAGTTACAAAAGAGCTATTAGTCGACACAATAAATGTGAGCATGTGAAACGCGTCGTGAATTTCCTTTTAAAGAAACGAGTACATACGGTGTCCAGCCTCGGAAAAACGGACCGATAAAATCTCGGACGAGGAAAGCAAGAACGCGGTTCTGGATTGTCCACGAACACGATGACGTTCGAGCTGCCAGTATCGGACAAAGATGCATTGGGTTTGGCACGCGGTTCAAGAAGGAAATGCGCGCCAGACTCATCCGACAGGGCTGAGCGAGTGTTATTTCTGTTAAGAAATTGGTGTACGGAAAGATAAGGCAAACGAGAGAAAGTCCGAGAGCTAGCCAAGAAACCGACCAAATCATTTGCAAAGTATAAATTTCTTCTTATTGTTTTTTCCTTCGGAGGAAGAAAGGCTGTTGAAATAAAAATAACTATGACGAGTTTATTTTTTTTATTTTTTTTCTACTTTTTACAAAGGAAAAACGCTAAGCAAACGAAGCCATTGTGGAGGACCATGTAAGTGTACTACCCGAGTCACCAGTTTCTTCGTGCTAGCGTCTGCGTATCACGCGGCTATCGCCGGTTACGCCCCGTAATGTTCAAAGGGTATGATCGCGTTGACTCGGTACTTACGTTTAACGGGTGTAAGATATACTTCCTACGCGAATCGTGGATCACATACTCGTCCGCGTTTCTTCAAATGGTGTAGCTGTTTTAGGCGCATCAACTGTTGTTGCACAACCGTTTGTAAATTTGTAAAACGAGTTACTAAAACTCCGTGAGTTCATGGGTGCCGAATTGCTTTTTTATCTCTCTGGAAAGGGGAGTAACAGTTTTCGCCAAAAGACCAAGTCAGCTCAAACTCTTACAAATCTCTGATAGTTCCGTGATTCTAATCTCTGAACGCCAAACCAACGCCTCCTAGCGGTAAGAAGTCAGACTACTAAACTCGCGCCAAAAATTCAAACCAAAGCCGGACAAAAGCTGCTGCTGAATCTGCCTGTCCACCAGAAGTTTTTTATTTCATTGAGCTAGCTGGCGAGATCCACTGGTGAGCCTATGTTGTCATTTGCGTCGGCATTCGCATTTGATAGCGCGCTCAAATTTTAGACATGATGTATGTTTAATTTTTATATCTATATATATATATATATACACATCGCTGTTGTTGAGTAAGGGGGCAATGTGTTGGAGGCGATTCCTTGGCCTTCAGAAACTACAATTTACAATCTCTGCATTGTATTGTAACATCCGCATTAAACAACTGACTTCCGAAGAACATATAGAATGTATCAGTTCGAAAAGTTCGAGTAATTTTTTTGCTGGCTCTTATGAACTGCGGAGAGTGAAGTGTTTTTGAATATTGCATTGGGATCTGAGACAAAATCAAGCTGTTCTTTTAACAGTTTTTGTGTGAATTTGCCCTCTAGCGTCTCGGAAAGCTAAATATTTATTTTATTTTATTTTATTTTATTTTATTTTATTTTATTTTATTTTATTTTATCTGAGGCACAACCTAAGTCACTCTACATCTGTAGCGAAGCAAATGACTTACAAACCCCGCGTTCGACCCCTCTTAAAATAATGCCGACGCAATATTGAATTAACACACCTCACCAAATATGATCAAACTGAGAAGAATTCAAAAGAAGGCCCTTAGATTTATTTACAACAGGTGTTGAAGATTCCACGAGTAACCTTACGGCTGCAGGTATCCAGCCCTCCAAAAATGTATACATTTTCATAGATGCACTTTTTTCTACACCCCGATTAATGAGGGCTTTCAAATCGATAAGTCACGCTATGTCCTTTTACAATCCGGAAAATATACAAGATATTAGACCTTAGTCTTTATACAGACCTTTCCAGTGCGTCTGATAGTCAGCACAAAATATCTACTGCGCATGCTCACAAAGCGTCCTTTGCGCATTATTCCTGCTCCGGACGAAGTAGTTCTTCAAGATTTAATTGTCAGAGGAAAAACAATCTTTTTTGTTTCTTTTTTTTTTTTTTTTTTTGCGTTCGAAACGTGTGTACGTTTGAATAAAATAACGGTAAGCTAATATAAAATTCACCCACTTGTATCTTAAAAATTCAACACATAGAGCAGTAAATCAGTAATACTCCGCGATCAGCCGGACCTCTTTTGAGTATATGGTGCTTGGTGTGAATAACAAGTGTAGACCATCCCATAATGTTCTTATGGCTGCTGCAAGTTTTCCCCTTTCGCAAACTGTTAAGAATTGTAGCGATCTCATTTTTCTTTTCTACATTGAAAAATGTCGCATCTGCACAATTATTTAAAGCGACGTTCGTTTCATTGTGCAGATAAACTTCCAGTTCCTCGCGATCATTAATTAATGTCCTGGAACTACCGCGTTTTGTGTGTGGCTGACCCCGCTACACCTTCACTGCGGTGCTTTTGATGTCTTTTTTAGCGCACGTCTTGCAAGGAATTCTATGGTGTCAGCGTGTTTAAACTGTGCATTTGTCAGCTGTTTTATTATTACTTTGGTTGGATTTTTCAGCGTAGGAAAAATGTTAATGATAACAGCTGGGTTTGATGTCTTTCTTTTTACAGTTGACTTTTTTGTTATTTGACAAATTTTGTTTTTCTAATTATTTCTAAGCATTAACAGACTTGTTTTATACGATGTGTGATCGAGGTTTCTTAAGTGCACTTAATTATTATAATTGTTTTTAATTTTCTTTATTTTCATCGTCAAAATTTTGCGTCGCACTTCATATTTCTGGCGTGAAATTCCATTCCTAAGACGCTTTCCAAGAGAATGTGCTAGTACCTGTAAATAAACAATTAAAGCTGAGTACTAATATATTAAACAACTCCCAATGACAAAGACAAGAAAAGGAATGTAACGGAAGCTTTGCACGCTGAATCAGAAAGGGCTTTTTGCTTCCTATTTCCTTGAAGAGAAGGTAAAAGGGGGAAGAAGGGGGGGGGGGGGGGTTAATGAATTACGATATCTTCGTAAAGTCAAGAAGTTTCTATAAAACTTTAAATCAGGTTTAGGCTAACAATTCCTATAGTTATTTTCGTACCTTTGCTAGCAAAACGATAAAGAAAGGCTAAACAAGGTACCTGTAAACTTGCCGTCTCTTTCGTCTGCTTGTAGCTCTGTTAATAGCTGAGATTTATTCGAAAAGCGTTGTTGATGTGTTTGTGTTGTTATTTTTAATGCTTCTCGTGTCTACCCAGTATGTGCGTACCTTCATTGTGATAGAAAACGCATTCAAAGAAGCGGAACAAGCGCAGTTTTTTATATATATTTTATTAACGTATTTTTAATGCGCCATTGCAGTCAAGGTGACAACGGGAACGTTACTTGGTGGTATTTGATGGTACTTCCTTCTTGACCTTCATGAAACCCAAGCCGCAGTAATCAGAAAAGCTCGAATTTTCTTGTTTATTTTGTTTTTACGAGATCTGGTTTAGAAAAGTTGGTTATTATCCCATTGCCTTCAGCGAGGCAACGCAGGAAGGAAATAATCAGTTTATATTTTTAAGTTATTTTCCTTCTTGGAAAGTTTCGTCCCTATAAATACAACTCAGGGCTTATGTGGCGATGCAAGGAGTTGGTTCATGATTAGAAAAATAAAAGCAGCTCACACAAGGCAGGCACCTAAGTCGAGGTCTGGCGCTCGTCCTGTGTCCACCTTTTATCTCAGCCCGTGGCTTCAGTGCGCTGTACTTATTTTTCTTGTAAAGCAGGGCGGAGTCATTGACCCGGTCTGCGCAAATGTAAGCAAAAGTGTTCTGAAAATCGTTAAGAGAGTTCTCCGCTTAACTTCTAGGCGCTAAAAAGGACGAATGAATCGATCGTGGTGGTAGACACTCGAAGCAGGGCTTACTTAAGCCGGGGTAACACTGCTCACATATCATACAAAAGTCAGTCTGCAAACACGATTCACCGCAATATCCGTGGTTCGAATGCAGCGTGCCAAGGTTTCTACACGAACTCATTGTCATGCGGCATTCGAAGTGACGGATCTCGCGGTGACTCGCGTTCCAATCTGTACGCAGACTGTCTTTTGTATGATGTTTAAGCAGTGTGACCCCGGCTTTAGGGCACGGGACAACACAAACACTGTACTCAGTTTCCCTTCAAGATGGACCACGCTACGTTTGACGGGATTCACTTCAAGATGGACCATGCTACGAGCCATCTCAGCTAATACAGCACTGTGGACGTTTTACGGGACTACGCACCCCGCGCGACGCTAATAGTGGTCGCTGCCAGTGGTCGCTGCACTACTCCCAGAGAAGGTCACGTGACATTCCCATTGCATTGGATTGGCTTGACGGCTTGTGGCGTTTCCCGCGGTCCATCGTAACTTGAGACGAAGTTGTTACATTCGTGTCTGTTGCCTCCCAAGCAGACTTGGACGTAGTTCAATTACTCTACTCAAACTACTGTAGTTTAACCTACTTTTCCGAGTAACTTGGTAACTTTCAATTACAACTTTATTTGGGTAATGAGTAGTTTAATTTAACTACATTTTTCAGGTAACTTCTACTCAAATTACTAATTACTTTCGAAATCGCCGGCAGATGAAGTGGCCTTCCCGAACAAGGGGCCCCCTCGCAGCCGTAGAAACTGCATCACAGGCGTCCTTGGGCCAAGGTGGCGATGAGCAGCCAAAAAATAACACCGACGCGCATGAACGCAGGAAGAGATGCTTAACAAGCCTTGGTCAGGCATTGACCTAATCCGGTAATGCACGCAGGCGCCGCGCCTCCAGCTGCAACCGTGCAAGCAAAGAGGGGGGCACTCCGAAGGTTGTTGTGGTTTTCATGTTGTCTGCCCTTTGTGAGTTCTGACTCAAGCGGTTTATGGGTTCCACGGGAGGTGGTACAGGCATGACCTCGCAGCTGGGCGCCTGTTCCCAACGTCGCCTCGTCGTCAGCGAATACTCGCTTGCACAGCCGGACTACACCGCACAGAAACGCAGACACGGATAATCCGTTCATGGGAGCACATTCCCACTTCCAGCTGCAACTGTACGAGCGCCGATGCTTGTTCACGTAATGCTTCGAGGCTCGAGCCCTTCCGACCTTCCACGCCAGGCAGACCTTCTCTTTGTCGAAACCGATTTACTTGTCAGGCGTGTCAGGCGCGTCAGGATACCATAGTCGCCGGCGAGGGCTGCGAGTCACCCTTGGGAGATCCTTTTATAGGACCCGGCGTCAGCGGCGAAGTATACTTCATTTCATCTTCTGATAAATAAAAAAAAACTTTTTTTTTTTCAGTAGCGTAGCGCTAGCACTGCAACGAGATGCGCAGTCGTACGGATGATCTCATCGTCGTGGCGCGAGACTTGAACCCTTGTCGGTCAGGTGCACTCGCTCAGCGTACTCTCCGAACGTCATGGGAATAAAGAGGGGCCACTCATACCAATCTCAACTTGCCGAAGAAAAAATACAAAAGAAGGAGAGTTAGTTATACAAGGCCCTCTAGACGAGGCAAACCTTACATGTTTCGTCATGGACGCCTAAGATGCCAACACTCGCTTACCCGACCCTGCACAGCCTGTTTCTCAAACTCGACGCTGCCGTTCCATCTAGCGCGTCGGTGGGACGTCTTTTTAGCCTAGCTGGGGACGTCGTTAGGAGGAAAAGACGAAAACTCTCCTATCAAGAACTTTGAAAGTCAATTCCTTCTGCGAGCGAATAAACTATTTTGGTGAAAACGCAAGTCATAAAATGACTGCATTTATTTTACGCTCGCAGGGTTTTTCACAGATCAAAACTCCTGTTCATTTTGCTACCACAAAAATATAAAAAAGTAACTTTGAAAGTAACTTCAAAGTAACTCGCTACCTCTTTACAGTAGTTAGTAGTTTACTCAATTACTATTACAAATCTGTAATTTCTACTCTACTCCAATTATTTTTGGCGTCGATACTCAGTAACTTAACTTAACTACCTTTTTTGAGTAATTTGTACATGTCTGCTCCCAAGTCATCTCGATCTCGGGTAACACTCACCGCGTTTCGCCTTCACACCCCCACACTTGCACCCTTACATTTCGCTTGTTAATGAATAAATACAATACGTATCTGAAAATGCTGAGCGTCCATACTGGCGACTGACTGCCTCAGCGACAACTTAAATTCAATGTCGCGGGAGTAAAAAAAAGAAATAGCGACCACCATACTTGTTACGCGTAAGTGAATGAGCTGACGCATATGCCACACCGCGATGTCGCCTGACGACTATCTAGCGATATGACCTGTAATTAATGACGTAAGCCAACGTGTAGCATCAGAGTGGAGCAAGTCAAATTCCTCGCCACTGACAGAGACTGTGGCGTCACCTGCTAACGGGAAGCAGAAACAAACCGCCCGAGACACGAACGGAAAAAGCCACTGAGCGAGCGTATCGCTCGATTCGAGTGTGGAAATCGCGCGGGAATTTCGAAACCGAGTTCCGGATAGCCTCTCCGTCCGAATCAAGAAGGTTGGGTAGTATCATCACAATGTTGCCACACGTGTCCTTCATTATTCGCCAACTATCTTCTGTTAAGTAGAGGGTGGCTCACGTTAGGGAAGTCGTTCGTTACCTCCCATCTAAACGACACCTGATGGCAGGAAGTTTACAGCCTCCTCAGCGATAATGATTCACGTTAACGATTTGGCTGAACGCCCGAAAGGTTTCGCAAGGTCACACAACTGTTTCGAACTTACTCGAACAAATGGAATACGCGGAAATAAATGCGAATATACTGCCTTACTTCCACGAGTCATGGCGTCAGTTACGAACTACTCGGAAAAAGACGCAAAGATGGCGTCCATACCCCCCTCCCCTTCCGAGATGCATGACCGCACACCCGGCACGTTACGGCGATTGAATCATTGTGAAGGCTCTGGATTGTAGCTTTCATCTCCTGTGGCTACGTCACACAATGGGTTTTATTGCTATTTAAGGCATACGAGGGGGCTTTATTGACCCCGTGGCCTTCGACAATGTGCAAAGCAGAGAGAGGAGATAAAGTAGGGTATCAACATGACGGCAAGCATTTCCAAAAGTGATGTGGCATATTATTTACCGCTTTTAACTGATCTGAACGCTGTCACATATTTTTCTTACCTCCTGAAACTCTTGCATCCCACCATTTGTTTTTTTTTTTTTGCGCCTCAAATGTTTTTGTTTGACGAGCACATTGACGTCACATCAGCAGTGGCGTCAATATCAGTGTGGCACGGAGGGACGCGTGCCCCAGGCTCCACATTAAGTGTTTGTGTGTGTGTGTGTGTGGGGGGGGGGGGGGGGGGGGCTCTGGGCAGACGAGTAACTCGAGGAGGAAGCTCTGAGTAGAATTTTACAAAAGGCACCGCGGATCCAAGGCTCTGTGCCCGAGCTGCTAGTACAGAGTGCTCTTCTAGCGCCGAATTTTTCAGCAAGATTCCATGGGCCAGGACAGACTCTGCGATCTCGCTCGCTAGAGTGCAGAGAGGGAAGAAACTAAGCAAACTGACTTTGATGACATCATGCACAAATCGCTTCAGCGAAAGCAAGAAAAGTTTTAGTGTAGTTTTCATGCGATGCCATGATGTATTATTACTTTTTTTTAATATTTGTTTCATGATGCATGGTGGTAACTAAAATGTCAGGAACCTAGACAGCAATTTTCTGCTGATAATATGTCTATAAACTTAATCAAAACGTCTCCGCGATTTATCAAGCTTAATATGCACACTTTGTTTCCTTTCTGTGTGATTTAAAGTTATTTAGTACCAATCCAGTTTTTACGCGTGCATTAGAAGTTAATTTGACAGGAGCTTGTTCGGTATCTTCCTTCCAAGTAAGTTCAGTAAATGGAATGAATGTGCTAGATACACCCATTCACTTTTGTGGACACGCGGGATTTTACACAAAATCATCATAATCATCATCGTCATCATCATCAGTGGCACGAAAAAACTGCTTGCCATGGGCACAATTACCCCTAGGTACGCCAATGCAAATCAGCGGGCTTGTGGTGGCAGTGCCGCCGAGCCCGTACCTTCTGCAGCACGTATTTTGCGCACTGAATTTGTTCTCCTCTGCAAACGAGAGTAGAAATGCCCACCAGCACGGTGCGATGACATCACTACCAAGCTATGGATAGACGTTTTTTGTTTAATTTCGTTCTGAGTCACGTGGTTTCCGTATCTGGTATGCTGGACGAAAAAATAATAAAACATTTAAACCTGGAATAAGCGAGAAATTATAGGTGAAGCAAAACAAGAATGTGTGACAATCCCGCATTTAAGAGCGCAGCTCTTAGGCGCCCGTTTCCGGCTTGAGCGGCGTAGCCGTCGGCGCCGCCGTCGGAGTAACCGTGAGGTCAGGTGACCCCCTTGAGGTCACGTGACCCCCCCCCCCCTGAGGTCACGGGAACCCCTCAGGTCACGTGACCCCCCCTGAGGTCACGTGGCCCCCTGAAGACACGTGACCGCCCCCTGAGGTCACGTGACCCCTCCCTGAAGTCACGTGACCTCAGGGAATCACCGACCCTTCAGTACCCTTCCATCCTCCTCCTCAAGAGCTGCGCTCTAATCCAGAGTTACAGGGAGTTGTAAATGGCTTTCATTTTTTTGGTGAATCAAATAGATCAAAACAATGTTTTAACGCATACCAACGTTATTAGATTAGCTCAGTTACGGAACTGCTCATAGACGCTGCATGCACAGGCAGTACCCGCCCCCCCCCCCCTTCCCCCTCACTCACCACGACTCGCCTCCCTCGTTCGACGCGCCGGACGGCTGCTTTGGTAACTGCAGTGTATTCTATGGGATACGTGCGTTTCGAAGCGTTCCACGTACTCTATGGAACACACAGTTCGTAAACGAAAATCTAGATGGCGCTTCGAACGACGGGAGGCGGACTGAAGTGAGTGAGGGGGGTACCCCCTTCCGCGGGAGTTCCAGAACTGAGATAATCTAGTAACGTTGACGACGCATACCAGAAGTGAAGACATTCAAGAAGGCTGCGCCCTTGTGGAAAATGTCTATACTGGCTGCCATAGCTGTGGGCGAGACTGTTAAGCGCGTGCTGATGGAGAGCTTCCAAATTGAGACTGCCGGACTTAGCAGCATATTAGTGTGAGCTCGTTCTGAGCATGCGCTCTAAACAGTGCTCTCAAATATGGCGTCAAGTGAATACCCACTTAGATAACTAGGATAACTACATTTATTATTATTTTAAAGGTTATTGCATTTTTAGTTCTATTGTATCAAACTATTAGGCAAGATGTTTATTTAGTAGATATCTTTTTCTGTCTTAGGTATTTTTGTTTTCAGACTTCGCGTGACTTCTCCGGTGAAAGCAAACGGAGATATTTTAGAGCGCAGGTCTTAGGCGCCCGTTTCCGGCTTGAGCGGCGTCGCCGTCACTGTCGGCGTAACGCTTTTTCGTTACGCGTCGGCGTCGCCGTAACCGTAACGCGTCAGCGTTGGCTTGACCGCGCGGTGCATTATGGGAAACGTGCCATAATGCACCGCGGTGACGCGCGCGTTGCATTATGGGACGTTTTCCATAATGCACCGCGCTGGAGGGAGGCTGGGGATGGGGAGGAGGGAGGGGGAGGAGGAGGAGGAGGGAGGAGGAAGAGAAGAGGGGGAGGAGGCGAGGAGCAGAGGAGTAGATGAGCGAGGAGGAGAGGCCTACCGTCCCCTTCGTACCCCCCTCCTCCTCCTCAAGAGCTGCGCTATAATTCGGCATTACAGGGAGTTGTAAACGTCTTTCATTTTTTAGAGCGCAGCTCTTAGGCCCCCGTTTCCGGCTTGAGCGGCGTCGCCGTTGCCGTCGCCGTCGCCGTCGGCGTAACCGCGCGGTGCATTATGGGACGCGTGACATCACTGATGACGTCATCGGCATCAGCATCGTCAACGCCACTGATGACGTCATCGGCATCCATATCATCATCGTCACTGATGTCACCAGTTCTGATGACGTTATCAGTGACGTCACTGATGACGTCATCAGCGACGATGACGATGACGCCATATCTATGACGTCACACGTGACGTCGCTGATAACGTCATCACGATGACGATGACGTCATCGTCACGTGACCTCACAGGGGTCACGTGACTCCCGTAAGGTCACGTGACCCCGGTGACGTCACATGACCTCCGTGAGGTCACGTGACCCTCATGAGGCGATGTCGACGCCGCTCGGACGAAGGAGTAGCAGACAGAATGAGGAGGTGAGGAGGAGGAAGAAGGGGTACACCTTCCCCTCAGTACTCTTCCCTCCTCCTCCTCAAGAGCTGCGCTCTAATTCGGCGTTACAGAGAGTTGTAAACGGCTTTCATTTTTTAACTGGACTAAAGAACGACCTGCCAGGTCCCGAAACGTTATTAATTTTGAACCTGCGATCGCCAGAGAAGGTCTAAACCATCAGGGGCAATATTGTTTGATACCCCTTATAGACGCTTTACACACGCGCCAGATTAGGGCTGCCGGCGTTGACCTTCTCCTGTCTCACCGAGATGTTCAGGCACTGCGTAGTGGAGCGTTGATGAGCATACGCAGAACCTGCGTCGGAAATAAGGACACTGCGGCGTCTAAAAAGGCAACAGCCTGTCCTGACCGATGAAGTGGAGTCACCGCGCACAGGCTGCCGCAAAGCATCTCCGTGGATCGACCAGGAGAGGCAGTGGCCGTGACGAGCTATGTGACGTCAGCACGGCATGCGCCTTGGTGATGGACTACTTGAGCATCACGGGTGAATAGTAGCTGGCAGTAATGAGGACGTGAGAAAAACTTCCGGTGGCTCTTGTCAACACCCTGAGTGGTGGTTCTTGTCAACCATCTGAACGACTCGCTGTCCCTATGGCCTTTCGCTATTACGGGTCGCTAAAACCCCTGCCATCTTTCGAGACTGGGCATATTATACTGGGCCATAGCCTCCTCTATACTGACAAAACGGTCGCCCCGCTGCGGCGAGACGCCGAAACACACTTGTCCCAAGCGATGGAAAGTCCGCTCGTGCTTCTCGCGTTCCTCAGCCTTCCGCTTCTTTTCTCGTCGGGTTCGAAAACCATGTTTCGGGTCCTCGCCGCTGCAAAACCTGTGCGCTGAATACCAGACTCCCCGAGAAATGCTCTGTGCTACCAGATCCTCACGCTCCAAATCTGCGACCAGGTACTCTATGGCTCCGCCATCGAACTGCCAGGCTTTGTGAGTATAGAGGAGGCTATGACTAGGCACTGTGAGGGGTAGTCCTTTATCGGGCGCTGTCTAAATAGTGTACTTTTCTCATTAGCTGCTCCGCATTGAGAAATGTGATGAGCGGGAAACCATCGAGCACTATTTACTGACATGCCCAGCATATGAAAATAGGTGTAGAGTGTACAAACATTTCATGGATGTTCTGGACAGTATAAGCCATCTCTCATAACTTCGCGAACTTTGGCCTGTCAAGCAACATGGCGCATTCTTCGAGGCTCTCTTTTTTTGTTCTCGATTTCTTGACGACATTGATGGCTGACAATACTCTGATGCTTGCATTTTATTTGTTATATAATCATCGTCATAACTGAAATAGCGTGCGTTCTCTGCATCGCATTTAATTTGTTTATGATTGACTCTTTATTTATAGCCTTATTTTCCCTTTTCTTTTTTATGAACGAAAGAAGAAAAAAAAATGAAAGCTGTTTACAACTTAACTCCCTGTAACGCCGAATTAGAGCGCAGCTCTTGAGGAGGAGGGGAAGGCACGGGGGGGGGGGGGGTCACGTGGCCTGGGGGTCACGTGATCTCGGGGGGGGGGGGGGGGTCACGTGGCCTCAGGGTCACGTGACCTCGAGGGGGGGGGGGGCGGAGAAAATTTTCCGCTAAATTTAGCGGGGAAAATTTTCCGCTAGATTTAGTGGGGAAAATTTCCCGCTAAATTTAGCGGGGAAATTTTCTGCTAGATTTAGCGGGGAAAATTTTCCGCTAAATTTAGCGGGGAAAATTTTCCGCTAAATATAGCAGGGAAAATTTTCCGCTAAATTTAGCGGGAAAATGTTTCGCTAGATTTAGCGGGGAAAATTTTCCGCTAGGATTAGCGTGAAAAATTTTCCGCTAGGCTTAGCGGGAAAATTTTTCCGTTATTTTAGCGGGGAAAATTTTCCGCTAAATAGAGCGGGGAAATTTACCCATCATGCCCCGCGCGGTTACGCCGACGGCGACGCCGACGCCGCTCAAGCCGGAAACGGGCGCCTAAGAGCTGCGCTCTAAAACAGTAAGAGCCCAATAAACTTGACCAGATGTTTTCTTTCTCTTTCTTCTGTCCGTGTTCCTCCGCCTTTTTGCTTCTTTTGGGAAACAAGAAAGGGAGATTATAAATTTCTTATCGCGTTTTTGATGAAGAAAAAAAAGCGTACCAAAAGTCTGTGTTTTTGTTTTATATACAACTCTTGGAGCACGTACGACGCTCCAAGCGCGAACACGACGTCGGCCCTTGATTTCTTTACAAAAAGCGGGCAACAAGCACTACAGTTTTGGGATAGTGTCCAAATGAGTGTACTTCACACACCAAAGTTATGTAACTTTGGTGTATAAAGTACACAACCCTTCAAATAAAAAACAAAACAAAACAGGCGATTGTTTTTTTTTTTGTTTTTTCTTGCATTAGCAGTGTCGCGCTATGTATATCAAGTCAGCGTCTTAAGAGAGAAGAGCTTCGGGCTCTCTTTAATGCACATTTAAAGACACCCTAGCTCCGAAGGTGCCTCAGAAACACAGCTGACGTTTTAAGCCTCTTAGCGAAACACCGGCTGTCGCTCTGACTTGCAAAAACTTCTCATTTTATTTATTTCTTTTTTTGTGCGTGTTCTTTCTACGGGTTGCGACTAGCTTTAAAAGGTTTTTTTCTTAAATTTGTCCGAGCAGCTTCGAGTATCTTTGAGTTTTATTTTGACAGTGCGGTGCGGGGCCTGTAAATAGCGTCACTCCTGTAACATCTGGACTGGTGCCGAGCGATACATATATACACTCGGGTGTTTAACGTGGCACCATCGATTCACAGAAAATAAATATAAAGGTATCCGTACCGCACAAATGTAGCCCTGAAGGAGACACAAACATACACTGAGTTAGCATGTTGTAGATTATTTTGGAGTATCCACATTGCTGACTTGCGCTGTGAAACAAAGATTGTACAGAAAGCGATCATTTGCCTCGCTCTGTTCGACGCCATCAAAAATGTAGTTCCTCCGTATGCAATACAAGCCTTGCGTTCACGTCACATCAAAGGTCGTTGTGGTGACCTATCTGCTCAGTGAGTATATGTACCTTCTTAATTTGTTTTTCTCTGAAGGAAGAAAGGGTAATGACCACCAGTACGCTGATGTGACATCGCAAGCCATGTAGAGGTCCAGCCCGCAAAAAACGTCCGACAAGGCGGTTGGATGACGTCATACAACGTCATTCATATGGCATAGTACGTACTATTGTGACTCTTAAAGCATAATAGTACGTACTACAGCAGAAATGATGTTGAAGGGACAGGCGATGTTTCCATGCGAAACTTTATTACATTCGAAAACAACGTTTCGTATAAAAGGAAATTTGTTCTTATCATACTCTTTGCACTTCGAATTCCCCCAACAGTTTTCACATTTCTTTTTCATTATTGCCCCGAGTACGTGACAAAAATGCGTAAATAAAACGATTCGACATTTGTTGCAACTTCGACGTGCTTGAGCGTCCCCTATTCAGTTATGAGCACTGGAATACTCACAATTGCCTTATAAAGTCCAAAGAGCTGTCTTTGTTTTTCTTTTCAAGCTGTTTTCAGAGTCGCATTAATAAAAAAAAACTTTTATTTTTAATTTGCCATTGATGGACAGATATTTGTACAAACGGGAATTATTTTGCTAACGCCTGCCCGCAAACATGCTACCCAAACCTTCAAGAGGGCCATTTATTCCGTTCTCTAAATAATAATTAAGTCTCGCCAGCAACCTTCTATCAGTGCGAAATATATATACTTACATATATGTTTTTGCATTGTCTAATGAATTACAGTGTTGTCAGCCCATAAATACGCCCTATATTATTCCAACAAGAACTAAAAAAGAACCAAATTTTATATATAAATTTAAATTTGATCATAAAAAATCGCAGCTAGAAACAGCTGTCACAACCACAGCACTTAAACAATTACTGTGATGTCATCCCAGATAAGCGGCACCAAAAGCATGATAGAATTATGTCAACTAAGATAACTAAAGCTGTCAGTTTTTTTTTTTTTTTTTAATCCTTATCTGCACCGTAATTTCTAGAGCAGATATGGAAAAAAAAATCACGTGGGCATTTACATTTAAAAACAATATTCTGGAGCCGCACGTCATATGTGGCTCTATGTCCGTCTTTCAAGAAAGCTCAATTGTCGAAGGGGAATGCGGACCATTACGGGCTGTGCGTTGCAGAGTGCGAGCGGAGTTATAAATTCTGTTACGCTCTTTGCATGCAATATTGACCCTAGTCTTGTCACCACGAATCATTTGCGTGAGAAATTTTCACCTTACAGTTGGCAAACATCCGCACGCCATCATGGGACATGGTAGAATCTTTCTTCAAAGCCATAACGAGCATGGCCTGGCGTTGTTCAAGCAGCTACCTATAGATACTAGCACTGTATAATTAGCAAACAGCGAAAAAAAATAATAGTAACACAACCACGCGAAGGTCGCGTACGTTGTCATCAATTACATTGCTTGACGCCAACACCGGCCAGAGAACTCTTGGGAAATGAAAGGGTCGCTTCGGAGCAGCAATCAAGAGTGGCGGCGGGGATCTGCCTTGTGCTATTAGTAAGACGAACAAACGGGAGGAATGAAGCTAACCGCCAAAAGCAAACGAGGAAAACCTCCAGAGGCACAAACAGACCTCCGGTCTTTCCTTCTTGGCATGCTCCCAGCAGAGGAGTCGTGGCTGCATGGTCTGCTGAGCTTTCTGAATAGCTGAAGCTCGCGCAGCAAAACATATCGTGGACTTTTGAGGCATGGTTCACACTTAAACTCGCACATACAGTGCAGCGCTATCTCACTGCTGAATCAACACTACACCAAGACACCGCCGATGCAGCAGCGCTGTCTCGAACATTGCAGCGCTGTACTGAACATAACTGCAACGCTGTCTTGAACGTAGCAGCGCTGTCTTGAACACAACTAGCAGTCATGTAAAGCCGTGTCAGTGATGTGCACTGATAAAAGCGCAAAGTCAGCACTGGATCAGCGCTAAGATCAGCGATATTTCCAGCGCCGACTGTACGAGTGATCAGTTTGATCATTCAGAAAGAATTGCATTACAAGTGTAGGGTGATACAGCCGTCAGAAGTTTTCGCTATGTAATTCGTTCTTCGGCGTTTAACGATAGCATGGAACGCCTGCTCCGCAGAATCGAATTTGCAACTAAAAAAGCATTTGACGCCGGTAGCGGAGAACTAAACTCTATATGCGTGATTAACAAGAGGCACGCGTACGCCGCCTTGTGCTTTCTTCTGATGAATGGATGGATGCTTACGGCTGTACTATTTTTCTAAAGAGCGGTAGCTTGCGCTACCTATAGCCTAGAAACTAAGAACCAAAAGTATGATTCCTCCCCTCACTCTTCTAAGCCAATTCGCTTCCCCCCTGAACCTGGCAAATCAATGCTTCCATCGTTACCGTTTTGGCACGGCAGTGTTGTGTGTTTCGGGGACTGCCAAAGAAAGTCCCCTACTATACTCAAAAGGGTTCTAGGAGGATAACAACGAAGGGCGCAGTGACGCCGTCTACAGGCATCACCTGCGTGAGCTCCGTCGTACTTTCAAATATGGTCTTCTAAGCTACTGACGGGATGAGAACGCGAGGCCATTTTATTTGAATGCCCGGCCTCCAGCATGCGCTCGTTGCCTTCCACCGTGCTTTGGCTGCGCCTGCACGCTCGAGGGTCACAAAACGCCGAAGTGTTATCGAAGGAAGATCGCGCTGGAGGCGGAACAACTCAAAGATCTCTCTGCCGTTATTACCATTTCTGTGACTATACGGACTGTAGCGCATACTAGAAGGATGTGCTATCGTGCGACTGAAAAAGTGATATGCTAGCTACATTCTGTGAGCACCCGGAGGTTTCTTAAACCTACTTTCCTTACTGTGCATTGGACGACATTCTAGCGGAGTATCTCTACGGCGGCAGCGCCTTGTGTACTGGATCTATAGGCCCGCGCTCACGAAGAACGCGGATTCGTGAAAAGGAGGGATTTCAAGCGCACACGTGCACACGCGAACAGAGAGGTGAGTTGACCTTTCCAAAAAAGAGCGTGCGGCCGGTGCCATTTTGGGTGTTCGTGTGTATGGCGCGCGCTTTGCTCGCTTTCCAAAGCGACGAACACGCACGTGCTGGGCTGTGAAGACCGCACGCTGGACTGTGATTTTGTAAACATTGGAAAGGTCTATAGGTCGGTTCCCACATGCAGCGAAGCGCTAATGTGGCGCTTCTCACGTGTCGTCAGCTACTTATCGTCTGCCATAAGCAACAGTTTTGACGGTGCGATACAATGCTGGTGAACGCCCCCGTCAGCACGCGCTTAGCGCGAGGTCAACGCTATGCTCTGGTGTGAACAGGCCTTTCAACTCCCTCAAGTTATCCTACATGCGTTTTCGTGTTTTTTAAGTTCCAGCGACACACCAGTGACAGTTGGCTCGTGGGTACTGCCACAGCTGTTGGCGGCCATTGTACTGGACGGGTGAGACTTGACACGTGACGTCATCATCTCTAACACCTTCCGGTTGCTTTCGGCAGGATGACTTTTGTATATAGTGTTTGGGAGAAAGAAGAACAGTGTTTTTCTAACCGCAAAAAGTAATCCACGCACTGCCAAATAGTTTGTCTCCGCCTAAACGTAGCTTTTAGCAGTTGGGACAAAATGACAGATATCCAGAACTTACCGTTATTCGATTCAAAAGTTCTAAACAATTTGCAAACACTGACAACGAGAAAATGCCAGCCAACGAAGTCCGCCAACACATGAAGATGAATAGTGTCTGCCCCCGGGAACGGGTTTCGTTTTCTTACTGAAAATTTCTAAAAGATCGCCTACAACTTTTGAACCAGATAACAGTAAGTTCTGAAAGTTTGCCATGTTTGCCGCTAGAAGCTTCATTTGAACTGACACTGAGCGCTCGGCGACGCGTAGTTTACGCGGCAACAAAAACACTTCTTTTTGTGTTTCTTACTGCACACCCGGTATACAGTAGTCACTGCTCATCGCGTGAGAGAGTCGAATGCAAGATGCGTGCGGGGCAGGCTGCTCGAGTCACGGACCACTCGACGTCGCGGTTCAGCGAACTGAAACAGGATCGTGGTCTCCCTACAAACAGACCTCTTTGCGAAGGATAACACACCAAAATTAGACCACAATAAAAAAAAAAAACGCAACGACAAACGCCCACCAAGCTAAAGCGGTCTGACCCGCGGAGGACACATTTAGCGATAAATGCAGAGCTTTTTTTCGTAAAAGGAGCACGCAAGCAACGGGGCTGGCGAGCGAGGAGCGCCTGACCAGAATTCGGCTAGAGAACGACTGAGCGAGCAACGCGTATACAGTAGTAGTATAGTAGATATTGTCTTGACACCTCGGATCAGATGTCCCGTGCGTTCGGTCCGCTTTTCCTAACCAGTGGACCAGGCACGTAGCCAGAAGGGGGGGGGGGGGGGGGCCCGAAATCTCCCATTTTGCTGGGACCTCCTCCCCGTGCTTCGAATGACCCGGGACGAAATGCATGGCTAGTTTGACTAGTCTCATTGGCAGGTTCAAGCGATTCGAGGCAAGCTGTTCAAAATATTTCATTAAAAAAAAAAAGAAGCAGACAATATGTGGCATCACATCGATAATAGTATTTCATAGACCAACTCAACTCACTGACTTCACGCGACTGCGGTGGCGCTGTTGTCAGTACTGCTCATGCGCAGACGCTTCACTCCTCGCGAATTTGGTTTCTGCGCACGCGCAGTGCCCACAAGGGCTGGTTTGTAAACACTGTGTTAGTGTATACTTCGTTTCACTTGAAGTCCGACCGCAGTCAACGCTGTGGTCCGACTGAGCCAATCAAGCGTCACCAAAAGTTCACCGTCATGGCGCTCGTTGTCTTCGTGGGTTTGCCATCGCCCGCTAAACCAATCACGCGCAGAAAAGAAAAAGCGCAGGAACGCGGCTAGGTGGCGCAAGCTACCGCCCGTTACAAAGGGTATAGCCGTTAACATCTATCCATCCATCCATCCGGCGGTACATTCGCTGTGCGTGATTGATCTAGCTCACTCTCAAGAAAAAAGGGTGTAAAAGGGTGTATCGTTACACCCTTTGTCCCATATAGTACACCCCCAAACTTCAATTGAACGTACAGCGCCCTATAGTCGAACAGACGGCCCCACATTTTACGAGGGGCTTGATAACGGTGCGATATAACTTTTTAAATAGCTAAAGTACGTATCAAGAACCACATAAAGAAAACATCGAGTTTTTAAAGTAGGGCCACGAAAACCCCGATTATGTTTTTTGTAGTCAGTAAAACGTACATTAGCTATTTTAATAAGTTGTACCACACGGCTATCGAGCCCTTCGGAAAATTTCGGGCCGTCTGTTCGACTGTAGAGCGCTGTACGTCGAATTGAAGTTTGGGGGTGTATTATATGGGACAAAGGGTGTAACGATACACCCTTTTACACCCTTTTTTCTTGAGAGTTCCTGCGCTTTTTCTTTTCTCAGACTATAGTCTGAGAAAACAAAACGCACTAAGACGATGAGCGGCGTGACGAAGCACTTTTGGCGCTGCCTGATTGGCTCTGTCGAGTCGTATAATGTCGGCTGCGGTAAATCAATTGAACGACAAAAAACAAATGACTGTCAAATAACGATAACTTTTGCGACTATTCACTGGTTCATTGTTCATTGCTGAGTGACGTCATGTCACCACAGGTCGGGTTTAACCAACACCACCAAGACAGAAGCTCTCCGCATGGTCTCCTTTCCCTGTATGAAACGCCATCAGAGTCGGATCGCGCTAACTCGGCCATTGGGCCCGCGAGCCCGACCTTCGACGCGCTGATTGGACACGAGCCCCAGCCGAACACTGACACAGCACTCGCGCCTAATCTCGCGCCTCGGCCGATCTTAAGCCCGGTTCACACAGTTGCGTTTGACTGCGTTTGACTGCGTTGCGGCAGCGAGACACCAGGACATCCCTGCTGCTTATATCGCGTTCTAAGAAGATTCCTTGAATTGGATTCCACGCTTCATGCGAAGCACAGATGTGCCGGTGACTCGCTTTCGGTTCTCGCCGCAACGCAGTCAAACGCACTCAAACGCAAGTGTCTGAACCGGCCTTAACTGTGATGACGCGTGCGGGGTCCTTCTGTCCAGGGGGGATCGGTGGCCGAGTGGGCTAGCGCACACCAGCTCGCAGCACGTGGAGCGAAAGCTCGCGCTGCAGAACCCAGGGATCCTGGGTTCAATCCCCACCCCTGCCCGTTTCGATCTGGATGAGCATCGTACCGGCGTGCGGTCGTGTACCACTACTGCGTGGTGCACGTTAAAGACCCCAGGCTAGCGGTTGTACTGCACTGGCTAAATTGCTCATCTACAGCGAGTGACTCGTCGCAACTTTAAAATGGCTGACCAACGACTCGCTGTATAAATATCCACACAACCCCAATTATTATATCCTTCTGTCTAGGTGGTGTTGGTTTCACCGAGGGATCGGCTGGCGCAACGAATGCCTGAAAGTATATCGTGTAATCTACGGCGAAGTGTAAGTGCCTATAAAGAATACGCGACGGAACCGATGCAACGACGAATTGTTCGCGGACGAATCGGCGTAAAAAGGTAAAATGAAGTTTTCACCGGTGAATGTGAAGCGCCGCGAGGCAAAAGCACTGTGGTCGGACACGGCGGAGGTTGTTTAATGTCCGGGGATAGAGGCGAGAATAAATAGAATGCGATGCTCCGTAAATGACCGAGCAGCTTTAATTAGCCGTCTGGCTGGCTGACCGGGGCTCGCAGCGCTGAAAACGAGCGACCGCCTGGCAGACTATCAAAACCTATGAAAATACTTTAGTAAAAAAAAATCTAAAAGAGAAAAAAATATATGCGGAAGGCAGGCAGACTAGCTGCCAAATGAGATGTAAGCACTTATTACCGTAGCTGTGCGTCAGTGCTTAGTATATAGCCTAGACTAGGGTGCTTGCATGTGCGCCTTCTTAGGAGACATCCGGCCATTTCGTCCCACACGTTTATTTTTCTTTTTTGTTCAAAAGCGCGTCAAAGAGCGTGTCCCTGCACTAGGCACCCTACCCTGCACGCGTTTGTGGCGCTGACTGTGCTATGGCGACATTTTGTTTTTGTCGATTTCTTTGTACTTTACCCGTGAGCGCGTGCTGCCGGCATCGGGTACTACAAAGGGCGGCATCACCCTGAACGCCCTATACAGAAGGACATTGAGTCACCCTATCCCACCGTGCCCTAGCCTAGACAAACAACGCGTAGAGCTTTCGCTTTGGCCCTGCCATGAAGCATAAAAACTGTAAGAATTTCTTTTAAAGTTTTTGCTCCTTTTTGTTTGTGTAAAAGAGTCCGGAATCGACTCGTTATGTACTTTGTTCCCAGCTGTGCATAAGGAAGCAAAAGATGCAAGTGCGAGCCTGTGAATGTTTTTGTAACTAAGCACTTATGACCACCTTTCAAATTCAACGGTTCGTGCGCGCAGAGTTTGCCCCAACTTGTAAAATTGAAGGGACTATGGTTTCCTGAATGAATTTTAAATGTTGAGCCTTACGCGCCAAACCAACGCAAGGCACCTGGCACGCAACAGCGAAGAACTGGTGATTAATTTGTACCGCATGGGGATCCTTGGCACACAAACGAAGTCTTTGTTACACAACCCCTGCACCGCAGCCAGGAATATTGCAGTCACCCCACATGGGATTTGAGCCTGCCACCCAGGACTGGCATTTTGCTTCGGATTCACCGAAGCAGTTTAGAATAACTTTGTGAATAATCACTAACATTAGCAAGGGCTTGTCTAGAAGTTCAGACTACAGCCAACACAGACTCGCGAACTTGATGTTTTTAGTGCGTCGTCCCATATACGCATCAAAAGATGCATCTCAACTCGGCTATGCTGACTGTATGTCCCATCTTGCTCTTGGGTCCAACTTTTTGTCTGATGACTCCGTTTGCGTATCACAAGCTTCCAGTCGCTTTTCTTACTAGAAAGGACAGGTCCGAGCGATTAGCTTGTCACGAGAAATGGCTAGGCCCCGTAATCATAAATGTAAGAACGTAAAAACTTCATAGGAGATCAAGAGGCCCTTGACGTTAAAGGTCTTGGACACACCGCGTACGATAGCTCTTTCAACGCGTCCTCTCCAACACATCCTAGAGCCAAGGACGCAGTGCTGAGTTTCTGACGTGACCTAAAGCTGGACACGAGCGCTGCGTCAGCATTCGGCCGAGACTCGTGTTCAATCAAGGAGAACACGAGTCCAGCCGAGCGCTCCAGCCCGCGTTCATGTTCCATCTGCATGTTGGCCTTTTTATGTGACGTAGAAAATTCAGTCCCAAGGCCTTGCTATCTAGGAAGCGTTGGCTTGTCCCCTTAGCGGCAAAAGTGACCTCATGAAGGCGGTATCGCGTGAACTGGGACAGCACGGGACAGGCGATTGGTTGTCCGACCAATAACTACAAATATACCATTGAGTGGCGTTTTCTGCAGCAGTACTGTTGTACTACAACCATTCGAAAATGCACCATGTTACCACGGGATGGACCGCACCCGGAACACGCACACTCAGGCAAACCCGGAAGACTTTTGTCATGGCTCACTTTTCATCTCTGGATTGAGTCAACACCAACTAGAATAATCATAGCCTGCGAACCTCTTCGTAACGTGATCGCACTAGAGTGACGCCAACTCAGCCCTTGGGCCCGGGTCTGACGCCGAGCGTCCTGCGACGCATTGATTGGACAAAAGGCCTAGGATGGCGCCAAATCAGCGATTGGGCCCGAACCCAACACTGAGCGCCCTCCGGCGTATATTCACCGGACGCGAGGCCCCGTCTAGTCCAATTTGAGTCTGCCCTCCATCTCACTGTAATGGCGTCAAAATTCTAGCACGCCTGCTTTGGTTATTCTAGGTAGCGTTAGTGGAGCGCAGTGACGCGGCGAAAACTCTAGCCAGTTGATTGATCGCCCTGACTAGCCCGACAGGTCTTGCAGCCTATACACCGTGGAACGTGATAGGGTGAACTGGGGCCTTCACGGTGCCATGTCACGTGGCTCATCGTGAATCTGGACCCGCTGCGGTTGATGATCCGTTGACTACGGGTTCGTCCAGAAATTGTTGCTTCTGGCGCAGATGCTCGGTGAAGGCCAACTCGGGCGTCACGAGTCCAATGCACTCGTACGAGCTGCCCTGTTTCGCTCGGAAGCCCAGCACCTGAAACACGACAGTCGAGGACACTCGTCAAGACCGAGGACTGGCGCGGGGTTGCGCTCATTTGCAAAATTGATTCTGATCTTGCATAAAGCCCTTAAAAAAAAAAAAAAACATAATTGCTCAGCTGCCAGAGAACCGTGCACGACGCCACATCTCGCGACTATTTCCGATAAGGCTACACCCGGAGACAACTCTTCGCGGCAGCTTAGAAAAAGTGCAACACGAGCTTACTGCAATGGCCGGTGGTCAAAGTGTGCTAGTGCACGTGCGTCCAAATATGTTTGGCTGCATTGCAACAAAAGTTTGTCCTCGGCAAAGATTACTGGTGGCAGGTGGTCAAAGTGTGCTAGTGCACGTGCGTCCAAATATGTTTGGCTGCATTGCAACAAAAGGTTGTCCTCGGCAAAGATTACCGAAAGCCTGAGCACGAAATGCAACCGTAACGAGATTAAAAGATTAAATGCTGTAAAGCACGATATGCAACTGTAACAGGGTTAAATACTTACATTAATCTATTAAATTGAAAGAAAAAACTATAACCTAGTTATAGCTGGCTTTATTAGGAACAAAATCACCGATGAACTGTAAAAATGCCGGTGTATCTCTTTTCCCTCAAGGCACGCGAAAACACGATCCCCGATACAGCGAGTGGTCTTGGGGAAATTTCTCCAGATATTTAGCAACCCATAGACGGTATTTGTTCTCGTCGAGGAATGCCATAATGTTCCCATAGAAATTGCCCTTTATGCTTGACGAAGACACCAAGGGCAATTAAGCTACAAGAAACGAGCCAAATTTTTGGAAACTTCAGTGCTACACTGAGACTGATGCTCAGCAGACAAGAATGCTTTTTCTTAGGGACAAGAACATTTTCAATATGCGGTTTTCAGTTCCCTTCCGTTGAAACCAGGGATTGGTTCTCTGGGTGCTCCGCAGCGGGGCACGGCAGCCTTCCCTTGATAACGAAACCGTACACTCTACAACAAAGCTTATTAGCTCACTTTTTTGCAGAACACCGAGAGAGCCAATCACGGCTAAATATAGAGAGATTTAAGAGAATGACGAAGCTCGTAATGCTGAAAACTGCGATGCGCGCAGGGACATATTGAGCAAGTGAAACCTCACGCTCGCTAAGCCTCTGCGCACACGCTTTTTTTTTTTTTTTTTTTTGTAACTAATTTTAGGCGCCGTTATTCTCTGGGATCCTTGTGTTATTCGCCATGATTCGCTGCCTCGTGCCCGGCACGAAAGTCAACTCGTAAACCTCTTCTTCGGAGAATAAAGTGTCGAATGTTCGGCCGTTACCTAAAGAAGGCCAACGCTACCGGGGCACAGATTGGACAACGTAGTCTCTCTTTAGCCGCGTGTTGATTACAACGTGTATTGGAAGAATTATGGCGGGCACGATTTGCTGTGACTTCAGCAACCCCAGAAGAGCGGTATGCAAGGTAGCCAGCAGCATCCGGTACGCTTTACCGACACCGAAGCATGACGCACCTCCTCCTATAGTGCCGCAGACGGCCTTTAACGAAAGAGAAAGAGAGAGAGAGAGAGACCTTGGTGTTTTGCTGGACGGCGACGTTGAACCGGGAAGAAGCGAGAGCGACCGCAATGTTTACCGACTCGTTTAAAATCGCCGCACAACTAACGCCGACAGAGGAACGCTTTCCTTGACGCGAAGCGACGTCCCTGTCCGAGCCGTCGGATCTAGCGGAACGAAGTAGCGAATGTGCATCAGCCCGGATTGGCGTCCCAAGACGATTTATTCAGTTTATATCTATGTTTCTTTTTCTACCGAGATATTCCGGTTGCGTCATGTCCTAAAACGAAACTAGCGATGGTCATGCAGCTACGTTTCGTACTGCTTTCTTCTTGGGATGCGTTAACGCACTGTAGCTCGGAGCGTGTGGAGCGAAAGTTCGAGCTGCAGAACCCAGGGAGCCTGCAGATCGATCCCTTCATCCAATGTGTCGCCAAGAGCAAAACAAAAAGTGTACTTCATCATAAAATTGTCCGCTGGTAAAAAGGAAAATAGGCGGAACTAGTGATGTTCAGTTACGTTCTGAATTTGTTTTGTCCTGTTCAAACATCTAAAAGGTACGTCCAAAAAACAAAAACAAAAAAATGCTCCCGCAAACTTTATGCGGCGATGAAGGAGAACACTGACATTAGGGAGTTTTCGTAGATCGTTTTCGCCGTCCCGCAACGCTTTCCGCAACCCGATAACCTGAACTCTACAGCCAAGGCCATCGGCGCGCAGGCGCAGTAGCGGCTTCTTCGTTGTGTAAAGATTAGCAGAGGGTGAAACGCGGTCTACGAAAACTTTCTACTGAAACTTCTTGCCTTAACGTATCGGGAAGTTTCACGTAAGGTTAATTCCGGCAGGAAATATAGCGGAAATGCATGCTGGTGAGTCATTGCCCGACGGGCTCCACAATAAGGAAGTAAATTAAATTTCGAAATGAGCATTGGGCGTCCATTAACAGAGCAAATACGATAAAACGTATACACTTGGCTTCCATTTTCATGGCGCTAATTTGCTGCAGCCCCGGGACGCAGACTTCCTTCTGTGACATTCGCCTCCCTCCCTCTTTCGATTACCTTCTTTAAGGTCACTGGTCTTCAATTCACTATCGACTCACTGAACTCCTTGACTGTCTTATTATTTGTTTTAATGTGGTAAACTACGGTCAGCGTGTAATCAGAGTAAAAAGGGAGTTTTCGTAGACCGTGTTCATACCTCCGCTACGCTCTGCAGAACGAAAACGCCACTACTACGCATGTTTGGCGCTAGCCTTGCCTGCAGAGTCCCGGAACTCGTAGCGGGTCGCGGAGAACGTTGCGGGACAGCAGAAACGATCTACGAAAACTACATATAAAGGGTAGCGTGGAATGAAGAAGAGAGAAACAAGATTCCCTTTCACCGTTTCTCTTCTTCCATCCAGCCCCATGGGTAATGTTCACCACGTTATTCGTAGGAGACAATTTTGACCAAAGCACCTGACCTTTCTAGTTAGATATACCCACCTTGTGGCTGACCCAGAATCGATGCTTGGGCTCCTGACGCACGGGCCGCACGTCCCTCACGCACCTGGAGTACCAGAACCGCGTACGCTGGGCCAGAAGCCGCAGTTCCCGCGCCATGCGCTCCCTCCCGAACGCAGCCACACGCTGGTCCAACCTCCGCACGAAGTAGTCGTATAAGATCGCGTCGGCCGCGTTTAACGTCCTCAAGTTGTCCTTTTGGCGAGGTCCCAGCCGCCTGCGGAACCCGTTCTGGCGGGCGTTGTGCCGAAACACCACGACGTCGTCCACGTCCCAGCACAGAAGGTTCCGCAAGAGCACCAGGGATTCGGACATCCGCTCGGCCACCATGACCAAGTCGAAGGCGCCGTCCAAGTCTTCCACAAATTCCCTCACGACCGTAACGTTATCGAACCATTCGGGGTCCAAGCCAAGGTCGAAGCTCATCTGGTTGAGCCCTAGCTTGCCCTTGGAGCCTCGCGACAGCCGTCGAAGCAGAGTGGGAGAAGGCTGTCCAGCGGATATGGCGTCCAGGGACACGCCGGACTTTGAGCGCAGGTCGTAGTAAGAGTAGAGCGACTCGAAGAGAGACGCCGGTTCGCGCACGATGGTCACCAGGACTGCGTCCGGGACCAGTACGCGTCGCACCTCGGCCTCGTCGAAGCGGGTGTGGTGGGCGAGCACGTCGAAGCGGCGGGTTCCGTTCCCGGGGGCCATGGCGTGCTGGAACCGCCGCGGGTGTCCCAGGTAGTTGGTGCGGGCCGGAAGCACGAAGCTGAGGTTGTGGCGCTCGCCGTAGCGCAGCAGCACGTTTTGTACCGACGAACTGGCGCACTTGTGGGTCTTCAGGAAGCCCACGCTGCGGCGGGGACTGCAGGCCGCCGCTTCCACCCTCGGGTTGGGCACCGAGACACTGCGAAAGGTCGACCGTATAGTCAAACTTCAAGGAGCAAATCTACACAAATGGCGCTGACCGTTATAGGAATAAGCACAAGAGGACTTATTATCACTGAAGCTTTCATACATCGTGTCACGGAGAAATGGCAGCCGTAGTATTTTACTCCATATAACCGTTTTAACGCAGGACGTTTCAAATCCCTAGCATCTCATTATCACTCGTCGGCCAATGAGAGTGCGACATCAGCCGATAAGAACGCCAAAGACCAATCATAAAGCAGGAATCGTTAACATAATAATCCACGCCCGGCGTTCCTTGAGTTGTCCATGACCGTGGTAGGAATAAATATTAATAGGATAGTACAAAGTAGGCCATCACATTAAGGGTGGCTAGTCGAATAAAGTACTACACCAAGGCATCACAGCCAGTTCTGCATCCTAATCCAGCGGCCGTAGATCTGGTTTGCAGGTACGAGCCTAGCGAACCTGTGGCTCGGCAGACAAAGCACGCGAAAAATTGTGCACCAATTCTGTAGCAGTATATAGCCTCCAGACCAACTACGCTGACTTTCAGTCACCCAAAAATGTATTGGAATCTTTTATTCGAACCGAGTGAGGCAACAGCCTTATCAGGCTGACTTAGTAACTATCAATGACACCTTGCTACACATGGCCTCCTCTCGAGGTCATTCTTGATGTAAAAGTAAGCCCGTGTCTTCGGTGGCGCTAACTGCCGAAAACCATCTGTCTCTACCCTTGCTGCAGTAAGGCAACAATAACCATGTGGGAAAGCAAGATTTCTTTCTTTCTTTTTTTTTGTATAATCACGTTTAGATACGTGTTCGATTAATTAGTCGTTTGATTGCATGTAACGTTTGATATGAACTATTAAATCTCAACAAGGGCGATGTCCTGACGGCCGTAGTTGAGGGCCTCTGGTTACCGTCGCTTCCTAAGCTAAGGGCCAACCAGCTCAGAAAAAAGACTGCGCCGGGAAGCAATTAGAATGTCTTTATTAAACCCCAAGGACTAAAAACAGACAGCAAACAAAAACCCCAAACACGTGTTAAAAGAGTTAAAGGGACCATGAAATTATTTTCAGCATTTTCCAAATGAAGACCCCAGGAGCAGGAATCCGTTTTCGTTTTATTGCCTCCGGTTTTCCCACCAAAAAAAGTTAAAATCTCACGTCTGCTTTCCCGGACTCGGCCACAAACATGTGAAATCATGTGGACGTGACGTAAAGTATGCATCTCTGCAGGCAGCGGAAGTTCTCCTAGCCGAGGAAGGGAGCCGCGTTGGACACGAACACTGCGTCACTCGGACGTATGCGCTCGTCAACAATCAATCCGTCGGCGAATATTTGGATTCGCGTTCGTGACCTGAGTGCCGTGACAGCATTTATCATCTCTCGCGAAAGACAAGTTCCATGGCGTGCTTAAAGGGGTACGGAAGCAAAAATTGAAATATTCAAATTTCATTCGGAAATGGGTCAAGCATGACGGATAATAACCGTAATTCATAATCGCACGTTTGTATTTTGAACGATTGGCTATATTTTTCGTTCCAAACGGTGCACTCGAGTGAGCGCTCGAACAGAAGCGAGCGGAGAGCGCGATGCGTCATGGGATATCCGGCGCAAACAAAAACATCAAAAAAGACTCCCCGCATCCGTGACGTGGCAAGACAGGCTTGGTTATGAGCTTTGCCGCTGGTGGCGTTGTCAGCGTTGTAGTGGTGTCAATACCGTCAGCGCGTTACAACCGAGCCGTTGGAAGTGCCCGCGGGGTGAGGGGCGTTTCACCTGTCGTGTGAGCGGCTTTGAAGTGTACAGCAAAGTCACACGAGCAACCCCGCGACGTGCCTCAACGAGTCCATCATGGCGTCTGGTTGACTTTCGCGCTTTCGCATTTTTGGATGGAATAGACCGGATGAACAGTCACACTCACATGCACACAAGAAGCAAACAGACTCGCAGCGCTGACTTTCAACTCAGTTCTATATTTCTTCTTCCTCAAATCTTCAACTTCTTCACCTTTGCCGTTAATGAGAACAATTTAAATTTTTACACACCAGAGACCAAATAGACAATACACATTAAAAATAACTAATAATTAAATAAATCATGCAAAGACAACTAAAGAAAATAATACAAAAACATTAAAAATTAAAAATTAAATTTAAAAAAATAATAAAGCGAAAAATTTCTCATCTTAGAACGGATCCCTGACGTTAATGACCTATAAAACACGCGTTCGTTTTTCACCCCACGCAATAGAAGTCCCAGTAAAAAATTAAAGAAAAACGAGCAGCGTTCACCCCCTCAACTCGCAGCCAGAACAAGCGGCCACGTGATCTGGAGCCGATTATATGCCGCCAATGTTGATCATAGCCACGCGCTGGGGTTGGCAAAGTACAGGACACGCGCTGAGTTCCAGACAGTGTTATGGCTCGGCTATTGTCGTCGTTGCAGCGATTGGACACGGGCCACTACCCGAATGCTTCTCGAGCTATCAATTATCACGAGCCCACATCGAGTGCTCACGCAATGCTCGGGTCCAATCTATGAGCCGCATTCAAATATCGTCCCTGGAGGATGCTGCTACCACCAGGGTACGTCATCAAAATTTGCGAAGGAGAGATTGAAAGAAAACACTCGCTTTTCTCCTTGAAATTAGACCGCAACAAAGAGGTTTCTTGGTCAGTGGCGTTGCGTGCGAGTGTACTTGGGTCCCACTAGTGCCAGTAAGCTCATACAAAGTGAAAAACGCTCAAAACGAATATCGTTGCACCGCCCCTTTAAGAAGGATGGTGGAAGCTTGGAGTCATCGTACCGGTGCCCAAGCACTTCACGATCGCGGGAAAGTTAAGGAGGAAGAAGTTGAAAAATCATTTCATGGTCCTTTTAATTGAAGCCTTCGCACACCAGCGTAACTAGTTTGTCAAGCTTGGTGAGGATGTCTTACGTTATATCCCTCGTATTAGGGTGGTACCCTCTTCGTGACACCAAGTGCCGACAGCGCGTGACAACAAGAAAATACAAAATAGTGTGTGACAAAATTCGGTGATGCATCAATCAAAGCGACGAGCTAAACTCTCTTTCGTGTGCTTCACAAAATCATATCAAATAGAAAGAGAGAGAGAGAGAGAGAGCGAGAAAGAAAGATGGGGATCTGTAGCCAAATGGGATAGCGCACACCAGCGCACACCAGCTCGGAGCACGTGGAGCGGAAGCTCGCGCTGCAGAACCCAGAGATCCTGGGCTCAATCGCCACCCCTGCCCGTTTCGATCTGAATGAGCATAGTGGCGGCGTGCGGTCGAGTATCACTACTGTGTGGTGCACGTTAAAAACCTCAGGCTAGCAATTGTACTATACTGCACTGGCTAAATTTCTAATCTACATCCATTGAGGCTGATTAACTTCCGGCTCTATAAACATGCACACATTATTATTATTATTCAATGAGAGAAATATAAAAATCATCGTGCGGCAAAATATTTTGGCGTCATCACACTATATCAATCGGTTACTGATTCCTTGTTGGAACAAAATTAATGTTTACATGATTTATTTAATAAATATATTTGAACATATATATGTGATATAAGGGCCATATAAGCTATTGTATGATCTTAAATGGTATCATACGTTTATTGAACATATATTTATCATTTCTTTCACTAAGGTTAGCATTCTATATCTTCGTCTCGTAGCATCGACTGGACTACAGCAGATGCTACGGGCCGTCAGGTGCAAGTTTATCTGTCCCAAGAAACTAAGCCGCTTGCATACACGTCACTCGTTCGAGCCCAGCTGGAGTACGTTTCATTCTCCGCAACTATAAGTTTATAGCTAGTCTCAGCGCACTTAAAACCCAACTCAGTCTCCCCTTCTAGTAGTATCTTCTCTAATATAACTGCACGAATACTACTACCACCATTCCTTTGCGTAAAAACCTATACGAGCACAGCCGCACCCCACACCTGTTATCGCTTAGATACCTCTTTCAAACCGCTTTCATCTATTGGACCAAACCCAATAACTTTAAATGTTCCACCTTACAGCTTTCTATTAACAATTGGAACAATCTACCGGACTCATTACTAGTAGTATCTTCTCTAATATAACTGCACGAATACTACTACCACCATTCCTTTGCGTAAAAACCTATACGAGCACAACCGCACCCCACACCTGTTATCGCTTAGATGCCTCTTTCAAACCGCTTTCATCTATTGGACCAAACCCAATAACTTTAAATGTTCCACCTTACAGCTTTCTATTAACAATTGGAACAATCTACCGGACTCATTAGTAAGTCAGCAACCATAACAGATATTTCAAAATTTCGGGAAGCACGTGCACTTTTCTCGGCTAATAATTCCCATTTTGTCGTTATCCTTTGTTGTTTCCTTTATTTATTTGTGCCGTGTGCCAATTTTTCGCAACCACTGTAGCTTACGTAAAACGCCTCGTGGGTATTTAATGAACTAATAAATTAAACTAAATAAATGAAATAAATCAAAATAAAATATACACTGACGTGTGTAATTCGTATCAGAGGGGCGCGCTGATATATGCACGTCGTAGCAATATAGCACGTGGTTTCTACTGATTTTTTTATTGAACTGGGTGACATACACCCTTAATCTCGTCCCACTTAAGTTCCAGTTAAATTAGCCTTCCACATATCCTATTTGGAACAAGTCCTATTTGTATGTGAATCGGGATCATATGTGGAACGCCAATTCTCTCCGCTTAATTTTTAGTTTCTTTAATCTGGAACACGTAGGTGCTACGTCGATTGTCGTTACACTTGCATGTCGTTCCACTTACTTTGTACCACTTAAGCCCTATTCTGCTCCAAATAAAACTTCCAAAAAATGATTTTTTTTTTACATTTATTGTTTACAATTATCAATTACTGACACACAGCTCTGTATAAACTACGAAGTGTTTACAATAATCTGACACACTACTCTGCATAAGCTACGAAGTGTGCGGAAGACGGGTACCCCCGGTTAGGCGATACTTTACTTGCAAAACAAGTTCTGGTATATGATCGGAAGTGGAAGAGATTAAAGGCTCGTTCCCACAGTTGCGTCGACCGCGTCGCGTCGCGCTGCGTTGCGTCGTGCGACACAGCGCCTCCCCACTGGCTCGTCGTAAGGGTCGCCATAGCAACAGCTCGACGCAAGCAGTCTTAACGCAGTCAAACGCACGTGTCTGAACCCACCTTAAGGGTGTATTGCCTTGGTTGTATCGGGGAGATGATCCAAACGTCACACTCTTAGCGGCTTAGATGAGATATCAGATTAGGATATGTCCAAGAGCGTGGAATGAGAACACCATCGGCAGAGCCCAGCCATCCTAGGTTCAGTCTCTAAGCCATGTTTCGATAAAAAAAAAATGCAATCAGCACTTCCTGATGCACGTGAAAGACTTCAGGCTAGCGGTCACACTGCACTGGCAAAATTTCTCGTCAACACAGCGGAAACACGATAGGGCACTTCCCTTGAGCCGTACAAACTTCCCGCTCTCTGACGTTCGCACAACTATAATTCTACATTAGTCGCCCAACTGGTGTAGTAACAGAGCTTGCCCTAAATAAGTTGTTAAGAAACGCAAGGTGTTTCTTAAGTTCAAGGCATTACGTTATTGCTCTGCCTACTGCTGCATCAGCCTAAGAGAATTCCAAAGAGGGTATCACGAAAAAATAAGTGTGAACCTCCGGCTCTGAAACCGTCGGTGGCAATAGTTGAACCAAATACCATTGAGACTGAACGATATTTGGTTGAACCACGGGCCATATAGTGCAGCTCATGTGAACTTCCGTAGACTCAGATGTGAACGCATATAATCCTCTCGGTGACAACGTTAACTCTCGTATAGAGCAGTACTTAATTCTTTAATCTTATTAAAATCTATACGAAGCTAAACGAAGGAGAGAGGACGTCGTTTTTTCTCGCCTCCGTTCATCCTCGTCTCTTTACTATTATTATTATTAAATCGCGAAGAGCTGCCAAGGGACATTCAATCGCATTTGATCCATCACGGAAATAACTTGAACGCAATGCACTGCTTAGCGAGAAAAACAAAGACTATCCCGCATCGAGGCTACCTTATCGTCGAGCTAGCCTCGACGAGTCTACCAGTCTCTATATATTTCCGTGTTTCGCTCGCTCAATCAGGAAAGTTACACATGCAAATACGCGAACTCCGGGTGGTACGCAGGATCCAAACGAGGGCGGCATCGGTTTTCCGTAACCGCGCCTCGGCAGGTCGGCGCACGAAAACCGGCCCGACACAAGCATCCCTTTGTCGGCTGCAGCGGTGTTCAGCTGCCGGATATGCAAACGCTGACCTAACCGAAGATTTGATCTCTTCGCTGTCCCACGACGAAACTTCGTTCCTCGGTCACGATTCCTACTGTTTATAGTCATCAGACAAGTAACGCCCCCCCCCCCCCCCCCCCCAGGCGTCGTCTCCAGTGGACGCACGCAGCGTCGCCTAGCTTGCGTCAGCGTCGCCGCCAGCGCATCTTGCAGCGTCTCACAACGAGCGCTATACGCTATAGCACGCGGCGACGCCAAGACGGACGCGCGTCTGCGGCTTTGCGGCAACTCTCGTCGAGCTTCAGCCTGTTTGCCGCCTGGGGGCGGGTCGGAGATCCACTAACGATGACGCCCTGCGCGAGCCTTGTCTACTAGGTGGTACTGAGTAACGACACTTCAATCACCTTGTTGCTTAAACTCATAAAGTTGTCAAGTGATCCGAAGCTTCGTCTGAAATCGCAGAAAACGCTTTTCAGTCCCCCAGGGAAGTTAAAACAGTCCACCACAGAGCAAAACGATGTCGTTTTAGCTTCCTCACAACTTATCTGAAGCTCAGGAAGTCGCATTTCCGAAAAAAGCGCCAAAATGGCGGCGCCCATGAGACAATCAGGGAATAAAACGTAGATCCTCTGCAGCTCTTATGAGGCGGCTACACTCTAAAAAGAAGGGTGTAAAAGGGTGTATTGTTACACCCTTTGTACCATAAAATACACCCCAAAACTTCAATTCGACGTACAGCGCCCTATAGTCGAACAGACGGCCCCAAATTTTACGAGCGGCTTGATGGCCGTGTGGTACAACTTATTAAAATAGCTAATGTACGTCAAAGTTTCAGCCCGATCCGATAACTTGATCAAAAGTTATAAGTGATTTTCTAAAAATTTCAATGGGAAAATGGAGCCCGATTTTGCCCGCTTTCGGTTCCTGGTGCCATAGAGCCCAGTGTATTCGAAAACTCCGTCGGCCGCCATTTTCCCATTGAAATTTTCAGAAAATCAGTTATAACTTTTGATTAAGTTATCGGATCGGGCTGAAACTTTGTCATCTGGTTGTGACCTCTAGCGCTACCTTTGGGCGGATAATGAGCGTTCGGCGATGCCTAGTTTATTTTTGCGGTAAAAAAGAGCGTGTAAATTTTCTTTTGTGACACCCTGTATTTAATCGAAACATATTTCTCCGTTGTTGACCCGCAACTTGTCAAAGCGGTCGAGAAAATCAAATTAAGGGGCAAGAAATCGGCATTTCACAACAGAAAATTGACAATGTGACCAGTGGACGCCACTTGGATTCCATGGCAAAACGTTGTCAGTACATACGAATGACGTCTATTAAAACTAACCACATGAAGTTAAGAAAAAAAAAAGTCAGAACATGACAAGGATCAGGCGTTACAAAAATATGTCATAAATGTGATCTTCCTAGTCTTCCAAAGGCAAGCTTGGAATAAAATTTTTCTATATTTCTAGGGTGACCAGACGTCCCGTTTTGGCCGGGACAGTCCCGTTTTTGAGGACGGCTTCTGCCGTCGCAGGAGCGCATAGTTTCGAAATTGGCACCAAGCGAGTTGAAGCAAACCGAAACTATGCCTACTCGTTACAAGTATATTTAAAAAAAAATAACCATAGATACCTTAAAATATTTACCCAGAGTAATATTTAGAACTGTTCTTGCCCACAAACACTTTTTCTCTCGCGAAGACGTGTGTAGAATTTTTTTTTTTTTGTAGTTACCGGATATAGCACTCGTGTGCAGTTGAACTTCTCATATAAGTGCGCAGACTTTTACAACCGAGTCTTGCAGGATAAAGTCCTGCTTAGGAAACTTCAGTCGTCGGCAAAATACGCCCACACCAAAAAGGACCCGAAGCAGGACCTTCCAAATGAGTGCGAACTGTGAGTGTGACTGTTCCCTAGGCCCTAGGTCATTAGTGCATTAGGGTAACGTTTTGAAATAAGAGCAGTTATTACATTAATTTTTTTCTACCAATCCCAATCTTTAGTACACCCCCCCCCCCCCCCCCCCCCTCCCCCCTCCCCCTGGCTGGGATGTCCCGTTTTCTGCCTTGAGGAATCATGGCACCCTAAATATTTCCTTTCGGCGCAGATCCTGGCAACAAAAAATAAAGCCTATAATAAATCATAATGCACAAAACGTGCCTGGCCCCTCCAGTACTCATTTCAGTTTTATTCTCTCGCAACGCTTACAACACCTTCACAATACATAAAAAAGAACGCTTACTCGACCAGTGTTAGCTTTCGACTCGTATACCAGTACACGCGAACATCTGTTGCCTGTTCCCACTGCGCAAACAAGCAGCAAACATCGCTTGCACACATGTTAAAGAAACCTTCCTTGTGTGCTTTCTTATCCTTGGGGGTCGTTAACTAGCCATCGTTTGTCTTTCTAGTGGCACTTCCGAATTTTATTCCAGGCTAAGTGAAACAGGACATGCCCGTCCACAAAGTTCTCTGCTTGCCATGATTCGCTTCCTCTTCACCGTTCGCTCCAAATACTTTGGAACGAGCGGAGGGTTTTGTGGCAGGAGCCTGTGCGGTTTTTCTTAACCTGTCTATGGGTCATTATCAAAGCACGGACGGAGGGGGCCACAGAGACACAAAGATACACAACCGCGAACCACGAAGAGCGCTGCCAACATTCTTGAATTTTGACCAGGTTCGCCGCTGAAGTGGTAGAGCTAGGCTCCAAACCACGGTGGAAGAAGAAAGGTGTCTGAACAAGGGCCGAAAGGGTGGTGGATATTTCACTCGGGCTCCGCGCATCTCCCGCTGCGGGGCACTGTGGGGTTGGGGCTCGGGGCCTTGAAAACGTGTCAACGAATAAGGATGGTTCGATCGAGCACCTGTCATGCCGCGCCATCTCACGACGATTGTCAGAAACGGGAGCGAGCCTTCGAAAACACTTGCTCCGTGGCGAGGCGGTATCTTTCAGACACATCTCTCTTCTTCCACCGTGCTCCAAACACAGGTGCCTGCAGCATTTCGCTCGTACTGTTCTGACGTCACGAATGAACTCCCAAATTCGGAATAACAATTATCAACAGTATACATCATGCTGCGAGTACATCGTTGCAGCAGCGGCTTCGTCAGCTATCATTACGAAATGGCGTCGGCAAGCTTACTGAAACTGTTGGTGGGTTTTTTTTTTTTCCCTACATGTCTGTAAGCAGCGATTATCGTTTATATTTTCCAGTGAGACGGCGCCACGGCTCGTTCGCGGGGACTTTGTCTGAAATCTGAAACGTCACGAAGTCGCACCTTATTCGAGCGAAAGCGGGTTTTGGGTAAGGCTTGACGTCACTCCGTTTTTTCGGTCGGCGGAAGCGAGGAAAAATAAAAAAAGTCCTAAATAAAAATGATAGTGCTCTTTAGAAGGGATGCAGACAGGTGGGAGGGCGGCTGCATCGGAGCTCCCATTCCAGTTCCGCCCAGATAAAGCGAAACGCTTGCACGCTCTTCCGACCCAAAGAGGAACACGTTAGCAGGAAGGAACGACCGCTGCTTGAGCGTGGCAACAAGTTTCCGCTGTTTGCTTTTGTCTGCGGTGCTTTGTCCTTCAATAATGCAGGCGGCGCATCATCAAGGGATAGTTGTTTCCGGAGTGCACATCACGACGCTTACAATACAATTTTTTTTTACCGGTTAAGAAAGTGGTGTGCTATTTTTTGTTCTTTATAGTAGACGCAGTTCGCCGTCACGCCTCTGCGGTGGCGCTGCTGTCGGCACGGCGCATGCGCAGAAGCTTTACCTCGCGCTTATACGGAGAAAGACTGAAGGAGAGGAGGAGACGAGAGCGTGCGGCGTTGTCGGAGCGTCGAGAGCTGTGATTGGAAGGGTAGGGAGTAAAGAAGGTTTGGCTGCCTTTGCCTCTACCCTCCGATCGCAGCGATCGAGAGCGTCGTCTGCTCCCCGCTAGACACTGCGCGAGGAGCAGACGCTCTGATTGGAGGGAGACGATATGTAGAGGCAAAGACAGCCCACCTTTGCGTCTATGCCCACCATCCTTCCAATCAGAGCTCTCGACGCTCTGACAACGCCGCACGCTCTCATATCTCCTCCTCTCTCCCAGTTTCTTTCCGTATATACACGATTGCAAGCGGGGCATCTGACCGCCGCCAAGTCTCAGATGCGACGAGCAATCACGCGAGGCGAGAAAAGACGCAACGCGTTCCACTGTTTTGGCGATTTGTCATGTCGCGAGCGACGCGGCCCACTAATCCACTTTCCGAGAGGGACAGCCCGCTCTGTCGCGTTAGCGGGCGTTGCATGTCTGCAACTGAAAGCGAGCCATCAAGCCGGATCAGACATTTTCGTCGGCTGCGTTCTCAACACAAAAAAAAACAACATTAGCGCGACAGAATTCTTGGGACAACCGTCGCTTCGTACCTCGCGTTGCGCGCCTAGCCATAGATGGATCTGTCACCACGCTTACCACCAACCAATCGATCAGAAAAAACAAAAAAAAATATGAGCATGCAATTTTTTTTAACTGTAATTGTTTTTTTTTTTTTTTTTTTTGCAATCAATCCTTGAGGTGTCAAGGCACGGTCCTCTCGATGTCATCGCACGTCGTTGCGGTCCCGGTGGTGAACGTGACTCAGACGCAAATGTACGAAACGAGCAATACATACGTCGACCGAATACACATATGGCCCTCGAAACCCGCAGTCTTGGAGGATATACGTATGTGGCCAAACCTATACGATTTCTGTGCGCTTGTGCACCTGGAACGCATGAGGCGAGCTGTGAACGACGGGCTGACTTCTCAACAATGGGCTTCCAGCCGTGGTCACATACATCGTACGAAAGACAGTCTGCATACACTGTCTGAGCTGTCTCTCTTCCTCGGACGACGGTCTTGTTACATTGGTCATTAGAGAGTTTTAGGGAACCCTTTTCGCATATCCGATACTGGTACGATGCGGGCCCTCCAGTACGAATTACGCATGCGCTACCCCAGAAGACTCGCACGTGTGTATAGTGCGTACCGGAGGGCCCATCGTACTGAATCGGACACGCAAAAACGGTTCCTTAAAACTCCCTCTTGAAGAGTTGAAGAGCGTCACGAACACTGCCTGCAGAGACATGTTCGAAGCAGACGTGTGCACGAAGTAAAACATGCTTGGAACATGGTTTAGGCGTGTCCGCAGATGATGTCTTCAGCGGACACCGTGTCTTTTGCACGCGTTGTGTACGAGCAGTCCGACCGCGTCTTTAGGGATCACAACCATGGAATGAGCAATTTGTTTATTCAATAAATATCGGTAATATTCTTCTTTTCTTTTTTTTTTTTTTTGTACCGAGACGCATACCGTTACTTTCGACGAGAACGCCATTGGCTGTCGGTATAGTCGCATGATCGTATACGCCAGCCAGTGGGAAGTGAGGCGCCATCAGCGCCACCCGTGTAGTTGTCACCCTGCATAGAGTTATTATCATGTACGCTAGAGGTTCAACTGGCGCTAGTGTGCTGAGACGCAAATTGAAGCAGACAGCAACCAGTCCCAAATTGGCCTTCCGGTAATGCATTTCTGTGGGAAAGAGTGACTGCATTTCCTCCCTGCGGTCGATCATAAGAGCAAATATCGCGAAGTATTCGTACGTACTAGGTAGCTTGGAACACTTCTCAGGCACGCAGACAAAATAATTGGTCAGTTACGGCGTTTTTCTTTCCCATTCATTGCATTAAGAACGGTGCTAAAACGGCTTCGTACGTGTATTCTTGTGCACTGTCGGACATTGTTAGCGCGAACACGACGTCGGCGCTTCTCAGCATGAGGGATATACGTTCCAACCGAACGAAGGGCACCTCGAAACCGAGAGAAACGGCAAGAACTACGCAGTAACACTGGATCAGTAACTACGCGTATCATTTACGATCAAAATTAATTGAAGGCCACGTAATATATTCCGATTTTAAATAAGTAAGTTCTGCTTTATTCTTCTGCTCTGTGCTAAGATGCTTGTTCTACGTCCAAACATCACCCGCAAGCTCGAAATCTTTGAGAACAAGTGCCCGATAAAAGCTGCCCGGCAGAGAAAACAATACAAAACGACACCTTTCATAGTCCACGTACTTTATTCTTTACGTTTTGAATGTTTTCTCCGCTCATAAAGATGCACGACGGGGTCATTTTCATATAGTTACAGGACTGGCATATTAGCAACATATAAGCGTCACCGGATTGCTGGCGAACCTTGAACACACTCTACATACCTTTAGATTGCTATTTTGCTTTGAATCGTCGCTTGTTTTTAGATACCTGCTCCGGAACACGCGTTTGGGACTGAAAATGTAGCGAAGTTAGACATCATTCACTGATGAAAAAAAAATGCGATAAGTAAAGGCAAGTTCACTTTTACAATGTTAATCAAGGTACATACTATTAGGTACGACCCAAAAAGTGTTCCATGCTATTTTCCGGCGAAAAGACGAAATGCACGCGCGTTTTCCCGTAGGAATGCACAGGAGCATCGTAAAAGTAGACTGATTGCTGTCTGCTTCAATTTGCGTCACGGAAGTCGCATAGACACTAGCGCCAGTCAAACCTCTAGCGTACATTTTAATAACTCTATGGTCACCTGCTGCGGCGGTGCCACTATTATCGTTTTCTCGGTCGTGGCGCTTTGGCGTCTCGACTTGCCGTCTTACGTTTTCACCAAGTTAACCCCACCAAAGTACGTAATGTTCCTAAAAAAAAAATAAAGAAATAGAACAATCGAAGCGTTTTCACTTTCTTTCACACCAGCCACTAACCATCGTATAATGTCTGTATTTATTATTTTTTTCTTTCTTTTTTTTTTCTTTTTGTGGTGGTCATTATTTAGAAGGCTGACTTACCGGAGGCAGCAGAGGGCTCCCCGGTCCACGAGGGCGAAGAAGAAGAGCAGTGGCACGAGAACGACGAGCACGAGCAGGACGAGGGAGAGGGCCCGACGCTTGAGGCTGCGGCACGGGGTCCAGCAGCTCGCCGAAAGCATGGCTCGTCCAGGCTGCGACGCTCACGGGCCCGGGACTCAGCGACGACATGCGGGGCTGCCACGGAACAAGTATGGGGGAAACGAAGTCAGGGAGCTGCGTAAATCGCAGCGTCCTAGGGGCCCTATCTCAGAGATCAGTGGGCCCGATTTCTCGTTGAAGCATGGGAGGCTTTGTAAGAGAAACCCTACTCCCTGAAATGTATCCATCCGTGCGTCCGCGGATACCCCTTTGGGCCAGGGCAGAGCGTGTCGACGCAACCAGTCAACGATATTAGACCAAGTAACGATGCGTGTCGAGTCGTAGTGACGTGACGTCACGTGACTAGGTCGTTTGACGTAACGGTGTCACGTGGAACAAGTGACGTGACTCAGGTGACAGTTCTGCTAACATGTGACACTATGACTACTGTGCCACGTGACGTCAGGTTCAGGAGCATCAGGGGCCACGTGACGCCATGGTTATCACTAGAGTCAGTTAAGTTATCACGTGACACCGCAACTTCATGTCGCGACGTCACGTGACGTGCCACAGGACGTGACGTCATGGTACGTTGCCCTCACGGTGTCACGTAACGCCACGACTTCACACCCTAAAGTAACGTGATGTATAATGTCTTCTAAAAGAAATGTAAACAATCTCTCTTTGAATACTGCATTCTGCGCATTTATAGGACATTGGATAAAAATGATAGCTGCCATTGCTTTTCTATTCTTGAGATTACGTTTGTTGGGCAAGTCCTAAAGCGGACTAAAATTGCGCCGGGTGAATATCAGATACAAACGAAATTAATTTAATTTAAGCCTTTTTTCCCCCCACGATAGTTTTGTTTTATTTAAATTACGATCGTGCATTAGAGTCTGTCGATTTACCCCGACATAGCAAACGTTGCTGCCATAATTTCGGTCACATGGATAGCACGATCAATATCTCATCGTGCTTGATTCGTGATGGATGCGCGCTATTGAGGCGTCATGATGGATGGTTGGCATAGGCTGCGGCTATTCATCGCAAGCAGGTAAATGAACCCCATGTGTCGACCACAGCACGTGGTTTCAACACGACCGATCCGTCCGAAACCAAAAAAAAAAAAAAAAAAAAAAAACGTAACGTTAATTTTAAGGGAAAAAAAAAAAAAAAACTTCACTGACCGTTTCGCGGTGTGCTGAACGCTTTATTCCCAAATCAACGAGCTCTCCGAAGAAACGAATATATATATATAAAATAATGTAGTCCGCTCCCATTGTTCACTTATTTCCATTCAGTCCTATAATATATAGCCTTTAGTCCATTGCGATAAGGCTTCCCTGCGGGCTGCCATATTTGGCCCCTGGTCTGTGGAATCCGTTCAGAGCATCGGCAGAAGCCTTTCTTCTGCGGAATAATGAACAACGCAACGCACTGCGTCCAGAGTCAACCCAACCAGAGCGATTTGACCCGAGCCTAACGCCGAGCGTTCTCCGACGCGTTGATTGGACACGACGCCCAGCCGAACGTCGACGCACTACTCGTGGCCAATCAGGATATGCGCTTGATGTCGCCCCGATGACGCCAATTCCACCTGACCGACCCGACCAAATAAATGTTAATTTGGCATTGCAAAAAAAAAAAAAAACAGAAACCTTGATTATTTGTGTTGTTTTGTGTGGGCGCCTTACGACTAACCTAACAAACGTTCCAGTGGAAAAAAAAAGTATATAATATAAAAACGTAAGTCCGCTCGTATTATTTGCTCATTGCCGTTCAGTGATTTTGTTCTTGCGGTATGAATTACTCAATATACCGTGCGTTCGATTTCAATTCAAACCGATCTATTAGAAAGAAAGAAAAACGTGAAAGGTAAACTAATGCGGTTTGTGCGGGTGAGTTATCCGGCCAGGACACATAATATTGGGGGATAATCGTCACGGTACGTTGGATAATGAACTATAGTTTGTTATTTAACCTTTTAATTACTGAAAATAAACGTATGGTTTCAATTAAAACATGAAGCTACTTCAAGAACTGACAACCCCACTCATCCGATCGCGGTTCACGCGAACGAATGCATTGGATGCGCGCCTGACTTCGCAGGAACCAAGACAAAGGGAGGACACCGCAATCGCTACGGACGCGAGATCGTCGAATCCTTCCTCATCCAGAACGCAGAAAACAACGTTTCATCGGCCTCAGTAAGCTTATCAAGACGGAAAATAGAATTCACCGGGCCTGAACTTGAAAAATTTCGCAACTCCCCATAATAACCACACCATCACGGTACTTCTGCCCCTTTTCATCTCCCAGTTTTCCTTTTCCTTCCCCCTTATCCCCCTTTCCATCTCCCAGTTTGCCTTCCCCCTTATCACCCTATCTTAGTTGGGGTCTCGTTCAGGGTGCAATTTTCCTGCCCAAAATAAACGTCGTCGCTAAAGGAAAGAATGTGGTAGTCCTGCGCTTGTCCTCCGTGCTTTATTCTTTCGATTTTAAGTATGGTTTCAATTCAAAACTCGTTGAGCGTCACCCATCGAAAGCCACTAAATCGTTAAACATTAGGACGTGAAGCACACGGGAAGCGCGGGGATGCGCTAAAGTTTCCAATCGTGCAACAGGCGCAAGGCTGGCATGCGAAAACGGGGCTGATAACCTTCTCATCCGCGTTTTCGCACAATAGGCGCAGCTGACTGCTTTCGCCAAAACACCGCTCGGCTACGCTGCATGCGGGGAAGCGAGACACGCACAATCGAAATGTCAACTTCCCCGTCTCCGCGAATGTCGCTTCTCCACTGTGCACCAGTGCAGTGAGAGATGCGCACTCAACGGGGCTGACCAGCTCGCCTGAACAGATCACTATATGGAAAGTGTTAGCGTGCGATGCAAACATCAAATCGAATTGTACGTTATTCGAAGCCATAATCGCAAGTTTTTGCAATCCGGTCGTGCAGCAATTTAGTATTAGGAAAGAGAAATTAAATTTTGACGCAATCTTGGCGCAAGTTTGTCACGTCATTATTAAATGTAGCAGCAAGAAGCGGAGTAGCAACCACTCTGGCACAATTGGAGCAGCAATTAGATGACTGGAATGCTTTACAATTTCTCGACTGTGTCATGAGAGCTTGCAAGCACGGATGACCCAATCGCTGCGGCTTAGATTCACTCAATAAATTTTTTTAAAAAATGTTGTTGTTTTTGTTTTTTTTGCGGGGGGGGGGGGGGTGGCAATTTACCTTAGTACAGACGATCATTTCCATTTTGTTTTACGTAGTTCAATATTAAAAAAACCATTCGTTTAATTTTTTATTACTTTTTTTCTGATTGTTTTCGCGAGTTGCAACCGTAAAGCCATTCCTCTTCCTTCTTTTGTTTGTTTGTTTGTGTGTGTGTGTGTGTGTGTGTGTGTGTGCGTGCGTGCGTGCGTGCGTGCGTGCGTGCGTGCGTGCGTGCGTGCGTGCGTGCGTGTGCGTGTGCGTGTGCGTGTGTGTGTGTGTGTGTGTGTGTGTGTGTGTGTGTGTGTGTGTGTGTGTGTGTTAAAGATTGCTGTAAACTTTCTTTTGGTCATTAACGTATTTATTTATTGGGATAAAGACCAGTGACCTATTTATGTATAAATTTAATCCGTCGATCGGCGCTCTCTAAAATTTCTTTTTCGCTGTTTATTCTTTTTACAAAGAAGTACCAGCTTAAAAGAACATATAAAAGTTATGTATTGCTGGCGTAAAGTCCGCTCGCTGACCCCATCTAGGAGTCACAGCGACTCGAATGTTATTTATCATTCCTTTTCACTGTAGTGCCAAAGTAAGCTCATTTTAGTGCATGATATGTTTCCCTACTACCAGTTTCCCAAGACTCAAGGCGATTTCTTTATCTAAACGCAGACTAACATAATGACTTTCTTATTAGTGTATTAAACTCTCAGACATTTGACTCCAGTACGGGTTGGAACTTTCGCCGCTAGATACCGCCTCAACATAAAAAATATAAAAAAGAATCATTCAGTCCATTCAATATACTTATATTTTATGGAAGAAATAGTATATCCTAGAGGCTTAATATCTTATGCAATACAACTCTCTCGAAAACAAATATGTATCCAAAAGAACATTTAGTCACGTACCTAAACTTCATCTAAAAATATCCCCTCAAGAAGCATCGATTGATATTTCGATGTTGTATCGCATCTTTCCTTTGCAGCTATGGCGTGTAATTTGTTTCGTTCATCCGACGTCTTGAAGAGATGGCCTGTCGATCTACAAAACATTCTTACTTCAGCTGTCCGGTCCCTAGCACAGACAAGCGGCTTTTGTTGGTGCTTCGACTCGCGCGCACTTTCGAATGCCAAGAGACGCCAGGACATCACTGAAAGCAGAAAGCTCGCGCCGAAGGTTAGGTCACAACCTCCAAAGGCCTCCTTGACGTTCCAAGGTTGTCAGTCACTAGGGACGTCGCCGTAAACTTTCGTCGAACCCGAGTTTCGACTGGTTCGCCGAATCTTCGAAGTTTCGGCAAAATTCGACGAAGTTCGACTTTCTGAATAGTGTTACCCGACCTCTAAGCAAAATTGTTAAAAGTTTGAAAGAAAGAAAAAAAAAATGTACAGGAATTTGGTCTAAATTTAGAGAATAATTAAAAATGTTTTAATCTAAAAACAAACAGATGAACTTTCAATCCCTCTAATAGTTTGTTATAGTTTATAGCTTTCCTCCGCCAGGTAGTGTCGGTTCGTTTTCAATTTTTGCGCACTCGCGTCGAACTTTTCTTAACGTTTGCATAAAAAGTTGGCGAAAATTCGAACCGGGTAGAGCTCTAATCTCGGCAGGTTTGCGTCATTCTTGTGATCCATAACTATCACAAAAAAAAAGAGAAGTCACAGAAGGTAATTATATAGCGCCGTTGGAAACAACAGACTCTTCCGAAAAAGTTCGTTGTTGTAAGTGGTGCAAAAGAAAATAGAAATAATGAACAGCACGGCCTAGCAAGTGTTCTTTCCTTATGTCTATATGGCAGCTTTATGTGCAGTCGAAACAGCTGCTTTTAAAGGGTGGTCGTTAAAATTGAACGTTTAACAAAAACGTCCTGCCGCGGTTTTCGGGTTTCTTTTTCCCTTTTTTTTTTATATGGAGGCGTCTCACAATGCGAGCAAACGAACAGCGACATGCCAGACAACTGCCCAGAAAAGAATATTAAATTGTAAACGAGCGGTACCACTCAAGATTGCACCTGAGGTTTGTGTTTTTTTTTTTTTTTTCTGTTTGAGTGGGTGTGTTTGCGTGCGTGCGTCGAGCAGAGTTATTTCTTTACTGTTAGCTTAAATACTAGAATATTAAGTAAGTATGCGGAGCGCAAGTTCGTCTGCTTCTTGCACAAGGGTTGCGATCATGTCAGAACGCCGAGCTCTTATTGGCTGATCTAAAAAAAAAAGAGTAAAACAATTAGTGGGTACGCCTTAAGGCACCTAGCATTGAGGTCTACCCACTATCCTTCCAATCAAAGCCAATCAGAGCTCGGCGTCGTTCCGACGTCACCTCAACTCCTGCGCAGGAAGCAGACCACTTGCTCCCCGCATATAGTGTTCCAAAGCAACATCCTTTCACCGTGCCCCAACAGCTTCATATTACACATATTTGAAAAAAAACAAAAACGGAGACGACTGACGCAGAAGAGGACAAGCACTAAACGTCTCAAGAAGAGACGTTTTGTGATTGAACCCTTGTTCGTCCGTCGTCTCCGTTTTTTTTTTGTTTTTTTTTTTTAATACGTGTAACATTAACTAGCTCGCCTGTTTACTTACTCTTTCTTCAATCACCCCAACAGGTGTCGCCCTCAATCAACGCCTCAGATAACAAAGCCGTATAGTGCTGAAGTTTCGGTGTCACCTAATCGCACAGTCACGCTGCTCGTGTGCATCATACAAAAGGCATGGAGACACGGGGGGGGGGGGGGGGGGGGGGGGGGATAGAGAGAAAGAGAGAGAGAGAAGTGTTGAAAGGCAAGGAAGTTTTGGAGCGGGGGAGATCGCTGGCCGAGAGTGCTAGCGCACACCACCAGCTCGGAGCACGCGGAGCGCGAAAGCTCGCGCTGCAGAACCCAGGGATCCTGGGCTCGATCCTCAACCTTCTCTAATACCCCTGTCAGACGGGAAAGTAAATGCCATTGTGATCGAATGTCGTTCATCGCTCGGCGAATCAGCTCGTGATCCTGGTTCTGCACGTGGCGCGTGCACGCGCCGCGTGGCGTATTAAACACGCGGATTGGCCGAGCTGTAATGTCATTTTGCTTAAATGTCATTTGAAGTGCCCGTCTGACAGGGGTATTGGGCCCGTTTCGATCTGGATGAGCATCTTACCGGCTTGCGGTTGTGTATTCACTACTGCGTGGTGCACTGGCTAAATTGCTCATCTGCAGCTGAGACACCAGACGCCCCCTGAGACAGTCTAACTTACGGCAGTGTTAACAAGCACCGCAACACTACTATGTATTAGAAAAGGCACGATATTCGTTGCAGACATGATGTCAGAGTTATCTGCGGACAGGTCTCGAGCATGTTCGAAATGTGTTTGCTTCACACGTATGTATGCTTCGAACCTGTACTTCTTTACTTTTTTTGTAAGACCAATATGGCAGCGTCGTCGTCATACAAGGAATTGAATCGCGCACATGAAACAGTGCCTGCAGCAGACTGTATTCGGAACGATACATTAGCAGTGTGGCCGAGGCAAGGCCAACCGTGGCTCACTGCTGTAGACGTTTGCAAGTACGCCCTCTGGGCGCCGCCATCTTGCTGTTCGTGTGGGTATAGGTCACTGATCTCTATTTTAGTAGGCTGGATCACGGATCGGGAGCCCGTCGGTGTCGCCACCGGCGGCCATTGCTTGACACCAGGCAATACACGCAAGTCTATGGGAGAAACGCACATATTGAAGCATGTACGCTGTGCTCGGAGACGAGTATTTTATTGTGCGCTGCGATCCTTATGTCGGGTGTTTGGAGATCAAATCGGTATTTGTCAAACGTCCGGTCGCCGAATAAAAAAATGTACAGGAATTTGGTCTAAATTTCGAGAATAATTAAAAACGTTTTAATCTAAAAACAAACATATGAACTTTCAATCCCTCTAATAGTTTGTTATATTTTATAGCTTTCCTCCGCCAGGTAGTGTCGGTTCGTTTTCAATTTTTGCGCACTCGCGTCGAACTTTTCTTAACGTTTGCATAAAAAGTTGGCGAAAATTCGAACCGGGTCGAGCTCTAATCTCGGCAGGTTTGCGGCATTCTTGTGATCCATAACTATCATAAAAAAAAAAGAGAAGTCACAGAAGGTAATTATAAAGCGCCGTTGGAAACAACAGACTCTTCCGAAAAAGTTCGTTGTTGTAAGTGGTGCAAAAGAAAATAGAAATAATGAACAGCACGGCCTAGCAAGTGTTCTTTTCTTATGTCTATATGGCAGCTTTATGTGCAGTCGAAACAGCCGCTTTTAAAGGGTGGTCGTTAAAATTGAACGTTTAACAAAAACGTCCTGCCGCGGTTTTCGGGTTTCTTTTTCCCTTTTTTTTTTTTTTATATGGCGGCGTCTCACAATGCGAGCAAACGAACAGCGACATGCCAGACAACTGCCCAGAAAAGAATATTAAATTGTAAACGAGCGGTACCACTCAAGATTGCACCTAAGGTTTGTGTTTTTTTTTTTTTTTTGTTTTTTTGTTTGAGTGGGTGTGTTTGCGTGCGTGCGTCGAGCAGAGTTATTTCTTTGCTGTTAGCTTAAATACTAGAATATTAAGTAAGTATGCGGAGCGCAAGTTCGTCTGCTTCTTGCACAAGGGTTGCGATCATGTCAGAACGCCGAGCTCTTATTGGCTGATCTAAAACAAAAAGAGTAAAACAATTAGTGGGTACGCCTTAAGGCACCTAGCATTGAGGTCTACCCACTATCCTTCCAATCAAAGCGAATCAGAGCTCGGCGTCGTTCCGACGTCACCTCAACTCCTGCGCAGGAAGCAGACCACTTGCTCCCCGCATATAATGTTCCAAAACAACATCCTTTCACCGTGCCCCAACAGCTTCATATTACACATATTTGAAAAAAAAAAAAAACGGAGACGACTGACGCAGAAGAGGACAAGCACTAAACGTCTCAAGAAGAGACATTTTGTGATTGACCCCTTGTTCGTCCGTCGTCTCCGTTTTTTTTTTTTTTTTTTTTAATACGTGTAACATTAACTAGCTCGCCTGTTTACTTACTCTTTCTTCAATCACCCCAACAGGTGTCGCCCTCAATCAACGCCTCAGATAACAAAGCCGTATAGTGCCGAAGTTTCGGTGTCACCTAATCGCACAGTCACGCTGCTCGTGTGCATCATACAAAAGGCATGGCGACACGGGGGGGGGATAGAGAGAAAGAGAGAGAGAGAAGTGTTGAAAGGCAAGGAAGTTTGGGAGCGGGGGAGATCGCTGGCCGAGAGTGCTAGCGCACACCACCAGCTCGGAGCACGCGGAGCGCGAAAGCTCGCGCTGCAGAACCCAGGGATCCTGGGCTCGATCCTCAACCTTCTCTAATACCCCTGTCAGACGGGAAAGTAAATGCCATTTTGATCGAATGTCGTTCATCGCTCGGTGAATCAGCTCGTGATCCTGGTTCTGCACGTGGCGCGTGCACGCGCCGCGTGGCGTATTAAACACGCGGATTGGCCGAGCTGTAATGTGAAGTGCCCGTCTGACAGGGGTATTGGGCCCGTTTCGATCTGGATGAGCATCTTACCGGCTTGCGGTCGTGTATTCACTACTGCGTGGTGCACTGGCTAAATTGCTCATCTGCAGCTGAGACACCAGACGCCCCCTGAGACAGTCTAACTTCCGGCAGTGTTAACAAGCACCGCAACACTACTATGTATTAGAAAAGGCACGATATTCGTTGCAGACATGATGTCAGAGTTATCTGCGGACAGGTCTCGAGCATGTTCGAAATGTGTTTGCTTCACACGTATGTATGCTTCGAACCTGTACTTCTTTACTTTTTTTTCGTAAGACAAATATGGCAGCGTCGTCGTCATACAAGGAATTGAATCGCGCACATGAAACAGTGCCTGCAGCAGACTGTATTCGGAACGATACATTAGCAGTGTGGCCGAGGCAAGGCCAACCCAGAGCCGTTTATTCAGAGAGTTTGGCCATGCATTGGTTTGAATAGGCGAGCATCTCGGGCCAACCACAGGCCGCGAAACAGCCCCTAGCGGTGGTCGCGTGCTCTAAATTTGTGCCACGACTATACTTCGTTTCACCTTATGTGCGAGCGAAGGCAAAACTGGAAGCGCGAGCACGGAAGCTCCGTGCGTTCAGGCTTTGCTCGAGCGCGCGAGCTGGGGAGAAATGCAAAAAGCGCTGGTCTCGCGCTTCTAGCTTTGGCTTCGCTCGCAGGTAAAGTGAAACGAAATATAATTTGAGCCGCGCCGAGCGGAACTCCGCGTCTCAAGACGCTCGCGCACCCCACCCTTTGCACTGCTTTCTTTCAGCCAGTCTCAGGACGCTGTTCTAGCAGTGCAGACAAAGGCATGGGCACGAGCGCGTGGCTTTGGAAAGTGTCTCCTATGCACGAGGTCTCGTACAAACAATAGCGTTTCGCTGAGCTAGGCTCACGCGCCTGTGCCTTTGTCTTCACTGTCGACATTTGTGAGATGGAGTAGAGGTCTCCTGATTGGTCGACGCTGTGTCACAAATTTAGTTTACGCTCTAAGCGTGGGGGGAATATTCGGCGCTGGCGGCGGCCTTTGCTCCGCCTATTGTCCAAACTCTCCTAATATACGGCTCTGGGCCAACCGTGGCTCACTGCTGTAGACGTTTGCAAGTACGCCCTCTGGGCGCCGCCATCTTGCTGTTCGTGTGGGTATAGGTCACTGATCTCTATTTTAGTAGGCTGGATCACGGATCGGGAGCCCGTCGGTGTCGCCACCGGCGGCCATTGCTTGACACCAGGCAATACACGCAAGTCTATGGGAGAAACGCACAAAAGTAAGCATATTGAAGCATGTACGCTGTGCTCGGAGAGGAGTATTTTATTGTGCGCTGCGATCCTTATGTCGGGTGTTTGGAGATCAAATCGGTATTTGTCAAACGTCCGGTCACCGAATAAAAAAATCAAACGTACCGGAGTACCTACGGCTGAGCTGGCAAGCTTGCTCTTGTAGTGGAGTAAACAAAGGAACTTGCCGTCAATAAGACCGTCCTTAGGAAAGCCCAGAAGTCGATGAATGGCAAAGAAGTTCCATCTCGACAGCGGCTTTCCAGGTGTGAGCGAATTCCGTGTAGCAAAGCCTTCGAGCTTGTCGTCTGCTAAACCCAACTCAACGAAACCGCTACCGACTCCGCGGTAACTCTAGGTAACTCTCGCCTCATTGGCCTGCACTACAGCGGAGTCACTCTCGACCGCGAAATATTTATTTATAAGAACTGCGAGGGCTGTCAGTTTTAATGTTTGTACGCAAGCTATTTGACGGGCTAATCGAAAAGCATCCAAAAAGTTTCAGTGCCGACAACTTAGAAACAGGGGAAAACGTCACTTTTTCTCGTTCTTCCCATAGTGTCCCATGCATTGGCTGGTGTCAATCAATGGCCGCCGGTGGCGACACTCGACCCCAGCTGCCGAGGCCGCGGTCCGCGATCCAGCATACTACAATATAGATCACTGGTATAGGTCGTCTGATAGTCAAGCATTGCTGAGGCTTACCCGCAGCGATGCTTGACTATCAGACGATCTAGCCGCACCAGCAGCAAGATGGCGGCGCCCAGAGGCCGTATACATGCAAACGTCTATATGAAAGACACGAGTGCTGCGTCGGCCTTGGGCTGTTGCTGCTGCTAGTCGTATTCTGACTGACCAAACGCGAGTTCGTGCTCAATGCTGGCACTCGCGTGTCGTCCTCCAACACGCGTCTCTCGCTTCTGGCCCTCGGTAGGCGACGACGTCACGCGGTTCTGACGTCACGCCGCTGTGGTGGCGCTGCTGTCGGCACGGCGCATGCGCACACGCTTCATGCTCTCCCCGAATCTAGTTTCTGCGCACGCGCAGTGCCCGCACCGGGTGTGAGCAAACGCTGACTTGTTTCGTAAACACCGCGTTGGTCTCGAAAATTCGGCACCGCGGCTTTCTATCTATAGGTGGCGCCTTGCCCCACTAGTACGGTCGCTTCGAAGTTAAGGGGAGAAGCACGCTAGGAGGATTGTCTTCCCTGCAGGAAACCAAAGGGCAACCCCCCCCCCCCCCCCCTTTACCAAAAGAAATAAAACAAATTATTGCAAATTGTTTTTTTGTTGTTTTTTTTTAATTTAAAAGTTATAAGTGACATTCTGAAAGTTTCAATCAGAAAATGGGGCCAGTTTCCGGTAACTGATCCAACTACATAGTATTCGTGGGCATTGTCAGCCACCGTTATCCCACCGAAAATTGCAGAAAATCGCTTATAAGGTTTTAATAAGATAATGTCAAGCCAAGCTCAGACATTGTATTGACAAGCAGCAAATTTTACCTCCAGGAGGTTGGTGACCCAAATGCGCGCTTTTAACTGCTCAACTTTTGTAAAAAAATCTTTCATCCTTATGGTCATAACCGTAGTTGGCGAGGTTTCACACAGGATATCCCGTGTGTGTTTCTGTGCTATATAGACAACGATATAAAAGGGAACAGACTTCCTCGCTTTTTCTGGCGTGCCTACGAATTTTGGGACATGTTATGGTTCCCGGCGAGGGCTAGAACGGAAAGTTTTGATCCCAAACTACATACTGTTTGACAGGTTGAGGTCTAACTAATGTTGTGAGAGCCTTAAAAGCGAAAAGAAGAAAGATGAACTATTCCCTTTCGTGTTGTTGCCGATAGTAGGTTGTGGCCCGCTAAAATTAGCGGGAACCCAGGCAGCACACCGTATTGGGCCAACATTGGATTTGATGTGGCAAAGAATGGACCAACAGTGGTCCAACGAGCCATATGTTTCCCAATATTGGAATCACATTGGACAATAATGGACTATCAAAGCCAGTGGTTTTCCAATATTGGTGATACGTTGGCACAGGCTGGTCAACATTGGACTTTCAAAGACAATAGCTTTCCAATATTGGATACACGCTGGCATAAGCTGTCCAATATTGGACTGTCGGAGCCACTGGCTTTCTGATATTGGGTATACGCCGGCATAAGCTGTCCAATATTGGACTGTCAAGGCCAATAGCTTTCCAATATTGGATAAACGCCGGCATAACCTGTACAATATTGGACTGTCAGAGCCAATGGCTTTCCGATATTGAATATACGCTGGCTTAAGCTGGTTAATATTAAACTGTCAAAGCCAAGAGTTTTCCACTATTGGTGATGTCATGGTATAGGCTGGTCAATATTGCACTGCCATAGCCAATGGCTTATCGATAGTTGTGTCGCCTAAGCTATAAACCCGCGATCCTTTTTTTTTTGCATTGCAGAGGTAGGAAAGTAAAAAAAGAGTCATTCACGCGCTCGCTCGGGGCGAGAATTTTATTTACCCAACTTCATGGGGCGTACGTCGCCGGTGCTTTACAACCGCGATCACAAATACGTCCTTAGCTGCCATAGGACTATGGCAGTTTTTTTGCCTGCTGCTCTCCCTTCGCATTGCCTTACCTCGGCGTTGAAAACTTAATTTCGTTTTTTAGATTTAATTATTTTTGTCTTTTCCAGTGTATTTTGTATGTATATGCATTCCGTAGCGTTAACGTCTCCTTCTTTGCCCGTGCCCCTGCCATGTTTGTATTTCTTTCTGCGTGCTTTATTTTTTATATTTAATGTTTCTGTCCATATTTGTCATTGTCGACACAGGTGTCAACAAACATAAAGCCGCCGCTTACGCCACCAACCGAAGCGACTTCTACTCTCACTTTTACGAGAGTCTATTGCGCTAGAAAGTTGTCTATATTGGACTCGAATGAAGTCTCGGGAGGGCTGCTTCGACGGCCAGTGCACATGTCATCAGTGTAGGCAGAGCAACGACGTAGCAATCGCGACGCGAGAGCATACCGCGCCTCCATCTGGCCGGCCGCGCTCGCTCTGCGGAAATGTGAGCCTGGTACTCTCGAGCCCCGTTAGCTTACTGACGTTGGAAGACGCTACTATGTCGTCGCGAATCCTTTGCTCTTCGAACGGTCGCGAAGCCGTTGCGGCCGGCGTATCCTACGCAGCATATTTCCGAAATTGTTCGCGCAGCATCGCAACCTTCTGTCAGCGAGCGTCGGCGTTTCATCGTGAATCGAAATTCGGATGATGTGCTGTCCGTGGTGTGTTTTATGTGTAACCCTTTCGTAAAAAAATTTTTAAGTTTAAAAACGCGAACCTAACAGTGTACAAATAATTTTAAATTTATTGATAAAAAATATATATTTATATTTATTTATTTATTTGTGGACATCATGCGCAAAATATAGTCGCGCTTATTTCTTCATTCTAAATTTTAATGTGAGTTATACGACGTAAAACATAGTGTCTTCAAACTTGCCCCGTTTAGAATCACTTTTGGGCTGGACAGCCTCTTTAGAAATTCAAAAGCTAGCCTTCAAAGAGCTGTCCTGTTCAATCAGTATAGGCAGCAGGGTAGACGCTATGCGTGTTTTAGGCCAATCGTGTCTCCGGTTAGGGTCACGTGACTGCAGTCTCGAAGCTGGTGATAAGGCAGAGCACGGAACCTGAATAAAAGCTCAAGGCCACGCATAACATCCACTGCACTATCAACCTTGGGTAAAAGTGACAAATCCTCTGGTTGGGTTCATTGTTGAGATGGGCCTGAAGATTAGCCTTTGTAAGCGCACCCCCCGTTCTGGGCTGCTTTCTTTCTACTCCTTCTCTCTTTTTCTCCCTCTCCCTAAGCTGAAGGCCCAGCGTGATCACGTGGTTTGACGGATGACGCATTAGCCGTTGACAAACCCGGAATGCCTGCGAAGACCGGACCTAGTTTCGCGTGTGATGCGGCCTGCGGGCCTGCTGTAGATTTCGCTTCTGTGGTAAATGTGGTAAATCTAGTTCGAGAGTTCCGATCACCAGCAGCGCATTTCGTCTTAGTGCCAAGTGCGATCTTCAACATGCGGATTGCCAAGACCATGGATATTCTTTCGGCAGCGCCTACACACCGGTGATCTTCCTTTGTTGCGGGCATACATGTGACCACTAGCTTCGACGGACCGAAGACACGACGGACCGCCTTCTCTTCCATGTGAGTGACAAGGAGAGGTCCTCCTAACCATTGGGGATAGGTATTCTTGCTACGCAATGGACGTTTTGTCCCTATCCGATGAGTTTGAACCGTGTCGAACTCTGTGCCAGGAATCTCCGACGAGTTCAACGTGTAATCCAGAGCGATCGGCCCGCAAGGCCCTGTACAGCGCTATTTGCAAGTGCTTTTTATTCTAATAGACCGTGAGAGACGTTCTGAATGGTTATTTTTGTGTTTGAAGTCATTTTTATTTACTTTTTTTTGTGTGTTAAAATATGGCTGTCTTCTTGGCGGTAGATGTTTGCTGTAGTAAAAAGTCCTCCCGGTATTTCCAAGCCGAATACCACAGAGCGTTGTGTAGTCATTATTTGCCAAGGTTCGGCTTGTTGGGTGCGAGTGGAGTGTCGGTTATGTCACCGCGCAGTGCGAGTGTAATTGTCTTTACACGACAAGCTATTTTATGCGCGCGATGTATTTTAAACTCATGATTGATTCAAGCATCAAGTTCTGTTCAAATGTCATGTTGTTACATATACCGGGGTATTTATTGAACTAGTAATTTAGTAGTCCGTTTGACACTGGTGAGCTGAAGAGGGAGGCCAGCGGTTGCATTTATAAATTGTGAATATTATGGAGGCAATATGGGTACATTAATAACTACATATTTCCGTGCCGCAAATACCGTAAATCATAACAACGTTTTTTGTTTTTTTTTTCAAATCAACGTAGAATTATTGGTGTTAACCTAAATGGCGAGATTGTAATTCTTAAGACTTCTTAAAGCTAGATGAAAGGTTGAGGGACGCCATGATGTTGCAAGAGTAGAGTTAAGCAATTTATGAAATAACCTTCGTACTATTTCATTGATTTTTTAAACTACTATAAATATTTTAATCAATACTCGTTTTCACCTCAAGAACCGTAGTAAAAAAGTCCGGCTTCTCGCGGAACATTACTAATTTTCCCCTTTATATAAAGAATTAAGGTATGTGTAAGTGCATTTTAGATTAGATATATGTTATCTTATCAAGACGTACACGTTTCAAACGCCAAAACTATTGCTTCTTCCTTTGACAAGCAAATCTTGTAAGAACTACTTCGCGCGGCGTATGAACAATGCGCCGCGCATTGTTCATACGCGTGAAGGTGAAAACGAGTATAGATCGATCGAGCTCTGAGTAAGGACAAGTCGGACGCACAAAACAATGATAAACGTCTGGGCCGTCTTTCTAGAAACAGCGTCTCAGCTGAGACGGGGGAAAGAAAGCACTGTCAAAGCCAGCGTACGAGCTGAACGGCACTCAAACCTCGACTCAAGACGCTCGCGCGTCCCAGCCTTTACAGTGCTTTCCTTCACCCAATCTAAGCTTAGACACTGATTCCAGCAAGCCGGCCCCGGTCTCTTACCTGCGCATCTATTTATTTTAGAAGGCAGTACTGAGTTGTTTTACATACAAAATAATGAAAAATAATTCACTGGAATAGACAGTTTATAATATGGAAAAGTAAACATAAAAAGTCGGTAGGCCTTTCCGAGATTTTATACTTGCAGAGCAACTGAACCAATTAATCGAATAGTTAATTAAAGGACGGCGAATAATAATGAAGCTATGTTCTAGTTTGATATCCATTATTGACAAGCGTAAGAGAGAACTGAGAGCCTCTGAAACCCTTCACCTGAATCCAAACCCCCGAATCTGTCTCTTTCAGAATCCTGTGGCCAGGCCCCTGCGTGGAATCCCATTGCCCAGCTCTTCGCCCAGCCCTCTGCCCTGTCCACTACCGAGCCTGCCGCCGAGTCTGCCTGCCGCCGAGTCTGCACAATTTTTTTTAAATATTTTTATTCGATTTAAATAAATTATGAACTGTCAAACGTTATGAACAATTCATTTGCATGCTTTAATGATTTCTAAAGTGTCCAAATATGGTAAAATTGCTACATTTATTAGATTTTAGTATCAAAAAGAAAACAGTGCTTGAGGAAAAAGGGCAAGGGACTTGCTTGGTTCTCTGCACTGTTTTTGTGACACTGGTTAGAACACGGACTGAAAAATGGCATCCAATAATGTCATAGACAATGGATGCAAAAAATAGCCAGTCTATTTGACTAAATGTCAATATTCGAATAGCCAATATTTAGGCCAATGTTGGAAGAGCCAGCGTGTAAGGCGCCGGATGCCAATGTTGGTTCAGCCAACGGTGAAACCTCTATGCCAATATTGGATAAAAGAAGCGCAAACCACGTTGGTCCAACGTGGGCTAGAACGTTGGCAAACCAGTGGTCCAACATTGGCACCAATGTTGGACGACCATTGGATCGGGTGGCGTTTTCGAAAATGCCAACGTCAGACCAATATTGGAACCAGTTTTTGCCAACATTGGGCCAACGGGGGTCCAACAATGGTGTGCTGCCTGGGAACGTTTCTCGCTATGTTTAGCGGGGAGTCACAGTGTCATTCGCAGTGTCGCGTGACGTCATGTCACATTAAGTATAAATTTTCCCGAGCGTACAAATTTATCCCCTAAATCGACTCTTTTCAAAAGTCCACCGAGCAACATTGGCAGTCGCCATTGCTTGGGGACAGGCGGGACAGTGGAAAATTGGGAGGGGACTTCCTTCTCGCCAAGGGGGACAAAAGACAAACTTTTTTGTTTTGTTTTTTCTCGATTTTTTTAATGTTACTCCGGTGATATTCCACACCACCTGGTGATGGTTTGCGAAGTTGCAGAGGGTAAGCAAGTTGGCGAAGGAAATCAATCACACTTTTGGTTCTTAACTTTTAGGCTAAGTGGCGCAAGCTACCACCCGATATAAAGGGTACAGCCGTTAGCATCCATCCATGGACACGATGTGCGTGATTGGATACGAGTCCTCGCCGAACGTGGGACGGTGACGCGGCGCTCGTTTTCAATACGAGCTGAGCCGAGTCCACGCCGAACGCTGACGCACACCTCGTGTCCAATACACGCTCAGAGTACGCGATCGAGCAATGGCGGACAGGCGTTGCTTTTATGGTCACCGGCAGCTCGAGATAAATACACAGCGGCGCGGCGAGTCCCGAGCATCTCATTACCGCTCGGCAGCCAATCAGATGACGGCATCGGCCGATAAAAATCCCGACGGACCAATCACGAAGCGAGATGCGTGCTCATAACATACTAGGCGACGCCCTACGTTTCTTAGGCGAGACCGACACGCTGTTTACAAACAATCCCGCGTTTGCCCACACCAGGTGTGGGCACTGCGCGTGCGCAGAAACCGAATTCGCGTGAAGTGAAGCGTCTGCGCATGCGCAGTGCTTTCGACAGCGCCACCGCAGCAGCGTGACGTCAGGGCCGCGTGTTGGTCTTACTCCGTCAAATTTAGCGAGAATTTAGTGCCGTGTGACGCCATGGTGCCACGTGACGTCACATAAACATTGGCTACTAAGCTGAACGGGGCGCCGCTAAATTTAAACGCGGCAGTGTAACTGTTAGCTACATGTGCATGGCGTCTCGATCGGCTGCTACAATAGATTTGTAATGTGTTCTAAGTTGGCCCCCACTCGCACAATAAACATGGCGGACGAACACATATCTGGTTCCTTAGGGTGGAGTAGACGAAACAGTGAACATCGGCTATCGCTGTGGTTCATTCGCAGAAAATATCGAGAAAACGGGAATATTTTTGTTTTAGTACGAAGCAGGAAAACCCGGCAATCGCTTGTTCGCGCTAACTTTGTCGCGCTGTGTGCTTACCCCTCGTATACGACTCTTGCCATCCCCTTTCCCACGGTACACCGTCGCATGACTCCGTGTATCGACTAGCGTGCGGAAGGGATACTTCTCGTGTCACGCACGCTGGTCGCGTGCCTGTCGACGTTAGATCTGGCTCACCACCGAAGCGGCAGTAGTCAAACAAAGGGAGGACGATCGATGGTCGGGCACAGAATGATGGGATCGCTACAAGTACTGGCGTACCGCATGGAACACCAAAAATTAAAAACAACCTGTACTTTTTTTATGATGGAAGGGTAGTAACTACGACTACTTTACGCTCCACCTGTCAATCTACTTTCCACCTGTCAATGTGAAAGGGGGGGGGGGGGGGGGTGGCATCGGTGGCTGAGGGTGTTAATGCACCTCAGCTCGGAGCAGGTGGAGCAGAAGCTCTGCCCGTCTCGATGTGGATGAGCATCGCACCGGCGTGCGGTAGGCTAGCGGTGGTACTGCAGCGGCTAAACGTCTCATCTACGGCGGCGGAGACACGCACCCTTTGGGGCCGCCTATTACTTCCTCGCTGTCTAAACATACACATCGCGGTTAGTCATGTGCATGAAATCGCTCTGAAGCACGTTTTGTCCTGCGTATACATATCCCTTTGGATTGGTGGTTTTATGCTATTACTTTGATCGCTAGACCTGTTCCAAATGTACGAGCGTATCCATGCACGAACTGTATGCAGCGCTGTAGTTACTTATGGAAATTAGCACTGGACAGACGGGTTTGTTTAGACAGCGGGAACTCAGTCAGCCCCAGTGGGCGTCTTGTGTCACCTCTGTATAGATGAGACATTATGTCAGTGCAGCGCCACTGCGAACCTGGTGTCTTTGACGTGCATTACGCAGTAGTGATATATGACCGCGCGCCGGTACGGCATGCTCATCCAAACCGAAACGGGCAAGGGTGGGGATTGAACCCAAGATCCCTGGGTTTCGCAGTGGCTAGCAAAGTCACCTTAAAACTGTTAGGTCCGAAGCCGCGGAGGTTGGCAGAACTTCCAGATTAGCGGAAATCGACAAGAGGGTGTGGTGTCACTTATTCTTGGCCATACTTCAGTGTTGCTGTAGAGCAAAAGTTGTGGCGTTGCTACTGTCATTTCGGTAGCATATGACAATAAACATACGCGTATACCCTAAAAAAAAGTCTCGATTTTTTTTTTTTTGCAGTACACAAGGACAGCCAGTCAGGGGCGAACAATACAAAGATTTCCAGGAAATAACGACGCTCTATAAAACAATTTTACAAAAACAAATCGATAATTGCAGGGACAAAAGAAGCACGACATTTCATTTGCTCATTGTCTCTGGTAAAATTGCAATTGTAAGACCTAATCGTATGCTGAGCTTCGGCATTAGCTGGCATTATTCTATTGTTCTCCGTGATTGGCTGCCTTCGTGATCTGCAGGAAAGGGGCTCGCCGACTATTTTAGAGTGGACTACGCATGCATACAAAGAAAAACCGAAAGTAACGGAACAAGGTGCGCTTAATTTCATTGTTCATTGTTCGTTTTTTTTTTTTTTTTTTGCCTTTGTTTGTGAATAGTAGGAGAGTCCAAGTATTTTAGACTGAGTGTAAAAATGACTGTTCCGTAGTCTCTCCTATAGAAGAAGAAAATATACGAAATTGTGGACATACACAGCTGAGTTTTGTGTGCCTTCAAAATATCGGCGCTACCTCTCACCAGTAACACAACTTCGCTGTTGCCGTTGTTGTTTCTCTCGCGTAACGTCGTTTTAGTCATGTGTATTTAATGTGTGAAATCTAAAGGTGGCAATAAGTCGCCTGCTGGTTACGTGATCTACGTAAGAAAGCCTGAAGAACGCCCCATGCATGCATGTAATGCATGCAATCCGGTTTCTTTTCTTTTTTTTTTTTTCATAATAACATTTTTTTATTAATTTTTTAACCGCGTTTGCTGCATTCCGGCGAGAGATGTCGGGCGTCTTGCAGGAAAAAATTTCTCATCGCTCTAGCCATGCGTTCCTTCTGCGAACGACAACAAACAAACAGAAAATAACCCGACCTCAAACGTTTAACAAAAAAAAAAGAGAAACTGTTGCAACTAGTTTCAACACTTTCGTCTTCTCCGTGCTCTCCCACGCGACTAAGCAACGACGTGCAGCGAGCCAAGAAAAAAGTTTAAAAAAGGAAGGGGACACATTAAACGCGACCAAGTATAGGAACGAAATCTGACACACACACACACAGACAAACAAAAAATGGCAAACCCCAATGCTCATAAAAAAAAAAAAAAAAAAAAAGACAGACCCCAATGCTGGCACTGGGGCGACGCGCTTAATCGAAAGCAATTCCCAAACACACACCAAAACAGACACTACCGGATGTGTCCCACGCGGGAGCGGTCCTCGTTAGCTTGTGCTCGAGTTTTCCTGAACGCGCCGCGAATACTCCGGAACGTCCCTCCAACGTCCCAGCCACAACGTTATCAGAACGCTTTAGCTAGACGCAGCTTCAGAATATAAAAGTTCACAGTCGATCATTAGCGTTAAATAAAGAAAATAATTATGAGCAGTCTTATATAAAGCTGCTACTTTCGAGCAAGCTTGAAGTCGCAGTAACATACCGTGATTTTGATGCAGGTATGCACTGGCCATACCAATTTTAAAATTCGGCAATGGTGGGGAAGTTGTTCAGCTACAAAAGCAAAACAAATACGGTGCCGGTGTCAGACAAGCGAACATTCGGACATATTTCTATCATGACACGATCCTGTCTTTTGAAAGCGGTAGCCAGTCTCCGCGGTGTAATTTTTCTTTCGTTGTTTAAACCGAAATCTGAGTTTAAAGTCCACCTAGCTATTGTGCTCACGGCTTTCGCTGCACCCAAAGGAGAGCCGGCTAATTGTAGTCCGAACAACCCAACAACAAAAAATTCACTTGGCTCCAGCTCTTCAGTGACGAGACGGGCCCCCTCTCGGCGCAAGGACGTTGCCGAGGATTATTGTTCAATCGCACTGTTTTCACGCCCGATGGAATGATCACAGCCCGGTGTTCCGTTAACGCCGATAAATGCGCGATGTTGGGACTCACCGGCGGCGGACCGGAGCACGGTGTTCGGCGGCGGACGGCCGAGCTTCGGACTGGGTTGGCGCAGGGCGGGCCAGCGCGGCTTCCCCGTGTGTGGCGTCGTCGCCGCTCGCTCGCCGATCTGGGTTTCTTTGGCGGGGCCGCCCCAGCCAACCGTCTCTCCTTTGGGCCGCTTCCGCGCTCCGCAGGGAAGCCAGCCTGCTGGGAGCGGTGCCCCTAATCGCCGCCTGGTGGCGCCACCGCATTTTTTTTTAAATGGTTGCATACCCTACTTGCCAGGTGGCGCAAGCTAAAGGCCATTTGAATGAAAAGAGGTTGAAACGTAGAACGTATTTATTATTGTTTCGAATTGGAGCTATAAAGTCACTTTTGGAGCAGCAAAAAGACATTGAAGAGCATAAACACACACTTCATACACCTGCGAAATTCATGTTTTGTCCTGTAAAACTAAACTACAATGCCTGTTTGCCTGTGTGCAACCTTTTGTTAGCATCAATTGCAAGGCAGGCTTGATTCTCTCAAACTCAGAACTAGCTGTTCCGTTATTTCAGGTACGGAATCAAAGGTTAGAATAGAATCGTTTTGAACACACTAATTGATGTTCCATTCGAGTCCTAAAAGTTGTAATAAAACTGTCATTCTTGATTCAAATAAAAACAGAGTTTGTCATTTGATTATGATCAAATACATTGCATAGGTAGAACTCCATGGTAACAAACATCAACAAAAGTACGATAAATAAGATTTAAACCAAAAATAGATCCAGCCGAACTCGCTAAGGTTATTCCCATGCTTCCATCCACAGTTAAAAATAATTTAGTTTTTAGCTACTAGATTCGCTGTGCCATCGAACAGAGTTGACATAAAAAATAAACATATTGAGCAGTTCATATAAATATTCTCTCAATACTCAAGTATACTTGCTGAATCTCTTACTTGAAAAACAAAATGTCATCACAATATTGCTGTCCGTAAATATAAGAACCGCATTATTTTTTTATTGCAAGGATTATTGTTTCATTTGCGCTCACCTCCCCCCCCCCTTTTTTTTTTAGTATTTGACATTTTTGTGTGTACCGTCCCGCTTTGGAGGAGTGCTCTCTTCTCAGCGCAAGTGTACGCTGTGGCAAAGCAAGATGCGCAAAATTGCGATGCCTACTCCGCGGTCGTCGCTTTACTGCAGTGCACCAGTGCACGGTGAGAAGCTCACTCAACAGTGTTAACTAACCGGTCCAAAACATACCACGAACAAGCAAAGTAGAAGCTACCGCATCACGAACCTCGAACCTCGAGGCGATATTCGACAGTTTCGAACATTTGCACCAGCCTACCGTGACGATTTGCGGTCCAGAGAGCGCCACCGTCGGTTGATCATCAGCGCCACCGTGGCCAAATGAGGCAAGACTGGGACGGCTAAAATCGGCAGCGCCGCCGGCGTCCCGTTGCGAGATTACGAACTCATTACCAACTCCGAGCGTTGTGTTGTCGCGCGTTACACTAACGACTGTTTTAAGAATATACCAAACGTTAAATATATGAATGTGCATGGCGCACGTGGTTGCGTCGTTCAAGCATTAGGGAGTTTTAGTAGGTACCTTCCTCGATAGGTAGAGATAACCCAAAACGGGAGCTAGCCGAACGAAATTGAATGTCCTGATATTACAGCCAAATATAAGTGAAAACAAATAAACAATGGTAGTTTTTTTTCTTTCGTTGTTTCCGCGGGCCTTAAAGGGATACTACAACGAAATTTCGGCGCTCATTTTTTGGTCTATATCTGTTCAAAAGAGCAGTATCACATGGAACATACCGATATCTTGTTAAAAAAGTCTCGAAAAGGAATTTTAAAACGAATTAAACGATTAGCAAAGAGCACCTGGTGGATGTCGCTAACGCCTCGTTTGTAATGCTCGTCTAGGAACTGTCATAATCGATCGTGATTGAACTGGCGCACCGACGACGATGACGAGCACGACGCGCGTGCACGAGCAGTGAGCGCGTAGAGGCACTTTCGAGCGGCAGCAGTACAAGCGGTCGCTGATGGCCGTCACCGAATAAAACCCAGTTATTATTCGGTGGTGTAGCTGTTGTCGGCACGAACACAACACTGGCGACGAGGGACTACGAGCCAACGAAGCCTAGGACAGCCACCGCAAGCCATGCCGACGCAAGGAACCATTGAAGCCTTCACAGGCAAGTCCTGGTCGTCATGGATTGAACGCTTAGGTTTCTACTTCGTGGCAAATTCAATCACCAACGTAGAAAAGAAGAGAGCACTGCTGCTTACGCTTTGTGGCCCGGAGACTTACGACATCGTCCGAGCTTTGGTAGCTCCTAGAACGCCTGCCACTGTCAGCTTCGAGGAACTTGTGTCCATCCTTGGAGCACATTTTGACCCTCAGGCCTCGGAGCTCTACAGCCGGTTCAAGTTCCAGCGCAGGGACCAGCTAGCCGACGAGTCGATAAATGACTATGTCGCGGCCCTGAAGCAACTGGCAGTAGATTGCAACTTTAGTCTACCGACTACCTCAACGACAGCTGTTGCAACGACGTCATCGCAGCATCCACCGGCAGCTCTGACCTACGGTGCCGAGGCTACTACTGGGACACCAGCAACGCCACGGCAGAACACCAGACTGGCCTTGGACATCATGCTGCGCGACAGATTTGTCTGCGGCATACGCGACGAGCTACTGCAGCAACGCTTTTTCGCAGAACAAGATCTGACATTTTCTGCAGCTTTGGACATTGCAGTCAGAGCTGAGAGCGCGTCTAAGCAACAGAAAGAAATCAAAAGCAAAGTTGAGCCACAAGTCAACAAAACAGAAAAGAGAAACAAGGATTCCTCGACGCAGCAGGGACGCCGTTGCTACCGCTGCACAGGACAACATGATCCGCAGCAGTGCCGTTTCAAAAACACGGACTGCAGGTACTGCAACAAGCGCGGACATATTGAAAAGGCTTGCATCGCTAAGAAAAAGCAACAAGGAAGCAAGACACACAAGAAAGCCAACCACATGACAGCAGCTACAGAGGAAACGAGCGGGGCAGCAACCAGCCCTGGATGCTCATTTTATGAGCTTAACAAGCTGGCGACGACTGCAGACGTCCCCAAGTTCCAGGTTATACTTCGAATTGAAGGCAAGTCGCTCGTATTCGAAGTGGATTCGGGTGCTGCCTGCTCATTGATCAGCGAGGAAACCTTCCGCAACACATGGCCCCGGAATCCACCGAAGCTTACGCACGACGACACAGAATTGCACACTTGGAGCGGAGAAGGACTGAAGCTCCTTGGACGTTTCCAAGCTGCCGTCAGATTCAAGTCGAAGGACTATGTGCTACCGCTTCTGGTAATGAAGGGATCCGGCTGCAACCTCTTGGGGCGCGATTGGTTCCAAGCTCTCCACATCAGAGTACGGGGAATAAACCAATTGCAACAGCAGAACACGCCACCACAAGTAGAGGCGGTTTTGCAACGCCATTCCGCGGTATTCCAGGAGGACATTTCGGGATACGCTGGACCCCTGGTGCAGTTGGAATTGGAAGAAGGAGCGACCCCCAAGTTCTGCAAGGCTCGCCCCGTGCCTCTTGCACTGCGACCAGCAGTCACCCAGGAGCTCTCCCGACTGGAAGGACAAGGAATAATCGAACCAGTACAGCATTCAGACTGGGCCACTCCTCTTGTCCTTGTCCGTAAAAAGAGTGGTGAAATCAGACTTTGTGGCGATTACAGAAGTACAGTCAATGCCGCTTCAAAAAAGGCATCCTACCCGTTACCAACTACAGGAGAAGTCCTAGCGAACCTAATAGGAGGGACCGTATTCTCGACGTTGGACATGTGCCAAGCCTACCAGCAGTTGAAAGTGTCCGAAGCCGCCGCGGCGGTTCTGACCATCAATACCATAAAAGGCTTGTACAAAGTAAAACGCTTGCCTTTCGGAATATCAGCAGCGCCAGCTATCTTCCAGCGTACCATGGAAACGACGTTAGCTGGCATACCGGGAATAAGCGTCTACTTGGACGATATTATCGTCAGTGGACAAAACAGCAAAGAACATGCAGCGCGTCTAGACCAAGTACTGTCGCAACTGGAAAACGCAGGTCTGCGGCTCAAGAGAGAAAAATGTCACTTCGCAGTGAGCGAATCCAAGTTCCTTGGGCACAAGATTGACGCCGCGGGAGTACATACTACGGATGAAAAAGTGCAGGCCATCTTGGACGCACCAGAGCCGACGGGAACGGAACTGGGGCTTTAATCTGGACATTTGGCGAGAAAGCCGGCGAGAAATCTGGCGTCCGTCATTGGCCGACGCCGCACTTGACCTTGGCGCCGGCCAATCATAGCCGCCAGATTTCTCGCCGACTTTTCCGCCAAGTGTCCAGATTAGGGCCCCTGCAAGCGTTTCTGGGCTTGCTGGCTTTCTATGATCGTTTCCTTAAGAATAGAGCTACAACTGCCGCTGATCTCTATGAACTTCTACAGAAAAATGTTTCTTGGGAATGGAAAGGCAAGCACCAGGAGGCTTTCCGGAAACTAAAGCGGTTGGTCAAGGAGTCTACAGTTTTGGCTCACTACGATGAAAACAAACCGTTGCTGCTCTCGTGTGACGCATCGCCGTATGGTGTGGGAGCGGTACTTGCACAGGAAGATGACTTGAAACGTGAAGCCCCAGTTGCCTTTGCGTCAAGAACATTGGGAGCTCCAGAAAAGAATTATTCCCAGCTCGATAAGGAAGGGTTGGCCATTGTGTACGCCGTGCAACACTTTCACGAGTACATTGCTGGGCGGCATGTCACAATTTATACAGACCACCAACCGCTTCTCGGAATCCTCGGGTCGACAAAACCCATTCCACAGGTACTATCTCCACGTATGACGAGATGGTGCGTCAAACTGAGTGCCTACGATTACAGTCTGGTATACAGGCGAGGGTCGCGTCACCAGAACGCGGATGCACTTAGCAGACTCCCTCTGCCAGGTAATGTAGACGAACCCTGCCTGCCGGGAGACGTGCTGATGTTGGCACTTTCTCCAATTCCTAAACTTTCACCAGAGCAGATTGCAGAAATGACAGGACAAGACAAGTTTTTGACCCACGTGTACAGGGCTGTTCAAGAAGGACGCCTACAAAGTTTGAAGGGCGAGGACTATCGTCCATACAAGAGTATCGCGAATGAGCTGTCGACCGTCAACCGCTCTCTCACTCGCGGTTCAAGGGTTATAGCTCCTACAGCATGCCGAGCGCAAGTATTGGATTTGCTGCACGCTGGCCACCGAGGTGTGGTGACCACGAAGAGCGCCGCGCGTGGATATGTGTGGTGGCCCGGCATAGATAGGGACATTGAGCAAAAGGCAAGATCGTGCCTTACATGTCAGGAGCACCAGCGCTCTCCGCCACAAGTAACCGCTCCAGATTGGCACCGAGCATCGCAACCATGGGAAACAATTCACGCCGATTTTGCCGGTCCACTGGAAGGAAAAATGTTTCTAATTGTTGTGGATGCTTACAGCAAGTGGCTGGAGGTGCGAAACATGAAAAATATTCAATCCAGCTCAGTCATCGAGGAGTTTAGGAGCTTGTTTGCAACATTTGGACTACCAGAAAAGGTAGTTACGGATAACGGAACATCGTTCGTGTCACAAGAAACGGAAGCGTTCTTTAAGAACAACGCAATCAAGCACATCACCAGTGCTCCGTACCATCCGTCAACAAACGGCCAAGCCGAACGAATGGTACAAGAAACCAAACAAGCATTGGCCAAAGACAACACAGGGAGTGTTGCCTGCAGACTTGCTCGGTTTCTTTTTAAGCAGCATACAACCACAAGTGCGACAACAGGGGAGACGCCAGCCATGCTGATGTTTGGACGACAATTGTCAACTGCAATTACTCGGCTGAGTCGCATCCAAACCGACCAAGGGAAGAAAACCACAGAACTTATTAAGCACTCTTGTTCCCCCAGGAACATTTCTGTCGGCCAAAACGTATTTGTGAAAGATTTCACACAGTCGGGACACTGGATGCCGGGCACTGTCGCAAAGAGGATGGGATCTCAATCCTGGCTAGTCGCTACCAAGCGAGGGACAGTTCGGCGCCATGAGGACCACATCAGCAACCGAGCCAACCAACAATCAAACCAGCCGGTTGTTGCTGCTGATGGCCGTCACCGAATAAAACCCAGTTATTATTCGGTGGTGTACCTTTCTCGCCCATCGCGTATCCTCAATTGTGTCCAGTCTGTTCAATTTTCAACTTGCTGATCGCCTTTCTAGCCTCGAAAGATGCCAGCCCATATCTTCCTGCACTCCTCCATTTGATGTATTCTCATGCGCCCCCAGTGTAAGTCGGCCCACGCTCCTCTGCCGAGTCTAAGCTCGACTGGACCTCAGATTTCATGCATAATGTCGCATTGCCATAAGACAACCCCGGCACCATGACACCACATTTCCATATTCCCCTAACAACTTCATGTCTTGTAATTCTATAGTGCCCTATTAGCGGCGAGACGTTTTGGTGGCGCCCTCCTGTGGTTCCCCCTTGTGACGTCATTACCTTGCAAACAAAGGGTTCGATGGTGTTTGTTACTAGCATGGTGGAAGCTTGAAATCATTGCGCTCTCAAAGGAACACTGCCAACACCCTCAAAATTAAAGTTCTTATTTCCGTCGATGATAAATCCCCTTTCCGACGTCATAGTCAGCGTTCGGCTAATCGTGGAAGGCCGACCACAGCGACGCTTTCGGTCGCGCACGGGGCTATGCTTCATAATTGCTGCATGCCTTTTTCCTTTCTTTAGCATATTTTCTTCCTGTTCTTCTAAGTATTGTTTTCCCTCATTCAATCGTACTCCTAGGTTCTCTGTGTGTTCTATATAACATCTCGATTTTTCAGCAGGTCCCCCTTTTCATCGTTATGAACCATTATTGCCGACTTGTTGCTTCTGAATTTCAGACCCAGAGAGTCTCCTTCCTCTCCACAGATCTTAATCAGCTCCTGTAACCTATCCTGCTATCTGCAAACAGTACAATGTCTGTGTACAACATTCCTGGCATAACTTTTACTTTTCCCAGTCTCACCATATATGACACATCAAAACCTAAATTGCACTCTTCTAATTTCTTCTCTATTCTACTCGGGTATATCGTAAAAAGTAGATGGCAACCCTGCCTGGGTCCTCTTTTTTTATTTCTGCAGGTTCTGTTATTTCTGCTTCCTATGTTATAGCAACCTTATTTGTGTATACCTGTCGTAAAAGCCTAATCAAATGTGCATCATAATCGTTCTCAGCTGTACCCAGAGTTTTTCCTGACTCCCATTAGTAAGCCCTTTTAAAGGGATACTACAACAAAATTTCGGCGCTCATTTTTTGGTCTATATCTGTTCAAAAGAGCAGTATCACATGGAACATACCAATATCTTGTTAAAAAAAGTCTCGAAAAGGAATTTTAAAACGAATTAAACGATTAGCAAAGAGCACCTGGTGGATGTCGCTAACGCCTCGTTTGTAATGCTCGTCTAGGAACCTTGACAGCTAGTGACGGAGGTTGTCTCGCCTCCGGCCACGATGAGAGAAGGGGGAAAGGAGGAACTCCCCTCTTCCCGAGAATCCCTTTTGTGTGTCGCAGAAGTCGCTATTGTCCCCCTACAAGATTATATAAGATTAACCCGTCACTCAAAATTCGTACAAAAGCAGCCACTTCGGTGGCTGGAACGACTAGGCCATCCTCTCGGCGTCAGCCTTGCCGTAGCTTTGCTCGTCTCGAGACGACCTACGTCACGATTGCGTTGGATGTCACGTGCTCTAAGCTGGGCCTTCTCCGAGCGCTTGCCAGAGTGGGCCGTTTATAATGAAAAATACAGCCACCAGGATCAAAATACAAACGTGCGATTGTCATTTACGGATATTGTGGATCATATTCAACCTATTTTTGAACACGACGGGAATATTTCAAATTTCGTTGAAGTATCCCTTTAAGATGGCAAAAGCGAAGAGTTCGTCAAGCTTCCCTCTACAAAAGCGGAACTAAAAGCGCCCCCCCCCCTCTCCCTCTCACCTTTACCCACCCCCTTTTGTTTTTTCTTTTTCCAAGTGAACTTTTTCCACGTGAACAGCTGACCTCATTTTGATGATCAGCTTGTACCCAGTCGCCTCGTCACCGTGTTGAAGACGATTATGGTGTCCGAGGAATGTGTTTTTCGTGCAAGCTGGCTGTAGTTTGACCGGTATCGTACGCCGTTGCTCGTCGCAAGCTGATGCTCGTTCTCGTCGATTGAATATGCTGTTCACTTTTACATAGAACAGAAATAAACGCCGATGGATAAACTTTTCTCATGTTGTAAGTACTTTTTTTTTACAGCGGAACTGTCAAGGGCTAGGTTCCCCAGGATCCTGCCCGGTATCAAACGCATGTCGACCCAAACCTACCTGAACAGCTATAAGCGACAGCGGCAAGCAGACAACCGGTCTGGTTGCCGCCATCGCTCGTAGATGGCGGCAACCTTTCCAGCTATCATAGAAGAATGGACAGTTGGGCGCGTTGGTGGGAATTCATCGTAGAAACAGCGCAAAAAACAGACGATGACGAAGAAGAAGTACACGTAACGAGCGCAGCGCTCGTCACGTGTGTTTCTTCGTCCTCGTCTGTTTTGCGCACTATTTCCTACGCCCTTATCAGTTTCGGTTTGGACTCAGGATGGCTCGGCCGCGCGCCCTTTCAGGGAAAGAAGACTGGCTGCGGAAGGTGCGGCGACGTACGCAGCAGCGCGAATGGGTCCGCAACCGCCGCAAAGCCGCCGTCGCCTCTACTTCCACTGCGTCCAGCGCTTCAGATTCCCTTGCCAAAGAAGAGCACATCGCTCTTCTTTGGTTAGTATCGAAGAATGAGATGGACCTCAAGAAATTTAACCGGATTCGAATAAATCATGTGTTCCGTCGTTTTACAAAGAATACCTGCGTGTGAAATGGTCCTAAAGATAGAATGGCAGTGCTTTTCTCCGGTTTTGTGAAGTATATATCCCCTTAACAGTTTTCCAGTCATCCGAAAGCTGACCTAATGAAAGAGACTGCTCAAGTATTTTTCTTTGTATTTTTAGGAACTTTGAATTCGTCTAATCTAAATCTAATCTAAACGATTAATCTTTGTCATCCACTATTGATAACACAAATTCTTCTTTCTTTCTTTTTTTAATTTAATAAGAAAAGAAGAATTCGTGTTATCAACAGTGGATGACAGAGATTAATCGTTTAGATGATTCGATGATGTTTAAAATGCCAGTCGGATTTATGATAATATGATCCATGGAAAAAAAAATCCAAATGAAGCAAATTATGATAAAAATGCCTAAAAAACAAAAATAAACACCCTAGAAAAGGTGTAAAAAAACAGTCGAACACAACGTATGGTGAATGGCGTCATTTTCAAGCGAAAGTGAACGTTCGTGACGGGGATTTATTACACTCCAAAACGTTTGGGGTTAGTTAGCATGGATGGGAAGTACTCGTTATAAAAGCAATATTTAGCTTCTCCAGCTGTGTTTTTTGTTTTCACTGGCAGCGAGATTATAACGTTCCCGGTATTCTTCCGTGTCAATGCGCTTTCGGTTACCGAACAAGCGTTTATTTTTTGTTCGAGAGCCTACGAAGTGTACGAGTAAAACACGGTGATCTTTTAGCTGCGTTTGAGAGGTTCTCTTCTTCACTTGTCTCTGTCCCTTCTACTTTTAAGTTTCCTATTTCTACCCCAGTCTCGGGTTAAGTTCCAACATGGTGATTGAGTGTTCGATATGATATAACGGAGTTGGATGTGTTCATTAATCAATAAAATTGCTTTGTTCTTAAATAAATCTTAATTAGCTCGAAGAGAACGATCGAAACAATATGGCAAAAATTTGGCTAAAAAACAGCACAAACAGCAATAATCGTTTAAAATAGTAAACGCGCGGTTGTTAGCCTACCAAGTTTCATTCCGATGACGTGAAGAGCATACGACGGTCGCACAACGCTACAAGTGCTTACGCGATTCGCCATTTCACGGGGCACAGTGTGTCGTTTCGAGGGGATAAGAAATTTTTCTATACCGTTTTTTTTTTTTCCTACGTATTCTGCAACGATGATGCCACTACTGCGCATGCGCGCTGTTTTAGCCTTGCCTGATGAGTTCCGCAATTTTTTTTTTTTGCGGGCGGGGTTCCGGAGAGGTGTGCGGGACCGCGGAAACGGGCCACGAAAACTACGTAATAGACATTTTTAGTAGCTCCTTCAAATCGCCACTGTCCACCCTGCAAGTGTTGTCTCCGCTCAATGCGACGAGACTGGGGATAGGAGGAAACAAGATGGCGGCGGGGATATCAGAACGTCGAGCTCCGGTTGGGAAGGATTAGTGGGTAGGCGCAAAGCTAGCTTCTTTTTTCTCTACTCGCACTAAGGACACGTTCGATTGGCAAAGGCCGGCGTCCAGCGTCGTCCAACTCGTCGACGCTGCACTCGTTGAACGCTCCACTGCACTCGTCAAAGGCGTTCGACGAGTGCACTAACTGTGCTTTGTTGCAAGAAGATGTATATTCGGTACAAAGATGGTGTATTCTGAACAATTTAGTTTTGAACCCCCGCAAAACCCAAGTGATGTCTTTGTCCAGAAAGCGTAGCACATTAACTTATATGTATGTACAGTCTGGGCAATGAAACTATAAGTCGGAGCACAATAGTTAAAGGTCTAGTAGTTTCTGTGGATGATAACTTTTTTTTAAATTCTCACGTGAACTCCATTGTTAGCCAGAGTCTGCGCATGTTGGGAATAATGGGCCACTTAACTAGACCGTTTAGCACTCATCATTGTCTGTTGCGACTTTTCAGTACTCATGTACGCTCTAAACTTGAATTTGCATCTGTAATTTGGAAGTCTATCTCTAGTACAGCGTGTGAAAAAATTGAACACATACGAAAACGAGTTGTGCGGATTGTCTATGGCAGATATTTGGTCGTAAATGTTATTTTGAATATAATTTAATTTCATCCAGGGTAAAACTGTGCACTCTACATAACAGGAGACCTGTCCGGGATGTTACGTTTTTGCACAGGTTGGTTCATGGGTCCATAGACAGTCCTGCACTTGCTTCCTTACACTTCCGCATTCCTGTCAGTGCAAACTCTAGAAATCTCAGAGTTTTTTACCCAGATATTCCTAGCAACTTGTCACCGGTATCACGAATTCAACATGTTCTGAACACGAAGTTTTGCAACGTGGATATTTTTTGTACAAAATTGCCCCGTGTTTGTACAGGGTTGCTCTAAAATTGCTAAAGACCTGTTTGCATGTGTATTAATCTAAGGCATATGTATAAGTTTTAAAACGTGTATATTTGAAGCATGTAAATTTGTGGTGCATATATGCATTTTATGCTTCGTGCTTTACCGCAAAGGCCTTTGAGCTGTTGGTAAGCACGCGAAAATAAACATTGAATTGAATTGAAATAATTATTCCAGTCAGAGCTCGGCGTTCTGAAGTCCCCCCGGGCGCTCTCGTCTCCTCCTCTCCCACTATTCCTCGGCGCATTGGACCGAACAATGATGAATTACTGTGAAACGTTCGAGTACTGTGATGTTTTGTATGAAGGTCGATTCGAATAGAACTTTATTCGAAACGATAACCGAAAGTTTCACTAGAGAGTTCTATAGGAACCGCGGTACGAACTGCCCATGTGCTGCCGCAGAAGATTCGCACACGCGCGGCACGTACCGGACGGCCCATCGTACCGTATCGGATGTGCAAAAACGGTTCCCTGACACTCCCTAATAATTCGTACATACCGACGATAATGACCTGGCAATGCAGCGGGAACTGGGTTTCGGTGTCGAAAAAAGATAAATTTGCTCTTTTAGCGTAATGTGCACGGGCACAAAAAACGCACACGTGTGCGTGCCCGAAACCGGTGGGGGGGGGGGGGGGGGGGGGGGGGCAGTCGCTTTCATTGGTTTTAAACTAGTGGGGGCATGCCCCCCAGTCGAAGCTGTTTTGGACGCGTTCGAATGCGAGAACCAAACGCCGGACGCCGGCTTTTTGCGTTCTAACGCGTTCGACGAGAGCAGCCGAGACAAAGGAAGCTACGCGGAGCGCAAGTTCGTCTGCTCGCACAGGGGTTGCGGTGACGTCAGAACGTCAATCTCTGATTGGTTGGTAGAAGAAAAGGTTGGTACAACTCGAAACATTTAGCATCGAGCTCTACCCACTATCATTTCAATCAAAGCCAATCAGAGCTCGGCGTCGTACTGAAGTCACCACAACTCCTGCACAAGAAGCAGATGACTTGCTCTCCGCATAGCTTTGGGTCTACCCACTAATCCTTCGAACCAAAGCTCGGCGTTCTGCCGTCCCCACGCCCTCTCGCCTCCTCCTCTCCCCGGTTTCTCGGCGCATAGGCTGTTTCACAGAACGCCGGCCATATCGTTACCGCAAAGACTACGCGTCGCAAAGGAAGAAGGTTGACGTCGTATTCCCATCTGCCAAAGGGCCTGCATATTTAGGTATATAAATGACGCTCCGTATAATCAGGTTATTAGTAATTATTTTTGAGTCATGAACGTTTTAATTGAAAAATTGTAAGGTATTTGATCGAACCATTCAATCGGCTCACTTTGCAAAAATTAAAGTCACACGCAGCATTTTACGGTTTCCCGTGAAAACGTAAAATCGGGACGCATCTCTGAGACTGCGATGCTCCACGAAGCTAAAGCTTGCCAAGCCCAAAGCGCGCAACCGCATCGCCTCCGTCGTAGGGCGCTTGCCGCCGAAATGAAACGTTACATGTGCTGTTAAAATGTCATTTTACAAATAAGATTCGATTCGTGGGTTTGCCTCTGACACGCAAAGAATGCATGGCCGGGTATGGGACCCCTGACGAAGAGATGCGTTCAAGACACAAGACCTAAACTTACACAACCGCGTCCGAGATTTTTTAATACATTAGAACGCTCGTCTTGACGAAATCCCGGCGGTGTTTTTCGTTTGTGAACGCCGGGGAGAGGGGGAGAATGATGGGGAGAGGGTGACGCGTGCGACGCTCCCATTCGTTCGAAGCGGTGACGTCAACACGCATCAACCTCTCCCTCTCCCCCCGGCGCTGACAGACTGACAGACACCGCCGGGTTTTCGTCAAAACGAGCCCTTCCGTTTTCGGCAAAGTCACGCGTACAGCTGGCGCGGAGCCAGAGAGGAGGAGGCGCCGCGCAACACCCTCTAGATAGCAAAGTCGTAGCGCTGAACGACATGTCGTCATCAGAGAAGGCCAACGCTGGACACAGTCTGAAAACGAGTGCTACGTCGCCGCTCGGCTTGGAGTCAAGTTTGAGCCGAACGTTGACGCAGTCATCGTGTCCAATCTGTGCACAGCGTTGGCCTTCTATGATGACGCCATCTGATTCAGCACTACCGCTTTGTTATCTAGAAGCAGTGTTGGGTAAAGTACAAAGTAAATTAGACGTGATGTACTTCAAGTAAAGTAGTAAGTACACTGGGTGCAATGTACTTGATTTAAAGTACTATGAATACAATGTACGTACTTTCCAAGTACAAGTATTTTAACACAATCGTTCGTGATGCCCTTTAATTCCCCTATACAGTGATTTTTTAACTGGTATGCACTGCTCAGGTGTAATCAGGGCTGCATGACGTATTTTCAAAAAACAGCGGCGAATATTTGATAAAGTGGTCACAGAGTACTTATTTTCAGGAATTGAGCCAAAATCCTGAAACTCACTGTATAGTGATTTTCTTGCCCTGGATTGTTGCACCAAAGGGTTAAATGTACTAGGAGAGAGCATGACGTCAGCCCTGTAGCTTCCGCAAGCAATCCTCTCATAGAGGAGTGTCCTCTCCTATGAAAGAAAAAAAAAGTGAGTGTGCAAGCGAGCTGGTGATAATCAATCATAATGCGACACCTGAGATTGGGGTGCGAAAAAAATTAAGGAACTTTCGAGTCGAAGAGGAAAAGACAAAAGAGAATGTCTCAAAACATGCTGACGTTCTCCTCTGTCGTCTTTTTCTTCGACTAGAAAGTTTAATTTTTCCGCACCACAGTCTTAGGTGCTACATTATGACTAATTTTGCTCGCCTAATATTTAAACCTCCTCGCTCGCACTAACTAACCGAAGTAGCGAGAGTTCAAAAAGCTACGGGAAAGCCGCTCCCAGAACAAATGGAGCGATGCGTCGTCTACTCACGTTTCTGGTAAAGTAGAATATCCGTCCCAGGATTTCTTTGGAGTTAACAAAGCATCATTTCGTGATACAAATTTAACAAAACCAAATTTGGGGAATGTACTTTGAAGTCGGGGTTTGTACTTTCCTCGGAAAGTACCAGAAAAATATACTTTAAGTAAAAGTACAAGTACATACTCAGAATATACTTCAAGTAAGGTACAAGTTTCCTAAACCTACTTGAAGTAGTACTTTAAAGACCGAGCAACGAAACCATATTCCGCAAGGTAGGAAAATGCCCCTCCGACCCTCGATTTTTCACCCTCTACTAAAAGTCACGTGACGGCAGGGTCTTCTTTTGTGTCGGCTTTTTCGTGTAGGGATAATCCTCAAAAAGCGCGAAATGAGCGGCTAGCTGCGAGCGCCACAACGACCTTGAGAAGTCCAGGTGTCTTGCCTCGTTGACCCGGGCACGCTCAATCCGCGAGACTGAGGAAGCCAGCTCGACCGAACGCTTTTTCCAATGAGCTGCAGGCCCGAGGCCGCTCCGTCGGTGGAGATCGAGGGGTCGTGGTATGTTGGGGTCGTTCCAGCAGCCGCTCTCTGGCATCGCGCGGCGGCTGCTGAAGCCATTACCGTGTCTGCACAAGGATTGGCTTGCGCAATAAAGGGTTCAGGTCGTCGATAATACATTTATTTCTGAAACTTATAAATCAAGTGGCTTTCCCCAATCTCTTCATTACTGTTCGAAACACATATCTCCTCTCATTGGTTGTTCATCCCATTTTGCACTATTTTGCGTGTTTATTCGTCCTTACATCTGCTTGATGACTGTTTTATAACTTGATAAAGACCTTTAAATATTGGCGCGGGCTTGCGCGATCAACGCTATACCGAATTTATTCAATATTGGACAAGACTGGCGTCAGTAGGGTGGAAGAAGCCAGCCGCAATTCTGGCTTCTAATAAAGACGGTGCAGTCGTAAGATAGGTCTTTGCTTCACCCGCATCCGCAACGCCCCATCGTTTGCGCGATCACAACTTCTCAGTAACATAGCTGTATACCACATTTTACTCATAGTTACTATAGATGTGGCCCCACAGGCATTCCCGTTATGAGCGAGTCGACTTTTTAACGACCGGCGACTCTCTGAGTGAGAATAAATATCACCTTCCCGCAACAACCACCCCTTCAAGCACTTCCCAACACTGTCTAAAAGGTGTTGCGCCGCGGGCCAACTGCTCTGTCGCCGACGGTTGTTCTTCGCTCTGGGTTTTCGTAGTAGCGGTGCGTGGGCTGTGATGTGTGTGTGTAATTAAAACTCCACGAGTGATATGGATGGGGTTCCTTCCACGAGTGGTATGGATGTGGTTCTTTCCACGAGTGATATGGATGACCGCATCCAATGGCGTCGACGTACTCTGACAGGCAGAGTACAGAAAAAGAGTAGAAAAAATTACAGTTAGATCCATTAGTAGATTCTTCGGGAATCTGTTAGCATGACCCTTGGGAAACACCACACATGTCCCCCTTAGGGAAACGCTAACTCTGACCCCGTAACGAAACCAAAAAGAGGCAGCAAAAAATAGAAGCAGCAAAGGAGAAAAGGGGAGAGTCTTAGCATTCTTCAAAGGGGACGTGTGTTGCGTTTCCAAGGGTCGTGCTAACGCATTCCTTTAGAAACCACCAATAAATCTGCCTGTATTTTTTTTTTCTTCGGAATGCCGCAAAATATTGCATGTGCTTTAGCCATAAAACAATTTTTCTACTTTCGCTAAATATTACTCAGAATCACTCCCTAACGTTAATAACCGAATAAACTTGCCTTCGTTTTTCTTTCTAAGAAATGGAAGTCGGCAAATAAATTTGAGAAATATGAGCATCATTCATCCCCTCAACTCGGAGCCAGAACAAGCGGCCACGTGGCCAGGCGCCGATCCGCCAACGTTCATAGCCACGCGCTGGAATCTGCGAAGTAGAAAACGCGTGCTGAGCTCCAGGCAACGTTGGCTCCAGGCATGGTTAGAGTGCGGCCATTCTCATCACCGTAGCGGCTGGACCTTTGCCGGCGTCGTGAGTGCGACGTCGGCGGCATCCTCGCGACTGAGATTTTCAATACGGGACGACATTGTACTCGGTTTGGAAACAATCACCGGCAACTTGACGCTTGTGACGCGCGAACATTTCTCGGCGAAGGTACGATGTGCGAAGGTCGGTACACGAGACCTCTCTTGCCGAGGCGACGCAAGCGGACACGACCGGTCAACCGCTCGCGTCGCATTCTCACGTTTAAACAAATCCAAAAATCTCGTTTTTTCTAAAGTTACAGCACTTTGTGTGTGAAATAAAAATTGTGACTGTATCTTGGTGGTGTCGCATGCAAGCGCGAGATGCTTGGGCTTTTGCGTCGCGACGGAGAAACGCTATTCTAAAACTCTCTCGCGTCGCGCGCGCTAATCCAAGCGCTAAATTTAGCGCTAGCGTGCGCTAAAATTGCGTGCGTTATTCTAAAACTCCCTACTATCCGAGTGTCCGCCGTGGAATTGATTGTTACGAGCCGAAGTCGAGTGCTCACGCAGTTCTCGTGTCCAATCCATGAACCGCGCTCGACTGTCGTCGGGTGGGTGGGTTCGATCCCACAATCACGTGGGGGATGTTCTAGCGTAGTGGTTCTCAACCATCGATGTTTCGCGGACCCCTTGTGGATCGGCGGAGATGATGGAGGACCCCGTTCGTGGTGAGAGGAGAGGAAAGGCATAAGTTAAATATAATAATGATTTAACAAATCGATATAACTAAGGTCTAGTGTGAAGTAGACCTCTTTTATTGACGTTCACACGAGAAAACTCGCCCGAAAACTTAAACATTTCTTTTCGACCTGAAGAAAATACTACTTTTATTGGCGGGCTTGACTGATGAGGCAGGGCTTCGCGGACGCCTAGAATGCCTTCGCGGACCCCCATTTGAGAATCACTGTCTAGCGTATACCAGCTCGGAGCACGTGGAGCGAAAACTAGCGCTGCAGAACCCAGGGATCCTGGGTTCAATCCCCACTCTTGTCCTGTTTCGATCTGGATGAGCATCGTACCAGCGCGCGGTCGTGTATCACTACTGCGCGGTGCACGTTAAAGACCCTAGGCTAGCGGTTGTACTGGACTGGCTAAAAAGCTGAGACAAGTCGCTCGTTGAGGCAGACTAACTTCAAGACTGTATAAACATACCTAAAACCCAATTTTTCCCACAATCACGTCGTCAAGCTATGCGAAGGCAAGACTAAAAGAAATAGTCCTCTTTTATTCTCGCAATTTCACCGCGACCAAGAAACTTCTGAATCAGTGGAGGCCCGTGCGAGTGTACCTCCCAACTGTCATTGAGCTCAACTCAGTCGTCCGGTGTTACACGATACATAGGCGCGCGTCAAGGGGCACAGTTGAAACCGAAACAAAACCAAATCTCATGTAACATTATCTTATTTTTAAAAAAGTGACGCAAACGTAACGAAAGTCTTATCAGCACCAACATCACAATGGCCGCCCTCGCCGAGCTTTGGCTTCCGCGACGTGCCGTGACAGCTCTGGTGGCAGCTATGGCCCCGAATCATACTTCTTCCGACAATAGGGACCTTTAGCAAACCGTTGGCTCCGCGTACCGCACTACCGGAGCCAACGGTTTGCTAAAGGTCCCTAACTGCTACGTTACTTTCTAGGTACCTCCCCCAATCTTTCGTAATATAGTAAGTAAGTGCTTCGCTGGCGTTGGCCATGGGCGGTGATGCGGCGAACGCCGCCATCTTTAGCTCTATTGGGGGCGAACCCCCATCATTTCACCGAGGTAGGCCAGCTCAGTGAACCCACTGATCGCTAGCGGCTCAAGAACAGCTGGCGCCGCCGTGTAACTCCAGCCGATCGCGATTGAGTCAACTGACGTTGGCTTAACGACAGTTAAGAGCGCTAGTGTAACTAGGGTATAGAACCAGTACGCCTTTGTAAAGTCACGAACATTCCAACCCGATATCATTTCATGACCCCTCTAAATATTTCTAAAGTGGGCTGATCAAGTGATTTTGGGCAATGCCCAGCAACTTTCCGACTGAAACCATACCTTTAGAATTACTAGCTAGAAAGTTTACCCAAAAATAACGTTATTCGTTCTCCTGACCAGGCTTTTTGGCAGAAACCAGACGCACTGAGGGGAAAGGAGGAGAGGAGAGAGCGCACGGTGACGTCAGAACGCCGAGCTCTGGTCGGAGTGATTAGTGGCTAGACCTAAAAGCTAGCTGCCTTTGCCTCCATTGCACTCGTAGAATGCATTAGAACGTGGAATGCCGGCGTCAGGCGTTTGTCTTTCGCATTCGAACGCGTTCGGCAAGTGCAGTGGAGACAAAGACAGCTAACTTTAGGACTACCCACTATTCATTCCAATCAGAGCTTGGCGTTCAGAAGTCCCCGCGCTCTCTCCTCTCCTCATCTCCCTCGTTTTCTCGGCGCATACGGTACCAGCTTTTCATCTGACATATTCTTTCGCAGGAACGATTTGGCCGACATTCCGCGAGACACCCAGTGTACCTCCCAGATTTGTCGAGGAAACAAGATATACCCCAACAAAGCACGCACCCACATTCCTTGTGTTTTAGCGCGTTTTAATTAAGAAGGGAGGAAATTTCGTTGGTCGGAGGGCCGGGGTCACTGTACACGGGATGCGGCGGCTAGGGGAGGGACAATCTTCACAGGGTCCTCTCGGAGCCGACGGCGGGGGTAGGGGGCGCGGTCAGCGCCGATGCGTTCTGCTGCGTCTTGGCGTCGTCGCTGATGCACACCCACTTGCCGTCCTGGGTCTCCTTCCACAGCGTCACCTGCAGCAGCAATCGCCGCGCCTTTACACTAGGCTGCCTAGGGTAATGGACATCACACGCGATCCTTCTTTCATTGCAAGAACTGCATTTTTACTCAAGCTAAGCTCGATCCGCCGGCCACACACAACCCAATTGTGAAAGAAAACAACAGCAAACAAAAACCAGCTGAGAAAGCTTCGAACAGAATAAGAAAAACAAGACAAAACAAAAGGAGCAAGCGGTGACGCTGACACGGCGTCACCGCTTGCGGTGACGCCGTGTCAGTGGGTTCATTTCACTTTAAGTTCACTTTAAGGCGTCCCGTCCCGTGCAATCGTAAACTAAAAAAAAAAAAGTTATAAAAAAAAAAAGAAATCCGCTTATGACGATAGATAGATCGAAATACAATTGCAAATTTTTATTTCTTGCTCTGGAGCAGAGAAGAGAGCGTCTCCCAGCACAAGTAGGACAAACGCGAGCTCCTGACAAGAGAGTTTTAGTACATCGTTCCGATGACTAAAGATAACGACATCCGACACTCCACCGACACCTTTGCGCATGCATCGTATTGGGGTATTGGGACGATTTATTAAAACTCTCTATTGACTGCTATGACAGCATTTTGTTTCTGTCTATCGCATTTCTCCCACTGTCTAAATTGCGCTTCTTTTTTCTTTTCTTTTCTTCTCCCATTTGTGCGTTTTATATTTGCCACGGGGGTTATTCCTCGTTCGATTCGTTGACGAGAATATTTACACTTACATTTTTCGATGCAGTCTGGACACCAAGATGTTTCGTCCTGTGTGACTTATACAGGGTGCGGTCGTAAGGACCAACACGTTTGGTGTGCCTTTCAAAATTTGAATTCAAAACGTGCATACCTTGGTCATTTCATTTCAAATCGAACATACTGGTTGGAATGGGTATTCGGATTCTTCTCAAATATATATATATATTTATATATAAGCCAAATTTCATTACCGAGATAAAAAATGCTAAACATTGTACCTTTGACGTTCGGGTGACGTAACTGGAGCCTTATATCTCCATATCTTTTTTAATTAGCACTTACCAAGTGCTGTCCTGATATGGTCCTATCCGTGGCCTATAGGCTGATCCGTAGTCCTTATTTTGATTTATATTCACGAATTATTTTATATTAATTTTAAAACTTCATGAAAACCTAAATGTGGTCATATTTTGAAACTGTTTTATTAAAGGGGCCCACCAACAATTTTTTTACTGGTTTGAAGTTCGCGCTGAAACGGAGCTCCATGAAAGCAGGAACACCGAGGAAAAAAAAATATTACAGAAATTCGCAATATTTTGTGAGTTATTAGCAAATTAAATATTGCAGAAAACAACTTTAAATAAGTAAAACATTGCGCTTCATGACGTAAAATGAAACAGTTTAGCGATTGGAGCAAAGCGGTTGGCCAATTGGACGCGAGTTTGGTTGATAGCCCGTCGGCCGCCGTCGGCCCGGTCGGCCATTAGGCCTCGGTGCAACGATCGTAGCTTTGGAATCGGGTTGCCATCATCGATGAATTTACCGGGCTTATCGGATTTTGAGCGCCGAATTCTTGAAAAGGAGTGCGGAGCTGGGCGTCGCGCCGTACGAGGACACAACACGCAAGCGCCGCAGTCCGCTTCGACAGCCGCGGAAGGCTCGTCTCCCGCAACTCCGCCGACTCCGCCACCGGAGCCACCTCGGCGAGTAGGAGGTACTCCGCCGCTGGGAGACGCGCATGAGCGACGAGCGACGAGGCGTTGTTTTCGCCCTTTTTGAACTTTAATTTGCAACTTTATTAGCTCTATAAAAACGACTTTTTAGAGAAATAATGACGGTTAACGTGTGATATACTTTATTCCGCTTTAAAATTTCTGGGACGGCTCTCGCCAATCACGAAACCCAGTGAATGTGACGTATAGTGAAAGGGAGCGCCGTTGTGCGCGCGCATTCGGCACCTCGCGGCGCCACCGTCGGAGGAGGTGTTTCCGACTTGTCAAATTAAAATATGATGCGCTAATATTTTTAAACTCTTTCGTTGTCCACTGGGTTTCCGGGACCACTAGCGTGGAGAAACCGCAAAAAAAAGTAGACGCTCAAATACTGTTGGAGGGCCCCTTTAAACAAGACTTTTTTATTTTATTTATAATTTTGTAAGAATTCCCAGTCATACTGCATTTCTAGTGGCGTGATCCAAGTTCCCCCCCCCCCCCCACACACACACACACACACACAGTTTTTTTTGTATTTTTTTGTACAGAAAAACAGAAAAGAGGGGAAAGGAGTAAAGGGAAGGCGGGCATCTGCGTGCCCATGCGCGCCTCGCAACCCGCATCGGTTGGTTACGGCTTTGCGCCGCTAGCTTCGCTTCGAAGCCAGCATGGCAGCCTAACGCCCGGCGCGCCGAAGCGCCGCAATGCCGACACTTTTGGACGTAACAAACAGGAAAGCAAACGTAACAGGTAGGAAAGTAATACGTGTATCTCTATGGAAGTAAAACGGGACCCAATAATGGACATTAAACTATGTTTCATCGTAAGTGCAAGTAAAGCCGATGCTACAAGCAAGAGCGTGAATCCTCGCGTCCCAAAGTCTGCCGTGGTTCATATAATCCCGAGGGTATCATTCCTTTATTCCAAGTGCTCTTATGCAGGAAAGCATTCTCAATCATTGGGGAAACATCCTGTATAATATACCTAGTGGCGACGAGCAGCTGTAACCCGCTTTGCCACTTCCCCCCCGACCACTAAACCCTTTGCAAAACGTGCAGCGCTGCCTACAGCGCCAAAAGGAACGTTGGAAACGGTACATACTACCGCAGATAAATATGAGCTAAAACAGACCTTGAGGTCCTTTGGCATGCCTGCCAGTTTGTTTTTGAGAGAGCTGCAGTCCAATCTATAGGAATGAAATGAGGAGTTGATGTCCCATACTTTGGCCTTTTCGACACATCGAGGGATAATAGAGCTTGCGAAAACCGCAGACGTAGAAAATGACTGGGTTCGGTGTTTCAGCTCATATTGTCCGCAGGGGTACGAGCTGGTGGTAGCAGACAACAGAGGAAATGGAGGAAACGCAGGAGAGCGATTGTGCTACCCATCTCTCTCTCTCCAATGTCACGATGCGCGAAGTCGACCTTGGGCGCATGCCATCTTTTGGCACTTTCACGAAAGGTCTATCGCGTGGGAGTGCCTCAAAAGCGGAGGCGGTGCACTCGCCTTGTTGTCGCCGCCGGAGACGGCCAGGATGTTGCCGGTGACGGACCAGGACACGTGCCAGATGACGTCGTCGAAGGTGGCCAGCACCTGGTAGGTCCAGGTGGCGCAGTCTTGGCTCGTCCACAAGATGACCCGGTGGTCTTGAGAGCAGGAGGCCACCGTGCTCTGGGAACCCAGTCCCACCGAGGGTGCCCAGGCCACGTCCCGCACCCAGTCTGAGTGGGCCTCCAGCTTGTGCTCCTCCGTCCACTTGGAGTCCGCCTCCCTGGGGGACCACAGAAAGCACGGGTTGGGGATAGAACCACGAAATAAGCTACACCGACCGAACATAGGTTAGGGCTAGAGCTGAAAATGTTTTAGAGCGATAGCTTTACGGGCGACACTTTGCAGAGATTTCGTGCTCGTGGGCTGTCCTCGCCGCTATAAAAAAAACAACTTCTTCTATACCCTCTTGGCACGAAAAGAGGGAAGTCGGGACTTCCTGTTGTCCGTGCCACACGAAGAGAGCAAAGAGGGCACCCCTGGGAGAATCTTTGTGTCGTCTGCTTCAAACAGTTGTTTCCAAACATTTCTCACGTTATGCGAAATCCCACTTTGGCAGTATTCAGTTGCAATGCGTGGTGTTGGATGGTTTTAGAAACTTCAACTGCGCTTACCCACTTACTTCACAGATCACTGGTGGCGGTCGTCAATGGCATCCACGACACCAACCACGATGGCCACGAGAATCAACCACGTCGCACCTCCGTCCTCGGGTATGTGACGGCACCATTCCACCCGCATTGCGCGACCGTGCTACAGCTATCGCTTTCATTTCTTTGCACATTAAGGGCGAAAAATATTTTTAAGCTTTATAGATTTGTTGTAAAAAAAAAAGCTCCAAAAGCTACACAATGAGATCTGTGCAGGTGCGCTATATGGCCAGGGGGGCATAATATGAGGGGCTCATCGTCACGAAAGGCCTAATAATTACCTGAAATGTTTTAAGTAACTTTTTAAGTAGTGAAAATGAAAAACTGGTTCCAATCACAAACTTGCAGAGCATCATCAAGAAGCACTATAAATCAGTCACTTTTAGAAAGACTTCCGAGCATGTGGGAAGCACACTAGTGTGCCGAAGTTATTACTTGCATAGCAGGTTCGAGGCACACCCCGGGTTCTCAAACTCTGTTCTTAGAAACATGGGGTCTCCCAGGGTTTCCTCGGGGGGTTGCCTGGGCTCCCAAATTTCTTATACCATCTCTCCCTCTTAAAGGGATACTGAACCATAGAACTGAGTGTCCATAATAAGTGGCGCACAATCTTTCCACGAGCCAGCAGCCGCCGGTGTGCGCGAGCACTCGCAACGAAAATGACGTCAAAGACCTCCATTCGCGCTTGAGGACAGTGAAATGCATGGGCTTCGGGCCAAAGGAGAATAAAGACAGGCTTTTCATCTCTACAAGTGAAAGCTACATGCTTGTTAGACCAATTAATCGTTTACCTTTTACACCAGACACCACTGTATAGATAAAAAACTTGTCTTTATTCTCCTTTCGCCCTAAGCCCATGCATTTCACTGCCATCTTAACCGCGAATGGAGATCTTTGACGTCATTTTTGTTGCGTGTGCTCGCGCACACCGGCGGCTGCTGGCTCGTGGAAAGAACGTGCGCCACTTATTATGGACACTAAATTCTATGGTTCAGTATCCCTTTAAAGGGTAACTGCAAAGCAAAAAAAGTGTATTTTTATATCGCCTAATTGGGACAAGCATGTCACAAAACAATTTTCCCGCCAAAAACAAAATTTTTTAGAGCAATATTTATTGCACGAGACTGATTTTAGTTTGCGGCTATTTTGTCCGTTTTAAATCGCGCGCCACGAAGTTGGTATTAAACGTCACGTAGTGGCTGCTATACGTCACTCCGTGACGTATAACAGCCACTCCGCTCGCGTCGAAAGAGCGGGAGTTTCAAATGTGGAGAAGTTGTGACCCCGACTAAATTACGTCCTGTGGCGTAAATATTGCTAGAAAAAATTTGTTTTTTTGCGGAAGATTTGTTTTGTGACATGCTTGTCCCAATTAGGCTGTTTAGAAAAAACACTTTTTTTTCTTTGCAGTTACCCTTTAAGTAAAGTGCATTCCAGCTTGACTATGTACCAAACACCCCCCAGTATCTGCATAATTGTTCACAAGGTCTGTAGGCATGGGCATCCGAAGGGGGGTTCCGGGATTCCCGGGTATTGCGACGCTTTTGCCCCTTAATTCCAAAACTGCTTTCCTCCCCCCACCCCCTTTCTTCCCCTTTGGGAAAATAGGGTTCTGCCCCCCTTGAAAAAATTTCTGCAAATGTCCATGTCTGTAGCTCTCTGCACCATTTTTTTGCATCCGCACCAAGTTTAGAAGATTAATTAGGAATAGAATGTTTATTTGCCAGTTTGATACTTAGCCCTAGGTTCCGGGGGAAAAATGCTAGCCACCGGATGGCCAAAAAAAAATCAGGCTTTTCGTGTGAGGTTCGTCAAAGTATTAGGCGCTGGAGAAAATCAGTCATCCTCCTTAAAGGGGTGGTGCAACGATTTTATGATTAAAAGAATTTGCATCTTGTCATTTTTAAGTTGTTTATAGTGTCCCGGAGGATAGAGAAAACACCTCCTTCATTAAAAATGTTGCGATTCCGCTGCACAATCGCAAAGCAAAAGTCAAGCTTTTTCGCCCCCCTGCAGCCCCAAGTGGCAGCCGAAGGAACTACGGCGAAAAGATTACGTGACCTCGCCCGGCTCTAAGCTGCAGCATAACGCCCGCTAATGTCAGCAGAGAGAGGGAGAGGAAGCGTCCTCCGAGATAGCACACGGGAACCTACACGGCACTCCGAATGACGTCACTGGGAGTGCTACCAGGTGCGACCCTGAAGACTGCGAGTGAGTTGAGGGGTGCCCGAAATGCCAATATTTATCTTTTTTTTACGCAACAACTAGGACACGCAGGCGAAATCGGTTTTCTGTTCTTTACTTCAGAAGTGTCAGAGGGAAACTTCCACAGATCTTTGACCGAAGTCCGGAAATCGTTGCACCCCCCCTTTAAAGGGGCCCTGCAACGACTTTTTGACTGGTCCTTAATTTTCACTGAACCTGAGCACAATGAACGTAGTAACTTAGTGAAACTCTTCTTTTCTCGAAATTTGCTTTATTTTAAAAGTTATAGGCAAATAAAAATTATTAAAACAAGCAAAAAATAATCCTCTTCATGACGTCCCTAGTCCCGGCTTGGGTGGCTAATGGTAGCAGCGAAGCGACTGGCCAATCGGCTGTGGTTTACATTGATGGCCGCTTCCCCTTCAGCCCTCCCCCGCGCTTGCCGGCAGGAACTTACCAGGTCTGTCGGAGTTGTAGCTCTGAATCATCGATAGAAGTGCGGAGCTGAGGGTAGTACCACACGAGGACACTCCTCGTTAAGCGTCCCAAGCGCGCTGGTGAATCCTCTCGGCCACAACTCGTCTCAGGGGCCGCGCAAGACGGCAAAGACAACGCTCAAGTTCCGGGCGCGCTTCCTACCGCCCTGCTATAGGAGCCACAACACCGCCAGCCACACTCTCGATGTATCAGGAATTTGGAACTTGGCGCAGAGCGCGAGACCACAGGAGACAAATTCGAACTTTCGCTTCTTACAAACCGTGCCGCCGGAGTCGTCTGCTAGGAACCGGTGATGCACAGGTGTGCGTGTGCCGCCTCTTTCACCGCTCGGTGGCGGGCTTGTCTACGGGTCATTGCGCATTGTTTCTCATTTCCAGTACTTTCTAAATTGCATTTGTTTCTTTTCTCATCTAAAATACTGAACAAAAACTACTTTCATAAATAATTTAAATAGTTCGCGCTACTTGTATTTTCTACTTCGACTAAAAAAAAGCTTTTAGCGGCTCTGACCAGTCATAAGGCAGGAGTTTGATCGGGACCTACGACGTCACAGATTCGTCACATGCCAGCGTGTCCAGCACCACGAGGCATCCCCGTAGGGGGAGGAAGTTACCGCGACGTCCCTATTAACATATGACGCACTGATATTTAGTGACTCTCTCCATGCCCGCTGGGTTGCCCGAACCACGAGACGTGGAAACGGCAAAAAAGGCAGACGCTTAAATAGCATTGCAGGGCCCCTCCAAGTTTTTATTGCGATCTCTTTGCTCACGTTCCGCCCACTGAAAAGCACGAAGGAAGAGCCCAAATTCGCACCTAACCTCGCCGCACCACCATCTCCTTCCGCACAATAAAGTTTGCCTGCTATGGTCACCCAATGTCAAAAGACACGCACGCGAAAGCAGTGTCTGAAGCTAGCTACAGCCGCGCCACCTTCCGAATGCCGTCTGCCACCAACGCTGCAATGCTAGCTTGGGCTCCAAGCTGGGCTTCCAAACGGACAGCGCTGCGTATGGTCACACCTCGCTTCATTCAAGGTAGCTTTATCGCAATTTTGAGCCCGAGCATGCACCAAGGCCTCGTCGGAACAGCCAAGAGTCCATGAGGCGACCGCTTTACGCTCTCGGTGTCTACCTCCAGAACGGTGCATCCGACTTTGTCTAGCGTTGGCGCATTCACTTTAGCAGATGGCATCTAGAAGATGGCTTCTACCATTGCTGGCTTCCAATGCTGCATTTGAGTGTTCCTCCATTAAGAAGATGCTTTGTTGCCGTGGTGATGCTGACCATGGCAGACGGACTTTGACGTGCGGAAGGAGACGGCAGGGCAGCGAGACCAGATGAATACTTGGGGTCTGTCGCCGTGCTTTTTAATAAGTGGAACGTGAACAAAAAGAGTTAGAAATAAGAACTTACAGCAGATGGCTGATTATCTTCAGCGCGTAAAGTTTTGATCAGCCTTACACGAAAATTAAGTTTTTAGCTCACAATTTGGACCAAGTTTCCTATATTGCAACATGGGGCTAAACTACAGATGCGCCAATTATTTGCATAAAAGACAAGCCCAGGCTAATTTTGCTTAGTGTTGTTCCATCATTCAAATGCAAGCACACTAAAAGACGAAGCCAGTATGTGCATAGGACGAGAAAGAATCAATGAAACATTGGTCAGCCTGTCACCAAATTTCCAGCAGATGACCAAAAGACGCACAAACAATCTTGCCAATTTACATTTTCCTAGAGGTGCGCAAAATACTGTAAACGACTAAATTTTCGCGAGGACCTATTTTTCGCGAATTTTGCGAATCGCCTACAATTCGCGAAAAATACATCCCGCGAACAATTCAGGCCATATGTGAACGCTACGGAAGCTACACTCGATTCGCGAAAATTAGAACCCGCGAATAATTTCAAATTTTCAGCTTTGGCCCGTTTCGCGAAAATTTGAGCCCGCGAAAATTAAGTCGTGTACAGTAGTTAGAAATGAATAGCACCGCGTCATTCATGGGGTCTGCTGTGTGAAGACAGACCAGATCTTGCCTGCCATCGGCCTGCAGAGGCAACGAATGAGTCGGCAACATTCAATTTGAGCCAGTATTCACACACCTCTCCGTTGTTCTTTACCAACCGATACTCGTGGGGTTTCAACGAGAGCCCCTTCCTTCTGCAACCACTCACACAAACTTCCAGATCTTAACCAGGTTGTCGCAGCCACCAGTGACGAAGCGCTTCACGGGGGTTGTCTTGTTAGCTGCCGGGTCCTCGGTGGGAGCTTCGAGTGACACCGACGCCACCAGGGCAGGTGCCCAGCTCACTGCATTGCATCCAATCTGGGACCGGAGAAGAGACATGTGCACCCTAAGAAGCCTCTCAACAACAGGTAAGTCCCTGAAATCCCAACGGGTCACTTGGGTCATTTCAGTCACCTGAAGCTAACATGGTCCCCACCAATTGCGAAACTGCGACACATTGTGCGGCCCTGCTTGGACACAGAGTGAAGGCTGGTTCGCACACCTGCGACTGTTTATGAACGAGTGCATTATGACCTCTTGCGATACCTTACGGACCAGAAAACACACTGGCATGCTGGCATTATCTATGAGGCACTGTGTTGCCAACTAAGAAATTAAAAACCAGCTAAAGGAATTTCGGAGAAACGCTAAATTTAAGGGGTGGGTAAAAATAACTTTCTAACACTAGTTTCTGCTATAATTAGACTAAAAACAGTACATTACATTAAATAACCTTTAAAAACAATTTTGCACAATATTTATGCTGTTAGACACAATTTAGATGGAGGTAGCCCGGGCCAGGCCTCGCCCAGGAACGTAGTTAACTACGCTCCATTTATTGGCTCTTATTGGTTGGGGAGATGATTGACGTGTGGATTGTTAGTTGTAAAATTGTTTCTCCGTGCCGTAATAATATTTTTATCAACAATGTTTTCATTTTCGAGAAACAAATACTGTAAAACCCTAATGTTCGCGACTTGTAAAATTCCCGAACTTTGGTAGGTTCGAATATTTCAAAAGGGAGTATTCACTTACAGACATAGCTGTGTGCTCGACTACTGAGCGCCTGCTGACGACAGGCTTCCACAGTTCTTTTGCAACGTGCATTCCGCACCACCAAGACTGCCGGTCTTAGCAGCCTATTAACGTGAGCTCGTTCTGAGCATGCGCTTTAAACATTGCCCTCAAATTTGGCGTTCAGTGAATACCCTCTATTGTCCGTAGAGGCGAATTCCAGCATTTTGAATTCGCGACAATTAACGGTCGCGAATATAACCCCACTGCCAAATTCACAAAAAATCGGGGCCGCAAAAATAAAGGACTTTACAGTAATCTAGATAGTCATTATGTTTTTCAAAAGTATCCCAAGATTGCCTTTTCCACATTGGTGTAACAATAATAAACATGGCTGCCAGCAATAACGTGCTCATTGAGCGCAGCTTTTTGAGCTAGTCTATTTTTAAGAGTGAGAGTCGTTTTGCATTCCCCCAGGTGTTTAGAGGAAGATCTCCTCGACTGACGTATACGTTTGCAACAAACTGTCTCAAGTATGCGTCTTTGAAAGCGCTGTGCGGGTGCTTCTTTTCGTAGCAGGACTGGACTAAGCCCAGCGCCCCACGTAAACTATGTTGCTCGATATGGTTTGATTTGTTCATTTGTGCTTGTTGATGCTGAATAAAGGCATTGGTTCCCGTAAAAGTGATCCCACTGCTTTGCGTGCAACCGTCGTGATTGCAACCATGGTTTCAATACCGAGAAGATTCTACACAGGTAAGAATTTGCGAGCCATATGGCGAGAGGAAATCAGACGTTTAACTCGCATCAAGTTTCTCCAGGTTTGTTCTTGTCATTTCGCTTCAAAAGGCAAGTAGCTCTCAAGGTTTGCAGTTCACCTGGTCTTCCGAAGCGAGTACTTTTAGGTCGCATTTTAATTGTGCGTCATGACGCTCACTCACCTTGCTCACAAATTAACAGAAAAGCTGAAATGACTGCACATTTATTTTATTGCTTTTTTTTAGTCCTCTCAGTCGCTTTTTACCGCACATCAACAGACGCCAACAGACGTTTGTTTTGGATTGTGGCTCGAAGATGATGGACGGACTATGGTGAAAATGGATGCCGACGCGCAACTTTCATGTCCACGTTTTATGGGCACTGCAGATGAAGATAGACGGTGGTGAAATAGCAGACGATGCCGGGGGGCTGTGGCGCGTCTGCTCCCATGACTAGCAGGCGGTGTCAGATGCCACACTAGACGTGCCAGATGTCGGGAAAGGGAGACAGCAGGCTTGTTAGCATGTTCGGCCGAGCAGCCAAGTGAATCCAGTATTGATGGGCGGGGCCACTGATCCGTGGGCGGGGCCTAGAGTGGGCCGTGACCTTCACCTAACTTGCGTGTAACAATGTAAGTATTACTAAAAGAGAGAAATTTTTCTGGAAATATTATTTTTAAAAAATATGTGTCCCCATCTATCTCCTTTTAAAAAACAAAATCATTTTTAGAGCGCAGCTCTTAGGCGCCCGTTTCCGGCTTGAGCGGCGTCGGCGTCGGCGTTGCCGTCGCCGTAACTGCGCGGTGCATCATGGGTAAATTTCCCCGCTAAATTTAGCGGAAAAATTTCCCCGCTAAATCTAGCGGAAAAACTTTCCCCGCTAAATCTAGCGGAAAATTTTCCCCGCTAAATTTAGCGGAAATATTTTCCCGCTACATCTAGCGGAAAATTTTCCTCGCTAAATTTAGCGGAAGATTTTCTCCCCCCCCCGTTCATTTTCTTTTTTAATTTCAGTGTTTTTTTTAAAAGGAGCATTCCTTTTGGACTTGGAGCACTTCCATGCACAGAATGACGTCCACTGCACGATCTTACTGTTACACACTGTTACGAGCTGTGCTGTCTAGCCATACCTGCCTACGTACATCTTCGTAGTACCAATATTTTGTGAAACATTTGGTGGCAGCTCAAAGCTTCAGTAATCAAATTCATGTGCTTTTCAAAAAGTTGTATTTTCCAGTAGAAGTATCTGACCTGTCTGATGTTGCTTGGGACTTCCAGTAACCTGTCTCAAATTTTAAAAACCTATGGATCCCATTTTTGTTTAATTGTCGTGCATAGTTCACTGGGCCTATGAGATTTGGAAAATTTGGTAAACACATTCATACACTGACGTCCAAATCAATTCAAAGCCTGTTTCAAAGTTTGCCACTGTAATATCTCAGTGGCCTCACGAGAGTTATTCTCACTGACAACGATTTTCCCAAGAGTAAGCAAAAATGATGATGCCATGACTCTACCGCAGAAACTAAGCTATTTACGACTAATTATGTAAACTAGGAAACGTCCTAGACCGCCAAACAAAACAATGACGCGACTCAAAAACAACTAAAATTTCCCGACAAATGCACAACTGCTAGTTCTCCCGCTGGACAAATCGGAAAACCACAAAATTGAGTGGTTTTCCCGCTAAATTTGCAACACCAATGACGTGGCCCTGGATAACTGCATTCTGCTAGAGCAAAGGTTTTGCAGTATTTGAGAGATCAAATGTACATACTATATATGATAATTGGTCGTCTATAACATTGTCAAAAGTTTCTCGAACCTAGAGCGAAAAAATGATGGGCGAAAAAAATGTGAAACACGCGAAAATCGCTAGTGCTCCACGGCCACCCAACGGAGGGCGCCACAAGTTCTCTCGTCGCAGAGATCACAAGGAATCATAACATACTCGGTCGTAAGCAGTCGCACATGTGTGAACGAGCCTCGAGTCAGTACGTTTAAAATATTAATACATCATGCCCTTATGCCATCACGCGGGGTCAATCTCACTCATAAACTACAGCCTCATACTTTGCAGCACTTGCAATGACTCGCTCAATGACGGGTGAACTTGGTCGCAAGAATATCGATAGGAAACACCGTTTAAAGGGCATAACTAACACAGTCATTAAGCAGTCAGAACTGTCTTGATGTGAGAGGTACAACCATTTGCCACTACACGCTCCAACACCACTGGAGTCACTGCGGGGTTTAGGAACTGCCTGTCAAGTTCCTGTACGCAAGAAAACATTCCCGAAGCCTGAGAATTTGGCGGAAAAAGATGGGAAAAGGGTGATGAATGAGGTCATGGGCTCGAGGGAAGGGGAAAGGCACATATAGTAGTTCCTTTTTGTCCAATACAACGGCGACAACTGGGAAGCGGTGAGCCTCCAACTCACGGTGTGGGCGTTGTTGATCTTCTGGGTCTCCCAGGAGCCGTCGCCAGAGGTGCTCACAATGGACACGGCGCCGTCCGAGCTGCCGCACGCCAGCATCAGTCCAAATTCGTGGGGTGCCCAGCAGATGGAGTTCACTGGCAAACAAAGACGCAAAAACAACTTCACTTTACTAATGTGGCTTTACTGGGGCAAGAGGCTGAGGTTACCGGGTTTCGTCCATTAGTGTCGAGTGGATTTCTGAAGCTCCTGGATTGCTCTCAAGCATTGCTCCTGCCAAAGTGCAATGTTTGCCAGATTGCCCATTGACAGGGTGTTTGCATGGCATTTCAAGTGTAATATAAAAGGGGTGTTCTAAAAAGGACCCAAAATGCGCATTTGCAAGACATGTGTTCCTTTGTGTATTGGGAATCTTGGCAATGTCAACGTACTGTTTTTACAGGGACCTGCACTGTCATGTTTGAGGAATAAGATGCTTGAAAGAAAGAAAAACATTTCTCCCCATTTTCTGCATGTAGCTAAAAAACCTAACAAACTATTTTACAGCTTGATTTTTTTAAAGCGTCTTGGTAGCTTGCTAAGCATTATGAAAGGTATCCGAGACTTGGTTACTGAGGGGAGGAACACAAGACATAAATGTGTCTATGTGCTTGTGCCATTAATGCGGTAGCATCCCAATAAGAATGAGAGCCCCAGACGCCAAAAGGATGGTTGTAACAATAACATCCAGCCAGTGCTGCCTCGTCAAAAACTATGCAACATAACTACTCATCCTCACTTTGCTCCCCTAGCTTTGACAGCAAGATTCGTGCATGCCAAATCGTGGTTAGTGAGCCAGTGTTGCAGAATGAGCACCCCGACACCATTCAATCTCCATTCCAGGGAAAAGGTTTTTCCGATACAAATTCCATTCCTTTGAACTCCTAGGAATGGAAACGCTGGGCCCATTCCCACTCCTGAATGGCTGAACCATTCCATTCAATTTCTCTAATGACAGACCGTGAAAAATGTTGTTTGACAGCTACATTAAGTTTTTGATAACGTCAACATGAAGCTGATGTTAGTAAACGCATAGACAACCGCAAAAATATGCAAAACACGTCCCGTCCCGACAGCATTGATTCTACTAGGCTGAGCAGTGGTCGCATATAGCGCTGGTGGCAGTAGACCCTTTCCGTAATTCAGTGCCATCTGGTGACTCAAATGGCAGTTTAACTTTTACCGTACTAATGGCGGCAATGAACCTGTGGTACACTGTACCTGTGGTCTGCAGTATTGTATGGGGCACCGTCAAATTCGCAAGTCAACGGTAAATGAGAATGTGCGCGTCACAGTCCAGTTCTTTTTAAATCTTTTTCAGTGTCGATGGCGAAAAAGATGTAACCAGTCAGAACGAGGAGCCAGCCCACATAGACGCCTTGATAAAATTTCATACATCTAGGGGCTTTGAAGCCAAGTGTGTGCTACTAACAGATTGACTCGGCCCGAGTTAGAAATGAACGCTTACGCAGCTCTTGCATCCAATTCCTGCTTCACGTCGCGCTAACATCTAGAATGTATTGGCATCGAATCATCTACTTAGGAGCATCTTCAACTTCTTCCTTCATCACTAAACAGAAGGCCGCCATTAGTATAGCACATATGCCACTTTTTAGATGATGATAGTGATCAAAGTTGCCAGTCTGAATTCCGGAAAGGGTCTATTGGCATGGTGGCACTGCAGGTTTCAATCACGCGACCAAGCGTAAAAGCCTCTTAACAGATAGCAAAACTTCAAACTACCCATTTTCTTCACAAAAGAACCATGTATATCTTCCACTTCTAGGAGATACATGGCAAGCGAGGACAGGGGCGGATTTAGAGGGGGGGGGGGGGGGTCCGGATGTCCTGACCCCCCTCTTGATTTCTGCATGTGTAAAATTTAGGGCGTGAAACGAGGGAGAGGGGGAGGGGGTTCCTAAACAAATGGTACGCTGACCAACACCTGACCCCCCCTTCAGGAAATTCCTGCATCCGCCCCTGAGCGAGGAGTCACACATCCAAGAAATGCGAGCGGAGTGGCATTGTTCCTGTCTGGTGGTCTACTACTGGTGCTGTAATCGCACATGGTCACAACAGTCACATTGTCGCGTCTCGCGGCACCAGGAACGATACCTTGTCCGCCTAAAACTCTACAGTTTTGGCTGCTTCACTGGAGTTGCCATTTTCATCCTTGAAGGAACATGAGCCGGTCAGATAACCAAGGCGTCAGTTACTTAATGGGGTACGGAAACAAAAATTGAAATATTCAAGTTTCGTTCGAAAATGAGTCAAGCATGACGGATAATAACCACAAATGATAATCGCACGTTTGTATTTTGAACAACTGGCTATATTTTTGTTCCAAACAGTGCACTCGAGTAAGCGCTCCAAGAGAAGTGAATGGAGGGTGCGATTCGTCATGGGATATCCGACGCAAACAAACACAGACAGAAGATTTCCCGCGTTCGTGGCGTAGCAAGGCTGGCGTGGTTATGAGCTTTGCCGTTGGTGGCATTGTCAGCATTGTGGTGGTGTCAATAGCGTCAACGCGTTACAACCGAGCCGTTCGAAGTACCCGTGGGGTGACGAGCATGTGGCTGGCCCAAGGAACATGTAGCTTCCACAGCACTGTCAGCTTAGGGGTGAACGGGCTGGGAAAAGCAACTTTTGTCCAAATTATGAGCGACTGGCTAATCTTTTAGGGGGAGAATGGCTGTATCCGGGTGCACAAACGAGGGACCGAGAAAGAGGGGAGTCTCATTTCCAACTTCTTGGACGGTTTGGTTCAATGCGCGATTTGTGAGTAGAGGAGGAAAGCTAAGAAGGAAAATGTTGAAATTCCGAAGAGCGATTCTGCTCCGATGGAGCTTGCGACGTCATGACTACGTAGCAAGTTCCCCAACATTGCTAGATTACCTCCCAAATAGGCTCCGCATGCATCCACCAGGTACACGTTGAAAGATTGTTTAATTAGCTTTAAAATTAGTTTGCTTGTGCCTTTCAATGCAAGCCTGGTGTTTTTGAGGTTATGCTGCAACATGCAACACATTAAAGCTATAAAATGAGCGCTGGTAGTCTGGCAACAGTCTCGAAAATTGAAACTACAGTGCCACGTGGTGAAAAGATACGCAAATAGTTGACGAGAAAAAAGAAGTTTGGTGCACAAATACGCCGCGACCGAGAATGCCGGAAAATATGGACAAGTGTTTTTTTTCTTGCTACTAATATTTTACGATAGGTGACTGTTTTACTCAAGGCTATCATATGCGCAGATATTATTGACTTTTTTTTTGTGATCCACAGAGGTTACGCGACGGAGCCACCTTTTTTACTTTTGCCTGGTGTCGCCCACAGGCAACAAAGCTATAACTTGCAAACTTACCTCACAATTGTTTTTTTTTTTTTTTTACAGCAGTGTTTAAAGGGCTAGGGTTCCCCAGGATCGTGTCCGGTACCAAACAAATGTAGACACAACACTCCGGCTGCCGCAATCGCTCACAGATGGCGGTAGCTGTCCAGTGTTTAGGGTGCCTACATGTCTGTGTGTCTCAGGGTGAAGACATCCATTGCTGCCCTGAATGTGCCAGCACATGACGCTCGCGCGCACTCGGTGCGTGACTTGGGCGGTAAAATGGCGTCTATGCATTAGCCAAAGCTACGCGCTCAAGCTGAGTGACACCGGATTGAGCGCACTTCAAAATGCATAAAAAAACGATTGGGCGGAAAATTGGCTGAGAAGTCACCACTCAAGCAAAAGCGCACGTGTGTGTGAAAGCACTCTAAGAGTGTTGTGTTTGCCGGTTGTCTGCTTGTCGCTGTCGCTCACAGATCACGGCAACCTTTCCACCCTGGCTTGACGACTTGCGGACGGCCATTACTTCATTACCACCATAGTACAGCTTCGCTGGTCTTCCTTCTTCACCAGAGTGGAAAGGCTGAAAGTTTTACAGCAGAGCTGTTAAGGGCTAGTTTCCCCAGGATCGTGTCCAGTACCAAACAAATGTCGACACAACACTCTGGATGCCGCCGTCGCTCATAGAAGGCGGTAGCTGTCCAGAGTGTTGTGTTTGCCGGTTGTCTGCTTGCCGCCGTCGCTCATAGATCGTGGCAACCTTTCCAGCCTTGGCAACCAGACAACTGGTTGCTGCCGTCACTCATAGATGGTGGCAACATTTCTTCATAGGAAGAAGAGCGGGAACGGAACGAGCGGCGATGTGCGCAGCAGCACGAATGGTTCCGCAACCACCGCGAGGCTGCTATCGCCTAAAGTACCACTGCGTTGAGCGCTTCAGATTCCCTTGCGAAAGAAGAGCAGATTGCTCGCCTGGAAAGCCACCGCCGAGAACAGAAGCTACAGCTCTGCTGCTCTTCCTTCTTCACCAGAATGGAAAGGCTGGAAGCTTTTTTATTTCAGTTCCATTTTTTTTTATTTGATCTTGTTAAACATTAATATCTAAAGAGTAAATGTTTTAAGCAATTTTTGTATTTCTCGTTAATAAAGGGTCGACTATTGCCATAGGAAACACACTGACTAGGTGGCAAAACAAGCTGCTTGTCCAATTCAAAAGGGCTCGGCCGTGCGCATCCGTCCGGGAAGAGTGCGATAAGGCCCGTCCGACTCACCGGAGGAGTCGTGGTTCTTGAACTCCTGCAGCTTGGCCCAGACGCCGTCCGTCTCCTTCCAGAGCATCACCTTGCGGTCGTAAGAGCAGGAGGCCAGCACGGTGCCGAACATGGGGTGGGCCCAGGCGATCTGCCAGACCGGTCCGTCGTGGCCCTTCAGGTCTGCCACCAGCTTCTGTGTCCCGTTGCGGATGTCAAACACCTTCACCGATCGGTCCGACGAGCACGTCGCCAGCCGGGTGCCATAGTAGTCCATCTGGGCGTCGTGCTGCAACCAAATGCGGAATGGTCGGTCGGGCGGGCCGCGGGCATCCCGCGGGAAACTTCGAAGCCTGATGAATTGTATGCAATTAAGTTTTTCGCATAAGGTGTCTTCAGACGATGCATTTATCATATTCAAATTATATTAGTGTCGGTTTCAAGAAAAAAGGTAAGCCTAAAGAAAACTTTTTTTTTTCCTAGGCACAGTGAGAAGATGGCAGAACGAGTGTGCATGGTACCACCCGTGAGTGACAGCGTCAATCGGATGGCTTTTGCCGTTTTCTTCCTTGTGCATAGAAGAAAAAAAACAGGAATTTTCAGACTTAAATTTTTTTTTTCTAATATGTACACTCGTATAATTTGAGTTAATAAACGCACCATCTTAAGACGCCTTTGTGAAAAGTTTCAATGTACGCTGGAATAACTTTTGAGAACTCCCCGTAAGATCACTCTCAGATAGCAGCAACTGTGTATATATAGTCTGCGGCAGGTTGAGAATTGGACAAGATCCTCCCAGATAGACCTCCCCGCCTTCTACATCAGCAGAGTGGCCGCTGGAGAGGTGGTGAGTGGAGAGGAGAAAATCACCAATCATGGTGAACAGAGAGCTTTGTGGTAGAAGCTTGCCCTGTTACTCTAAACCTGCAACAGACTATAAGGCATTGAAGTTTCTCTCATGTATATGAAAGACCTTTTACAAAGTGTGCGCGTCGTCCTCTAGCAAAAACAGAGGAACTGCACGACTATCTCTGTCTCCCTCTCTCTCTTCAGTGCTACGTGGCGGAGGCTGCAGGGGCAAGGAGTAGTGGAGTACAGGACTGCACTGCACACAACTTTTTGGGAGTTTTTCATAATGTCCACTCAGCAATAGGAGTATGTACTTGGGCTACCTTGTATTGCATGCTTCAAGGATTAAAGGGATGCTGAACCGAAATTTGGAGCTCACAAAGCAAGGCTGTAGTGACGCTGCAAAACCCCAAAACATCCCTCACGCAGCGATATCTCCAACGGACGGCCAGATTTCTGGAAAAGAAGTGCCCGATTGAACACTGCAGACGAGACATGTGACGTCGGAATTCTCATTCCCTCTCCTCTTTACTTCGTCCCCTCGAGCAGGTGAATCGAAGCGACGAGAAGAGAAGAAAGACCGATTCCCCTCATTCTCAACTGTTACAGGTGAATCGTGACGTCACATTCCTCGCTTGATCGTACCCTTCTTTTCCAAAAATACGGCCATCTGTTTGAGATACGGGATGTGAGTGATGTTTTGGAGTTTTTAGTGTCCCATTCAACGCTTCTGCAGCCTTATTTCACGAAATCCAGATTCCGGTTCAGCATTCCGTTAGGGCACCATTAAAAACAACGGACATGTAAAAAAGAAGCACACACACTGAGTGCATACTTACAACTGAAAGTTTAATGGAAACGGCACACCACAAGAAACCGCTAAATTCACACATCACAGTGAATTCGGTGGTCACAACAACATAGCAAAGCTTTGCATCTTGGCTAATTGTGCGTAGAAAGTAAGGTGGGAGTCTATGCTATACAGGGAAGATCGCACAGGGCAGTTCCTCATTATGGCACATCCATTAAATGTAGAAAGAGCGTTTGAGTAGGCACATTCTGGTAGAAGGTGAGGTCCACTGCAGGTGTACAACAATATGGCTGCCGCCTGTCTGTTCAGTCGGCAGTCACAGCAAGTATAATTTTCATTGGCTTTGTTGTTGATGCCAATTCAATGCCTCCGGTTTCAACAAGCTTCTCCGACCGCAAGAACACAGCTTTGGAGGAAATGTGGACATTTGACAAACACCACACGTTGTTTTCTGGGGGGCGACTTTTTAGACACTCTACAAGACGTCGTCTCAAGCTTTGGTATCACTTGGTCGCGTAGAGAGCAATGAACGAGTACTCACTATCATATCCTCGTGGGCCGTGTCAATCGTCTGCAGTAGGGACACCTGAATAAAAAGAAAATGAAAGTGGCACTGAGTCAACTCTAAATGGAAACATCGCCAGAACCGGTGAGACCAAGCGAGCCATGGCCAGTACCGAGCACCGGCACCGGACAAGAGTATGTAAAGCACAAACGCTACGTTTATCTTTAAAGCGGTGACAGCAAGTGGTCAGATCTATCCAATGAATGGCTCCAGTATAACATGGTTTAATGAAGTATTTCAAAATTTACCATGATTTCAGTTCGTATTTCTTTGGCCACCTCCGCTGAGAAGTTGACGTCGGAAGACGTAAGCACACGACGCGTTGGTCGGCGGCGCTTAGATCCCCCTGCAGGCAGCTCTGGAACTACTCGGGAGAAACAAATAAAAAAAAAAAAATATTGTACAAAACAATAAGAAGTAATGTTTACTCAACCTTGCGTTTACAAGACATAATTACTCGGTACGGCCATAATAATTGTAGTAGACATTCAAATCAAAAGAAATATGGAAATACAGCGTAGCACCCCTTTTTCTTTTTTTACTTTTTCCTCAGGTAAGTTCGCTCTTTGCAAATTTTACAAAGAAAAATGCACCATCTGCGGGCCACGCTGCACGAAATCGTAGCACGAAAGGTTAAGAAACCGAAATTTGCGGTCGATTTAAAGAGCCTGGTGCATGTGGGTGTCGCGGCACGCCTTTTTTGGAGGTCGATACGGGGCAGAGCGAAGTAGCATAGTAGTATTTTGACGTCTGTGACCTGACATCTTCACTTCGCCTACTCCTCCGGAGTAGGCTAGGCTCCCAGCTCGGTCAGGCTCGGTCCTCCGAAGTCAACACAACTGTCATAGTTGGTAAAAAACGACCCGTGCCAGTCGTTTGCAAAGCGACTTAGATGGAAACAACTCGCCGCGGCGTTTTTCGCGGCCTCGGAGATGCAGGAGCGAGCCGACGTTAAAAAAGATACGTTTCAACTACGAGAGTGTCAGTAACGCGCCGTTCAAACCAAACCGCGACGTTTGCTCCCGTAAACGGATGCCGGAGGTGATTACGTCACTACGGGTTCCGGGACCCGGGCTGGCCCGGGCGTCGTACTCCGGGTTTGTTTGAACCGCGCTTAAGAGCCACGTGAATATCTGTGCACACTCGGAGCGGACGCGCACGTGTGATCGAAGTGCTTCGGGACCGATCTTTTCGAGTACCAGTCGATACTGACGTGACACTCGGCAAAGAAATGTGGGACCGGCATTGCGTAGCTCCCACGAACTGTTATAGCTCGACAGTAATGTACTATCGGAAACAATTGAGCGTGAACGCGCCTCCACGGCGACAAGCGCGTCAGAATAAAAATGGCCCACTAATAACAAAGTGTACATACCGTGTTGCGATAGTAATCCATTCGGCGTTTATTTGAGCTCCATATCACATAAAAAAGAGATAGAATCGACGACAGCGTTCGCCACCGCTGTTTCGGAAAAGGAGATGACTAGGGGAAGAGAATGACCCCTCAATCTGAAACTGAGGTCAGCGATCGAACTATAATACGGAAGGGTCCACAAGGGTCGCGCGGGCGCGTATTCCATTCAGCAAGCCAGCCGGTCGGTAGTGGGCAGACGGTCTTGGCCAAGGACCGTCGGAGCAACGCCGGCAACGCTGCGACGAGTCGGAGTGCCCATTGGCGACGTTGTCGGTCATGTTGATTTGATCGTGGAAAGACGGCTCCGGAGCTGTTGTCGTACGTACATTCTTGGCGTAAGATGTTTCGTGTATCCGACCTGTTCTTTAGCGTATGGCACTGCAACACACGCCGCGACCGCCGCCTACCCCCGCCCCAAATAGACGAACAACCCGCAACAAGCTCTCCGCCAAACGTTAAAAAAAAAAAAAAAAAAAAATTTTGCTTGTTTTTACGTTTCCGGGGTGACGTCACGGACGTCGCTGCCCCGTATCGACCTCCAAAAAAGGCGCCCCGGGTGTTGCGTGGGTTTCAAGAGAAAGGGAGCAAAGCGCATAGTCTGTCTCTTTCCCAGCCAACGTTTCCAGCCTTCCCAGCATTGCGTTGGCTGGAAAAGAACACCTCCACTTTAGCCGAGCGAACCAGCAAACACTAAACCAACGTTACTAGCATGTTACTAGAACCACTCAGTTGGGAAACTGCCATAGAGCCTGCTTGAAAAAAGTGGCTCCAATCCGTACTCGAGAACCGAGCTAATGGCGATCGCAACGCCGCCATTTTTCCTGCAGTGTCCACTCCGGGAACTGCACGGCTGCACGTATTTAGCATCCTCGATCATCCGCACCGGTGCCCACCGGTGCGCCCCGTCGTTTTCGATCAAGTGCACCGGTGCGCACCGGACGTCCTCGATCAACGGGGCGCACCCTCCCGGTGCAGCTTTTCGTTGCCCCAACGCGCACCGAGAAAATCGACGGTGCGCCGGGGTGCAGTCCCATCAGGCATTGCGGCCAGGAGCGGGAATCGAGGAGATGGCGGGAATAGCAGACGCGCAGTCTGTCGAGGTGGCGACCTTGCGAAGACGAACAGGACGAACACGCCTCGCAGCTGCACTCGATTAATTCCTCAGCTCTTCTGAGAGCGAGACGACGATATTCTTACCATCGCCGCGATTACCGTCGATTGCTGCGGTGGCAAGGAGCGCCCGAAAGGTATGAACTTCGTGGAAAGCGTTGCGAGGTGTTTCGATGACACCGAAGTACGGCCATTATGTGGTGGTTCTCTTTCTCGAACCAACAATGATGGGCAGCATATACCTGTGAAATTGTCACCCGCTTCGTGACCCCACCGACAATCACGTCCACGATGTTCATTCGTGTGGGACCGCCAAATCCGCGAGTAAAAAAACAGGAGAAATTGACAGCAGACGGGCACCGCGCGCGGACCTACGCAAGAAAAAACAAACAAAATGCGAGGTGACGCATGGTGGAGCTCGCCGCGGTGCACCGCCGCGGCGCAGTTTGTCTTCGATGTCGCACAGACTTCGTGCTGCACGACCGAGGAGCGCTGTGCACCGTCCAGGTTTCAGGGCGATTCCGGTGCGAGTTGATCGAAGATGCTAATTGATTCAGGTCGAGTGTGGGCAAGGCCGGTAGCGCCATCTCGCAGTAGCTATGTAAAGCAACTTTCATGTTTGAACTCGTCGCTAAAGGGTGGCGCTGTTATCGTATTTAGCTCGGTCTCGGTGGACGCCAGCGGCCCAAGTTTCGAGGGCGAGTTTCCCAACTGAGAGTAACGTTGCACTAAACTGACAAGATCGACTATTCTCCAAAAGAAAAACAAAAAAATTACATGGTTTTTTTACTGCAAAAATAAACGCCAAACACCCAGTCTCCGGCCAAAGTTTCAGCGCGAATATTTTATTGAAAAGTTATGACTTTCTGAAAATGTCAATGATAAAATGGTGGCCAACCTTTCCACCACTTCAGCGAAGCTACAGTGGCTTAAAGGGGATAGTGTAACGAACGAAACCGGAGAAGCGGCACAGCGTTGGAAGACGGCCGCGGGTGGCGCTGGCGCTTGCAGCACCGTCGTTCCGGCTATGGCTCCGGCTTGGCCGCTTGGTCAGCTTGGCTCCGGCCAGCTCCGGCCGATTCGCAGCTGTCGACTACACTGTCGTCTGCTAGTTTCAGATTTTTATTCACCTTCAAACACAAATCATGTCGTTGGAAGTTCAATGGAAACAAATAATTGTTTTTGAGGTATTTATAATAGTTATGAAGCGTGTTAGGGTGCCTCTATCTGCCGGCCGATTGAGGCACCCTAACGGAGCTGCGGATCGAAGCGCCACCTACACCTTCTTCCAAGGAACGGCCGTTCCCAATGCATGGTGGAGGCTACGCGGCAACTACACTACCCCCTTTAAGGCACTGTAGCGAAGCGAACGGTGGGGAGGTCAGGGAGGTGGTCGCCTCCTCTCCAGCGTTCGCTCTACTAAAGTGGAAAGAGGTGGGAGGAGCTTCCACTTCGTTCTACATGGTAGTACATGTGCTCTATGGCGCCAGAAACCGAAAACGGGCGAACATGGGCCCCATTTTTCTACTGTAATTTTCAGTAAATCACAAAACTTTTGAATAAAATATTGGTTCATGCTGAAACTTTGGTCTGGTTCGGACTTCAAATAAAAAAAAACTAAAAAGAAAAGAACTAATTTTTTATTTTTATTTTTTAAGACCTTGAAGAAAGAGGTGGGCTCTTCGTGCTTGACCTGCCGTTGCGGTTAATCGTAAGGTGAAAAGAGTAGGAGAATGGCAAATCTCCAACCCGACCACACCGACTGCGCTCGAATGACTCCAAACCATTGCCCACAAGAGACGTCGAGTATCCTACCTGAGGAAGTCGATCGTTTGACGTCCAATACCGTCCAGTGCCAGTCCTCCAATCAGCTTGGGACCGGTCGTGGACGATAAGGTAGTGCGGTCCTGGGTGCGCAGTCGGGGCCAACCCGCCTGCCTCTGGAACGTGGGCGCGCTCGGGAACGGCTGCCTTGCGCGCGCAACGTGACACCATGCACCACGATAACTACGAGCGGTCCATTTTCTTCTTCAATCTTTATTGCGCGTTCCTACGAGCACGATAGTCCGTAAAGCGAAGTGATCGCCATGTCAATCTCAGCTCAGTTTTATTTCCTACATCCCAATTCGTAATCATGAATGCAGGTATTTTACATACGCACCTGCACAAGCAAACATAAAAATCCACAAAAAAAATATTTTAAACAGTTTGGTTGGGACACGCGTGTCAAAAAATAAACTTTACGCAATTTTTTTTTAGCAATATTGACGGCGCGAGACGCGATTTAGTCGGTAGTCACCTCCTTTCCACTTGTTTTCTCTCTGGGCTGATCGGCTGATCCAACTATACTTCGTCTCACCCTAGCATGAACTAACTGCGAAGGCTGTGCTAGCGCGAGCGGCCAGCCTTGACTGCCTTGACTAGAGCACTTGCTGCACGAGCGCTCATGCAGCCGCCGCGGCTTCATTCAAAGCGACTAGCTGGCGCTTTTAGCACGAGCGGCTAACTATAGTCCATACTAAGGTGAGACGAAGTATAGAGCACTATATAGCTCCTACGGAGCAGAGTAGCGCAATCCTTTGATCCGCGTGTTTTGCCGACAACATGGCCGACAGAGCAGCTCGGCGCGAGTCACGTGGTACTCAGGGTTCCAGGAGGCGGCCCGCCCTATGGGAGAATACATGGAGATCGACGCAACACGGCTAATTAAAAAATAAACGGCGAGTTCACACTTTTCAAAACTAGTCTGTCGTGAAGTTGGTAATGCACTAAACACTTTATCAAAGTTTTAATAATATCGGATGCGTGTGCAAATTTTGAGAAGGCAATTTCCAAGGCAATGGCGTTTGAAGCAGACGATTTTTGCACGCAGCGAAGATGGGCTCTTTGGGTTGGCCGGAGCGGGTCACGTGGACGCTGTGACGTTGCCGCGTCGTCTGCTGCATGATGCCGCTCGTGCAATTTTTAAAAACAAATTATGTCCTTACTTGGCACAAAACTCAGTGCAAATGATTCTAAAATGTTCCTTTATTATGTCAAAAACTATTGTAGTTCCGTACATCTCCACAACATTGAAGAAACAACGATTTTCTCACGTTCCCCATGCATTTCTGGCCGGAGTTGGAACCTCCGGGCGCTCGCCGCTAGTCGCCGAGAGACGGCGTTCTAGATTGCGCTACTCTGCTCCGACGATCGGCTTGGTCCGTTGAGATGGAGAGAGTGTATGACCATCTCGTTGAGGTGGAAAGAGTGTATCACCATTCCTCCGTGGCGTCATGAACTTTGCGCGCAAAACTAAAAAAAAAAAAAAAAAAATCTTTTTTTTTTGCGTATTTTTTTTGACATGCGTGTCCCAACCGGACTGTTTAGAAAAAAACTTTTTTTTTTATTTTTCGTGGCATGACTCCCCCCCCCCCCTCCCTTTCCCCATATATATATATATATATATTTGCCAGGCGGTTTATTATGGTGTCAGTCTCAGAAGACTGCCCAATTAATATTTTGCTAGAGTCACGAATATTTTTAATATAGTAAAAAAAAAACAATACACGCAACTGCGCGAAACCGAAACTGGACTGGGAGAAAGTCACTAGAAATCATGTGGCTGTGCAACTTTTTTTTGTTTTTAAAAGTATTTGAAGTTGATTAGAAGCCACGAAAAATTGGTGTCATATTTTTGTCTATTTTTAGTATTGAGTGTGTGCCTTCGATGACCCACGACTTTGATTATCTTTGGTGGTTGTGTCTTTAGTGGCACTATAAACCACTAAACCAGTGGTTCTCAAATGGGGGTCCGCAAAGCCCTGCCTCATCAATCAAGTCCGACAATAAAAGTTGGATTTTTTCAGGTTGAGAAGGAACGTTCCAATTTTCGGGTGATTTTTCTGGTGTGTACGTCAACTAGAGATGTCTACATCACACTAGCCCTTAGTTATATCCACTTATTAACTCATTATCATAATTAATATATACGCTTCCCTTCCCCTCACCACGAACGGGTACTCATCATCTTCGCCGATCCACAAGGGGTCCGCGATTGAGAAGCACTGCTTGAGAAGCACGCGCGACTCAAACCGGCAAATTCTCGATCGGCGGTTTTTGGGTAAAAAGAAAATGTGGGCTCTCATGTCATGTACAAATAAAAACCTTGGCGAGCATAAATACCCCGTCAGTGTCCCTTTAAATGAAATAGCACCTCCCATAGTACGTAATTTTCTCGCAGTGCACGCTGTGGCAAGAGGCATGGAATAAAGAAGAACGAAGCGCCGGCGACACACGCGCTTCATGTCTAGAGCCCAGCGGACATGGCCTCGTCTCGTCCTTTCTAGATATTGCTCCATGGTGTCAGAAGTGGCTGGGTGGTAGAACAGGGGGGCTATGTTGCGCTTTTTGGACTCCCAGGAGACTAGGGAGAGGGAAGTGACGTCAACAACGCAGCAAATGCAGATTGGATGTTGATTTTGTTTTCTTCTGTCAACATCCAATCTGCGTTTCTCTAGTCGTTGACGTCACTTCCCTCTTCCAAGTCTCCTGGGAGTCCAAAAAGCGCAACATAGCACCCCAGAGTTTCACCATGAACACGCCAAGCAGTTCACGAGAGTCTTCCGCTGGGACGAGCCAGGGGGAAGAGGCGGCAGCGGCATCTCAGACAACGATGTACGCTCACACCATCGCATCACCGTCAACGTTCAATTTCCACAACCCAGGCGACTGGCCAAGGTGGTACAACAGGGGGGCTATGTTGCACGTTTTGGACTCCCAGGAGACTAGGAAGAAGGAAGTGACGTCAACAACGCTCTTTGGATGTTGATTGGTGGAGTCGCTGATGACGGTACCTAAGATACATTCGTTGGATCATTCACACCTACGTCACTTCCTTCTCCCTAGTCTCCTGGGAGTCCAAAACGTGCAACATAGCCCCCCAGATCCAACCGCTATCGAAAGGTCTCCAAGCTCGTCAACGCCGATGAGGGCGAACAGGTAGATGCTCTTGTATATTTCCTCGGAAATGACGCCAAAGATGTTCTAGACGCATCGTCTCAGACGCCGACCAACAAAACTTTGAGAAAGTGTCGGACTTGTTTCATAATTACTTCGTTGGAAAGCGAAATGTCAACTACGAACGAGCAAAATTTCATCAAAGAAAGCAAGAGACTGGAGAGTCGGTGCAATAGTTTATAACCAGCCTACATCACCTGGTAAAACATTGTGACTACGGCGTTCTGAAGGACGAACTGGTTCGAGATCGCTTCGTAGTCGGACTGTCAAATGACTCCCTTTCTGAAAGCCTGCAGAGAGACCCCAACCTCACACTAGAAGCTAGTCACACGAGCTCGACAGAAAGAAGCCGTGCACAAGCAACAAGCAGTGGTTCGTGGGCACAGGCAAACAGAAAAAGAGGAGATGGTCGTCGATGTCCTTGGTAAAAGACAAGAAAAATGGAAGGCTCCACGCAATTCAGAGTCAAGAAATGTCACGAAAACTCCTAACTGCGGAAGATGTGGCAAGTTGGCGCACTCAAACTCCTTGGGTCCTGCAATCAGTTCGAAGTACTTAAACTGTGGCAGAAGAGGACATTGGACAAAGGTCCATACAGGAAGTAAACCTGGAGACAGACCAAGAAGAATGGCTGCTCAGAAGTGTTAAATCTTTTGCTGGCCTGGCTTGGAGTCCTGCTCAAGGTCAATGACAAGGTCGTTCAGTTCAAGATTGATACAGGCGCCGACGTCAGTGCCATACCGGAGGATGCGGCATCGAGCTTCAAAAACCTCCAGCCTACTGCGGCCAAACTTTTCGGACCCGGAAGGCAGATGTTAACAGTCATTGGGAAGTTCCGGGCCACGATTCAACATGGTCAACAGTTGATACATGAGGACGTCTATGTTGTCACGAACCTTGAGGAACCGCTTCTGGGACGTGAAGCTAGCACAGAACTTGGACTTGTCAAATTCATGCATTCAGTCACCGACCCCATAACTGCCGATTATCACCAGAAATATCCGAAACTGTTCAGTGGTATTGGAATAATGAAGGGAGAATACAAGATCAAGCTAATTGATAATGCCACACCAGTTCAGTAAACACGTCCCGTCGTGAACCCTTGGCTCCAATATCAAAAGTTGAGGAGCACTTCAGAAAAATCTTAAAGGACGGGATCATAAAGCGAGTAGAACCCACCGCGTGGTGTTCTAGAATGGTGGTGGTTCCTAAGTGGAATGGAGATGCAGAATATCTGTAAATCTGACACAGCTCAACAAGAACATTGAGTGCGAGAAACTGGTCTTGCCATCAGTGGAAGAAACCTTGGGCCGTCTTTCAAATACATCTTTGTATTCAAAACTGGACGCCAAGGCAGGCTTCTGGCAAATCAAGCTGGCGGCGGAGTCACAACTCTTGACAACTTTCATCACCCCATTTGGTCGGTTTTGCTTTCAAAGGCTTCCATTTGGGATTTCATCTGCACCTGAGCACTTTCAGAGGAAGATGAACCAAATCTTGGAGGGCCTTTCGGGGGCGTTGTGTCATATGGACGACATCCTGGTGACGGGGTCGAACGAGAAGGAACATGACTCCAGGCTCGAAGTTCTTCAAAGGCTGAAAACGGCAGGTGTCACACTTAAAGAGAAAGTGTGAATCTAAGAAGACTTCTGCCGGATCCAGAACGAGTTGATGCAATCACTAAAATGCGTCCACTCACCACAGTTCATGAGATAAGGCAGTTCATCGGGATGGCCAACTAATTCGGTAGATTCATCCCACACGTCGGAAAAACTAAAACCCCTACGAGATCTGCTGAAAAGGGACATAGGGTGGGCCTGGGATGTTCAGCAGCAGCGTGCATGGGAAGCAATAAAGAAAGACATCCAAGACGCCACAACCCTGACTCTGTATGATCCAGGACAACACCTCATCGTTTCGGCAGACGCTTCGTCGCATGGCCTCGGAGCTGTACTCCTACAACAGGACACACAAGATGTGCGACCCATAGCATTCGCGTCCAAAGGACTGAATGACACAGAGGTCAGGTATGTACAAATTGAAAAGGAGGCGTACGCCGCAACATGGGCGTGCGAGCGTTTCGAGAAGTGTTCTTTCCTCCTCCTCCTCTCCTGGGAACTACGTTCCATGTTCTGACCAATCCGCTTGTACCTCTCTTTGGATTAAAAGAGCTGAACCTTATTCCAGCACGAATACAGCAGTTTAAAATTCGCCTCATGAGGTTTTCCTTCACAATCTCTCATGTTCCTGGTAAAGAACTGTGTACGGCCGATGCTCTGTCCAGATCGCTGGTAGACTTGCCGGGAAGAACTTTGGGAGAGGAACTAGAAGCGTACGTACAAGCCATCAGCGGTTCCTTGCCAGTTTCAACTGAGTACTTAGACAAGATTCGGGCACTAAACGGGAAGACCCGATCGGAAGAAAACTGAGGGAGTATACCACCACTGGATGGCCCACAAAGGCCAAGGTTGCTCCTGAAGTGGTACAGCTTTATTCCGAAAGAAACAACCTCACCATACAAGACGGTCTTTTAGTGAGGACAAACCGCCTTTTCATCCCCCAGCTGCTTCGCAAAGTGTTAGACAAACTTCATGAGGGACACTTGGGCATTAGCAAATGCCGCGAACGTTCAAAGATGTCCGTCTGGTGGCCAGGACTCAGCACACACCTGGAACAGCTAGTCACAAACTGTTCCAGATGTATTCGGGAACTTGTCCCAGGGGTAGAGCCCATGATACCATCAAAACTTTCAGACCGCCCGTGGCAGCGCATTGCGACAGATCTCTTCGAACTGAACAAACAACAATACCTCCTAGTAGTCGATTACTACTCGCGGTATGTAGAAGCATGCAAGTTGAGGCAGACAACATCAGAAGCAGTAATTGGCCACCTCAAGCAATATTTTCCCGTCATGGTATACCTGAAGTCCTCCGATCGGACAACGGTCCTCAATATTCGGGAAAATTATTCCAAGCCTTTGTTGCGAAGTACCAGATAACCCATGTCACAAGCAGCCTGTATTACCCGCAGGGTAATGGAGAAGCTGAGAGAATGGTAAAGGTAGTCAAAGACATTCCCAAAAAGTCTGATGACCCCAACCTTGGCCGTCTATCTTACCGGACAACGCCGGGAAGCTGCGGCTACAGTACTGCAGAGCTGCTAATGGGCCGCCAATTAAGGACAACTGCACCAACTCTTCCCTCAACGTTAATTCCGAGACTTCCCAATCACGAGGAATTCAGAAAAAAAAAAAAGGAAGAAAAACAAAAACAAGTGAGAAACTATAACAGCCGACATGCAGTGTGTGAACACTTAACGAACCTCTTGATAGCACGGTCTGGGTGAGAAATGCGGTGACAACTGGTAAAGTCGTCGAAAAGAGGACAGAACCAAAGTCGTACGTCATAGAGATCCCGAAAGGACTTCTGGTCAGAAACAAGTCAAGTCAAGAACAACGCTGCCAGACCCGGCTTCCAAGGGTGCCGAAATACGAACAAGGTCCAGTCGGATTATCAAAAAGCCAGAGGTCCACAGAGAGACTCCTTTTAGTGCTTGTGTGTATATACAGGGTGTTTTTTTTTTAACTGCACCAAAATTTTAAATAAAGAAAGGAAACGTTTTATGAATGCGGTTTTCACTGCGTGTTTATACGGTTCGGCGGACATTAGATGGGAATATAACCATCACTAATATCAGAATAATTAACTAAAATTCGTTAATTAACTTTTTAATTACTGTAATTAGGACATATGTTTATATTACAAACTTTGAGGCAGTCATATGCCAAGACTGTTCCATTTTGTAGAATTCTTGTAACCAGCTTGCGTACCGCGATATCCGTCCACGAAGTTTGCACTTTTATCCGGCTAATGTAGCAAAGTTCGCCTATAGTGGCCACTTTCGTGGGTTTGCCGAATTGAGTGGATAAAAAGTTGGATTAAGTAAAAAATTTGGGGGCAGATATCTTGGAACACAGGCACATTACGCAAATTCTACAAAATGGAACAGTCTTGGCATATGACTGCCTCAAAGTTTGTAATTTAAACATATATCCTAATTACAGTAATTAAAAAGTTAATTAACGGATTTTAGTTAATTAGTTTGATAATAGTGATGGTTATATTCCCATCTAATGTCCGCCAAGCCATATAAACACGCAGTGAAAACCGCATTCATAAAACTTTTACCCCCTTTATTTAAAAATTTGGTGCAGTTAAAAAAAAACACCCTGTATATGTATCTTCGTGCGTATGCCCCTTGTGTTCGGAATTTGTTGGATGTAGCCTCTATAGGCGGAGGAGATGTGGCAAGAGGCATGGAATAAAGGAAGCGCCGGCGACACACGGACTTCATGTCTAGAGCCCAGCGGACATGGCCTCGTCTCGTCCTTTCTAGATATTGCTACACACGCAGCATAGACGTCTTCCTTAGGGTGCCTACGTTTGTCTGACTCTCAGCCAAGACATCAGCATTGAAAGACATCTTTTGTTGCGACAAGTGTGTAACCTCAGTGAGTGACCTGCGTGGTAAGCATAAGAAAAGGCTACCTGCAAGAGGCATGGTGCCTGGAGCATGCTTCCAACTGGCGTGTTTAGCATCCTATGCTGCCCATACATTAAAAGTGGTCCCAAAGTGGCAACAAATGACGCGACAGAAGCCGAAGTGTCATGCTGTTACATGCCACGATCCTGGCAGTTGGTCGTAGAAATGCTAACGAGAAGCTGCTAGTAGCACAACGAAACACGAGTGGTGCTGTCGTTATGGCGTCCCAACTTCTGGCTGCCGAAGCTTCTGTGGACTGCCACACTGGAGAGCGTCCTGCAGCAGATCAAGCGTCTGCCATACGAGACAGCTGTTGGGACGCTACCAGGATCGCGACTGGCAACAGCACGACACTTTTGAGACGTCTGGAGGAAACCGAGGGACCACTTTTGGGTGCTGTAAAGCGTGATCCAAACCAATGCGTTTTGGTGCGTTGGTTTCGGACAATCGGCACCACCGATTGGCCGAAGGAGGATAAGAGAGAGGAGCGCCCTACTACGTCACGGCATTCTCGTGTGTTCAGAAAAAGCTGAAATCGCCAAACTTTTTTATGCGGGCCCGGAAGGCGCAAGGAATCGGTGCGACGTCACGAAATACGCTATTTCCGGGAAGCGCACGACCTACGTGCGCAGACGCGTTGGTTTGGATCGCGTTTAAACGCACCAGTCGCAGACTCGTTCCAGTCACCATACTAGAGCTAAATCAAGCCAGCTTACTTCCCCTCCCCCCCCCCCCCCCCAAATAAATAAAAAATTAGAGCGGGAAAGCGGCAGAGATGGAACCAGTCAAGGAAAATAGAGTTTGTATGAAGGAAATTCTTGTTCTTGTCTTCAAATAGCAGTCCACTCGCAGCTCAATGTTATTCCTTACTCTCGTGCAGAAATGCTGTAGCAGTGACACCACCTCGACAATGAAATGAACGAATTCCATCACTCAAAATGCAGTTCATCAAAACAATTTATTAAATCAGTCACGACAGCGAGTATCCAATTATTGATCCTTGTCCAATTTCACAAACCCTTCAGGCAGGAACTCTGCTTGAATCATCTGTGATTTAAATACCGAAGGAGAAGCTACAACAAATATTGCATGCCCAAAACCAAAACTTTCTGCAGGTAGTCAGGAAGATATAAAGGTCAAGCGAGTGAATGCTATCAGTAATCTAGATGGCGCCAGCTTGTCCGACAGTGGCATCCGCCCTTGTGGACGAAAGCACTGACCCCATGGATCTGAATGTCTCTATGATGGTCACGAAAAGAGAACAAACAGTCTTTACTGGAACCCCGAGCTAGCTCGACGTCCTTTCCCTTCCTCGGTGTGCCTGCTTGGGTCCCGGGCCACAGCCATCTCGCGTGTCACGCGATGCAAGCCTTTCAGTATCTTTACAAGCCTTCAGAGGTGCTTTCCTTGCCGTTGCTTTTCCTGTCTCTTTCCACCCATTCAGAACCATTACACTAGACATAACTGCCAACTTACCAAGCGCATAATTATGCCAAGGCTATGGTGCACACAACCACACTTCAGCATCTGTAAAATGTTTGTCACCCCCCTCCGGGCCAGTACCCACTTTGGCACCATTTTAAATAAAACAGTGATGGCACATGCAATTTGGTGTAGATTTACCATTTTCTTAAACCAAGCCGACAGAGTGGGAGTACGAAGAACAAAAAATCCAGTAAAAGAAAAGGGTCTTCAGTCATTCTGTGCCACATTGCATTCATATTCTCCACCCAATCTCGCATGGTTTAAATAATGCTTGCAGCATTCTACGACAGCCAAATAGTGAGTCATCGTGAATCATCCAATTGGATCGCCCTGTTGATCAATGGGTGTGCGAGTTATTGGGAATGAGGCAGTCAGAAGGAAACAGCAACAAGGCCCAACACTGTATGCTTGACCCAAGATTAGGGTAAATATCAGCGTTAACGCTGTCAGGCAAGTAGGAGCAATGACAAAAATCAAACAGCCACTGAAATGACTCGTCGAAGTTAAATCTTCTCAGGTACTTTTTGATGCCACTTGCTTGCTTGGCCTTTACCATATACTCCCCAGCTGTCACGAAACAAATTAAACTAAAAGCGAACTGCCTCATGACCAGTTCTGCATATAAAAAAATTATAACCATAAGGGGGCAGCAGAGTAACCACTTCGTTAACATTTGTAACTAGGAAGATATGAATGCTTGATCAAGATGTGAATGTGTAAATAAATGTATTGTAACTACCGCAATATCGAGTCATCGCCCACCCCCCTGCCACCTGAAATTCACAAAAAAAAAAAAAAGTAGAGTGGGCCATGTCTCGGTGGGTAGGCAGAATGCTCATGAACATGGAGCTAAAAATGGGACGCTGTACAAACGTCTCTGTGCAGCTTTCCAGCAAATCTTTATTTACCGGTTAACTTTGTATTAAACAATGCACAACCTTTCGAACCGAGATTGCGATGTTCCGGGAGAGGAGCGCGCTTGCAGTGTCCTTTCAGTGGAGACAAACTTTTGACCTTACTCTCTGCGGTTGAATTCCAGGATATGAAGAGTTTGCTGACCTCGCAGTCCCTGAATGGGTTACTGCTTGTGTTATCTTTCCAACTTTGTTTTTGATCCAAACGTTTTTGTAAGCAAAGGAAAGTTTCAATCTGCTATCTCCACCTCGTCATCCTAATGCATGCATGTACTAAGACTTTGGGGTCGCCAAAATCGGAGGAGGAAATGCATAAACAAAAAGCGTCTTTCCCTTTTACTTATTTTGACACAATGCACTTTGACACTCTGCAGTCGGGTAGGATGAATGTTCACGGATTGCGGAGTCCGCGTTGGGGTGTTTGTAGGGATGGGTGATCACTTTTCATTTTTGGCAATCGATATTCAACAAAAAAAAGTGGGGTGGGCGACGACTCGGGGATGGGCGATGACTCTGGATATTATGGTATTAGTTTTATAGCGATTGGCAGAACTGCTTCTTTCAATACCCGATCAGTCGTACAACGGTAAACCTGTGCATGATTCCTTCTCTCCAGTGCTATACCAAGGCGCCGGATGGCCTACACCCCTCCGCATCACGCGACGAGCACAGACTCCTTGTCTCATCTAGACGGTGCCTCCATGCACCTGCGTCTTAGCATCAACGGGCCACACCACACCAGGAACACACCTGAAAACGGAAAAACAGTGCCAATGATTAGCACAAAAAGCTCAGTCGGGGGCAACCACCAACAAGGTAGGAACCGTTCAGATGTGTACATTGGTCAACAAAATGTTCAGTCCGCCCGTACGAGATCATCAAGCTGAAAACAAAAAGAAAAAGGTTGTCCAGGATTCTCACCTCGTGGGAAGCTCTTGGGGCCGGGTAGCTGGAGCTGGAAGTAAGCCAAGCATAAATGTTGAAAGGAAACAAAGTAAACCATAGAAGAAGAAAAAGGGCTGGTAACTATTTGTTTATCAGAAATGTACGTGGTCAGCACAAGAAAGCTTCAGGTCGCCCGTACGCACTTTCATCACAGCAAAGTAGACATGGAAATGAGGTCAGCCAACTGGATTTGTCGGGAGGTGTAGAAAGGAGCACTGGACGTGGGTACAGTGGCCCGTGATAGGAGTCGGAATGCGTGAACGGCAATCAAGCAGTAGAGACTACGCAGCCGAGTGGGCATCTAGCGAAGGATGAAAGCAGCAGTGACGGCATTCAACTCTAGATTCCCCTCTCCTCTCCCCCTCGTGTGACACCTCCGCACTTCGCCGAGCGCATGATAGCACTGTCTGTACTGCCTGGTGGCCTTTCACATACAATGTCACTCGATAAATGGCCTCATTAGATGAACGCATGCAACCATCATCCCAAACTTAAAAAGAAATAAAAAAAAATTGTGAGAGTAGAGGTTTAAGAGTATTAGATGTGTCCCTTTCTCCCCTTGCATTGAATGGAGGAGATGAGCCTTCTTTGTAGGAACTTGGGGCATGTGCGCTTAATGATGCAAACAAGGTCCAACTCGCTTGCCCGAGATTTGATAGGGCATAAATGGCATAACTCCTACCACACCAAATATTCCCGGAGCAGTGTAAATCTGAAAATAGTGGTTCTAACATTTTCGATACGTAACCTCTAAAAGAGATGCTTGTTTCCTCACGTTTGCGAGAGCAGAAATAAAGGACCCAACCCACACGCACAAAGAACACGACTGTCTCCGCCACATTTAAAGGTGAAAGCTTCAATTTTTCGCATGCAAAGTATCACCAACAACGTTTTTGAGTACTCTAATGTCGTACTAAATATCTTAGAAATTACAACCAATCCTCCCTGAAAATACAGTAAAGTCCCCGACCACGTGGACGATGGAACACGGCGAGGCCTCGCTTTCACGTGCCACAAAAAACGAAAAACCGCCAACTTACCAAACGCGCCTCTCCCTTGATCAAGGCGTATGGCATAGCTACTCTATTCGAACTTATTTATGATCCCGATCTGATAAATAACGCAGACATTAGACGCATAGACTGCATACAAGAAAACTGAAGAATCCGACGCAGAAAAAACGAACGACCACCCAACCTCACGACACAAGCGAGTCGCGACACAAAGCGAAAGAGGAAGGAAGCACCACAACGTGACAAAACCAAAAAAACCCAAAAAAGGAGAAGCCGCAACAGTTATTTTTCTTGAACACAAAATATAACATTGTTAAAAATATAGTATTGTAATGTATTTTTATGTTTTATTTAATTTCACTGATTTTTTAACGTTTTTTTGTAAATCTTTTTTCTTTTTGTTTTTGGCTAGATGTTTCTTTTTACGGTGATGTCCACTGCAAAAGATTAAGCTTTTTCACATCCAATCCAATCCAATTAAAAAAAAAAAAAAGCGTTAATTGCAGCGCGCGCGGCGCGCACGGAGCGTCTTGGGGTTATATTCAACAGAAATGAGTCTCCCAATGTTTTAAATAATGTATATTTGTTCAGTCAGCACTTCTGTGTCTCAACCAGTCTCAACACAATTTATGGGTGACATGGTGACAAATATCGCAAATATCTGACGAGCATCGCACAGTTCATATGCAGAGGACCTGGAGAACCGCAGTGTAAGTATACCCCTGTCAGACGGGAAAGTAAATGTCATTTTGATCGAATGTCATTCACCGCTCGCCGAATCAGCTCGTGATCCTGGTTCTTCATCGGTCACGCCGACTGAAAGCCCAAATCCGCAACTTTCACTCATTTTTGTCCTGTGTAAGCATTTTCGTTTTGGCGGCGGCGAAAAGCCCACCGGAGAAAGGCTCACCGTAGAAAAGCTCACCGCAAAACCGGCAGATAGGAAGAAAAGCTCACCGATTTTTTTTTTTTTCTTAGCTTAGCGGATTGTGCGTCACGCGTGGAAATTAGAATTCGTCACTTCATTAAAAATAACTGTCCTCTTTTTTGTAATATTCTTGACGTTCACTGGGCATATTTGCTAATTCCTCAGAAATCAGTAATCACTCATTTTGTATATTAATGACGCCGCAAGTATAAAATCAGAACATCGGACACCTCTAAAAAAGAACAATTTATTGACAGTGCGCTGTCGGTAGCTATCAGATAAAGAGGTTTCTTTCTTGCGAGCTAAGTTCAGGGCCAGAACCCGCGGCGCTAGGTTCTGGCCCTGAACATGAATGCATGGGGGGTGGAAGCCGTCTACCTCGACTGGGCCACCCCCCTGGAGCCGCTGCCTTCACCGAAGCGAGCGACCGCACCGTCATGCGCCAGGACTTTGCCCTTAAGAATGTATATCAGGCGGCCCGCCGAGGGTCGCCTTGGCTCTTTGGCCTGCTCGCCTGGGCTGTCACCGGACCTCCAGGACTCACGCGGCGGTTCGGAGGAGCGGGTCATACTCATCATGCATGGCGTCTTCGTCACCGCCGGGCAGTGTTGGGTAAAGTACATCTAAAAGGTACTTCAAGTAAAGTACAAAGTAAATGAGACATGATGTACTTTAAGTAAAGTAGCAAGTACACTGAGTGCAATGTACTTGAAGTAAAGTACTATAAATACAATGTACTTTCAACGTAAAGTACAAGTATTTTAAACACAATCTTTCATGATGTCCTTTAATTCCCCTATACAGTGATTTTTAAAGGAACTGTGCAACGATATTCAATTGGAATGTTTTTCACTTTACACAAGCTTACTGGCACTAGTAGAACTCAAGGTTACTCGCACACAACGCCACTGGCCAAGAAACTCCTTTGTTGCGGTGTAATTTCAGAGACAAAAGCGATCATTTTCATTCAATCTCTCTTTTGCAAAATTTGATGACGTAAAGTGGGGATCGCAGTACACCCATATGACGATATTTGAATGCTGTTCATAGATTGGACCCGAGCATTGCGTGGGCACTCGATTTGGGCTCGTGATAATTACTAGCTCGAGAAGCATTCGGGTAGTGGTCCGTGTCCAATCGCTGCAACGACGACAATAGCCGAGCCATAACAATGTCTGGAACTCGGCGCGTGTCCTGTGCTCTGCCGACCCCAGCGCGTGGCTATGATCAACATTGGCGGCATATAATCGGCTCCAGATCACGTGGCCACTTGTTCTGGCTGCGAGTTGAGGGGGTGAACGCTGCTCGTTTTTCTTTATTTTTTTCTGAGACTTCTATGTGGGGTGAAAAACGAACGCGTGTTTCATAGGTGATTAACGTCAGGGATTCGTTCTAAGCGGTATTTGCGCAAAGTAAAAAAATTGTTGCATCGCATTTGCCCAGGGGTAATCAGGGATGCATGACTTATTTTTAAAAACAGCAGCGAATATATGATAAAGTCAAGTGGCCACAGGGTAGTTATTTTCAGGAATAAAGCCAAATTCAGAAGTCCCTCTTCTGAATTTGGCGCCGCTTGTACTAGGAGAGAGCATGACGTCAGCCCCGTGGCTTCCGCAAGCAATCCTCCCAGAGAGGAGTGTCCTCTCTTTAATGAAAGAAAACAGTGAGTGTGAAAGTGAGCTGGTGATAATAAATCATAATGTGACAGCTGAGATTGCGGTGCGAAAAAATTAAGGAACTTTCAAGTCGAAGGAAAAGAAAAAAGAGAATGTCCCAAAACATTGTGACGTTCTCCTCTGTTGTCTTTTTCTTCGACTTGAAAGTTTAATTGTTCCACACCAGTTTCAGGTGCTAGATTATGATTAATTTTGTTCTCCTAATATTTTAAACCTCCACGCTTGCGCTGACCGACCGAGAAGTAGCCAGAGTTCAAAAAGCTACGGGGAAGCCGCCCCCAGAACAAGCCGAGCGATGCATCGTCTGCTCACGTCTCTGGTGAGAGAATATCCCTCCCAGTATTTCTTCGGAGTTGACAAAGCATCATTTCGTGATACAAATTTAACAAAACCAAATTTTGAAAATGTACTTTGAGATAGGAAATTGTACTTTCCTCGGAAAGTACCAGAAAAAAATACTTTAAGTAAAGTACAAGTACATACTCAAATAATGTACTTCAAGTAAAGTACAATTTTCCTAAACCTACTTGAAGTAGTACTTTAAGTACAATGTACTTGAAGTACTTCCCAACACTGCCGCCGGGCCGCCAGATAAATAAGTAGGTGTAATCAGTGTCGGCTACGCTGTTTTCTTTCTGTTATTTTCACTCATAAAACTGTAGTTGAGAGAACACCTTCATGCTGTCGTGTTTGTTGTCTTCACTTCGTTTCCATGTACCACGTTTTATAAACTCGCCCGATTCGCTACCTTACAGAAGACTAGTTCTTATATAGGTCACGAGTACCAACGGTGACTGTGCAGCTCTGAAGGTCATGGGTGTTTTATCTTAGAAGGGCACTATCACGCAAAGGCAATGCGTGGAAAAACCGGCACGAATAAGGTGACCACCTATCCCGCTACTCGCGGACTGTCCCGCATTGAGGGCTCGTGTCCCGCGTTTCGCGAGAAATTCCCAAATCCTCAAAATATCCCTCATTTCACACCGTCGTAAAATTCACTCTGCAACTCGCGGTGCTGCCAAAGAACGGGGCACGGGGAAGCGCGGAGGTCACTGGTAATCGTGTGAATCGCAGTGGTACTTACGCTACTTTCTATCCAGGCATTGCAGGAAGCGACCGTCGTTCTTGCAGTAGAACCGACGCGCATGCGCCGTTGTGCCCTTGGTGGCAAAATATTGTAAATTGCTCGCCAAAAATTAAAATACAAACTATTGTAATTATTTTCATATCGTTGTGTCAATGCAAAAGGGTTGCTATGGAATTTGTTTTAGTGAAGACAGCCACTCAAGGCAAAAAGCCTGCAACTCACAACGATCAAAAAATAACAATGTTAAAAATGTGTGTAGGACCATGTTGATAAAAGTAAGCGTTGACAGGAAACAATAACCCGAAAAAGATTTATTGTTTCTTAATTTCGTTTGATGTATTGAGTTCTACTGCAGTTGATTTTTATGCTTTAAACTTCGACACATTTAATAACATATTTGTCATAAAAAAAATTTATCTCTGGCAAAGAAAATTATTTTAGCTTAATTGCTGCAATGCAATTTGCAGGTGTATAAAGAGCAAAGCATATTAATTGTGTTAACAGAGCCTCGGTTCGTGGTATGCGTGTTCATCCCTCCATCCATCCCTCACGAATCGGTGAGGCAAAAAATATGTTCTTGCAAGGAAAGTGAGAACATTTTTATATCTTTAATATGTTCTTGTTTTGTTGCTAGTGGCCATGTTTCCTTGCTGCATAGCTCGTGCACTTTTTTGAAATGGGGCTCATTTGTAAACTGAATGAGCCCCCAACAATTTGTGCATTTTAAACGTACACGTTTTGTGAACATTTACTTTTAAAAAATGTGTCCAACATGCCACAACTTTGTTTACTTATAATGAAGTTGTTTTTTTGTGTGTGTGCCAAAATTATCATTTAAAAGTGTTCACATCATAAAATGTCGAGTATATATTGTAAAATATGATTTGTAAGAGTATATTATATTTGTTTACTATATTTTCAAAAAGTGTATAGGGTATGTTATAGACTATTTCTTGTAACTGCATGCTGTAAAATTTTCTTTGCAAAATGGTTAATAAAATAAACATAAAGGAACAATTAAAGCACATTTTATTGTGTGTGCATTGAAACCGGCAGCAAAACTACTGGGGCTTAGCGAAATCCCAGCAATGAGCAGAAATGGCAAAAATGGTCCTATTTGATATGGCAGCACTCTTACCAACGAGTTTGGTCAATGGGAGGCGCGGGCAGAGCCAGGGCGTGCCGCAGACTCGGAAAGAGGGCTTGGCATGCTCTCTTGACCAACCAGAAGCCGAAAAAAATCCCCTAGCGGTGGTAACGAGAAACAGTTCTGATCGAAGGTATATGTTCGTATATGGTTTTAATAAGCGCGCAAGAGTAAAGTGTGGTAACTCTTTGTGATTGAAAATAGGGTGCAATTGTTGTTGTGATCATGATCATGCAGAAAGATGTAAGAAACGAATGCGCCGCTCAGCTGTTTTGCTCGGACAGAGTGTGACCGCTCGGACGGCAGATTCCCGGCCCTCGGCGCTCGGCGTACGGATTATGTCGATTGTTCCGCTAGTCGCACTCTTCCACCATCATTTTGGATGAGCATGATTGAAACATCACGTGTACCATATTTTCAGTCACCGAGAGTTACTCCAATGCAGTTATCAGGTTTGTTTCTCGCGACCACCGCCAGGGTATTATTTCCGGCTTCTGGTTGGTCACATTCAAATTTCTGAAGACGCCCTGGAACACGCCCAGCCCGCTTTCGGCCAATGGCGCCTCCTCATTTGTCTCCTATAGTTCCCAACAAATGGCCAAACTCTCTACATATACGGCTCTGTTACCAACATACCCACATAACCACGCCAGATCCTGTTGCAGTACCAAACAAGATGGCACCACGCTACAATTTTTCCTTAGTTTTAGTGTGCTGCCACCTTAACTTTTTTTAGAAAAGCTCTGCGCATGCATGAGCAATCTGCTTAGCCTCCGATTACCACATTCTTTGGCAGCAACAGAAGCATCTTTTTTTGCCGTTCAGCACTGTTCAAGATTCACAAAGTTCTCCTCTGCTCCGAGGGTCGTGCAAGATCCAGGTAATCCTACTGTGACCAGCAGACAGGATCTCCTGAAGACGTTATTATGGCCTCGAAAGGAGTTTCATGCAATCACCAATGGGTACCGTGTTAACTGGCCCTCAAAATGCACATTTTGTTTTGTTTTCCTCCTTCGGGTTAACTCAATTCTCAGCACCATTCATTCGGAACAACCTCTCCGAGGCTTTTAACTATGTAAAATTTCCGTAAATTAATGTGCTTTAGTCAAAAAAGGTTCTATGCACCTTTTAGGGGCAAAAATGTGGTAGACAGTGGCACCATAGTAAAAACGTTTGTCCTCTGCTGTCCCATACCCAAACCCTCACTTGACTGCTTTGATTCAGCAGCCCCGAGCATTTTCAAGAATGAGCTAGTTGGTTTCAGTAAACACTCAAACATTCTGTGGTGCAAAGCTAAAGACAGTACGTTTTGATCAGTCTGTGTGGGCCACTTATAGTTTCCCGTCGAATTCTTTTGCTTCCGTACGCTCCACCTGCCCTCGGAACGAACATACCGATTAGCACCACATCACACTGTGCTCCGTTCATTCCTATGCCGACAGTGTTGTGGGAGCTACACACTCACCAGACCAATCGGCCACCTCCTTTCCGTCACCTGAACCTGCTCCCTGTGCGTGGGTATGAGTGGGAGCGTGATCATGCGGCGAAAGATAGACATACTTTGGGTCCAACGTGCACGTAACTTCCCCAGCATTGTCGGCTTAGTGGCGAACTAGGTATATCGAGGACATCATTATTTCGCCATCGCCGTCAGCAAACGGTGTACCGCTCTAAGGGGCCCTGCCGAAGAAACAAGAGCAAGGCGAAACAGGAAACGTCCGTCGTTTAATTCGTTCGTGAGTACAAAGGAAGAGCGCACTAGAGTACAGAATAAATCCACATGCTGCCGACGACCGAGTGAGTTTATAATGAAAGAGCGGTGAAGGAGCGAGGCAGGCGCTAGCGACCGAAAGACTGCACACAGACAGAGAGAGAGAGAGAGAGAGAGAGTGAGACGAGCTACGACGGATACGTGGCTCTACGGGGACAAAGGTGGGGAGGGGGCTGGGGTGCCGACCACTGGCGCCGCGGCCACCGCAAACCCCACCACTGCCACTGCCGGCGCCGCAGGTTCGGCTGGGCATTGGGCCTGGACCGCCGGAGGCTAGTGAACTGCGAGTACGCGCTGCGTCATCACTTGTAGTAGTTCCTCCTGTGAGGCTGCTCCACGGGAGTCATCTGCAAGGACAGAGGCGCAGGCGTCACTGGCGCTGCGATGACTCCGCCGATCCCAAAAGATTTTCCGGAGCTTTCTCGGCAGCTAACAGTGCGACGCGAGTTTGTCCTCAGATGATGCTTCTTTACCGTCTAGCAGTCGGGATGAGCATTGGGAAACCACGGCAGTCTACGAACCAGCGTGCACCAATAATGCTGGCAGCTGTACACGTGGGAAAAATAAAAAGAGATCGAAGAAAGCAGAGAAATAGTTTGACATAAAACGAGCCTAAAATGTTCGGGACGATTAAGGCAGTAAGCTAACACAATCTCGCTAAGAACACGGGTGGTTCAATGCAGAGGCCTCTAGCTTGATTCGATTGCCTAGGCTTAGAGTTAGTTAGCTTGGCAATGCCTGAATGCCACAACTTCTTGGAATAACGTGAAGTGTTCTGCATAATACAGATGCCTTGGTCTCTCCCGGGCTGCCTCCAGTTTCTTTTTCACATTTTAATGGCCAATACTGGCCAAAATACTTATCAATTAATTTATGCAACCGAAATCACAGTCGGGACCCACAGCAACAAAGTAGAATTCTGGGGATGAATATAACGGGTGCATCGAGTTGACCACCTGCTGAAGCGTAAGCTTAGGACAGCGTACACCTCGGGACGCGACGGGCAGTCTGGCGCAAGGCCGGGACGACGGTGGCAGTGGCAGTGGCTGGGGGAGTGGGGGATGGTGGGACACGAGGACCGGCCGCGAGCCAAGCCAGCTTGGCCGTCGCATTTGTACTGACTCGGAAAGGAATACACAAGGCGCACTCGGCCGCTCGTACTTCAGACACAAACGCTCCACAGGCAACACTCTCTTGTACCCCGAAACATTCCGGCGTCCCAGGGTTACAGACCCACGTACCAGCAGACAACGCTCGTTGGAGCGATTAGAAACATTCTCAAGACGAGTCCCATTAGTGATATAATGGCTACCTACCTTGCAGCACTAGCACACATACAAATACTGATGCGTCTCTTTAACTGTTTGCTCGCGCGACTACAGAGGTGTACGGATCACTTTCTTCCATGGGTATACACATTGTGACAAGCGGCGTCACTGCTGTAGAAATTCGTGCCGTCTCTTCACGAAGTATGCTCTTTTTTTTAAAAAATGCGGCAGGCTCTTGGCAACGGAAAGTGTGGTGTCCCATTTCTTTTTGCTCGTTTGGTTGTCACACGTCGACCGAGCTGTTGTTTGGTGCATTGCCACGGTAAGAGTGAACGAGTGTATATTTTGGCCACTAGCTCTAGCACGATGGTGCTTGGAGGCAGTTGGCACGAGACGCGTGTCCGGTGTCACTGTCATGGTGGGGGGGAAAAACCGGTAGTCCTAGAGATGCTTATTGCTTCCTCTGGCACTTGGCTTCTTGGGCTTATCTCGATCGGACGCTCGGAACACTTCGCGGCGCTCTCTCTCTCGGACGGCGCCGCCGGGCCTTGGCACGGCTGCAAATCCCGGCCTGGCTCGCTGTTTGCGGACGGCAACGAGCAGACGACACGACTGAAGGCAGGCTCTCGTGACCCACAAGAGGAGAAGAGATAAAGAAAAAAAGATCTGGCAGGGTTTCGAGCGCCGGACGACCGGCACAGTGGCGGGTGCCCCACAGGGCCAAGCTGCAGCAAAGGGTTCGGCTGCAGTCTACGAAGATACTTCGGAAAAATGCTCTTGGCCCGTTTTCGGGCCCGCGCCGCCGAAAGCGACACGACGAAACCGTCGACACCTTTTTTGTCTAGAACCGTGGAAGCGCGCTTCTTGCACATCATGCCCTGTTCACCTCCGAGCTGACAACCCAGGTGAAAATCAGTCCACCTGCAGCTCATTTATGCAAGTGGTCCCAGATGGATCCAGCTAAGACTAGTTCCATAACCCAGGTACAAGTGGACCAATTTTCACCTAGGAAGGTGGTCGACGCTACACGTCCACTGGAGCAACGAAACTCCATGCTCTCTGCATGCATAGCGTGCAGGGAAAACAATCCAGCAGTTTGAAGCTGGAGGAGCGAGCCTCGGCTCCATCGGTGAGCAGCTTCCATTACACTAACATCTTCGCAGTAAACGGTGCATGCAACGGAGCTTCCCACAAATGGCACGGGTTACAGCCAAGCTCCGACCGCTCGCCGGAAGGGGTTGCGCCGACCTCACACCGGCGTCGTTGCCCCCCTCGTCGACAAAAAACCTACGCGGGTACCGAACCGGGCGGTCTCGGGACGGCTCTGAAGAGTTTGTGCGGGGGCGGGCACGGCCACACTCCGGTGCCACACTGGAAGACGGGAAGCATAGGGGGGACGCCTAGACCTTGTACTCTGGGAACTTCTTCTTGGGGCGGGGCCTGCGGGGGGGTCCCGGCAGCAGGGGCGGCTGGAAGGCGCTCTCCTCCAGGGAGCCGGACTCCTCGGAGGGCGGGCTGGGCAGGGAGTGCGGGAAGGCGGCCAGGGCCTGGGGCAGGGCCTCCTCGCTGGCGGAGCGCTGGCGGGGGGGCGGAGGGCCCCCTGTGGCGTAGAGGGCCGTGGCCCCGTCCTCGCTCTCCTCCTCCTCCTCGTCCGGCTGGGCGTAGGCGTCTTCGAGCAGGTAGCGCAGGCCGTAGGGGGACCCGCCGTCCAGGTAGTGCCGGTCTGCCTCGGGCTCGCTCAGCCGCTCGGATCCGCCGGGCTCCAGCGCTCCCGCTGCGAGAGGGGTGCATGTTGGGGGGACCTTCTTGGAGCGTGGCGAGCACTTCTGTTTCTCATTCGGTCCTAGCTCTTCGAGGCTCTGAGCATCACTCGTCCCTCGAATACGTGGGACTGTGGGTTGTGGGACATGTGAGCCACAGGAGCCTGCGGTAGCGGGCGACCGTCGGTACCGTCTCGATCGTTCCGATAGACTGCGGGGAGCACACCAGTGCGTCGTGCGCGCAATGCAACTAAAACCACCAAAGCTCCCCGTAACCAAGCGTAACAAAACGTCACGCATATTGCACATGCAATGCATTATGCGCTCTCTGGGCTTATCAGAATAATCGAGACGAGTTTAATTTGATATAGAACTCTAGCCCTAAACACGCTCGGGTTGCGTTTAGGGCTAGTGTCAATGCTGCGGCCAACAACCCCTTTGGAACACGGTGCACGACGCGGGTGACATGGCACCATCCCGACGAGCATCGCGTGCGGGAAAGAAGGGCCATCTACTTCCCGACTGCCACTTTCCATTTCACAGTTCCGCGAAACAAGCCCTATATCAACAAGCGACTCGTGCACGGCTTTCCTCCAGGCAGCACAGATGTCCTGCGAACATCCACGGGACGTCCGTAGAACCACGTCTGCTGCAATAGTCACTGATATGACGAGAACGGCAGGGTGTCTCTCTCTCAGATGTCCAGACTCCAGCACATGTTCGTAGCCTTCTGCCATGCTTCGACCGCACGCTATGCGCTCGAGGCTCGCAAGACACCGGAGCATCATCAAAGGCAGGAAGCTTGCGCCAGAGGCGGGGCAACCCGAAACTTTTCCCCGTTGTTCTCGTCCCATCGGCGACCACAAAGTCAAGACTTCCAACGGGGAGGAAGGGAGGCCCTACCTGGTTCGAGCTGGCGGAGCAGATCCTCGAGGTTCCGTATGCGTATGGGCTCCCCGGGGCTCTGGTCGGGGTCCGCGGGGAGCATGCCCGCCCTCGGGGGCAGGTCCCGCCGGGAGTCTTGTCCGGGACTGGCGTGGGACGAGGCCGAGTGGAGGGCCTCCAGGATCTCCTCGTGGTAGCCGTTGAGGCTCTTGAGCGTGCGCTCCACTTCACTCAGGGTGTCCCCGGGGTGACCACCCCAGCGGGCGCCATCCTGGGGAGGGGGGGGCACAAGAACAGTCTCTCTTAACATAATGCGGGCATTTGCACTATGCAGCGTGTGCATAGCTAGACTTTCATGTCGTTTTCGCGTCGCGAGAGGTGCACGAGCGTGTCCTTTTGCACTCTGCAAAAGTCGTGTGCGAGTCTTGTTTTGCGTACTGTAAAAGTCGCGCGAAAGTTTTGCTCTGCGTGCCAAAATCGTGTCAAAGCGCCCGAGTTCCGACTTGTGTTTGTGACTTTTTTGCCTCACAAAAGCCACATGCAAATCGAATATGATTTCACAAAGTTGCCTGGGAGAAGATAAGAGTCACCATAAACACGTGAAAACATAGAATATGGTGTAAACGGATAATTCCATTGTCTTGCAAATAATTTAAGATTGCTTCAAACTTCTGATTAAAGCGTGCCACTTTTCATGGCTTAAGCGCTCCTACACCGCGTGAAGTGCTTCTCAAAAGGCGCACCATCGCACACTGCCGGTGTCCATGCTGTCGCCCCTGCTTGTCTCGCTTCTCTGTCGTACATCACTGCTACGAGAGAAGCACGCTCAATAGAACTAACGGGTCCGTCCTTGCTTTCTGCTCATAATGCAAATACCAGTGATGTGATTGGCCTAAGCCATTTCGGAGCACCTTTTGGAGCAGCCAAAACGGTGTTTTGGAGCAGCAAAAGTGGCCTTTGGAGCAGGCAAAACACTGTTTTGGAGCAGCAAAAGTTGCTTTTGGAGCAGCCAAAGCAGTGTTTCGGAGCAACAAAAGTGGCTTTTGGAGCAGATATTCTTACAAAAATAAACATATTCGTTTTAAGTATTGGACGAACGAAGGACACTTTGCTCGCCGCAATAAACAAATTATGGTCAAGTTCGACCACCTGGGAGTCTTTCAACATGTAACTGAAATGCCAATGACATGACACATTTTGCAATGCTTTAGTTAAATTATACATATATATGTATCGTTATAGATAAATAAGAACCAAACTGCACATATTAAAATTTATTTGAAAATGACCAGCTTAGTAGTAAATATCACAGCATTAGACTACCATAGTTATATAGTATAATAAATGGAAGCAGTCTCCGACTGATGAAACACGTAACTACTGTAGTGCAATGCAAAATTGTACACAAGACAAAGGTGCATTAATACTAGCGGGTGCTTTTCTTTTTGCTTTTCGAAACTTTCTACAAGGCTGCTGCAAGCCTCGCTTTGCCTTTGACTATACTTGCGGTCAGCTTTCTGTGGCAATGCCGTCAATGCTAGGGGAGAGGGTGCACCAACCGCTGTACACGCGCTTTCCTCCTCTCTTCAGATTTCCACAGAAAGCTGACCGCGAGTATAGTAATGAATTCCCACTTTCAATGCCTCCAAAGAGACATTGAGACATCCCACAAGTGAAGAGTGCTGTGGGCGTTGCCGAGCAATTCCGAAAAACCGCTTGCCACCGTTTTACTGGTTCCCGACGTGCCAGATTTTCGTCAAAAGTAAGCAAACGTAAAACAATGGGTTGCAAGCGTCCCGGCTGTTGCCTCTGTCGTGCAGTCATGTTCGCATGCACATGAGGGCAACTTCGGCAGGCTTGCATTTGCACGTGCTCCGTCGCGCGAGCGGAGATGGCTGTTCGATCGAAACAGACACCATGCCACTCTGCTCCGTCGCCAACTGGTTCCCAAAATTGTATGCAAAATGTAATTGTCCAGCATACGACAAAAAACAGTCCAGCGGCACGTGCTTGCCAGGCCGGCAGGCAAGGTACAAGCTAAACACACAAAAAAAAGAACCTGAGCACATTGATGCAAGACATCGCGAGTCAGGGTCACTTGGAGCGCTTTGTGCAACGACTGAAGCGTCAACACACGCCCACGTCTATCGTTGAAATTTAAAAAAAAAAGACGCGAGACGAGACACATGAACGACGAGAGCGTGAAACGAGAGGTGGCGGGAAAAACTATGCAAGACCGGATGGACAATTGATACAGGGTACTTTTTGTTGGGCGGCCGCTTGCACCACCTAGCTCATGCATGCTCAATTAGGGTACTCAGTTTAGTTTCGGTTTTGAAAGACGACCAACATTGGTCTTTTGGCGCAAACTTGGCGCAGATTACTCATATTTTGGCAAAATGTAGCAGGGTGCAGTTTGGCGCAATTGGTGCAGCAATCGCATCACTGAAATACCCTGAACATATCTGGGTTTGTTTGACATTGCAAAATGCAATTTGGTATTGCATCACACAATCCCTGAGATGGCTATGGTACATAAAGCCTGACCGGAACTGGGGTGCCAAGCCAAAAGGCATGCTCCTACGAGTAAAAAAAATTTTAAATCTCTGATGGCCCTTTGAGCGGTCACTAAAGCAGGAGAGGAAGTCAGCCACAGTCACCTTGGCCAGATTGTTAGGGGACAGCTCCATGAAAGTGGACGTCTCGTCCATCTCTCCGTCGTCCTGCAGCGACTGGGACTGCTTGCGCTTCAGCTCCTGCAGCTTGTCCTCCCTGTTGGGAAGAGAAGCCGTCTCGGAAGATGCTCCTAGATCAAGGCTCCTGGAGCACGACTCCTGGAGCACAGTTCACAGTGCTCCTGGAGCAGGACGCCTAGAGTAGGGCTGCTAAGCATTGCTCCTAGAACACGGCAACTGGAGAATGGCTCCTGGAGCAGAGATCCTAGAGCACAGCTAACAGTGAAGGCTTCTGAGGCAGAGCTTCCAAAGCACCACTCCTGGAGCGCAGTTCCTGGAGCAGGGCTCCTGGAGTAGGGCTCCTGGAGTAGGGCTCCTAAAGCACGGCTCACAGTGCGGGACTCCTGAAGCAAGGTTTCCGAAGTGCGGCTCTTGAAGCGTGGCTTCTGGAACATAGTTCCTGAAGCAGGGCTCCTGAAGTAGGGCTCCTAAAGTAAGGCTCCTAATGTAGGGCTCCTAAAGCATGGCTCATAGAGCAAGGCTCCTGAATCATGGCTTCTGGAGCACAGCTTCTATAGCACGGCTCCCAGAGCACAGTGGCAGGCCATACCGGTAGGAGGGCATGCTCCCGAAGGTGATGATGCGGCTGTCCAGAGCAGCCGCGGCAGCAGCCGCGGCCGCGGCTGAGGAGGCGTTGCCGAGCGTTCCGTCTTCTTCCTTCTTGGCAGCCGGGGGCAGGGCCACCTTGTGCCTGGCCCCCGGGGGCTTCTTGGGGCCCGGCGCTTGCTCCAGCTTGGGCATGGTGCTTCTCCTGCTGCCGCCGCCATGCGCACATCTCAAGCTTTGGCACTCGCACCCAAAAGGTGTTGGATTATCTTGGGTAGAACTTGTTTCAATAAATGGCTTACATGGGCCTTCCCCAACAACCCCAAGAATCTCAAGTTTAGGCACTAATGGTGTCAAAGCTTGGCATCATTGAGGTTGTCGGTGAAACATGTGCCCTTTACCATTTATTAAAGAAAAGTACTGCCCAAGATGAACCAACAATTTTAGGAATATCATGCTTTTGCAGCATAGATTATGTGAAATGAGATCTGCTGAATGAATCTGAGCATCCACCTAAAACTCCAACAGCAACCAAAATAACTAGTGAAAATTAGTAGACAAACTTTGAACAGGAACACATAAAAACTTGTGACCTTGACATTTTCGGTCCCTGCTGGTCGAGAGGGCCGATCGAGCCAAGACGGCACATGGCTACCTGAAATGAGGATCCACCCCACATCCTAAAATGCTCAATAAAGATGTTTTGTTCTCCTCCTCCTCCTCCGAGTGTGGTTTTTGTGAATTCAAGTAAAACGTGACTACCGTAAAATCCCGAGTAAACACTGTCTAAATATTTGGAGATAATCATGTAAAACTGAAGGATGGGCTCTCCTTAGGTCAACAATATGTAAAGATATGTCCTTTGTGTATTTTCTGAGTGTTACAAAATTGAAGAGTGGGCGCTTACTGAGGAATCGGTGGATGCTTGGTATTTTATGGAAGTACAGTAGACTCTCATTAAATCAAACTCCAGGAAGTTACAGATTTTAGTTTGAATTATCAAAAATTCATCTAAATATGATGCTAGACAACATTATGATTTGTTACATGGATAGCTACACATACAAAGCAGATTTTTGCCAGTTTCCTCTACATAGGCATAATTATGAGCAAGTACAGGCATAACACATTCGCGAAAGAACTGAACTTTGTCTCTGTGGACGTCCAGAACACCGGGTGCGAACTATGGTCCGTAAAACATATTTAGTGTACGTCTGGTATTGCCAGGATACGGGAATACAGTAGACTCATTAACTCGAATTCCAAGAAGTCACGAATTTCGTTTAAATTATCGCAAGTTAGAATTATCAGAAATTAATCTAAATATGATGCAAGATAAAATTATGATGTCATATGAATGACTACACATACAAAGCAGATATTTGATGATATCCTCTCATAGGCCTACTGATCATAAGCAGGTATGTCATACATAAAGCATTTGTGAAATGTATGACAAGTTTATTTATCCCTTAAAAATGTTGTTTATCGTGGACTGTTTAGACAGCAGATCACAACTCAAAACAAAATTAACTTTGTTCATCAGGCCAAGAGGTTGTCTAATGTGGACTATTAAGCAGGGAACACATGAGCAATGAAAACTGGCACCGCGCGGCAGTTTTCATTGAACTGGCACCACGTGGTAGTTTTCATTGCAACTTGCGTGGACGCTGTGACGTGGACCTATGCCATGCCGCCACATCACAGTGTCCGCGCAAGTTACTATGGAAATGTTTGCGTGGTGCCCGTTTTCAGAACTCGTGTGTGCCCGCTTGAGCCCCGTTAAGTGCGCTTCTCACTGAGCACCGGTGCACCGCGGAGAAGCAACACCTGCGGAAGCACGCTCTGCAAGTGTTGCTTCTCTGCAGCGCACCAGTGCTCGGAAAAAAGCGCACTCAACGGGGCCGCGAGAACAACGAAGTATAGTATATTAAAGGGGCCCTGCAAGGCCTTTTTTACTGGCCTTTTATTTTCACCAAACCTGAGCGCACTGAACGTAGTAACTTAGTAAAACTTTTCTTTTCTCAAAATTCGCTTTATTTTAAAAGTTATAGGCAAATTAAAATTACAAAAACAAGCAAAAAATAACCTCCCTCATGACGTCCTTGGTTGCTTGAGTGGCCGTGAACTAGAGGAGGAGTAGTGGGCTCATCGCGAGCGCTCACGGCTGCCGCACTCCAAGTTGACGGCGGGAGAGGGCGCCACTAAAGCATGTTTTGGATAGGCTGTATGCAGCGGGCAGCCGGGGCGGCTCTCATTGCATTTGCTGCGCAATTAAACACTAATTCGGCATGACACTTCATTGGCCACAAACGACAGCAAACACGGGGTAAAATCAGTTCAGAATGGGAGCCACTTCGCGCTGCCATACTGCGAAACGGCCAAACCCCAAGACAAAGCTTCTCGCCGAAGGCCTTCGGAACGCTCGGAGCTGGTCGGATCATCCTGTCCATACGACCGCAGCGCCGCCGCATACATCCGGGACCTTTCCGTGTCGGCGCGTTATCCCACTACTTTCTAGTGTGCGCCGCTTTTTCCACCGCTCGGTGGCGGGTATGTCGACGGGTCATTTCTCGTTTCCGTACTTTATAAACTGCATTCGTTTCTTTTCTGATCTAAAATACTGAACAAAAACTACTTTTATAAATTATTGAAACGGCTCGCGCAACTTATATTTTGCAGTTCGACTAAAAAGAAGCTTTTAGAGGCTCTGACCAGTAGTAAGCGCAGGACCAAAGACGTCACATTTTGCGCGCTTTCGGTACCGCGGGTCGCCCTCGTCGGTGGAGGAGGTTTCCGCGTCGTCCGGTTAAAATATGACGCACTGATATTTAGTTACTCTCTCCGTGCCCGCTGGCTTGCCCGAACTTCAAGAGACGTGGAAACCGCAAAAAAGGTAGACGCTTAAATATGATTGCAGGGCCCCTTTAAGTAGGGGTGTGCGAATATTCGAAATTTCGAATACGAATAGAATATTTTCCTTATTCGAAACATATTCGATTCGAAAATTGCATATTCGGAAGTTCCCGAATATTCGGGAAAAACGGCGAATATTCGCACAAACTATGAATATTCGAGCAAGTAACGAATAATCTGCTTGCCACGCATTCCCCTATGAATATGTTTATTCACTGAGAAAGGCGTATGATCTGTGCGTTATCGGTCTGCTCCGTTTCTATCTGTCCGATGGCAGCAAGACAGGATCAGGTTCGGTTTCCTTTTCATCAAGCCCTTTGTTGTATGGCGCTTGCATAGAAATATGTGATGCAATTGCACATTCTATCGACCAACACATTGTTTACAAACAAGCCCGCGTTTGCCCACCAGGCGAGGGCTCTGCGCGCGCGCAGAAACCAGATTCGGTCTAGGCGAATCAAATGCGCATGCCCAGTGCTGACAGTAGCGCCACCGCAGCGGCGTGACGTGAGAGAGTTGAGTTGGTCTATAACTTGATGCAATAAAATAAAACTCAAGAGTGAAATATAAATATAAAATATATCTCGTGAGTGTTATCTAATATAATTGCTTGAAAATTAAAAAAAGGAAAAAGCTAGGGGCGAGCAGAACATTGCATCGCTATCGACAACAACTCCTGCCACCAGTGCCTGCCACTCCCGCTCAGTCAAAATTAGGAGATATCGCGAACCTGCCCAGTTTCGAGTTCGACTAAGTTCGACTTTTTCTACCTTTCAACGTGATGTTCGAGAAAGGTTAAACTGAAGTTCTACTTCTGTGCGCATGCGTTAATATTAAAAAAAAGAAAAAAACTAATTGACTCAGCTGGCGGAGGAAAAGTGCAATATTTGTTGGGTTTATTAGCATCACAGGCTCACATTAATAACTAATGAAAGCGTTAAAAGCGCATGTTTTCGCTTTTATATGGAGTAAACATTGGTTACCATTTTATAAAAAATAAAATAAACTACTTTCTATATTATTTGTTTCCCAAAATTCGAAATATTCGTGTAGGAGCCGGGCAACACTGTCCATAAGTCAAACTTATCGAACTTGAGGGAAATTTCGCAGGTTGCCCGATTAAAGGGTCTTTCTACTGGCGGAAAGGTTGTCACAGCACGTAGGGAGCGCTTACTTTCTGAACAGTTGAACAGTTAATTTTCCTACACGATAATTGTAATGAGTGCATTACTAGAAGCATCTTTAGCCTGCTGCAGCCCAGTAAAAGGCAGTTGCATTGATTTATTCTGAAAAGGCAATAAAACCTGCTGTTACCTCTTGTTTTGTAATTTTTCATTACAAGACACATATTCGGTATTCGATTCGATATTCGAAGCCAGTTTTTTGTCTTATTCGTATTTGATTCGTATTCGAAAATTTCAATATTCGCACACCCCTAGTATTAAGCGAAAACGCCGTTCGAATTAAGCGGCTTATAAATACATTAAAAACATAGCGGGACAACCAAAATTTTCAGATCTGTTTAAATTAACCGGAAGTACGAAATATCCGAATTTGAATTATCGCGAGACTACTGTACCTACAAGAGAAGATGTTGAATATAAAGTTCCGTTCAAATAACTTTCCAAGGTCTCTGGTATAAAGATTGTAAGCATTCTAAAGTTGTTCAGAAATTAGAAAGAAAATGAAGAAGGTTTCTTGCCTGTAACACGTAGCAAGAAGAGCAAAAAAGATGAACACGCCGCCGACTACAGACACTAACACGATCACCAGGGAGGGGGTGCTGAGTGCATCCTTTCTGCCCACTGCAAGGATAACAGAACGCACAAATTATAACTATAAAGTCTTGCTATATTCCATAACGATATGACAGTAAGGCATTGTTCAGTGTGTAATCTTTCATATAGACAACGGAAATAGTCATTGATGATCTGTTGGTCTCCCGAAAATAGCTCAATATCCAGAACAAGTTTGTACAGTCGGCCGTAAAAAAGATCAGCAGAAGTGATTTGCAGCCAGTGCGGTAAAACCGCACACACGGCGCTGTGTTTTGCGAAAACACGGGGAGCGAGAGTGGCCAAAACGTCCCCTACTTTGAATCGCAGGGGTGCTTCGAGAGATATAGTTATTGTTTGTAGCAATTCGTATTTTCTTGCAACCAGCTTTTTTTCGAGGGTGATGAGTCACGCATGAGACAACGCTTTTTCTTTTCTTCGTTGTGATCTTGTTACGTTATGAGTCATGAGCTGTGCACGCTTCGGGAACGACTCCGGTGTGCCGACATCCCCTGTGCATCCAAGGTGGACTAATCCGGCAATCATGGCCCCAGCATGCTTACGCTACTAAAGCTCCCTCAACCGCCTTGTCACCGGCCGGGCAATCACACCCTTGCGTCAATCTGTTTTTCAGCTGACTGTAAATCTTTCTAATGTTTGCTCATCAAAGTTTTAGAGCTTCTTATATGTTTTAAAATGGTTACATGAATGCATGTCCCTGCACTGTCTGAATTCTGCAAATGTTCTTAAAAGGTAGTCAGGATTCCAAGGGCCTATATTGTCAGATCTAAGAGGTATGGGCAGTGGCAGCTGAGTGTTCTTTGCTGCAGTACGAGCTTGTATCGCAAGAAAGCGTGGTGGTTAAACAATGTGGGTAGAAAACTGAAATAGAACAAACAATGCTCTTTGAAGTAAAAAATAAGCAAAAAGAAACATATTTCTGGAATTTTAAGATTGACAGAAACCTATACCTATAATCTTGTCTTGATGCTTTTTCGTGAAATATGTCTCTTCGATTCTTGAAATATTGATTTAAAAGCATAGTAAATGGGCCTGTGTGGGCTTTTTTTTTGTTCTTTCAAAGTAAACTTTTTACACACTTTGCTATTTTATGGAAGCCAACCTCTGCTTGCACACATCCCATCTTCATAATTTTTTTTTTTTTTTTTAATGCAAAAGCAATAATTGTTTTATGGAGCGAACCGGCGTTATCAGCTTTTGAAGTTGCGCCAAACGGCACGTTCCCCTGTGCCAATGGAGCGAAGCCTGTCGTATGTAGCAGTGATTTGATGGATAGGCTCCCATTGGCTCGCGCACGTCATAGTTTCAAGGAATGAGGCTCCCATTGGCTGCCGCGCGGCGTGGTTCCAAAGCACGCCACCCCACAGAGAAGCCCTCTCTATGGCGGCGCAGCAGCCCGGCCGCCAAAGCGGCTCGCTGCAGGGCCAGCAAAGCCCGCCCAGGCAGACTCTGGAGAGTTTGCACGGCCGAGCTCAGCGCGGTGCGGCAACTTCACGATAGCGCGTACTCAGCCAACGGCTGCAACCTCTGCAGTAGCAAAACATGGCCGTCCACGCCAGTACGCTGCAAACAAACTAAGCACGCGGAAGAACGACATTCATGCTTTCGCATTCACAACTCATAAAAAATGCTTAGGTGTCCTTGAATTTTTTTTTTTTTTTGGTAGGTGTATAAGCCAGGTACTCAACAAGGGGTATAAGTATGTTAAATGTGGCATCAGTCTTTTTTAAATGCCTTTTTACTTCCTGCAAAAAAAAAAAAAGTTGAACCGAAAACTTTAGAAGTATCATTAGAAACTTGCGAATCACCCCAGGGCTTTCATTTATACCTTACTGAATTCTACAGACCCTCCAGTTTACAGGGATATGTAAATATAATTTAATTATGTACTTGCATTATTTTTTATCCGGCCCATAATCTCTGCATAAGAGCTTTCAATATATTAACAAAACTAATTAAACTACATCAAAATCAAGTACATATTTGTAAAGCTATGTAAATTTCATTTGTATTAGATCACGTGTTATATAGTAAAAAAAAGCTAACGAAACAGCGCCATTTTAGCAGATCCGAGTCACTGATACATATAACTACTTGACGAACACTGCCTAGTCTGTGCATCATTAATGCGAAAGCATTAACTGTCCCCTGGAGCGAGCTGACGTCATCAGTTTGAAGCGCGAAAACGGCACCTAGTTTAGCGAAGTAAAGCTGATGGATTTCGCCTTCAGTTCCATTGGCTGGCGCGCGTCGACGGGGCTCCGATTGGCCGCTGCACTCGTCAGTTTCCACGACCGATCACCCCATGGCGCTACGTGTCCATCAGCGCGCCATTAACATGGAGCGTCCAAGGTCACCAGGGGAGCACGCGCGCTGACCGGCAACGAAAAGTATGCAGCAAACGAAAAAACTTAAAGCCGTTTACAACTCCCTGTAACGCCGAATTAGAGCGCAGCTCTTGAGGAGGAGGAGGGAAGGGTACTGGGGGGTGACGTGACTACGGGGGGGGGGGGGTCACGTGACCCCCCCGATGACGTTATCAGTGACGTCACTGATGACGTCATCAGTGATGATGACGATGATGATGCGGATGCCGATGACGTCATCAGTGACGTCACTGATGACCTCATCAATGATGATGACGATGACGATGCGGATGCCGATGACGTCATCAGTGACGTCACGCGTCCCATAATGCACCGCGCGGTTACGCTGACGGCGACGGCGACGGCGACGCCGCTCAAGCCGGAAACGGGTGCCTAAGAGCTGCGCTCTAAAAGGAGCGGACGAGCAGCTTGCACGCTTTCGCATTCACAACTCATAAGAAGTGCTTAGGTGTCCCTCGAGCTTTTATTTACAAGGCCTACGCGGAGTGAAAGTTTGTCTGCTTTTTTTTGTAGGGGTTGTGGTGACGTTGGAACTCTACCCACTATCTTTCAATCAGAGTCAATCAGAGCTCAGCATTCCGACGTCACCACAACCCCTGCAAAAAAAGCAGACAAATTTGTGCTCCGCATAGGCTATACTGCTTGATACACACAATTAGCGCGACAGGGGACGAACACAGGAAAGAAAGAGAAGACAGGACAGAGCGCTCTGTCCTGTCTTCTCTTTCTTTCCTGTGTTCGTCCCCTGTCGCGCTAATTGTGTGTATCATGTTTAACCAACTAGGCCATCAAATTATTTTGCTATACTGCTTCACTGCATTAATGTCAAGACTGGGAGGAGTTCCCAGGCAGCCACCTAACGCACATAGGGGTTCCTCAAGATTGAAAAGTTTGAGGAGCCCTGTAGTAGCGCACCATAGGAGGTTGTTTTTAAGCTCTTGTTGGTCTGCGCGCCCGTGTCTGCCGTGGTCGGAGGAGCATGGGGGGCGGCCGGCGTGGCGGCCGGAGCCAGGGTGGGCGGCTCCGTGGCGTTGGCCCTCTGGCTGCAGTCGGGCCCCAGGTAGCCCTCGTCGCAGTAGCACGTGTTCACGTTGGAGCACACCTGCGTGCGTGGACACGCACCAAATGGTCAAGCTCATCAAGCGGCGCTCCGCTCGGTACCGTATATACTCGAGTAATGGACGCACGTTTATGAACAGAACCTGCGGGTCCACTTTCTCTCGGAGCACGCACGAATAGCCAATCGCCGCGATCGACAAAAAGAAGGTCAGCAGTTTAAAGGACGGAGATAACGTCCTCGCACAGAAATAGTATCCGTGCATATCACATTTCTTAGGAGACGCGGGTTTTCGACTTTGTCATTCGCCACGTTTTTTGTGCAGAACGCTACAACTGGCCGAACGTGCGCTCTGCGGAAAAGCAGACGCAAGGGCGTGGTTCGTAAGTAGCGCATCTATTACTCGAGTAAATATGGCAAATCTCGCGGATTACGGTTAAAGGAGCTGTGCAACGATTTTAACGTTGAAAGAATTGGCATCTTCTACTTTTGACATTGTTCACCTTGTCACAAATGACAGAAAACACACCTCCTTTCATCGAAATGTTGCGATTCCGCCATGAATAGCGAGGCAAAAATTTGAATATTCCCCGACCTGCAGCCGCGAGCGGCGACCATGAGAAACACGCGGCATGACGTCAATGGGGGTCTCGTAGACAGATAGCAAGTTGTGCGAACACCTGCTCGATAAAAGGTAACTTTTCTATAAATCTTGTCGTTCCAATAAAATATAAATGCGCACAAACCTGGTATCATCGACAAAACTTTTAATATACGGAGTTTTAGTGGCGCCATCTATCCTTGGTCCACAAAACCGTCAGCTCTATCTGCTACCGCGAACAGCTGCCAGAAGCCGGAGGGGGAGGGGACAGGGCTGGACGGGTATGGCCGGACCCGGATGAGACTTTCCTCCTTTCACCATATTGTTCGCGCTGCACCCGCCAGCATGTGGTCACGCGGTCGCGAGCGGATGAGTTCTCGCTGCTCACTGATAGCTCTAGAGAGAGAGCTTCACCGCAGCCCCGCCCCTACCCCATCGACGTCACTGCGCACGTGACCCGGAAGACGATGCACAAGTTGAGGGGTGGCAAAAACCTGGATCTTTTTTAATTTTTTTAAATAAAACCTAGGCTATCCAGACAAAATCTGTTTTCTGTAGTTCACTTCAGAAGTGTCAGGCATCAACTTCCACAATTAATTAAGCAAAGCCCTGAAATTGTTGCACAGCTCCTTTAATTACAACTAAGTATGCCATTTATATGCTTTGAATGCTTATGCATCGATCGACTGCTACAGGCTACGTACGCTTTACGCTGCCTCAGCCCTAGTTCAACGGCTTTTCGTTACACTCGACATTTTTCGCACGAAATCCGGCCCATGAGCACATCCTGCGTTAAAAGAGAGGGACGGGATTCGAGGTGGGAACACTCACTCCGTGGCCCGAGCAGGCAAGTTGCAGGTTGTTGCTGGGACAGACGCCCAGCTCGCGGAAGTGTTCCACGGGAAGGCAGGACTTGTTGACACAAATCTGAGGCGGTAGAGTGGACGGGAAAGAAGGCTCAGAAGGCCGTGACAGCCATGTGCTGCAAGAAAAGCTGCGTGCCTCTCTGCAAAGCCGCGGTCGCGCCGCTAATGCGTCGTACAAAACACAGTCTGCAGACATGGTCGAAGCAAACATGCTTCGAACACGCTTGAGGCGTCACCAGAGACAATTCCGTCAACCCGTCTGCAGCAAACACCGTGTCTTTTGCGTGATGTACGAGCGCCGTGACTGCGGCTTAAATGTTTGCACTGCGCTCTAAAATTTCCGTGACATGGTACGTTGCAGGGCACATAGAATATCCGTCATCGCAGTCGTTTGGAGGAGCTTATAGAGAATGACAATGGCCACGTTTATTTCGGACGAAAAAATAGGGCTAGGTTTCTGTGGTGCTTTGCCGCAGAGTACGTTGAAATGCGATAGCCCTGCTTGTCTTCTACAAAGGCTGGCTTCTCTATTCCTACCCAGACATCGCTCTCTCTCTCTCCTTTGGCGTCTCTTTGATACGTCAAGCACGGTTTTACACTGCACGCCACCGCTTCTGTTCGGCTGGCTCCTGTTCAGTGGGAGTAATGCCACGTTCGTTGTTGTGTGGGAGGCACATGTGGGTCCCGCATAGAAAAACTGGGTTGAAGTCTTGCTAGCCCAGTTTTTTATTTTAATCTTTGCCACTTCTGCTCAGCTATCAGCTCTTCAGTCTGCTCGTTCTTTGTGCGAGGCATTGTGAAGGCTGCAGTACGTTCGATGAGCGCCTCATCCCGTGATCCACGCATGCGCGCGATAAGGGGCGGTGGATGCAATAAGGAGAGGAGGGTAAGGATGGGAGCAAAGGAGGCCAAATCATTTTGTGTAACAGTGAAACCCGTTTATAACGAACAGCAGGAAACGCTACGATCAGTTCGATATAGCAAGTAGTTCGATATAGCAAAAAACATTTACAACAAACTTCCACGATGCATTCGTTGTAAGGCGAGAGCTTCTCTTTCTTTCTCATCTGTTCTCTTCCACCTTGTAACAAAACGCAGGAAAGTTCTTTTTTTTTTTTTTTTTTTGCATGCGTGCAGTTTGTTTTTTAGCTTGTCTCCCCTTCTGAATCACTTCTCTTCGTAGGCAACCGCTTTGGAATGAAGCTTTTTTTTTTCTGTGTGTGCGTACAGTGTTTTTTTTAGCTTTCTACCCTTCTGAATCGCTTCTCTTTGTGAATTTTGTTCGCGGCTCAGGCTTTTGGAATTTTCTTTCTTTCCTAGATTTTTTTTTGGGGGAAGGGACAAGCTAGAAGACGATTGTCTGCACGTTTTCGGAAGCCTTCCCGGGGGGAAAAAGTTTGATATAGCCAATATGTTTTTCGTTATAAAAAGTACTTTTTACATGCATTTTTATTTAAATTTTCCGTGAGTTCAATATCGACAATAATTCGCTGTATGTGGGTTCGTTCTAAACGGGTTTCATTGTACATATGAGAATTTGTGGAGGGGGGGTGCCCAAAGAAATGCTGTTGCATCTAAAATGATATCGGCACTTGAATGCTGACTGCATGAGACACTGTGATGAAGCGTCAAGCACCGATCCTATTTTTGCCCAAAGGCTCAAGCACTTATCAAGCCCTCACTATCTGCTCGAGTTTCTCATTGCTCATGACGACTGCCATTGTATCTGCTCTGCATGTAATGTTCCCACTAGCATTTCGTAGCCCCCCCCAAAAAAAACGATGGTGCAAACGAGCTAACTGCTATACAGTGCGACCCACTTATAACGATAATGAGAAAACCCGAAATTGCAATCGTTATAACCAAATATCGTTGTATCTGGATTAGAAACTGACCATTTCCAGTCTAAACCTCTAGAAACTGATCGTTATAAGCGGTACATCGTTATATGTGGTATCGTTGTAAGTGGGTTGCACTGTACTTATCTTTCGAAAGAAAGCATATAGAAGTAATAAGAAACTTGTTTTGTTGTTCTCTATTGCGCAAAACTAACTGCAGCTCAGAAGCACCATAATGTGCGACTGATAGTCAAATGACAAAACTTTATGCCGAACTGCCTGCTTTCATTTTGATCACTTTATCTGGTCCTACAGCTGGCATTCGTGAGCAGTATGCTACCTACTTCTTGCCTCGGCCGACAAGGTAAAACGTTTGTGACACGCTTCATTACAAGGAGGTCAAATCTACCTTGGCTGGTCCGCACTTGGTCCCATCCCAGACGATGCCGATGTCTGGGATGTCAGAGCTGATGGAACCCGTGGACACTCTGCAAGTGCACAGACGTGGCGTAAGAGCATAAAAACTTCACCTGCAGGAGTATGTCACTCCCAGCATCAACAATAGACCACTAATCTGTCATAACCGTCCCATGTGAAATTGCCACAAAGTATAAGTGAACCCAAGCAACACAAATGTCCTATGAACATCCACAAGACACACCTAAAGCGTTAGGACATCCTAAAGGCATTCACAGGACTAAGTGCGCTACTGGGGAAATCCAACATCAAACGGTGAGGACGCTTCATACATCGAATCCTGGAGGTATGGAGTCAACTAAAAGGTTGGGGCAAGACGGGCATATCATTGAAGAAAGTGATTTCAAGATAAGAACACTTCCGCATTTCACCTCCAGAAGGAGTGCTGTGCAGTTGTGTCAAAAGAGAAATTAAATATAGCCTGCCTGCATTCCGGGATCTGGATGATATCTTCAGTAGACTAGCATTTTTACTGAATCGTTTCAAATCGATTTACTTTATTCTTTGTGAGTTTGATGCATATATGTACACCCATCTTGCTTCAAGCCCCTTTGTTCATGTCAAGATTCAACCTCTTTTTTGCTCCTTTGCAAGCAGACGACGCCGCAACTTTATGCCCGTATGTTTTGTCTACAGTATGGGTTCTCAAATTGGGTTTCCCGGTGCACCAGGGGTTCCCAGAGTTCTCTGCCGTTCCTGCGCCTAAGTAGAGTGTTCTTCCAATTTAACTGTTACATTAGAAGGTCCGTGCCACCCGTTGATGCATTAGTATGGGTCAAGCACTGCCGACTATGTGCATTACTGTCTACAAGGTGTGTAGGCTTCTGCACTAGTTTGCTGCATCAACGCTAAGACCGGGCGGGTCTCCTTGGCTGTCCTTGGCTCCAAAACGCTTCGTACAATGTTTTCGGACCCCATTTTTCGTTACAAACACGCTTCTGGAGACGTGAGAGGTGATGGCGGCACGCACTTGCACTCAAACTCGGAGCCCTCGATGGAGATGATGGTGCGGGTGTAGAGCTTCTCCATGCCCACCACCAGGGGGGTGCGAGTGCCCCTCTGGCACTGGAGGGTGCCACACAGCATGTGCTCCCGGCTGCACTTGAGGTAGCCGCCTCGGCCGTCCTGGCCGCAGTTGCCGCTCACGCTGCCCTGGACGTTGAACTCCCCAAAGCACTTCTCGTCCGACCGCTTGGCGCCTGCCGAGGAGGTGGAGGGCGCCACCGTACCCGACGTCGGTGGAGGTTCATAGAGTGCTCTGCGGTGTCTCCTGTTCTTGGTGCTTCAGAGTTACGCTAACCAATTGAACATTTTACTGTACGTCATAGGGTTTGAATTTTTCGGTTTAAACCGATAAAAACCGATAAAAGTATGCCGAATCCATTTTCAGAAATTCGGTTTTAATCGAAAAAGGTCAGTTTTTAGGTTCGGCATTTTCGATTAAAACCAATAAAAACAGGTAAAAGTTATGTCGAATCCATTTTATAAAATTCAGTTTTAACCCGAAAAGGTCACTTTGACCTTCCAGTCGTACCGCAGAGCCGTGGCGAAAAAGTGGAACGACAGTGCCTATCGAAACGTGTCCGAATGTATGGGATACACGGGTGCCATCAAAACGTTTTGGTTTAATGTGCGCATCATCGATCGAAACATGGGAAGTCCGAAATGCCCCATGACTTCGCCATGCACAAGCGTGTTTTCAAACCCGGAAGACTGACTTAATGCAAGCTCTGCATGGTGTGTTGTGCTTCAGAACGTGGCACAGTGTCTCTTTTGGTGGTCACAATTGGTTGATTGGCCGATTTTGGCTCGGGCAGCGCTTCATCTCCTCAGCCTGCCAGTGTCCAGTGTTTGCGTTGAGAGGGCTATAGTAAAAGCGCAATGGTGGACAGTGGCGCCATCTAGGTAGTATATATAAAACTTGTGAAAAATTTAAATACAACAAGGGCATTCTCGAAGCTCAGTGTCATATTAACAGGAAAAAAAAGTGTGGATCAACGAGGAGAACCTGGGAAAGTACATATGTGCGTGTGCTATAATAAGATCACGTAATCCTGATATACAGGAGGTGAAAATCCGTGATTTTGGGCATATACCGTAAAATTCCGAGCGAACGCCCACCCAAAATGAAGAGATAAATGGTGAAAAACATGGGGTGGGCTATCTTTGGGGATGCCTCAGCAAAATTTTATCAGAAATAATGATAAGAACCGCGGCACCCACTACAAACCGCGTGACGCGGGAACTGATACTGCAGATCACGGACACGGCGAATTCGCGTTTCACGATTCGATAAACACGCCGGAATTCACTACGAACTCCTGTGTCACGGGAAAGGATACCGCAGGTTCCAGACGCAGCAGATTCGCGCGTTTCACAGCGCGATAAACCCGCAGAAACCCGCCGAGAACTCGCAGCTCACGGGAACGGATACCGCGGAAACCGATATTGCGTGCGCAGATCGCGGACGAAAACGCGGGAATCCGCTGCAAACCCGCATGTCACGGAAACAAATCAAGCAGATCGCGGCCGCAGCAGAATCGCATTTCACGATGCAATAATACACGCAGAACAACTCGCACGTGTTACAGCTAGGAATCGATATCGCGGGCAAAAACACGGGAATCCGCTAAAAACTCGCGAACGGATAGCGCAGATCGCAAACGCAGCAGATTTGCATTTCACGCGCGCAGATCGCAGACAAAAACGCGGGACCGCAGATCGCGCCGTTGACACGCGATTTCCGTCGGACATCGCGTGACGTCCGGCGGGAATCGGGGGGAGGGCGATGTATCGGAATACCGTTCCCAACAGATGTTGGACAAAAAGGGGGGGTGGGCGATCCTTCAAACGTGGGCGTTCGCTCGGAATTTTACGGTAGGCTTCATATCTGACTTGTTTGTACTTGTGTTTTTGTTTTTCTTGTTTCTTTTACAGTTGCACACATTTGCCAAATGAAGTGTCCATTTCTTTTTCAGTGTATCTGTGCCGTTATTCTTTGAGTAATCCCCAATATCAGAGCTACAAGGATAATCTGATCCGGTGTCCGTTGGTGTTTATTTTATATTCACTGAAAAAAGCCGATAAACTTTTGTGGGCATAAATATACACCGATAAAAACCGAAAATTGAACTTTAAAATAAACATTGAAAAAAGTATGCCGAATTTTGAAAAAATAAAAACCGAAAAATCCGAACCCTAGTCATAGCCTCGTGACTCTGATGCAAGGCGGGCACACCATCCACAACGTTAAAAGTCCTTGTCCCTTAGGATGGCAAACGTGGAAAACGAGAGGACAATGCGGTTCACTTTGCGGTGTTTTCTGTTTTTGGTACTTCTCATATCCGAGTTGTGTTAATCAATCTACCATATCATTGCTCATCACAGCCTCACAACCCTGATTTAAAGCCACTGAGGTTTTTCTGGTATCCCTTTCTTCTTTTAATTTTTCTCCTCTACAGTTCAGAAAAACATTGCCTGTAAGAAATTTACTTTTTGAAGATTTCAAAATAACAATCTTTTCAGAACTTACGCTGCCAGAATCCTATGAGCCCTGAACAGGACAAATTGAATCGCTACAATTGCTCGATGGTGACGTAGTGACGAGTATCACGTGATGAGGCCAGGTATTAAAGCGAAGCTGTATATGGCTAGGGTTCCATGCATTTTTGGTATCCATGTGCAGAAATAAAATTGTCGCACCCTTGTATGGAAAGGCATATACGCCCCTTCACCTCGATATGCACTTTGATAAGGAAAGATGTCAAAATGTGTGATAAAAGAGATACATCCAAGAACAATGGGCCTTCTCCCGCTTTGGTCGGATGATGTCGCTGTTTTACATAAATAAAAGCAGCAGCTTTTATATATGTAAAGCATTATATATATACAACCGTATTCACCAGTCGTGGCTAACTAGCGCTGTTTTAAAGTTAGTATCGCGTCTAAGTAGTCGCAAACTAAGAGAAAAAATCAGCAACTAAGGATCGACTTGTTCTGAGGTATTCACGAGCGCGAAGTGAGCGGGTGACTATCTAGTCAAAACTAACAAGCGGAAGTGACATAAAAAGATGAGTCGTACTTACCCGTACTTAAACGCCGCTGAGTAAATGGGTATTTTATTGAATAAAAACTAATATATAAATGTTTATCAGGAAAAAAAAAGTTCCAATGAGAGTCTAATTGTCCAAGAGAGGGGTTTACAAAGAAAAAGTTAAAAAAACGCAAGGGAGAAACACGGCAGCCGCATTGCCAGCGACATAAACAAATATGGAAGCGCCCGTAAATGTGTTTTTTTCTCGTCGTCCAGCGCCTTGCCGAGATCTTTTTAGCGGTATCTCTAACCATTGAAGATGGCTATTTACACAATATTTGCTCCTCTAATTCTTCTGGATGTGTCCCCCAGCGTTCCGAGACAGTAAGTGCTTCGTTAGCGCTGGCGGTCAGCGATGATACGAGTCGGCCATGGCGCTGAGCCACTAGTCATCCGCTAAACACCGGCTAAACTAGCCCTACCCTAAAACTAAGATTTGTTAGTCGCGCGGGGCGACTAGGCCCTAAACACGACCAATGAATACCAAGCGCTCACTTAGTGGCGACTATCGCTCGCCACGTGATCATTTTAGTCGATGATGTTGCTAGTCAGTGGTTAAACAGGCGCTACCAGCGCCTGGTGAATACCATTAGTGTATATCATAGTGATCACAAAGCAATCATCACTACCGTTTCAAAATGATGTATATATACTGTAAATAAACATTTGGTGAAGTGCTTTTGTATGTCTCTTGGTCAATCAATTGTGGTGGTGCTCTACAGCTTCGCTGGCCAACCACCTTCACAGAGTGAAATGGCTCACAATTTTTTTCTCTGCCTTGCTTTGCTTTGGTTGTGTGCTTTAGCGCGTAGCAGCAGAAACTGTTCGCTAAGCATATTTTGTTTTTACTATTACGCAATAACTTCATGGCCGCCAACACTGCTCGGATATTTCGCCATGGAGACCAACAAGCAAACTTTTACGTGCACCACTTCAAGCAGCAGACGAAAGGAATAATGTACTCGAAACTTCAATTCTTGGTAAGGGCCGCTCGATTCACGGATTCCAAAAGCAAAAACAACAATCCCAACAACTTCAGTGACTGCTCGAATTGGCGGGACGGCCTAGCAGGGTGCTCATCACTCGCTGCTTACGACCAGCGGCCTCATTAAATAAATACGTTCACGTGGCATTTTTTTTTTTTTTTAAGCCGATTTATTTTATATGAGAAGTTTGAACATTGACCTAGATCTTCCGATCAGAAGGTGGGATTTATCTCTTCGTCGCCCCCTTGTCATTTTCGGAGTTTGTGCGATGGTGGCGGACGCTCTTGTTGCAGTGACACACTCGTCAATTCTATTTGGTGCTTTCTTTGACGTAAAGCTCAAATAAACATGCTATGGATTACCCTTGCATCATTTGGTACATACAACTGCGAATAAAAACCAGCGATCAGAATGCTAAGTTAAACGCCCGCTCGGCTATCCTCGCGATTAGTTTCTACTCACTCTGTTTCCAACAGGCAAAAAAAAAACAAAAAACAAGCTTGCTTTGCGAATTTTGTTGTCCCAGAATCTAGATGTTTGGTCACTCGACAAGCCTCCGAAGCCGTGATGACAACCGATTCGGTCGTGATCAGTACGATAACATGAAACTGGGTCATTGGGTCCTATTCTGTAGGCCGTGAGTCCGCAACGCCACTGTTGTAGTGCTGCTTGGTTTTAATTTTTACGAGAAATATAACGAAAGAATTAGGTCAAAAGCAATTCTAAACTCTCGTTCAAATTAACGAATCAGACATGAATTATGAATGATACATCTCTACCTACATGCTACCAACGAAGCGCAGAAGCGGTCACGTGATCCTCGGCACTATGTTGCGACAAGGAGCCGCCAGGTGGCGCCACTTCATCTTCTCGGGGCTAACAGTGAAGTCTCCCCATATAGTATAAATTCTCTGAAGTCATGCCTGATATAGCCTATTCAATTATAGCTACAGTTCTTTTTTTTTTCACCCTTTAATATACTGAAAAATCACTCTGCGGTCGTGTCCTGTAAGTCACGTGCTATGTATTTGCTACCACGAGGTGATATATGTATTTGCGTTATTAATTTTTTACTATATTTTTAAAGTCGCAAATTTTAATTTCATATAAATGAGGTCCTCGCAGAAATTAAGCTACCTACAATATGTCATTCCTCCCACAGTGCCATAAAATTCTAGCATTACTCAGTATGGCCTGGCATGCAGCTTTTCATGAGGAAGACATTTTCCTCCTTCACGGTTGGCAGATGCTAAGCTACCCCGAGCTCAGCAGGTTCGGTTACACACGTGCGCAACTCACTTTCGATCAAGGCAGCAAGACCGAGACGAGTGTTCACGCTCCTTAATGTTGCACTCAGTAAGCCCGTGCATCCAAAGCCAATCCTGGGCAGTACTCACCGAAGCCCCAGATGTACTCGCACTGTTCGTCCGAAGTTTGGCACTTTCCCCGGTAGCAGAAGCCACTACCTTTCTTGCATTCCTGGCCGTTCTTCTTGTAGATGTTTCCTGGGCACTGCGAGGTATGTTAAGGCCATTACCTCTCGATGCACTGCTACGTCCATATGTTTGTATTCATGGGGAGTTACAGGGAGTCGATAGAGCTTGTACTTGTTGCCCATACGTTACTAGAAACTTCTGACAAAATACATATGCACACAAAATCAGTAGAAGTATGGTACAGTAGAACTGATCTTCAGTAGAGACTGATGTAGCAAAATTATGAGCACTATAAGAAGTCAAAGTTGAAGTGTGTCTTCTAATATGTTTACAGGCTTTTGAGCTACTGATGTAATGATGATACTGTATAGTATAAGTGAATAGTTTTTCTGGAATGACTTTATAAACTTTGTGTTTGTGTGCTTTCTGACCGATGGGTCTTGTAAAAGAATAAAGAACTGCAAGCTATGCAAACCATATTCCACCAGCACAACCTACATTTATATAGACTTTTAAAAAATACATTTTCGTTAAACAATAAAAAAAAAAAAAACTTTTTTTTTTGTTAGTCAAAATTGCATTGTTTAGAAGATAGCATGAGGGCTCAATGTCTGGTTGTAATATGCCACCGAGTAATTCTTTACAGAGAATTAGTTTAAGCTACAGTAGACTCTCGTTAATTCAGACTCCAGGAAGCTACAAATTTTGTTTGAATCATCAGAAATTCATCTAAATAAGATGCCAGATAAAATTATGATTTGCCATATGAATGGCTATAAATACAAAGCTAATATTTGATAATTTCCTCTACAGTAGGCCTACTGATCATAAGCATGTATGCCCCACATGAAACATATGTGAAATGTATGACATAAACTATTTATCCCTCAAAAAAGTTGTTTATCATGGATTTTTTAGACAGCCCATGACAACTCAAAACAAACTGAAGTTTGTTCACCAGGCCAAGAAGTTGTCTAATATGGACAATTAAGTAGGGGACACATGAGCGATGAAAACGGGCACCGCATGGCAGTTTTCATAGCAACCTATGCGAACGCTGTCAGGTGGACGTATGCCATGTTGCCACGTCACAGTGTCAGTGCAAGTTGCTATGAAAATTTTCGCGTGGTGCCCATTTTCATAGCTCATGTGTGCCCGCTTGAGCCCTGTTGGGCGCGCTTCTCACCGAGCACTGGTGCACTGCGGAAAAGCAACACCCGCGAAAGCAAGCTTTGCGGGTGTTGCCTCTCTGCAGTGCACCAGTGCTCGGAAAGAAGTGCACTCAACGGGGCCGAGAGAACAAAAACTTTGAATTGCACGAAAATGCCGTTCAAATTAAGCGGCTCATGAATACATTAAAAACATAGCGGGACAACCAAAGTTTTGAAATTTGTTTGAATTAACCAGAAGTATGAAATATCCAACTTTGAATTATTACGAGCCTACTGTATGAAAAATTCTAAAAAGCAAATCGCAAACAAAATTCAATTCCACGCTCTCAAGACAAGTTGACAATCTGAGGATTGTCAACTTGTCTTGACAATCATTGCATTCCACTCAGCAGAGATGAATCTCCAAAGTATTCAAAATGCCGACGATTGTCAAATGTGACTCTCGAGCTCTCACCTCGCCCGAACGGCCATCGCAGAATTCGGGAATGTCGCACTCGGACTCAGGAGTGCGGCACAGCTGTCCCGCAGAGCGCAACTGCAGAGACAACAGACAAATTTCTTTTATTGCGCCAGTTATACAGGGAATGTCTCGTTAATATAGGACACCTCCGTTCCCCCAAAAATCGTCCATGATTTGAGTCTTCCACAATAACGAGACAAAAAGGACACCTAAGCACTTCTTATGAGTTGTGAATGCGAAAGCATGAATGTCGTTCTTCCACCCCCTTAGTTTGTCTGCAGTGTACTGGCGTGAACGGCCACTATTCACTACTGCCGAGGTTGCCGAGCGTGCGCTCTCGTGAAGCAGCCGCAGCTCCCCACCCCCTTTCCCCTCCGGCAACGTCTGCCACAAAAGCGGCGGCCGAGCGTGAGCTCCCGTGAAGCGGCCGCCAATGGCTATCTAGGAGCCGTTTTGCTCAGCCAATGGGAGAATGGGCATTTCTTTCGCGTTTTCTTGCGGTTACAGAAGCCGCGGGCTCCGCTCCATGGGATAGTTAATGCTTTCGCATTAAAAGGCATTTATTTACACAGTTTGTTCCTAATATATGTCTATATTGCGAGATATTTATATTAACAAAGTCCATATTAATGAGACATGACTATAAATATTATTATTATTACTATTATTATTATCTCCCAATATTGCTTTAATATTGCATTAAACAGAAAACAACTTGCTGTTCACTGTAGCGGCAGTTTAAGAAAACAAGCAGTTATACTTGGGAATTTTACCAGATTAAAATGCCCACAGGAGTACACTTCTGAGGAAATGAATTGCAGTTCAATAGATTATTCATATAAATTTTTTAAAGATTACTTTACAATAATAAACAAAATGGCACACCCTGTCGATCTAGCACTACCGTAATATTCCGAGAGATAGTCCACCTAAAAGCAAGGTAATTAGTACAGGTGCTAAAACTGACACCATACGTTGATTGCAATCCTAGTTGTCCAACAGATATTTGTAGTGAATGCCTGAGGCATGACATAGTGCTGTTAAAGATGCCAGGAAAGAGGTGTGTGCCGCGCATTTCTCCGAATGCCTAACCACTAGAAATTCTCTGGTGTAGGGCTTCATAGAGGGGAAACAGAGCCAACAAAGAATGATGAGGTGGATGGGTGTCGGGTACTGACCTTGCAGTTCTCACAACAAGGCCCCGCAGAACAGTTCGCTTCGACGCGCAGCTTGCATGTGATGGGGTCGCAGCAGGGATCGCCCTTGGCACATTCCTGCACGCAGATCGAGGCAAAATTTGTAATTTTGGATTGAAGCTTAGTGTCATGCTATGATAAGAAACTCGCATTTTTAAACCCTTAGTTCTAGCCAAGCTTTAGATAGAGTCCAAGGTCTACCCAAGAACTTGTCAAGTTTTTTTCTACAGCGCATAATGTTCAGGGGTTTTTGCAGTCCATGCAAAAACTTCCTCAAAAAGTACAAGTAGGCTAGAAAGGCCCGTTTTGGCGCAACATTTGCACTTGGAAGCAGGACGGCGCAGCAAAAGTGGATTGGCACACTATGGCATTCTCGGCGCAGCGCTTCCACCCCCGTTTCTAAGCTGCAGAACTGAAAACCCCCAAACAGTTTTTCTCGCAGACCCTGTACATTTTCGTTACATTACAGGAAAAACGTTAACAAACAAACTAACAAGACAGTTCTCCACTATATTGCTTGGCAGGACTAGAACGGCAGGGCGTCTGTTTGGGATGCCCGGCATTACGCGCTCGTTGCCTTCCGTAGTGCGTTGGCTGCGCGTGCCCGCCCGAAGCTCACGAGATGCTCAAGTGTCATCGAGAGTAGGAAGCTCGCGCTGGTGGTGGTACGACCAAAAGACCTCCAGCTGTTTTCATCCCGTCAGTGAGCATGGCGACCTTCGGCGGCTGCGGACTCACCTCCATGGTGCCGCAGTCGCAGTCTTCGTCTTGCTCTTTGATTCCGTTACCACAGGTTCGGAAGTCTTCCAGCTGGGGTGCACAGAGGACATAACGATACCACTGCAGCCACTTCAAAATGTCCGCTGCCAATGGCCGAGAACCAGCGACCACTCTGCTGAGGGGGCGCGTCGGTGAGGCTCACCTGTCCTGGCTTATTGAAGAGGCAGATGCCGTGCCCAATCCGTAGCGCGTTGATGTACTCCTCAAGGCTGCACGACGAGAAATGATATGGCTGAATGTGGTTGGTGCCTCTGGAAAAGAAGCGGGAGATGACGGGACAATGAGGGGTCGTCGCCGCCAAGATGTTCTGGCCGCGGTCTTGCCGACTCACAAAATTCCTGGAGCCATGATGCATCCCCAGGAATCCTGGCACTGGCAGTTCCCTGTGGGTGCGAGGAAACAAAACTAGGTTAAAAATTAGTGAAGAAAGGTAAAAAACGCAGGCGAGCTGGTGAATGATATCCATATTAACCCTGAGACATAGGAAAATAAAAAAACGGACAGAACAACGAAGTCTCTAACACAGCTTGAAATTTATTTCACAACCATCGTCTTGGTCGTGAAATAAATTTCAAGCTGTGTTAGAGACTTCGTTGTTCTGTCCGTTTTTTTATTTTCCTACGTCTCAGGGTTAATATGGATAGGTTAAGAATTGCTCTCCAACTCCCTTGACCTCGTAGTTATTGCATAAAATGAGAAGGTTGGTTCAAATTAACTTAAATTAAGGATGGTTCCATTATGCGGAACCGGTATGGCAACCGCAAGTGGATTTTCGTTGCTTGCGTTTTGTGTGTTTTGACTTTTTTTGTGTAAAACTTCATAGATTAAATATCAATTAATATCAAATTATGTAAACAGTAGACGGCTCCTTTAAGTAGACAGAGAGTAACTAAGAGCCTTAAGAATGCTCAAGACTGATTAGCATCTTCGTAGAACATGCACATCATTCTGGAAATGTTTATATTCTTCGATGTATAAATAATTTGGCACTTTCATCACTCTTAAAACACAAAACAAAGCGCCCAACTTCATTTCCACTGGAAAGGTTTGGTTAGCCGGCTTTGCCACATGGCTTGGATGCACTGGAGTGAAAGCCGTTTTTGCACTTTGCAGGTCAGCTTTCCCACACAATAACTAATGGTGTGAAAAAATACATTCCTCCTTTTTGGAAATCCGAGTTAGACCTCACACTTTGGATTAAGTGAAGACTGTTTGAAACCTTCCTTGAACCAGACAAGGAAGTAACTTCCTTCAAAAACGTATCCATAGAAGATTACTCCAACCTTCGTTAAGTGGTTTATGTAACAATCAATACAAATGAGTAATGGGGCTTCACCACACGCCCATAAAATAGGCCATGCTGGAAGCCTTTCCTACCAAAGCAGACGATTCTTTGGAACTGCCATACGAAAATCTAAGCCCAGCGAATGAAGTACCGCAATAAATATTGTATTTTCCGGTGTATAGGACGCATCGTTGTATAAGACGCACCCCCCAATTTTCGCAAGTTTCTAAATAAAAATTAGTATATAAGACGCACCTGTGTATAAGACGCACCTATATTCACGCCCTTGCCGCGAAGAAACTTCATAACATGTGGTTGCGCAAATATTGAGACTCGTGCAGCCTCCGACTTGAGAACTCACAAAGCGGCGTGTTTTCTTTTTTTCTTTTCGTTTTCTCGGCTTTCTTTTTGTTTTTTTGTTATGCAACTCTAGTTTTGGGAGGTCGACTTGCATTTATGACGCATCATTTGCATTGAGCCGTCATAATAGTTAAAAAAAGACTACCGTAAAATCCCGTAAGAACGCCCACCCAAAATGAAAAGATAAATGGTGAAAAACATGGGGTGGGCTATCTTTGGGGATGCCACAGCAAAACTTTATCAAACATTAATGATAAGCACTGGGGCACCCGCTACAAATCACGTGACGCAGGAACTGATACCGCAGATCGCGCACACGGCAAATTCGCGTTTCATGATGCGATAAACACGCGGGAATTCACTACAAACTCCTGTGTCACAGGAAAGGATACCGCAAGTGGCCGACGCAGCAGATTCGCATTTCACGGTGCGAAGGACCCGCAGAAACCCGTTGAGAACTCGCATCTCACAGGAACGGATACCACAGATCGCGGATGCAGCAGACTCAAGTTTCATGGTGCAATAAACACGTGGGAGCCTGCTACAATCTTGCCTGTCACGGAAGCCGATATTGCGCGCGCAGATCGCGGACAAAAACGTGGGAATACGCTATAAACTCGCGTGTCATGGAAACAAATACCGCAGGTTGCGGACGCAACAGAATCGCATTTCACTATGCAATATACACGCAGGAAGAACTTGCGTGTGTTACAACTAAGTGTAGATATCGTGCGCACAGATCGCGGACAAAAACACGAGAATCCGCCACAAACTCGGCAACAGATACCGCAAATCGCGAATGCAGCAGATTCGCATTTCACGATGCAATATACCGTATTTACTCGCACAATGAACGCACTCGCGTAATAAACGCACCCCCCAAGTCGGCTCTCAAAATTTTGACTTTTTTTTTCACTCGCGTATTAAATGCACCCCCAACTCGGACGTCAAAATTTTGACTCCCTCCCCCCACGCGCGCGAAATGAATGCACTTTTCTATCCTGGTGCAGCGAGGTTGCGAATGCATGGGCGAACAAAACGCCTTGCAAAAGGCGTTAAAAAAATAAAAAAAGATCCAACGGAAGCAAAAAAAAAAAACATGGAGAGGAACTTTTCTTTTTGGCACAGTGCAGTCTGGACTTTGGGTCGAGCGGGCACCGCGTGCAAAGAGATAAGAAAGAAAAGCGAAGAAGCCCTTGCCTAAGCAAAGCGCGCATAATGAAGGCATCCTGCCCTCGCCTCCTCTTCGCACTTTGGAAAGAGAAGCGAGAAGCCCTCGAAATGAACGCACTTTTCTATCCTGGTGAGCGAGGTCATGAATGCATGGGCGTGGGCAAACAAAAGAACTTGCGGAAAGCGGCAAAAAAAAAAAAAATATCCCACGGAATCAAGAGAAAAGAAAAAACATAAAGAGGAGCTTTTTTTTCTTTCTTTTTCTTTTGCACAGCCCAGTTTGGTCGCGCGTCGCGTGCCGCGCGCAAGGAGATAAGAAAGAAAAGCGGAGAAGCGTGGGCAAACAAAAAAACTTGCGAAAGGCGGGAAAAAAACAAAAAAAAACAAGGAAGCAAGAAAAAAAAACATGGAGAGGAGCATTTTTTTTTGCGCATCGCAGTTTGGTTTGTGAGTCGCGCGCTGCGCGCAAAGAGATAAGAAGTTACGTCGATTTTGCGGGATAAAAGGTCCATTCATTATGCGAATAAATACGGACGCAAAAATTTTACTTCGCGTAATGAACGCCCCCCCCCCAACTTTGCATCGATTTTTTGGAAAAAAAAGTGCGTTCATTCTGCGAGTAAATACGGTACACGCGGGAACAACTCGCCTGTTATGGGAGCCGATATCACGCGCGCAGATCGCAGAAAAAAAGATTGAGGTACACCTAAGCATTCCTTGAGTTGTGAATGCGAAAGCGTGCAAGCCGCTCGTCTGCTCCCTTTTTCGTCTGCTGCGTACTTTTCGTCGCCGGTCGGCGCGTGTGCTCCCCTGGTGACCTTGGACGCTCTGCGCTGATGGACACGCAGCGCCATGGGGTGAGCGGTAGTGGAAACTGACGAGCGCAGCGGCCAATGGGAGCCCCGTCGACGCACGCCAGCCAATGGAACCGAAAGGAACTACCTGCCGTTTTCGCGCTTCAGACTGATGACGTCAGCTCACTCCATGAGACAGTTAATGCTTTTGCATTAAAGGGGTTATGACACGGAAATTAAACGGATAGATTATTCTTGAAATGGAATGCTCATATGCTACTTAGCATATACACCAAGTTACGCGATTTTTAGAGCTCTGGTAACTGCAATATTCAATTTACGAATTTTTATCATTTTCATCTGGCGACCAGGCAACACTGCCTAAGTTAGTCACACCATGGCGTCCATAAACCATGTGACCATGAACGCTCTCTCATTTTAGGCGCCCTCATGATCGCCCAAGCTCTCCTCGCCGCGGGCCGCAGGTACGAACAAAACCGCTCACGCAACTCGGTAACCCGAAAGCTATTCTCGCTCTCGCTCTCGCCCCCAGCCCGTTGACCTCCAACCCTGCATGCGCCTGCGAGATATCCCCGAACGACGGTGACCACGGCGAGTACGTCCGTAACTCGTCGTCGCTGGAGCTGGTCGCCAGCGGGGCGCAGTCAAAATGAACAGCTTCCAACATCTCTTGATAGCAATCACTCATCGCTGCGGCGATCAATGTCGAACACTTTGACAAGGCGAGCGATGCCGCCGACGTAATCGTCACGGACCGCATGCTCGAAACGTGGAAGGTAAACGAGGAAGCTGAGGCTCGAGACGCCAAGAGAGCCAAGTCTGTGAGTGCGTGCAAGGGGACGCCGCGCTGGAGGCTGGCTACGTCACCAGCCCCCAGCTCCGCCCGGATCTGCCCCTCCGAGGGACCCGCATATAAATCGATTTACCCACGAAACTATCGTGCCGTTTTCAAAGCGAATTAGGCAGGATTATAGGAACATACAATGGGTCCTAGCAGTATAGTTATCTCACATTTTATTTGTGGCGTGTCATAACCCCTTTAAAACGTGGGAACCCACTATGAACTCGCTTCTCAGACGTACCACTACCGCAGATCGCACCGTTGATGTGCGATTCGCATTGGACATCGCTCGACGTCCAACGGGAATCGCGGGGTGGGTGATGTTTCAAAATTTTTATGTTACAGATATTTAGCGAAAAAAACGGGATGGGCAATCTCTCGAAAGGGGGCGTCATTACGGAATTTTACGGTAATCAGCATCAAGAGGAGTTCCTACAGAGTTTGCCAAAAAGAAAACAAATATACATATAAGACGCACTGTTGTGTAAGACACACCGCCGAAAATTTTGGAAAAAAAGTGTGTCTTATACACCGGAAAATACGTAAGTCTCTTCGTGCAGAATAGGAGCAAAGGCCTATAGACCCTTTCTGTGTACTCTCGTCCCCAGCCACCTAATAGGCGTATCCGGTATGGGCGACGAAAAAATACTAAAACGTTTCAACCTGTAACTAGTAAAAAAATAAGGGGGAGGCAAAACGATAATGTGTGACGGTTACACTTATATCCTAAGTGTCTTCTACTGGCGTGGCGACGGCAAAACAATGTTTTCGCCCATACTGGAAGTGACGACAATTCAAGATGGCGGCGCCCTTGAAGAAAGGGTCTATAAGGACCTACCTCCGTCGTCGTGACTCATGCCGAGGTTATGGCCCAACATGTGTGTGACGGTACTGGCCACCAGATGAGGTTCGTACACGTTGGTGTCCTACAGGAGAGAAGCAGAGGTGCCATCAGGATCCGGCCACTCGTTTTAATAGATCTCACGTGAAAATAGGCAAATTAGTAATGAATATGGCGCAGTTTCATAAGCTTTTCCGACAAAAAAATGTCCATATGATGTCTACACTCGTGATCGGCATGAAGGTGAGTGTGCAGTCTTTCTTGACTTGATTGCAACTTCCGTTTCTCATATAAAGAATGACTGCTCTATTCTCTGTCGAAAACAGTACGACACATAAGATGAGAGGGGCGTTCAAACTGAAACGAATTTGCGAGTGAATATTGCTGTGACCGGCAATGCTGTCGAGTGCTTGATTTCAACTTCCTTCTACTACACCAACATACTAAAATGTTAAGTAGACAAGCCAGCAAAGTTGTCTAAGATTACTTTTTGTTGAGCTCCTTAAGAGAAGTCCCTCATATCCTATGAGTGAGAGAGAGACTGAGAACACTTTACAGACAGTGCACTGGTCGCTCCAGCTAACTTTCCTGCTCAGCATCACTGGCAGGGCACCGTAAACTGGCAAGTAGTAGTGTGTCGAGAAAAATCGAGGGTGCTCCGTTCTCACCTGGCTGATGCCCACTGCCTTGGCCGTGCACACCGTATCCGGGATGGCCATGCCCACCTCCCGGCTGGGGAAGTGACGCCCCCTGGACATTGCGGAAAGAAACATAAGACCGTGACACGTGTGCTTCATGCCACGCATCAGGAGGCGACGTTGTGTGTACTGACAAAATGATCCCGGCAAATATCAACAGGGACGACGAGTAAAAAGTCGGTATACAATGTTAGTTTCACTCATTTCTTCACTGGTTACCTGTGGTTACCTGCATGGTTACCTGTACACTTCCCGCCCATGGTGTAGCAAGGTAGATATTTGTTTATGGGCAGTAGTAGAGCGTCGGGATAGGAATCTTTAAATTTTGGGTTCGATTCATGTTGGGGGATGCTCAGAATTTCATTTTTTATTCTCAGTTTATCACTATTGCTTCTCAATTACATGTTTTTTTGTATCGATTGTTCCCTGAAAGTGGCGTCACACATATCGTGATGGTTTTACGTAGGGTTTTGTCATGCTTTTCCCGATTATTCCCGGCGTTAACACATTTTGTGTTAAAAATACGCTGACGACTGCTTGACGTGTCAGTCAAGCAGACTCCTTTTGCAGTACATCGTGAAAATAAAAACAAACTAAATATCTGGGAGCTTTGTCAGGACTTCCTACTAAAAAATTTGGTTAGAGGCTCCTACATGTTGCACCATGTTTCTACCTAGCCAGGCAGAGAGCTGCCTAATGTGTAGCTTCCAGTATACATGCAGCACCAGATGCACATGTGTGAACTGCGATGCAGACTTGTTCCGAAAGGCTTTGCCGCTGCATATGATTCCGTGGGAGCCTCATCAGTTGTCGGCAAGCACCAAGTGATGCTGGTGCAAACAAACAGATGTGCGCCCGAAGCGGGGCACAGCAGAACCTAGTGGAGCGGTGCAGAGCAGAGCAGAACAGCACGAAGCGGAGGGGAATCAGGTGAAGGCACTCACGTGAGCAGGTGGGTGGCGTCGACGGCCTGCTTGTACAGGTTCTTGGAAGAGTAGTCGACAAAGTTGAGCAGAGCCTGGCGGATGTCGTTGGTGTGCTCCACTTGGTCCCCCGTGGCCCACGTCTCCAGGTATACAATGGACACACGAGTGTTCACCGTCCGGAAGTACTGCACGGGACACAGCACATGTGTCAGGGGACACATGCTTGTCTAGTGGTTTTAGGGACGTGAAGTAACAGCCACGAAAACGGCACAAAGCAGACAGCACACGTGTCAGGGGACACGTGCTTGTCTAGTGGTTTTAAGGATGTGAAGTAATAGGCACGAAAACGGCACAAAGCAGACGACTGTCCGAAAGTACACAGTACTAGATTGGTATTGAACGTGTGTGGTACTTCTCTGTCACTGTCTGTTTCATTCTGTTTTAGCCCACGGTATTATAGGGCCCAGCTTCCATGACATGAGCGTTACCTAACAAGAGCGTCACGAGAAACGGTGACACTGCCGCTATATTTAGTAAGTACCGCTGATTAATGATCATCAGTAATGATAATTAATTGATTTTAAGGAGAAATATATGTGTCCTGTTGCGCACTCTGTTTCCCTACTTTATCCATACGACTAAGATACATTAGATTTTTGTATTTCTTACTACATTCTATCAACTGGCTCAACTCCAGGTGTTACTAAAGTGACTTAACGGTTCTCATCAGCAGGTAGACATATGCGTATCAGTCTCAAATACTGAGGTAGTTATAAATGAAAACATTGATCACTATAAGTTTCTGTCCCCATTTTGGTTATGTGTTGTTGGTAAACGTTTGGTGATAGAGGAATTACTTTTTTTATCAGTTATACTAACGTAACTTCATACAGTTTTTTCTACCTTGGTAATAATGGACCAGCTCTTTCACAGAATGTACAAGTGCTTGTGGCGTACGAAAGGATAGCCAACATATATGGTAACTAGAACATACTCTGAATGCAGAGCCTTCGCAAAAAACAAGGAGGACAGACCACTTTCGGAAACTCAGACCTGCACTTACCATGTCCACGCAGTTGACGATTTGGATGGCATCACTCATCACTTCCGACTTCGTGCTATTGCGTGCATCGAACTGAAAGCAGAATGTATCATTGTTTCATTGAAAAAGGTACTGCAAGAGCTGCGAAAAAAAAACTGCTCTGCCCAGTGACCAATGCTTTTGTAATGCAAGCTGAGGCTTACAGGCCTTCCTCTCAACAATGCTAGCATCCAAAAGGGGCCCATCAGCCATAAACACCTTGTGCTCACAACTAAAATGGTTTTCTATATTTCTTATGTGTTTGTCTGTGTACATTATTTCTTCTTATTCATAATATTATATAACTTCAAAGAACTGGCAATACAATAAAATTAAATCTGATAAACACCCAATTGTAGAGAACTGAAAATTTATCGAAAGTAAAATCCGATAGACGCCGGATTTCTGATAACAAAAGCAAACTCAAAAAAGCCCCCTTCGAATTTCACCCAAAACAAACATCAAAAACAAGGAACCCTAGCCATAGAACATATTACTGTTGTTCCCTTTCTTAAGAAAAAACTTACAAAAAAGAGCTCTTGCTATACCTCCACACATCACCTTAAGAATGAGCCATTCTACACACCTCATATATAACCTCTGGAATGATTTTCCACCACACGCAACAAAATAATTTCGAAGACACCTAAGCACTTCTCATGAGTTGTGAATGCAAAAGCATTAATGTCGTTCTTCCATTCCCTTAGTTGGTTCGCGGATGACTGGCGTGGACAGCCACGTTTCGCTACTGCCGAGGTTGCGGCCGCCGCCGATATAGATGCTTCAGGCGCCGCCACGTTCCTCGGCGCCAAAAGGAGCAGAAGCGGCCGCAGCGCCGGCAGGGAGTGCGGCAGTGCACCGCGCAGACCGCCCTGGCTCACTGGTGACTGCTGCACTGCTGGGTAAGGCAGTGGCGGGAGTGCGAAGCTCGGCGCGGTGCATGCTGAAATTGTGTGTCCTCTCATCATCGTCATCGCCCTAGCTGCGGGTACCGGTTGACGACGTTAGGCCTCAGAACGTAACCATAGGCCTAATATTAGACTTAATGTCAGGCCAGCGCATACCCGCATCCCCCCCTCCCACTGCACCGCCAGCAGTTCGGCTGGTTCTTTAGTAACGATGATGCCGTTGCTATGGAGCCAGATGACGCGTCGCAGCCAATGGGAATTTAGGTGCCGTTTCGCTCAGCCAATGGAAATTTATGTGCCGTATTTCGCTGCTACAAACGGAATGTTGGTGCAGTTTTTCGCTGCTACAGACAACACCGGCTTCGCTCAATGGGACAGTTAATGCTTTTCCATTAATAATGAGTGGCACTTTGATGGTGCTTACCATGGCTTGGTCCAGCACGAGGGCAAGCTCTATAAATTTGTACACCTCTCGCACATCTCTCTGAAAGAGAAGCAGGCAAGACATCAGTGTCGACAGTTTTGAACCTTAACGAAAAACGTCAACCAAAAGCCGCCCCTGGGGTGGCGTGCCAGCTAACGACCACCAAACACAAGCAACACTGACACACTATAGTTACTGACAGGATGAGAGCAGTAGGGAGAAGTGTCAGTCGTCCCGCCTCCAGCTCGAGTTGCCCGCCTTCGATGGTGCTTCGGCGTTTCATGGGTCTCGTGAGTGCACAGGCAGCCAAAGCATGGTGGAAGGCAACGAGCGCATGCTGGAAGCTGGACATTTAGACGGAATGCCCTGCCATTCTTGTCGGTGAGTTGAACCCATTTATAACTAACTCCGTCAGACAAGCATATTAGTTTGATATATTCTGTAATTCGCTATATTAAAACAGGGCCTAACGCAAAATTTGAGGCCGGGGCTTCGTAATGAACAATTATTTTCTTGACACTACAGTAAACATGCGTTAATGCATTCTTCAGCGAACCATGAAAAACATTTGACCCACGAAAATGTAACCGATAATGCTGTAGGCGGGCTAACAGGTAGAACAAAAAGTAGCTTTTAAACTGTTTATTCTGCGAGGACGTTTACAGAATTGGAGCACCCAGGCGCGTGCGGAAACAAAAATCTTTTGCTATTTTAGCTGACCGCAAAGCCCTTTCGTCTGAGCTCAGATCCACGATCTGCAGAATGGCAATTGTGTCCTTGAAAGAAATGTGATTTCACTCTCGTGAAGCCAAAGTCCAAACAAAGCTGGTAGAACCGTACAAAGATTGCAAAGAAAGCTGCGCAGAGCAGCCGAGCCGAGCCACAGCTAGGATTGCTGGTTGCACGCAAACGTCGCCGCCTATCCAGCCGCGAGTGCCCCATGATCGCTAAAATCTGTACTTTGCACCAAGGAATCATTTCCAGCTTGTCAAAGAGCGACAAAGACGACAAAGACGGTTGTCATTTCCTGTGCGAACAAGGTTAGCACGCAAAAGTCAAACGAAAAAGAGAGCTAACAAAACATAGCAAGCGGTGGTAAGGGAGCACCCGACTGGGTCTCTGAAATTTCGCAACGGGAGAGCACTTGGCTCGGAGAAAAACAAACTTTGAGTGGAGACTGCTCCCAGCAGTGTGTACTGAACTTTACTTTTCTTTTGCTCATTTTTTCTTTTCTTGTGTGTGTGTGTGTGTGTGTTTGTTTTTCTGCACTTTCTGCGGTCGCTCTTTTCATTTGTTGTTTGGGAGGCTTTAACTTTACGCATTCCTTTTTCTTTTCTCTTTTAAAAAAGACGAATATTTTCAATTCTTTTTTTTATATGGGATGGGTGCTTGCACGTTTTTGAAGTTCGCATTTTTTTTAGTTCAAAATAGTCAATAGGTTGTTCGTTCTAAAGGTACTTTTTTACATGCAATTTTGTTCTAAATATTGGGGTGTTCGATATAGAGAATAATTTGCTGCATTTAAGTTTGCTATAAATGGGTTCGACTGTAATATCGAGAGGTGCACTATGTTCCACACTACATTTTGCTCCGCTGCTGAGCAGAGGCGTGCAGCAAGATATACTTGCCTTGTCAGCCCGAGGGTGGATCCTCGTCTGGAAGTTTAGAACGGTGCGATAATCAGGGTGCAGTGGCAAGCGCGTAAATCGACAGACAAGGCAAAATATAGGGTGTCTACAAAGTATCCTGCCACTCTAAAATGAGCCGGAAAAATCGGCGCATGCACATAAAAAGCTGGAACTTTCTCCGAACGTGCACCAAAGTGGTAGGTTTTACCTGATGAAATTTCAAGATGTAGCTCCCTTTCTGTGAAAAATGGGACCGACAAACTTTCCAGGGTCTACGGAGGACGTGTTTGCAAACAACTGAGGTAGCAGTGGTTGTAACTCGTGGCACCATCTCCCGAGACGTGCAGTGAGCAGATGACGCACTTTGTCGCCTGCTCGCTACATCTTTCAGAAGACGACGCCAGAAGTTACACTTACTGCCAGGCTGGTCATCTGTAAACATGTCTGCTGTTGGCATTGGCAAGTTTGTTGGTCTAATTTTCACAGAAAGGGAGCTCCACCTTGAAATTTCTCCAAGTAACATGCACCACCTACCATAAAATCCCACAAGATGTCACCCCCAAAAGATAGCTTGCCCCCTATTTTTGGCTTGATTTACTATATTTTTTAAACACCAAAAGATAGCCCACTCTTAATAATAATACAGTCTAAGCTTGTTATAACAGACCTTGATTTTTAGCAAGATTTCAGTCTGTTGTAAAAGGAGTATGTTGTATGCAGATATGATAGAGGAAAACCAACGAAACTTCACAAATCGGTATGTTATATCCAAATGTCTGTTGTAACCAAGCCTGTTGTAATGAGCTTAGACTGTAGTGTTGGGATCAATGATGGCCTCGGCGTAAATGCGGCTAGTTAGCTACGGCTAGATATAAGCGAACATTGCTAACTGGGAGGTACAGTCATGTTTGCTTCGTTGCCCCTCGCCACCATAACAAGCTTGGAAGGAACACATGACCTAAAAATAGCATTTTTTCAAATTTCCTTGATTGTACACCGAGAGTTATCCCACTCCATATTTTTACATGATTTGCTCTTGATTTTAGGTGAGCTATCTCTTGGGATATTATGATAGATGCACATTCCGTGAAAGTTGGAGCTTTCTATGTGCAGATGTCGATGTTTCCGGACCATTTTAAAGTGCCAGGATTCATTACAGACACTTTATATAAGTAGGAAGGAATCTAGATCTGCTAGAGAACACGGAAGTGCAAAGCAAATGTGGGGGGAGATGCCAATGTGCACTCACCTTGAATCTGGGTGGCACTGGAAGGGTCTTGCGGAAGTGTTTGAACCCCCATTCGTGCATTCGCGAGTTTCCTGCGTTGAGAATCATGAAAGAATCTATAAGGCATATGTAACTATATGTCAGTATATTTGCTTTGTGGATACACAGCAGGGTATGCCAGAATTTTACAAAGGTCGAAATTTCTGGGCCCGGCCTAACTTGGTTCGAGCTTGACAAGTCTTATAAATATAAACACGAGCCTGGGTTTCTTAAACATGAATCAAAGTAAACATAAGCTTAAGCCCGGACTGGCTCAATTTTTTATTTTTTTTTGCACCTCCAACTTTGTTTTTGTCCTAGTGGCATACAAAATAATAAAAAAGTGCAGCCCATTTTTTCTTTTGTAATTGTGTTGTGTGTATGCTTTAGACAGCTGGAAGTTAGTCAGCACCAACGGGCATCTGGTGTCTCAGCTGTAGATGAGAAATTTTGCCAGTGCAGTACCACTGCCAGTCTGCGTGCATCACGCAGTCGTTATAGAAGTTTTTCGTTTCCTTTCGTATTCAGACATGTGAGTTCCGGATCTGGTATGCGGGACGAAAAAATAATAAAACATTTCAACTTGGAATATGCGATAAAATACGGATGAGGCAAAACAAGAATGTGTGACAATCACACATTTTTCGTGAACCCCTTCCAGCGGCGTGGAGAGGTCAAAATGTTGTTTTAACGCATACCAGAAGTGACAACATTCAAGATGGCTGTGCCCTTGTGGAAAAGGTGTCTACATGACTGCATGCCAGTATGATGCTCATCCAGACCGAAACAGGCAGGGGTGGAGATTGAGCCCAGGATTCCTGGGTCCTGCAGCACGAGCTGTGCGCTCAGAACTGCAGTGTGTCAATACCTTCGGCCACCGGTCCCCCCTTTTTATAATAGCCAATTCGTCTCATCAGAACATCATAGCACGATTTGAATGGGTTATTTCAAGATTTATATCCACACAAACAGTTAAATAATAAAACGTTAACTGAAATATTCTCTCGGGCCATGTCACACAGTGCTTGTCTATACAAGAACAACGGACAGCTGGAAAGGCTGACAAACGATGGACTCGCAGATCAAAAAGAAACGAAGAAAGTAAACTGAATATTTGGGAACAAAACAATGGCAAGTCACAATCACGAGCACCCCATTATGTCACCAGAAGAAAACACCCAGTACGTGTGTGTGTGTGTGTTTTTTTTGTTTTTCAACTGTTCAAAAGTCAGATAAGCCACAATTCTATTTTTTTATCTTTTTATGTCGGAGCATGTGACTCCTAGCTTTAATCGATGCTTCCCTGCCCACCTCATACTTGTGTAAAAAATACACAAGGATGAGAAAGTGGATGATACAGGGTGCACTCACAATTCTAACATCTATTGAAAAACAAATCGCTTGTAGTATAGCCGTGGCAAAATGCTGTGCAGGTGTAACCCCTGTTTCAAGAATGCATGTTTTTTTGCCGAAAAGAAAATGAATGTGTCACTTATAAATTGCATACCTTTTGCTTTGATTTAATACTATATGCTATGCAGCTCTCGAGATACCCTATCGGAATACCTTGCCAAAAACTTAGTGTCACTGAACGAAGGAGCACATGGGCAACGGCTACAATGGGTGGTGAGACATCCTGACGGGGTTGTCCTTGTAGCCACGGCATGTTCACGCGTGCAATCATTGAAACACCTGCTTGTCCGACCAATGTATGAAGATCCGCGCAACATAGCTATTTATATAGACCAATCCCGCAGCACATTTTGTGAACTTGTTGCAGTGCATGCCGCGATATCCCGAGAGATGCCCCATCCCCAAAAGATAACCCACCCCTGTTTTTGGCACAATTTGCTATTTCTTTAAGAACACCGAAAGATAGCCCACTTCTAGTAATTGCAGGGCCCTGGCCGGTGACTTTGGCAGAAATGGTGTTACCTAGCCACGGCGGCAGATAAGCAAACATTGCTGACTGGGAAGGAGAGTCGTCTTTGGTCCCTAAAATCACAAGTTTCGGAAGCCAACAAATCTAAAGCTAGCATATTTTTTATTACTTTATTTGATAGCACACCAAAATTTAGCCCACTCCTGATTTTCGCACGATTTGCTTTCGATTTCAGGTGGGCTATCTTTCGGGACACTACGGTAGTTTTGCAAGGATCTGTGGTATCCCAGGGATTGTTTATTCGGCGGCAGAGCTTACGAATAATCCCCTGCCCCCTCGTTATGCACTGTTTTGTATTTGGCTCTGTGATCATATGCTGTCAGCCCTGGATTCAACAAAATCTAGCACCAGAATTAGAAGAAAACTGAGGCCCGACATAATAAGTTGGATATCCCAGCCTCTGCGGCCTTGCCAGTGACTTACCACAAATGTAGGGGTTCTTGTTGACATTGAAGTACTTGTAGATGACATGGGGATGCAACCTCTGTTCCGTTAGAGGAAAAGCGGGCGTTAATGAGGCAAAGGCCACCAAAAGGTGACGAAGGCAGTCGTCCAGAACAGTACTCACCGAAAGGTCACCTCCATAGAAAGGGTGAATGACAAAAGTCTCATTGCGGATGTGGATGATGCCACTGCAAATGCAAAGAGCAATGGGTGCTGATGACAAAAACAGTGCAAGATGTAACAAGAAACAACACAAAATGGTGTATGAACACTGTGCTGGCTCTCATCTGACATTTTATTGATTTCTGATTAGAGAAAAAAAAAAGCAAACAGAAGGAAAAACATGAAGTAACGTACCTAACTAGGTAAGTCTAGCTCACTTGCAGAGGAAGTGAAATTTCTGCTTTGGCAGAATTACAAATACAATGTGAAGTCATATACAGCCAGGGTAAATAGCCTTTAACCAAATAAAAAAGTGTGTACAGGTTATGGCAGAAAAGGCTCTCGAAGACTGCCAAGATATTGGGTGCTTTTAAGTACTGCTCTATAAATTGTCCGACGCACGGAATATTTTATAACATATTAGAAAGTTGTACTTCGGCAATAGATTTATTATGCACCCATTTCATCAATGTTAGCATTGCCTTGATACTACGCCTACATTGGTGTGCCCACTCCGTAGACATGAAGTCTGTTTGGCTTGTCACCTTTTATTTTGGGAACACATTATTTTTTTTTTTACTGAAGTATCTTAAGGCCCTATCCTTCAAAAAGGAAAACCACAAGAACAAAAATATAACACAACAGCATAAAGAAAACAGTAAGACACATATTTGAAGAAACCGGAGATGATGGATGAAGAATATTGGTTTTGAATGATACACTATTTGATATTCGCTTCAAGATGAACCGTGATATCCTTATTTTTCGAACTGTTGATTGCGGCAGGTTAGCCGCGTTGAGCGCGCTTCTTACCGTGCACGGGTGCACTGCAGGGAAGCAACACCCGCAAGAGAGCTCCGTGGGTGTTGCTTCTCCGCAGTTCACCGGTGCTCGGAAAGAAGCGCGCTCAAAGGAGCTAGCCTGCCGCAATCAACATTTTAAAAAGTACAAATATTGCAGTCGCGTTTACACTAGAAAAGCACACTTTCAAAGCGGGATAGTGCACGAGCGTGCCTGGTGAATTTAAAGAAATGTAAACTTTATAAATATTGATACCTGCATTTCAGTAAAACTTTTAAAATTAAACTGTGGCTATTATGCAAGAGTTAATGTTAGGCAGAAATTCCCTGACAATCTGCATTCACCATTCAAGATCTTTTTTCTTTTTTTTTAGATTTGAGATTGAAGAAAGTATATTTGCATACAGCAAGATTTATAAATCCTTCGATTAGGTATAGTTGGACATGTCAATTGGATGAATTTTATGTCAAATTCATTGATCCTTGTTATCCTAAAGTAGGCATTTGACTTTCTGAGGCCACAGTTCATAAATATAGGAAATTTAAATTAACTTAGCCTAAAATAGACAAGTGGAAGCTTGGGAACAACCTTCACGAGTTCAGCAGGGTTGTCGTTTAAGCATGGTGCAACAGCAGTCAAGCGCTTGGAGAAACTATTCAATGTTTGATTCGAAAGTCATCGGCTAAGACCACTATTCGCTTTAATTCGCTTCAAACTCAAAGTCCACTATTCGCGTATGCCTAAAAAATAACAATGGAAACATTGCTCAATAATGACTAGAGTGCACAAAAAAATTCAGGGTCAGTCTAAGTGATGATGTTGTCAGTGAGGTCTTTCCATCACATTGCTGCCTATGTGTACTATATACTTTTTGTGAAAAAGAGCAAGAAAAACAAAACAAAAATATGATGGTAAAATTTGAGCACGAATGGCATTCCGTGAAGACACCTTAAAGGGTAACTGCAAAGAAAAAAAAGTGTATTTTTAAACAGCTTAATTGGGACAAGCATGTCACAAAACAATTTTTCCGCCAAAAACAAAATGTTTTACAGCAATATTCATTGCGCGAGACTGATTTTAGTTTGCGGCTATTTTGTCCGTTTTAAATCACGGGCCACAAAGTTGGTATTATACGTCACGTAGTGCGTCGAAAGAGCGGGAGTTTCAAATATGGAAAAGTTGTGACTCCGACTAAATTACTTCCTGTGGCGTAAATATTGCTAGAAAAAAATTGTTTTTTCGCGGAAGATTTGTTTTGTGACATGCTTGTCCCAATTAGGCTGTTTAAAAAAACATTTTTTTTTTTCTTTGCAGTTATCCTTTAATGGTAACTCACAGACTACCTCATCCATCCCACCAAGGAAGATTTGTTCTTCAAAAGAATAGTGTCAAGCATTTTTTGCATCTTGGACCATCAGAAGTCTGCAGAGATGCTTGCATCTCTGCGGACTTCTCAGAAATGCTTGCAGAAATGCTCTGCAGAGATGCTTACAGAGGTGCTTGCATCTCTGCAGGCTTTCTGTGGGAGTGGCTGCAAACTATGGCAGCCATTTCTCGCATCTGGTGCCATAAGCAGGTCTGCAGGATGCTTGCATCTCTGCAGACTTCTCAAAGATGCTTGCAAAGGTGCTTGCATCTCTGCAGGCTTCTTATGGGAGTGACTGCAAGCTATGGCAGCCATTTTTTGCATCTCGTGCCATAAGCAGGTCTGCAGGCTCCCCGGTGGGGGCGCACCTGATCCCGCTGCAGGTACGGAAGGCAGCTACGGCGCCCGGGTAGTCCTTGATGGTGCCGTGGTAGTAGCAGTGCTCCACCTCCTGGCTCGACAGCTGCCAGATGCCGTCCGGGTGCAGGTGCTTCTGCAGCATCTTCGGGGCCAGCAGGTAGCTGCAAGGGAGAGCACGGCAGTGTAGAGCACCATTGCGAGTTATCACAGACGATGAGTTCTCGAACTGGGTTCCCCAGAGAACCCTAGGGGGTCCCCAGATTACCCTCGGCGGTTCCTCCGATATTCCTCGGGGGGTCCCCTAGATTACTTTCTTTTTTTTTTTTGTAATTACACTTTTTTAGGTTTGTCTCTTTGTGCTTTGTTTTATGCTTGCAGCATTACAACAGATGAAGGTGGTTATAGCCGCATCGTTCCAACTGTCTCACAGATCTTCCTCCTCTCTGCTTGATGAATCAGCTGTGCATTGAATACTTTTATGCCGTTGGGGGGGCAGAGGGGGGGCCAGGGAGGGGCGACTGCTTTTCCTAAGCCCCCCAAGGTAAACTTTTTTTAATGAAAAATGAATACCAGCCAAAAGTTTAGTTTTTGGTGACAGCAAATATTGGGTCGACAAAATAGATCTGGGCAACATTTCGGCCGTAACATCATATCATAGCAGACCACCCCCCCCTTCCCCCTCCCCCTCCCCCTCCCCCCCACTTCCCACCACCACCAACCAAATGCCAACTGTTCCCTCCGAGACAGACCCATAAATGCAGTGATAGTAAGCAGATACTCACTCATTGAGCTCAAGTTCCAGCCGGAACTTGTAATGAAATGCCTTGATGAGCAGCGATGTTTGATGAAAATGCTTGTTTGTCTGTGGAGAAGGCAAACCACATGCGAGATTTAATGCATGCACCTCTCAGGCTGCATTCATTCGCAAAGGTGCACCAGGTACCACTATTTCACCACAGCTGTGTGCATTGCCTGTTAGTGCAAAAACATTGCCTGATAAATGGTATTCTCCTATACCAAAGCAGCAGGATGTCTGCATTACTAAAGAACAACCGCATATAACTGTACCCAACCCCGATTACCAGCAAAAAAGTTGAAAAGAGGGGAGGATAATGTAGTGCTAATGCCATTCTGGGAGAACAAAGACAGCATCCTGGATTCAAAACTAGATCTCGAAATGCAGTGACAGCCTGGAGATTTTTTTTAAAAATACCCTTGGGGTTGGCAAAACACAAGACTGCAAAACAATAATTATGTTCTCTTAAGGAAAATACAGCATATGGTATTAACCCGACTTTTCAAAAGCATCTAACACAGAGCTTAAACTATGAAGCAGTCTGCACAGTAGAACAGGGAATATAGGTAAAAAGAACCACCTTGATACTCTGTATAAAGTCTAGTTACATATGAAATATGCATAGTGGGCTTTTCCCGCTAAATTTAGCGGATGGTTGTCATGTGATGACATCTGTATGCCGGATGTCACATGACATTATCGGCATGTCACGGGATATCAGCATGTCACGTGATATCAGCGTGTCACGCGATATGAGCGTGTCTCACGATATCAGCGTGCCACATGATTTCAGCGTGCCATGTGATGTCACGGTGTCACATTATAATGTCCCACGACGTCCCATTACATGACACAATGAGGTTACAGTGTCACACGTCACCGTGACATTACATGTGGTGACAGTGTCACGTGACACCATAGTAAAACAGTGATGTCACATGACACCTTCATTAATCGGTATGTAGCATTAAGGTGCCTAGTAATACGATCAGGTAATGTGATCGTGTGACTCTGGTGGATTACATGACACCTATAGTGTTCAGATGATTGCATGACTAAAGCATCTATGATCATGTAATTATACTTTACATGTAACTATAGCTTACATCATTATGTAGCCTATAGGAATTATGTGATCATGTGACATCATGTCACCGCTCCAGGCATTGGGGTGACAATTATCATGATATCATTCTTAACATTTTGCGATGCTCCAGACTTAGAAACCAGCCCACAGCGGCTATCTCCGTACAGCAACATAGAGAGAAGAGTCCGTGCCTTGTTTGCGGTGGCGTCCCTGGTGGAGATGCCGAGCTTTTCGTGGTGCCGAACCTGGACGGGGTAGATGACCTCATAGATGCGGCTGGGGATGCTGGCAATGAGCCGCTCGTTCTCAGGGTACCGCTTGAGACGGTCCACCACTGTGGACGAGAGGGAGGACGGGATGCTTGGTGCCAGCACATGGAGGAGGCGGCGGTAGGGACTCTCGTCCCTAAAGGGACACTGACATGGTATTTATGCCCACCAAGGTTTTTATTTCTGTGTGACATATGAGAGCCCAGCTACCTAAAACACAATTTGCAGCTCAAAATTCTTTTTTTTTCCTCCCGAAAACCGGCGTTTGAGTCGCACTCACTCTCTTCTTTCTGGTCACGTGCCATTCAGACACACGTACGAAATACAATCAAAGTCATGGGTCACCAAAAACACACACTCAATAATAAATAAAAAATATATATATACATATATATAAAATCCATTTCTTGTAGCTTTTAAAAAACCGCAAAAGCTGAAAAGCTACATTGACTGAAAAAAAAAAAGTTGCACAGAGTATTGGAAGAACATGCACCGCTTAATTCTCACCATGGCATCGTATCGCAGAAGTTGCGGGCTGGGCGGCTGGACGAAGCGAATTAAGCAATGGCGGCAGACGACAGGTGTGGGACCTCTACCTCAGAACTATCGTTTGCGGTACAGACGAATCTGTCTAGCTTCGAAAGTGAAATTTTTACTGATCAAAACAATCAGGATTTATTCCGTACGACACGGCAGACCACCAAGCTGATTTGCACAAAGACGTCGCTCGTCTTACGAACACGAATTGGTAAGAGCTTGAAAAACGTCCAAACATCAAGCACTTCATGCTTGATGTTTGCATTTTTTGTGCGACGTGTGACGGGTATGTTTTTCGTATGCTTCGCACAACCAATAAAACAAAGAAAAACACGGTCAGGCGTAACCACATGACTTCCGGCAACTCTCTCCTCCTCTACATTTCTCCCTCCTCCCCCATGTCGCAGCCATTATCTCCGGGCTCATGTTTCGGTTTCGGTTTCGAGCAGTTGCGTTTTTTTACTTTATTAAAAATATATGTGATGCTGTAGCAAAATATTGATTGGGTAGTCTTCTGCCACCAAACTAAATCGCCTGACAAAAAATTTAAAAAATTATTTTGGGGGGTGTCAGTGTCCCTTTAATGACTCAAGTATGACCCTTGAGTCATTGATGACATGCCATCTTCCACTTGCACACATCAAAGGAAGCACGTGGTAGCATAAGCCACCTTTGAAAGTTGCCCTTTTTCACTAAACGCCCCAACGAGTGCCAAACGTTTTTACGCTCACTCTGAGCTCCTGACAGATATTTCTTGTCATTGAACGTTAAGATCCCAAAAGTGAGTCATGATTGTGACGTTCCAAGCAGTGGCACAGCCAGTTTTCAGTATTCAGGGGAGCTTCAGCCCCCCTGAGATTTAGCTGACCCTATATTATACAGAAGCATTTGACCCCCCATCCCCCCTACACCCCAAGTTATGAACATCCCAGGCACCTCAGCCCCCACAAAAAAAATTCCTGGCTATGCCACTGGTTCCAAGGTATGTAATGTGACATTTTGACTACATAGCAGCGTATTCTAGGGGCTGCACATAGAGAACTTGCAGTGTAGGTGTGTCACTAGCATAGTGACGTACTGGAAGGTATGTGTGTGTGCATGCAGCTTTGAAGGGTACTTCAGTAAAACAAACGCTCATGCAAAATAAGATCCCTCCACAATAACTTTACTAGTCCATACTCTACGTGGCAGAAAGGTATAATCCCTACCTGTAAAAGCTTTACTAATTGAGGAAGCAAACTTAAGGATTGAGAACTTTTCACTGACAGTGAAAGGAATTCAGAAAAATATGATTTTCTGTAGCAAGTCCACAAACCGCCGCTTCAACCTCACAATTCAGCCCCTAAAAAACAATACATTTTCCGACAGAGACCCATGTGCTGATGCATGATGCTGAGAGAAAAAAAAACTATATTTTCTCATCAGATGGGTTTGCTAGTTTTTTTAGATAGCCCTCAAGATGTTTAGGTAGGTATAGCACTGTACAGAAGCCCCCTCCCAAGTTACACAGAACAACAACCCCAAGGCCATGTGCAACTAGGGCGGACATCTTGCACCAGTCATTGTCTGTTATTTCCTAGTACCACAAAAGCAACATCCCCTCATCTGATACACTATTCAGTGAATTTTGGGCCAAGAAAGGTATTCAGAGGTCTAATATATATTCAGCAATTTTATGGGGTGTGCTATCTAAATGCAAGCTACCATAGAAATGAGCCACACCACTGTGCTACTTTTGGGGTCGTGTGCCTTCAAGGAAGTTTAAAATCTTTCTTAAGTGCTGCATTCGTTTAAAAAAGAATTCTTGTTACTTCTGTGGGGGAAGCACAATAATATATATCTATGAAGAATTTTATAGGGTTCAGCACATCACCCCAAACATAGCCTTTAAAAGGTTGCACATGGTTGCACATGATGAACGTGAGTATACACCGACACGCTGTTTACAAACAAGCCCGCGTTTGCCCACACCAGGTGTGGGCACTGCGCGTGCGCAGAAACAAAATTCACGTGAAGTGAAGCGTCTGCGCATGCGCAGTGCCGTCAACAGCGCCACCGCAGCCGCGTGACGTCAGGGCCGTGTGTTGGTCTATAGAGTTTGTATAAATTTTCTATGCAGAAACTAATACATTGAGACAAAAGTGAATTTTCAGCTCTAATGCATGATCATGAACTTCTAGCATCTCGTGGTAATTCTGAAAGCTGAAGCATCATTGGCAGTTGCTGTCAACATAGATTGAACGTTGACAACATCCAGTGACCCTACCTGCATCAGCCACAATAAGAGAAAATACCAGTTGCCAAGTAGCATGGAGAAGAATCCATCACTCACCCAGCAGCCTGCTGTTGTCTGGAAGCTCATCAAAGGCCGAGTCTGCCTCTGCAAGGAATGCAGGTTACAGTCAATACAGCACTTGTAGAAAACCTCCACAAAATGCTGTCACTTCAGTGAGCAAGGCAGGGAGCAGAGAAACTTTTCTTTTTTCCTCCATACTCCACCTGGTACTGCTAACATAGTCAGTTTGCTCAGATATTGTTTCATTACAAACTTTGCAGCAAACAGATGAACAAGGAATGTTAGGTAGTACATACAGTATAGTACCGAGACAGTGCCCACCCAAAATTTTGAGATAATCTTGAAGAACTGGGGGATGGGTGACAATTAGGTCCAAGAGAAAACATGCACAAAAGGCACAAGGTAGGGCGGGCTTTGCCACTTAGCACCAGTGCATGTGCATTAAGTTTCATTGCATTAGGAGTGGCATAACATAACAAAACACCCTATTCGCAATAACCTGCACGCTCGAAGAGGCAACTGGTGTGGAGAAAGCATCTGGTTTAATGGTTTAAATAGTAGTTGCATTCAAAAGTCGTGGGGAGGATATGTCATTTGCTTATTTTTTTAAATGTTTCACAAGTACCAAAAGGGGTGCTTATTGGAACATCGGCGGATGCTCAGTATTTTACGGTACTAATGAGGACTCTAAAAGAAAATTGAAGTTGCATCATTTATTTTTTCCAACTACAATGTTCTGTCTGAATATCTGTGAAAAACTAAAGAAATGATGGCAATTCTGTTTTTCAAGAAAATATATACTGTAAACGACTTAATTGTCGCGGGCTCAAATTTTCGCGAATCGGGCCAAAGGTGAAAATTTTAAATTATTCGCGGGTTCTAATTTTCGCGAATCGAGTGTAGCTTCAGTAGCGTTCACATATTGCCCGAATTGTTCGTGGGACGTAATTTTCGCAAATTGTAGGTGATTCGCGAAATTCGCGAAAATTAGGTCCTCGCGAAAATTTAGTCGTTTACAGTATACGTTTTTAATGTTTTGGTTTAGTACATTATTTATGTTTCTGTACTTACTAAACAATACTCTAGATAAGCAGCTACAGTTGAAGTGAAATATCAAAGGCATTTTGTTTGGCTTCCTATTTTATGAACAAAATGTTTAATTAAGCTGTAACATTTAACAAACAAACAGCACAGAAAGGTACAATGTCTGGTTGCTCAATTAGGCTAGTATGAGAATTGTCATCTTTACTGCCATGGGTTACTGTGGTCTTCTAAAAAATTTAAAAAAAGCCCTTCAGCAAGCAGAAGCTGCTACTCCGTATCAATTCAAGTCAATATTTTGTTTTTTCTTAGCCTATTTCATCTAATATCAAAATTCAAATGATTAGTTCATTCTTCCACGGTAGAGATCGCTGTTAGTGGACTAGCCATACATTGAATTGAATGTTGCACAGAAACTATAAAACATTTAAAGAACAAGAACTAAGCAAATGTATATTACAATTTAGAAATCTGGAATCTATTCTGTGCAGAAGACAATCATGAAAACGTTTGACAAAAGTTGCTGGTGCCTTTAAATGTCAGCTGATCATAAAACAGAAAGGAAGAAACCAGAAACCCCCAAGCACACTGTTTCCTCATGTACAAAATAAAATAAATGGCTTTTTGGTTTTACTTTTATGAATATCTGACTTACTCAGAAATAAAACTAAACAAGCTTGAATAATAGTTATAAAAAAATTTTTTTTAACATCTAGACGACAGGGAGGCAATCACTCTGAAACTCTTCCATGTGGAGTAAGCATGCACTAAACATATGTTTAAAAGGAAGGCTATAATGCAGGAACAATAGGTGAATTCCAGTGTCATACAAACATATCGAAGTCAAAACTTCCATATCTATAGCGAAGCCGTTCCAACTTCATGTGATGCTGTAGTTAATAGCCCTCACACATAGCCCTATGTTGCCTAACAAACAAAGTGTGTCCCGGATAAAGCTCGAAGTTTCAAAAATGTCTTCTTGAACAGATGGGTCTCAAGGACGAATACAGCTTCATCATGGTCTCCTGTGTGTATACAAATTTTGAGTGCCCCGTGTTCATGCTTTACCTAAAATAATGTAGTACCATTCCTGGCATTCCACATAGATCCACTCTATAACAGCATACATTAAAAAAAAAAAAAAAAGATGGTTATGTAGAATTCACATTATGCTCTTGACATATACTTTATTACCAACAGCCTGCAGATGTTCATCATGAAACAAAAGAAAATAAGGCAGTTGTCCCTTCGCAATGTTGTTGCACATGTAGCTGACAAATATTTCTGTCATGGTACCAGCATGTCTCTGTTCACACAGGTACTACTAACTCTGCAATTTAGCACTCCTGATATTACCCAAATATATTATTGCTCTGGTCAGAGTCGGGCACAGAGAAGGTCGATTCTCAAGTTTTTCTGCTCTGTATAATGCCAACTGACCATTAAACTTAACATTTGAAAGAAAAAAAAAAAGTTGATGATGGAATGTCTTACTTTTGATGGGGTGAATTATGAGATAGCCTTCATAAGCAAACCAGCTTTCTTTCAAAGCAAAATGATCCATCAGCACAAGTGTGAGCCACTGCCACTCTGAGCCATGATGAGCAAAATAAATTGTACATGGTACCCATATGCTTGCACCATGCATATACATACACACAAATATTTGCCAAATGTCAGGAAATCAGTTTCATGGATGAATCTGCTCATAATTTTGAAAGTTTTTCATGTGACTCCATGAGCAGTTAACAACACTTTCAAGTCATTTGGAGGAAAAGTGTAGCTTAATCAGGCACGTATCCAGGGGGGAGGCCCATGGGGCCCGGGCCCCCCCTCCCCCCCCACCCCCAAAATCTTCCATTTTGCTGGGACCTCCTCTCCCCCCCCCCCCTCATACAGCATTTTGTCATGGGCGGGCCCCCCCCCCCCCCCCCCCCCGAAACAAAATCCTGGCTACGTGCCTGAGCTTAATTATGCTCTTCATCAAGCGATTGCTTGTTGCGTCCAGCATATAATACCTGGTGCAACATATATCTCGATTTCTTGTAAGCCACATTGCAATGTGTAACTTTTGTACCTTCTGCTTTGTTTAAAAAAAGGTGAGGTTCCAGGACGGTCTCAAGCATTAGCCTCTCGATCAGTAGCGAGGTAGTTTCGATTCTCAAGTAATGTTTTCTCCCCTTACCTAACTTGCCATCACATGCAACACTGCCTTGGAATTTCGACAAAGAGCATCCACGGTGAAGGTTACGTTCCCAACATCCTGGTGAACTCAAGCATTAATTTCTCGGTAGCATTAATACATTTTGTTCTCCAACATATTTTCTCTTTTTTCCTATCCTTCCATCACAGACAAAACTCTCTTTAAATTGGACAAAAAGCTGAATGGCTATGCTGCTGACCCAAGCTTTTGAAAACTTCAAACTGCGTCAAGACTCGTTGTTTTGTTTACACGTCTTCATTCTTTTCGCATTATACACGGTTCGACAAGGGAGCGCGCAGACTGCCCCCTACTTCGTACCCAGCTGCGTATCGACGGGGCGCTCGCTGGCACAGTGCCAGGCACTGACAGGAGAACTGTCGTCGCGGCCTTGCGGCTTTTTGCTCACGCTTCCAATCACCCCTCGCAGGCTCAGAGCGCAGGCATTCGAACGGCGCTCCGCGCCCCCAATCACGCGAGTCGTGCCGAAATCGACCGCGGACATCCAATAACCCCCTACGAAAGAGGAGAACAGAAGAAACAAAAAAGGAACGAATTCCCGTCCAATCAGTCGCACCAGGTCGGTCGACTCTCCTAGCAACATGCTAACTGAATAGTTTGTAGCTGTTCGCTCGATCTGGTCGCTACTTGGCGCAGGCTCGGCTGCGATCTTGCACCTTCCGTCGCCCATTCATCCTCTCTCTGATGAGAGCGAAAGCTGCGAGCGCGAGCTGATAACTACTGAAATCGGTGGCGTCGGGGCTACAATTCCCCGTTGTGCTCGCGCAGCTGTGCGGGAGCATGAGGATCGGACTCGCGTTCGCAGCATCGCCAGCATCGCAGCCGGGGAGGGAGGGTCGGAGATTTTGCTTCTTTTTGCGGGAAGGCTTCGGGAAAGCCAAAGCGACACAAGGAGTTTCCTTCTTTCCCAAAAGAACGAGCCCGCCAAGTTTCCCAGGCCCTTGTGGTGAGGCACGGGAGCGCAAACCGCGGCGGCGGCGGACGCAGCGGCAGCGAGGCCCGGAGGCCCGGGAGCTCCCGGTCCCGCAAGGATGCTCACCCCTTTTCCGCTTGGCTCGGCTCACGGGCTCGGCGAGCAGCGGGAGAGCCGCGTGCACGAGCAGCAGCAGCGCCAAGCAGAGCCGACCGCGCATCGTCTACGCTGCATCGTCCCGCTCCTTCGTCTCCATGGGGAACCCTGAAGGGCACGGGCGCCGCACTCCCGCTCAAGATGGCCGCCCGCGCGGGGGTCCCGACGAACCCCGAGCTGCTCCGTGGCCCTCGGCGTATAACCCCGAAGCGGCGGCTCTCAGCGGGGTCTGGGCCCCTTCGTCGGGCGGCTGTCGCTGCTGCGCTGCATGGTGGTGGAGCCCCCCGCCTGGGCGCGTCGACACACGGTGGGGCAGGCACGGGCCGACACCTCCTTTGCCACGAGCTCGGCTGCTGCGGCCCCCCAGAGTCCGCTACCCCTGCAGATGTCGCCCCGCGGCGCGGAGGGCTCGCAGTCGGTCAGATCGATCACCGCACGTCATCGGGAGCGGGTTGCCCCCCCCTCCCCATCCCGATGCCCCCCCAACCCGTATCCGCTCGTCACGTGAGCGCTCATTCCCCTCCCCTGCTCTCTGGGGCTCGCGCCTGGGGTCGGCAGTGGACTCGAGCCCCGCGCGCTTCCCGAGCGGGAGGATACCTTTCCGGCCTTTCAGAGTGGGTCGACTTGTGGTTGTTGAGCGTGGTCGCGTGCAAGGCCGGGGATCGCGGATCGCTGAAGCGCGCGCTTGGCGTCGCGGACTCGTGGAGTCAGCAGGGCCGCAGGGAGGGCCCGTGTTGGCCCGCAGCGCCAGATTACACGGTAGAGGATTAGACGATCGTGTGCGCTCGGCTTGCGCCAGGCCGGCTCGCGGAGATTGGGGAAAGGCTGCGCTCGCCGCACCGTCACAAACTTTAGGGATAGGGTGCGGGGGGATCCTTTCTTTGAGCGCTGCTTATGTAATGGAAATAACGCGCAGCTGTCGCAGCATGTTTAGAGACGCTCTCTCCCTGACTTTAACATATTCGGCAAAAGGTATACTCTCTCATATATATATATATATATATATATATATATATATATATATATATATATATATATATATATATATCGTGCTGTTACCTGGGATAAAAAGAAGGCACTCGAGAGAAATATGTTCAAAAAATATTTGCCCGATGGTCGTCCAAGGTTAGATCACTTTTTTGGCGACCTTGGACGACCTAAGGGCAAATATTTTTTTGAATATAGATGGGTGATTTCATCTCAAATCGTGCAGGCAAAAAGGGTAATTTTTTTTTTTTAATTTCGCTGAAAAAAAAAATATATATGTTATGGCGCCGTCTCTAAAAACGCAATCGCCACAAACCGCAAGTTCGTCGGAATTTTTGTTCTCGACTTACGAATTTTAAAAGAGGCCGTGGCGGAAAACAGTGTTTTTCACATCCGTCGTGGGTCGGATGTTTCGCTCAATCTCCTGCCGTGGATGTTCAGTCCACATCATTTTAACTTTTTTCAAGCACTCTGTGGGTACAGTTAAAAGGCTCTAATGCTATTAAATCGTTTTAGGCGCTTTTCTTTTTTTCTGTAAAAATGTCAAAAACGCCTCCTCGGTTAATTGTTGGTGAACTTTGACAATGAAATACTGACGATCTACTTTGGTTACATCGATGTTTTTTATGTCTATGGAGAGCCCAAAACACGCTCTTTATATATATTATAAGATCACTCAGTTGTAGAAAATTTGCTTTGCGGTACGTTTACATTAATTTTATGCTAAAACCAAAAAGTATCAATTTTGAGGTCAATTTTCTCAACAAAAAAAACAAAAAAAACTTTTTTTTTTATTTTTTTTTATTTTTTGTTAAAATGTAGATCTGATAGTTGTCTACTCGAAAAGCAAGTCGAGAAAGTGTGTATTTTGTTCGTATTTTCTATATTCAAGCCTCAATATCGGAAAAAAAGTCTTTGTTTTGCAAGATCGAAGTCAGACATCGCGACCCGTGCGTTTCTATGAATTACGAAAAAGTTTTCTTGCATTTTTGTTTGCGTTTTGTAATCAATTATAAACGCAATTTGTGGTATATATATCGTAGTACGTATACGTTCGCGCATCATGGCGTGTGCACAACCGGTTTGGTTACCATGACAACGTGGACGCTCATCCCCCAAATACCCAAACTAACCTCTCGGTCCGCAGCCTTGCGCCAGCTGGACGACGTGCACCATCTACAGGGTGTCCCCGAAAAAAAATTTACAGGTTTTTTTCACCGCAAAAATAAACTACGCTTCGCCGAATGCTCATTCTCCGCGTCCGAACCAGATGCCAATGAAAGTTTCAGCGCACGAACCGATATTTTATTCAAAAGTTATCAGTGATTTCCTGAAAATTTCAATGGGAAAATGGTGACCGACGGAACTCTAGAATACACGGAGCTCTACGGCGTCAGAACCCAAAAACGGGCGAACATGGGCCCTTTCCCATTGAAATTTTCAGAAAATAACTTTTGAATAAATTATCATTTCATGGTGAAACTTTGGTATCTGGTTCGGACCTCTAACGCTACCTTTGGGCGGAGAATGAGTGTTCGGCGATGCATAGTTTATTTTTGCTGTGAAAAAGCTAGAAATATTTTTTTGGGGGGACACGTCCTGTGCAGTTACCTCAAGCCAATACTCTTTGTGGTGCATGCTGCTGTTGTAGAGTAGGATGATACTTCATAAACAACGTGTTCTTCGCTCCCCGAATTTGAACGTAAGTTGAACAAATTTGAGCGTAAATGCACTCCATGAATAAAACTTAGAGATAAAGGTCGCTGCCATTCTTTCTTTTTCTCTTTTTGTTGATTTAGTGGAATTTGCTTTCACGAATCACTTCATGCTAATTATATCGAAGATTATGTTAGTTATTTTTTGCGAACCCGGGTGTCGAACCGTAACTGGGATCCTGCAAGAACGACGGTCGCTTCCCGCAATGCTTAGATAGAAAATGGCGTACCACTGAGATTCACACGATTACCAGCGACCTCCGCGCTTCCCCGTGCCCCGTTGTTCGGCAGCACCATGAGTTGCAGAGTGAATTTTACGACAGTATGAAATGCGGGACATTTTGAAGATTTGGGGATTTCTCGCGGGACGCGGGACACGAGCCCTCAATGTGGGACAGTCCCGCGAGTCGCGGGATGGGTGGTCACCCTATCTGAAATTCTGTGTCTTCTTCACGAGGGACACGTTGGCATTGATAAGACTCAGCTGGGCGCGAGCTAAAGACACAATGTGGTGGCCAGGAATGACGAAAGAAATTGAAGAAAGAGTTAAGAGCTGTCACAGTTGCATCGAGGCATTAAGGAACAGAAAGATGCTGCTAAAACCAACCGAATTCCCTGAGAGACCTTGGCAACGGGTGGCCACGAATTTATTCTACCAGAAGGGACAGTGGTGGTTGATTGCGACTGACTATTTCTCCAGATACCCAGAAATCGCTCGCCTGGAGAACATAACCGCACAGGTCGTGGTGACACACTGCAAGTATATTTTCGCTCGACACGGAATTCCAGAAGTTGTCGTTTCGTACTATGGCCCACAGGTTGAGGGAGCACCGATACAAAGTCCGTTAAAATTGTTAAAATGCACCAGGCACTGTGCTTTCTCTCGTATTGCAGCACAGTCACTCTCGGTAAGGTCCGAAAGCCTATCTACTTTTGGAAGATCAAAAATCACCGCGTAAATGTGCACTTTGTATTTTAAGAAATCAATTCGGTTCCCAAGGTCTGCAAAATGGTCTACAAAATCGCTAGCATCTGATTTGGGTAGAAAAGAGTGACAGCCAACAAGGTATACAGTTCAAGGCGTCTAACGCCGGTATTTCCAACCAAAACGCACCCCATACGTCTCAAGGTCGTTTCGCCTAAATGAATAAAATGTAGACTTGAATGCTATAAGAACACCATCCCCGCATTTGACCGATTCATTATAATTCCTGTCTGTTCTACAAACAGACAATTGACCCGAGAGCAGGGGGCACCTGTGAAAGCAGGTGTTTGGTGAGTGGCGTCACCACGGACCCCGAGCCATGCGGGCTTGCCCGCCCACGTCTGGCTGTGCGTGGCTTTCCCGTGTCTGGGGAAAAGGGCATCCTGGTGGTTGAGCCGAGCCCGGGGTAGGTTTGGACCCTTCGGGGCCCCCCGGGCGAGGCAATACACCACTTCGGCCCCCGCTTCTCATAGACGGGAGTCCTGGTAAGGCCCGGCCAGGATGATTCAGTCTAGTCGCCACTCCTTCTACTGTCCCCTCCCTTCTTTCACCTTTATCTTCTCCGTCTTTTCACTCTTCTCATTTCTCTTCTTTCATTTTCAACTCCTTTGGCGGCAAGGGCTAACCTTGGGTGGTGACAGATACTCTCGTCCAGATCCACACTTGGTTATAGTTTCTGGGTAGCGCTAATAGAGTAATGCTTCCAGCAAAGCCATATTTGTTATGGGGTGTTACCTATTCCCTCGTTGGGCTCCGTGGTGGGCGGCGCGCCACAGATTCCGAACACCCTTTGCCTTTTTATGGCGCTCCTCTCTTCAAAACCCCGAGCAGAGCGACCCCCCAAAAGGGTTCGCCCCGCTCCCCCTACTTTTGCAAAAGCCAAAGAACCCGACACCTTTTCACGCTTTCTTGTACTTCATGCTGCAAACGACAGTCTACCGTTGTCAAAGATGTCACCTTTCCTTGTCTCTAAGGTCCTAGAGCAGACGATCGGAAAGAATTACAAGGCAAAACAACTTGCTGGGGACCTCCTCGTTGAGGTAGAAAATAAAACTCAAAGCACAGCATTACTCAAGTTGACAAGCTTAGGCGAACACCAAGTTTCTGTAACCCCGCACCGTACTTTGAATACTGTCCGCGGCGTCATCTCTGAGGACGACCTCCTTCAGTGTACTGAAGAGGAAATCCTTGAAGGTCTGCGTCGGTGTGCTGTTGTAGCCGTGCGGCGAATCACCCTACGACGAGACGGACAGGAGATACCAACCCGACACCTAGTCCTGACTTTTGAATTCCCCTCTCTGCCTTCCACCGTGAAGGCAGGGTATCTAAACTGCAGAGTTCGTCCTTTCGTTCCGAATCCACAGCGATGCTTTCGTTGCCAGCGTTTTGGGCATGGCTCCTGAAACTGCCGTGGCCGAGAAACTTGTGCGAAATGTAGTGCCACTGACCACGTCGCTGACATTTGTGAAAATAACCATAAATGCATAAACTGTGGCGGACCACACCCCGCATTTTCACGCACATGTCCGAAATGGAAGGAAGAAAAAGAGATAATTACATTTAAGGTCAAACACAATCTTAGCTACCAAGACGCTAGAGAACAGCTTGCCTTCAAGGCAAGGGGTTCATATGCCGAGGCAGTGCGAAGGGGACCCCCACTGTCATATGGCATCCGTGGAGACGCAGACTTCCCCGGAAGACCTGTCATCTCCACAAGGGTCCTTTTACGTACGTCCGAAGACGGTGGGCAACCCACCGCCTTCATGCTCCAATGAGGGTGTACCCTCTAAGGAGGGTACTGCACCCTCCAAGGAGCCAGACGTGCCATCACTGGCACTAGCTGGCCCTTCTGGCCGGAATCAAGGGCTGCCTCCCCGTGCCTCTGGCAGCTCTTCAAAGCCTGGGCGGTCAGATTCACCTCTGCCGCGCAAAGGACCCAAGGTCCCATTGGATGAAAAAATGGATGTGAGCATCCCACTCTCCGATGAGGACCTTCCTCTCTAAAGATCAGGGTCGGTTTCCTCGGCCTCCTGCGAGGCTGCAGGACGGCCTAAGGACACTGCAAAAAAGAAAACCATCCCACGGATTGTGGCACCAAAAGACACATAAACTACATTTCACAATTTTTGTATAACGCACTTATTGAAGCGTTTCCTTTATTGAAGATAAATGTCTTTCTTCCTTCAGTGGAACTGCAGAGGCCTACTGCCTAACTACGATGATGTGAGCTATCTTTTAGAGGAACACCGGCCCATTGCATGTTGCTTACAGGAAACGCACCTAAAGACCACCCAAACTAATGTCTTAAAACACTTCCAGGTGTTTCGTAGGGATCGTACACATGCAGCTCACGCAGCTGGTGGTGTTGCGGTGGTTGTGCAACGTTCAGTTCCTTCTAACGAGGTAGCCCTGCAGACTTCACTGGAGGCAGTGGCTACACGCATTTTGTTAGATCGAATAATTACAGTCTGTTCTTTGTACGTACCTCCCAATTATCAGTTACATATGGAGGAGCTAGAAGACCTTGTTAATCAACTTCCTTCACCTTTTTTACTTTTAGGAGACTTGAACGCACACAATCCCCTGTGGGGTAGTGACAGACGGGATTCTAGAGGGGCCCTTGTTGAACGTTTTTTGCTTTCTGCGGGATTGTGCCTGCTAAACACAAATGAATCTACATACTTTAGCTCGGCAACTCACACTTTCACTTCCATTGACCTATATATTTGTCACCCATCATTATTCCCATTGCTTTCATGGAAGGTCATTCCGAATCCTCACGGAAGTGACCCCTTTCCCATCATCTTAGAATTTAACCATCTTCCCATGACAGTCCCAACGCGCTCTCCTCGTTGGAAATTCGAAGAGGCCAACTGGCCTACTTTCAAAGAATCATCTCTTTTTGCATGCACATCACTCGACGATCTGGATATCGATAGAGCCACCGAACATATCACTCAGCAAATTTTACAAGCCGCCATTCTCTCCATCCCCATGACGTCCTCGCATCTACCCAGGAGACCAAAGCCCTGGTGGAACAAAGATTGCCGTTTGGCCAAAAAAGAACAAAATCGAGTGTGGGGTATATTTAGACGCTACCCTACTACACACAATATTATTGAATTTAAAAGAAAAAGGGCCCAGGCGAGGTGGATTCGAAGGCAAGCGAAGAAAAAAAGTTTTAGAGGGTACGCTTCTTCAATTAACAGCACTGTATCTGCGAAGGAAGTCTGGGATCGCGTACATAAAATTGACGGCTCTTACCTGGCATTCACTATCCCACTCTTGAGTCGGAATGGAGTGTGTCCTGCAAGTCTTGAGGAACAGGCCAACATCCTCGGTGAGCACTTCGAGAACGTCTCCAGTTCCGAACATTACACTCAAACGTTCCAGCGACACAAGATCAATGCAGAAAAGAAAGCTGTTATCACATCAGGTGGCACGCACGAACCTTATAATACTCTATTTACATTATACGAACTTCAAATGGCACTTTTTTGTTCCAAACAAACTGCCCCTGGACCAGATGGTATTCATTATAAAATGCTCGAACATCTTCATCCATCCACTTTGGAAATAATTTTGTACCTTTTCAATAGAGTTTGGCTCGAGGGCCACTTTCCATCCTCCTGGAAGACTGCTGTGGTGGTACCAGTGCTGAAGCCCGGCAAAGATCCGTCTTGTGCATCTAGCTACAGACCAATAGCTCTAACTAGCTGTCTTTCCAAGACACTAGAAAGGATGATTAACAAAAGACTCATGTTTTTTCTAGAACGAAACAACTGCTTTGATAAGTTACAGTGTGGCTTTCGTTCAGCACGGTCCACTGTCGATCATCTCGTCCGCTTTGAGACCTTAGTACGTGAGGCATTTGTCAACAGGCAACAGTGTCTCTCCATCTTCTTTGATTTGGAGAAGGCATACGACACGGTCTGGCGTTATGGCATACTGCAAGATTTATTCGATCTTGGTTTCCGTGGCCGAATGTTGAGTGCTATACAGAGTTACCTGCAGCACCGTACTTTCCGCGTGAGGCTGGGAAAAACTCTCTCTAAGGAGTTTTTACAGGAAAATGGAGTCCCTCAGGGGGGTGTACTGAGTGTCACTCTTTTTATCGTCAAACTTAATTCCATTGGCCGTGCAAAATCCTTCGGTGCAATATTCTTTATATGTTGATGATCTCCAGATCTCCGTTTCATCCTGTAATTCCTCAATTTGTGAACGTCGTGTCCAACTTGCGGTCAATAATTTGGTCAGATGGGCCGATACAAATGGTTTTAAATTTTCTCCCGAAACAACAGCTTGTGTCAGCTTTTCTCGTCGACGTGGTGTTCTTCAGGAACCGTCTTTGAACATGTATGGTTCTCCTATTGTTGTGAAAAATGAACACAAGTTTTTGGGCCTTGTGTTCGATTCCAAGTTGACTTTTGTTTCACACATTAAGAGCTTAAAACTCAAGTGTCTTAAATCTCTGAACATCCTTAAGGTATTGTCACATGTATCATGGGGCTCCGACCGACTGTGTCTGTTGCGTATCTATCGCTCAGTCATTCGCTCTCAGCTTGATTATGGTTGTATTGTCTATAACTCTGCTCGGGCATCAGTTCTAAAGATGTTAGATCCTATTCATCATCAGGGACTGCGATTGGCTACTGGTGCATTTCGCACCTCCCCAGTGCTTAGCCTTTATGCGGAAGCAAACGAACTGTCCCTTGAGTTTAGGAGGTTTTCCCTGGGTTTTATGTACTCTGTCAGGGTGCGCTCTGTCGCGGAGCACCCTGTTCGAGATAATATTGAGACTATCAAGTTCCAACGCACATTTGAAAACAAACCTTCCATAGTCCCCCCTTTTTCTATGAGGAATAATACTGCAGCACAATCTGTTGGGATGGATGCAAAGCCTCAGCTAGTCCAGTACCCACCAGATATAGCTCCTTGGAACAACTGCCACATACATTGCGACCTTACACTGACCAAGTATAACAAAAAGAATGTTCCACAGGAAGCCATAAGGCAGGACTTCTTTGAGCTTCAGACCAAATATCACGAGTATGCCAGTTTTTATACAGACGGGACAAAAAAAGACTCGGTTGTAGGCTGCGCTATGGTGGGACCATCGGTAAATCAGGTGAAGAGAATAAATTCAAAAGCTTCTATACTAACAGCGGAGCTTTATGGTTTGCTGCTGGCTGTTGATTACATAATCAAAAAACGACTTTCTCACGCTGTAATCTACACAGACTCTTTAAGCTCTCTGAAGGCAGTCGCATCAATGAACCGTGTAAAAAACCCACTGGTTTCTGAGTTAAAGCACAAGATTATCCTGGCTGCTAAGAAAAATCGTGACATAGTCTTATGCTGGGTTCCTAGCCATGTTGGCATTCCTGGAAATGAAGCAGCTGATTGTGCAGCCAGCTCTGCTAATGATCGAGAAATTGACACACACCAAATACCCTACAAAGATTACCACAACTCTCTGGCACGTTGCATCAAAGCAAAGTGGCAGCTGCAGTGAAGCAGCGAACCCAGCAACAAACTACACGCAATCAAACCTTTTCTAGGCGAGTGGGAGAGTGCCCGACATCGGGAGCGCTTTTATGAAGTCATACTCTGTAGACTACGAATCGGTCATACTCGTCTCACACATGGACACCTCTTGAGCGGGGAGGATGCCCCTGAATGTGTGCGCTGTAACCTACCTCTAAGTATTATGCACATACTCATTGAATGCCCTATGTATGACCAATGCCGGTATAAACACTTCTCACTGCTTTATAAAGAACACGTTCCACTACACCTTGCCCTACTACTAGGTGACGAACCGCTCATTCCATACAGTTTTGTTTTTAATTTCCTCACAGACATCGGCCTTCTACACCGACTGTGATTTTACTTTGTATCCTTAATTCATTGTCATATTGTTTAGACTTATACACGTTCATGTTCATGGTTTTATCATATATTTTGCTACTATAGCTCTTTCCTCTTTTTAAACCCGAATTGCAATAGTCTAAGCTTGGCGCAATATAGCCTTAGTTGCTGATGCGCCATAAACCCCCAATCAATCAATCAATCAATCAACCCGAGAAATAGGAACTGCTTGTGCAAGCTTCATTGAGCCACGTTTCCGCCGGGCAAATGATATCATAGTCACAGGCAAGCGAAGTAGCAAACAATACTTCACTCTCGGTCCTGAGACCTCTCGTATTTTGATAGTACATGTTAACTTGCCTTGCCATTGCGGGAGGTAGTTGAGCGGAATCAGGATCTTGGAAATGCCGTCAAGGCGACAGCAGATAGAACGTTCTAAAGATATATCTTTAGTGAGAATCAAATCTTCCTTGACGCAAAGAACAATTTTCTCCCCGAATGGCACCTTTTATCTGAGGGAGTATAGTTTGCTCCCGTAATACATTCGATGATAGCACTTCATAGCATCACTCACTTATCTACTTTACGCTGTGCGGTCGCACACGTTTATGGGACGTCTCGGCAAAAATGTAGACCCGAACCCGCGGATATCCGCATCCGATCCGCACCCGCTGCCTCTGGCATCCGCATCCGATCCGCAATCTGCCAAATCTGATTCATTTTTATCCTCATCCTCCAGTTTACTGCGGATATCCGCGGATGATCCGCGGGTAATCTACGGGTATGCAGGGCTCTAATGATGAGTCAAAGAATTAGCATGTACATTCTTCATATTGCCACGCGCGTCGGCGAGCGACCGCGTGCGTGGCCGAGTGGTTACCGCGCTTGACTGTCGCGCGGAAAGTCTAGGTTCGCTTCCAGTCAGTGGAATGTTCTTTTATTTATTCTTTCAACATTGCGTTCTCGTGAGTTCGAGAACATTCTCGTCTGATCGAGTACCGAATGTGCTAGTCGCCGAACTTTCTAGGCTGATTGTTCCAGAATCCAACGCGCGTACATAAGGGGCTCCGCGTGGCGATCTGCAGTCAGTTTCGCCTCAGCGTTCGATCCTGCTGCTTCGCCGCTTTCGACGCCCGTGACGCTCTGTTGTTATCTTTTTCCTTTTATTTTTGGGCACAAGTTCGCCCCATTAAACATTCAGTTTACTCGGTCATTCGCCGCCTCGTCACTTGTCATTCGTGACAATATTTGTAATGGTGGGTTACGGAATACTACGCTTTTTCTTTTCGTGCTAAATATGTTAAATTTTAGATACATTATTTAATGAATGTACATGTATATTTTTTATAGTATGCTTTTCTCTTCTCCTTGGCTCAGCTATTGGCATGTAGTGTGTTGTAAATTGATTCGATAAACATTAAAATAATTAACATTTCTGTTCAATTTGCATCAGGTATAGACAATCGGCTAACCTCTGAAGAGCAAGCAAACTATGCCTCAAAATTTACCTGGGACAATTTTGTCCGGGTTTGCGCACCATTTTTTCCCGGGGTCATTTTGTCCGAGAGCATTTTGTCCGGATCCCGGTGAAATGGCCATTGTGCTTCTGTACGTGGTCACAGGAAATGAAGGACGTGTACAAATCTTTGTAATGCGAAATTACAGCGCAGCTCTTGAGGAGGAGGAGGGTACGGAGGGAAGGGTATGCCGCTCCTCCTCCTTCTCCGTACCCTCCCCTCCTTCTTCTTTCCTCCTCCTTTTCTCCCCTTCCCTCCTGCGTACCCTCCACTCCTCCTCCCTACCTTCCCCTCCTCCCACAGTTTCCCCGCTAAATTTAGTTGGAAAATAGACGCCACGAGACCTCAAGGCCAATTCAGTTTCCCCGCTAAATTTAGAGGGGAAAATGACGTCACATGACTTAGTGTCACGTCGCCCATGAACAAGGTCAGTTTCTCCGCTAGATTTAGCGGGAAAGTTGACGTCACGTGACCTCAACACCAATTCAATTTCCTGCTAAATTTAGCGGGGAAACTGAATTCGTGTTGAGGTAATCTGATATTAGTTTTACCGCTAAATTTGGCGGAGCAACTGAATGCACAGTGTTACATAGTGGGACGTCACAGACCTACACACCGATTTAGTTTCTTCGCTAGATTGAGCGGGGAAATGAATTGGTGTACTGTGACGTCCCATAAAGCAACGCGCTCGGTTGCGCCGACGGCGACGGCGACGCCGCTATTCGTAGAAAAGGGCGCCTAATGGCTGCGCTCTAAAACGCATGTGGCGCAGCTCCAAATGTTCACAGAACGTCGCCCTTTGGCATTACACAGGACGGGGCCTGCCTTCGACTGCAGCGCACGCATCGCCGTATTGCTCCCTCTTTTTAGGCTACAGAATCAGTCTCGGAACTTTATGATGGAACCTCGTACGTAGTAAAGATTTGAAGGCTGTGGTCAAAAACTTCAGCAGCATCGATATTTTCATCTAGTGTGAAAGATAAGGTCATGCGTACTTGCTTATTTCACTGTCCTTAAAAAATATATATATATATATATAAAATTTCATAGAATAAACTTAACTCGATGCAAAGCGAACTTGTTCAGCTTGGAAAATGCAATGTTGGCACCCTTTCTCCACAGATGAAGCACCAGCCAACTGAGGGTGCGTAATAAGCTGAAAGGACAAGTGCCATCTCCGACATGACACCAAGAATGAAATTCAGTGTAAAAGGTCATGCTCAATGTCACAAAGTTACGCAGACCTTTATTTTATTTTATTTTTTTGTCTTCGCGTGAATTCCAGGAGAAGAATGCTCGCGAACATTTTTCGAGCCGTCCTCCTGTTGAGGAGGATGGCTCTGCATTACGTGTTAGCTAGAACTAGATCGTTCGTTAGCTTTCTCAAATCGAAAGACAAAGTTGCCAAAGCTTCAGAAAAATAACTTGGGAGTCGGGACCATGTTCCTTTTTGAACTTGGGAGTGGGACCATTATGTCCGCTTAACCGGAACCATCTCATTTTTTCTGTCTCCTACACCCGAGCAACATATATGGGTCGGATACATATATGGTCTGCCCCGAGCACAAAGACCGATATGTCCAGCAAATATCAGCGCTTCTTTTAAACGCACGTCACTCGGATCAGCATGGCGTGACGAAAAACGTCCACTCTCCCATTTGTCCGCGTTCCGCGCTCGCCCCCACCAACACATCACAGAACAAAGTGGGCCGGACGACTACGCGACGAGCGGCGGAACTCCGACGCTGCAATGACCACAGTTGACGGCGACGTTCCTGCCCGAGCAACGGTTCCTGCCCTCCCCGCGAAGGGCCATGGTCGTCGACCCACTGGCCTGCAGTCTATCCCTTTTGTCCAGCACTATCGACCGTGACCGCCGGCGAGCCAGTCACGCCGTGCATGACCACGCGCTAACCGAGACTCATCCGATCACCAGACACTGTAGGGCGTCGTTCAGCCCTCTCATTATTTCGGACGTCTCTTTGTGTGTAACGCTGCGGCTGTTTCCTTTCCGCGCCGGTATACGCGCACGTGCTCGTTTAGAGAGCAAAAAGTGGACACGTCTTTACAATATGGCCCCGTTTGCTGCAGAGAACCCTGCTAGCTTCTCGCTCTGTTTCTGTGTACGTCTGTTAGGAACGTGCAGTTGTTGGACATAGGGGGAAAGGGAGTGTATAGCGTTGGACATTCTGAAAGTCTGCCACGTCTGTGCGGAGAGGTATTATAACAAAAAGGAGCGGTGGTCACACCCTCCCTGAGTGCTCGCGCATTGAGCCAGCGGCCGCGATTCATTTTTGGCGGGAAACTCTTCGCGTCAGTGGACACGGGGCGTGCGGTTGTCACGAGGTAGTGGGCAGTTTCGGGGCGTGCTTCTCTCTAACAAGCCGTGACTACAGTTACGCGGGCATCGCGCGGAAGGCTGGAGTAATGTCGCTGGCAGATATCATGGGGCGCCTGTCCCAACGGCAGAACTTCCCGACCGCCCGGAGAGCACGGACGGGGGCACGGCTGGAAGCCACGTCTTTCGCTATGTTGACGATGATGGCCGGCCTGGTACTAGTCGCGGCGCCTGTTCTTGGACAAGGAATGCCCCGTGGATCGCGGCGCTTCTTCGGTATGTCGTGTTCGAACTCCACTCTGAACGTATATGCCGTAAGCGTGTGCGGTGGCCGTTGCCGTAGATTCAAACGCCGGGTACTGAATAACCCGTCGACATCAAGCGTCAACATCGTCAAATAAATCAGGTTTATTTTATTGAAATCAGACTAATTTGATTGAAATCACCGTAGTCAGCAGAAAAAAAAAGATATTATTTATCACTAGATGTATTTTCAAACATGGAAGATAGATGGATCGATCTGTGCGATCACCGAAAACAACGCGGAAGAAAGAAGTATTGCAAATTTAAGCTTTGAGAGTACCTTAATCAACAGCGTTTTATTAATGTGAATTCTCTGCCATACAAAATAAGTTTGACTTTTTAGTTACAAAAAGCCTCGTTAGCTTTTTTTTTCTTCGCATCCTCATTCGCTTGCAATCTTACTTTTCTTATTTTTTTTTCTTTCGCGTTTCAATTTCCCCGTAATGAAATATTACGTAACTGACGAATGAAATGCGAGGTAAAAAAAAAAAAAAAAACTCGCTGTGATTTGCTCAGAAAAGCGCCATGTTTCGTTCATGTACAGCATGCTATCAATCTGTCTAGGTTGATGATTCTTTGATATAAATACAAAACAAATGCGCATAAAGAGCGCAGTGATAGAAGCGGAGTTTGACTTTTTGTAGCAGGTTCTGTAGCAGTCAAAATATTGGAGGAGCAGCCACTGACGCTTTCGGAGCAGACGCCAACGTATGTTAGCGCATCACTTGAGAATGGAAAAGTGGTTGCGTATCTAAATGAGTTCATTTATGATAGTGATCAAGGGTTCCTCTTTGACACTCGAGCATATTACTTATTACAGTTTATGATAAGAATAAGGCTCTAGTCAGAGTAGGTTTCATTTACAATGGGTATTAAAAAAATAATTGAAAAGTGAATCATAGCGCGACACTTCATTGGGATAAATCCGCTCTCCCCTCTCCATTTTTGCACTCGGTAGTTCGTTTAGCCCCGTAAATATAATTCCTGTAAAATGCCAGCAAGAACCAGCATCCGCTAACACGTCTACCAATACAAATGCGTCCCCTAAGTTTATTGATCCCCGCCCAACGCAAGACTCTAATATCACAAACTGCAAAAAACAACCATCCAAAAATATTATAAAAGCCTACATTCGTGCTTCAAAGCTGACACTGCTGAATTTAGTGGCGTAGGAACAAGAGTTACGTCCAAGTTCGCTGCTCTTTCGATCGACAACTGCCCGGGAATCACCCTGCACTACCGTTTAGTTATTCAGATATAAATAGACTCGTGTTTTCTTCTCTCTCTTTCTCTTTTTTTTTAGTTATAGATTAATTAACAATTTAGATAAAGAAGGTCGATCCGTAATAATCCTGAGCATATAATGTGCGTGCCTATCGCGCTAAGCCAGGCTCTCCCCCGGGTCAGGCGCTGCTCCTAGCACTCTGGTGCAAAGCGGTGAAGCTAGGCGCGCGCACGCTGGTGATAGGCGGCAAAGGTTGACGCAAGTGGAGCAAGCGCCACGGTACTCCGCAGCCACGGAACGGAGGCATGTGGCAGACAGGAGAATCAAGTGATATTATCAGGAGTACAAGACCCTGGTTCTGTTTTATCACGGTAGCCGCAATCGGCAGTCCTACTATTTTGCGAAGTTTTCTCGGCACTCTTAGTTCCTGACACCGACGACATCGTCTGGAAGTTTAGACGATGTCGGTGATTAATCAGCCAGCGCATCATCCGGTCAGAGCGGTTGATGCCCAGCGTCAACGGCTCTGGCCGCTCGATTCGCAGCATCAAAGCGCAGCATCGTGGCATTCGTCATCTCCTTGTGCGTGTTCTTTCATCGGCTAAACCAATCAAGTGCTGCGAATGTCTCGGGACTTGCGCTTTTAGTACGTGTTTGTGGTTGGGTGTGTTCGAGCCTCCGACTGTGCTCTGACCTAAGACGAAACAAACTATACCGTGAGTAGAGACGCTGTGAAATTCATAATTGTAAAATTTTTCTTTGCATCTACTTCTCCAAAAATTAGGGTCAACCAATAAAGAAAAATTGCTTTTTGCTTTAGCCTATCTGGGCGCAGGTATGGCGCAGTTCTTAGCAAAAAGAGAATTTTGGCGCAAGATGTAGCAAACTTTCGTTCATGGCGCAATTTGGCGCAGCACTTCCATCACTTCCATCACTCTCTTTTTTCTTTGTTCGAAATATATATAAGTATATACTTATATCATTTCTGTTCTTTTCTTTCTTTTTTTTTTAAGGGGGGGGGGGGGGGGGGGGAGAGGGGATGATTTTTCTGGAAAAGGTTTGATTTGAATTATCAAAGCAAAACCGGTGTGATATAGATCACGTTTGAAATTACGATTTAAATCATCTTGATTTTTATTTTCCACCCTGCATCTAGGACACTGTAGATATAGTTCTTGGTCTTTTGTACTTTGCTCTTTACAGTATTTTCTCAAGCCGCTCGAGCTGTGTACGTCTCTCGAAGACTGGAAGGGTCTCCGCGTTCCTTCTCACTTTCGGAACGAGTTCCTTCGCCTAGTTCTACCGGCGTGACAAACCCGGAGGTTTGTCCGCCGTCTAAAGCTTTCTGGTGACCCGAGGAATGTTCTGTACTACTGCTTGTTCACTTTCATGGTCAGTTGGTGAAGCATAAAAAGAGTCGCTAATATAAGACGCGTACTTCGGATGTCTTCGAACAGTGCTTGTTGTTTGTTGCATTCATTGGCAGGGGACGCGTACAGTGGCTCCGTCCTGTGGGGAGAAAGGGTGGGGGGGGGGGAGAAGATAGTTCGGAGAAGGTATGAAGAAAGGAAAACTGAGAACCGGTTTTCTTCCCGGCAGAATTCAATTCTGTACGTCGGCATTCAAGGGTGCGTAGCAACGATTTTCGGACTTTGGCCAATCCACTGCGGGAATTAATCTGTGTCGAACAACGAAGAACAGAAAACCGTATTTTCTTACGCGAGCTAGTTTTTATTTAAAAAAAAAGCGAAGATCAAAGCGCCTTTCAACTCGCACGTCGGGGCAAGGTGACGCGTTTTTTGTTCCTTGTGCCTAGATCTAAACAATATGAAAAATACAAACTGCAAATCCTTTTAACATTAAAGTCGTTGCTCTAACCCTTTAAGACGAGCTGGCGATGGAAAAGTCAACCCGTCGGCGGCCAAAATAACCCAAATAGACACCGCCAAAACGACAAAAAAAAAAAAAAAGAAAAAAAAGCGCGGTACGGCTGGGGTTTATGCGGCTTCGAGCTATATAGTGGCTGGGTCGTGCTCACTGAGTTCCGGCGTTGACGAAGCCGCTCGCCATGCTTATGCGTTTCCTCCACACCATAACGACGCCATTAATGAAGCCTCTGCGTGCAAACAAATGAGGAAAGGGTCGGACGCCGCTCATCAACATGGCGGAAAAGCGGTTTGCCGGAAGTGAGAAAAAGGAGCTGGCTCGCATGCCCTTGCACCCAGATACCCGGGGCGAGTCCAGCCTGAGCCTGGAGCTGCGCCGGCTCCTGGCGGGCGTGTCCGGGGCCTCGTCTGGCAGGGGCAACCTGTCCGGGCTGCTGGCCCTGCTGGCCCCGCTGGCGGCCCTGCCCATCATCGCCGGCACCGCCCTGCCGCTCACCATGGCGCCCATGCTCTTACCGGCCATGAGCACGGTGCTGGGACGACGGCGCCGCAGGGACCTGCTTGGGAACTTCCTCGGAAACGTAAGTGATGAGACGGGCATGCACGGGGCGCGGCCGCTTCTTTTCCGAGCGATGCTCGTTGTAGCGCAGGGCGTTGTCTCGGGCTGGGCTCTAGTCTCAGGTTGGTCGTCACTCGCTTTCAAATTTAGCGGGAAAAAGAATGGTTTGACAGGGAATATTGATTTTAGGCTGCACGTGTTATAGTAATGTTTGTTTGTCTGTTTATTGGTTTAACCCGGAAGGGTAACCAAGGGCACTGGGGACCCATACCAAGGGGTCCCCAGTGCCTCTATGCATAGAGGCACTGGGGACCCCTTGGTATGGGTGTAATGCCCGCTCACAGTTGCGTTACCTGCCATGCAGGTCTGCCATGGCAGAAAAAGAAAAGAAAAATAATAAATAACTAGAAGCGGTACATAGATTAAGGGGTAAGTTCCGTGGGAGAACAAAAATTGAGTTAGCTAGGTGCTCCGCAGGTGGGCTGTGACGCTCTTCGTAAATATTCGTAGTGAGGCACTGTCAACTGGTGGTGAACTGGTGATTGCCGCGGGGAGGGACCTCCAAAGTTGCACCGCACGGGGTGCGAAGGAGTGCGAGTGATGGAGCGTTCGGGTCAAAAGGGGCTGCAGACCACCGGTGCGGGTACGCCGCAGGGAAGAGGCAAAAGGGAGAGAGGAGTCCGGCAGCAGAAAAGTGGCTAGGAGCCGCGTGGTTGCTGCTTGACGCCGAAGCTGAAGCGGGTCCCAGCCAACTGAACGGAGGAGATCCCTAGTGTTCAGTTCTCGATAGGATATGGGTGCCACGTTGGCGTCTCATAATAAGGTAGGCAGCGCGACGTTGTACCGATTCGAGGGAGGCAACAAGTTGCCTGGTTGCCGAGTCCCATACGGAGCAGCAAAACTCCAGGATGGGCAACACCAGTGCTGTGAAAAGCAACCTGGGCACATCGGGGCTGGCTCCTCTTGTTGACCGGATGACGAAGCCAAGGAGTCGTCTTGCCCTCGACACGGCGTTTTGGACGTGGTGACGGAAATCGAGATGCTGGTCGAGGACGACACCTAGGAGGCGGATGTGCGTGTTTCTTGTGATCTCCACTCGGTCCAGGAAAAGTGTTGGAGGGGTCGAGGGTTGGCGCGAGGCAATGATGCGCATGGTAGCACATTTGGTTGAGTTTAGGGGAAGTTTATTATCTTTCGACCAGAGAAGAATGCGATCTAGGTCGGCTTGTAGGCGTGCGTAATCTGAGGGGGATGAAGCGGGGTAGATAAGGGTGAGGTTATCGGCGTATAATTGTGGGGTGGAAAAGAGGGAAGATGTGACGTCGTTAATGAAAATGTTGAGCAGGGTGGGACCGAGTACGCTGCCTTGGAGTACGCCCTGGCGCACAGGTGTCGTGGAAGAGCGGGTGTTCTGGTAGAACACATGCTGGCTGCGTCCTGAGAGAAAATCCTGCAGTCAGGCATACAGGGAACCAGATATTCCCATCTGTTTGAGCTTCGGTAGGAGCAGGTTGTGGTTAATAGAATCGAACGCCTTTCTGAAATCCAGTTGCACAACCTCGCAAGGGAGTCGGCTGTCGAGGCTGGCGCTAAGCGTATTGGTGACAGATGCAAAAGCCGTTTCACAACTCCTGCCAGGGCGAAAACCATACTGATGTAGGCTGAGGAGGTTCGACTGTTCGAGGTGGGCCAGAAGATGTTTACTGATTACCCGTTCCATTGTCCGGCACACTATAGAGGTAGTAGAGATTGGCCGGTTGAAGGTCATTTCAGTCTCGGGGACTTTATGTTCTGTGTACAGGGGCGTTACAGACGCAACTTTCCAAGAACTAGGCACTGAACAATTTGTGAGGAAATCATTGAAGAGACGAGTAAGAACGGGGGAGGTGCGACAAGCGCAGGCTTTGAGGAAAGCAGGATGGATGCCATCTGGCCCGGGGCGTTGTGAGGGGTTGAGGCGGGACAGGGCTTCGTAGGTTTCGTTTGGTAGGATGTCTGTGGAGGACAGCAGGGTTTCTGGGACTGTTTGGGCGGGCGAAATCTCGGGGTGTGCGGAGGAGGGGTCCGGTGTAGCAGAGTCCGTTAGTGGGGGAGCCAGGGAAAATTGGTGGGAGAAGAGTTCGGCTATGTCGTTGGGTTTGGGAGTAGGGTATACCATGATGTATGAAAACGGGGGCTTGGGACATTTTCTGTTGGCGGTGAAAGTAAGCCCAGAAAAGTTTGTGTTGACTGGCAGCTTTTGCTGCCAATTGTTGTAGGTAGTTGTTGTGGGAGATGTGGATAAGACGCTTGACATCCCTGCGAGCCTCGTGGGCTTGGACAAGATGGGCAGGATTTTGGCTTTTCTGTGCTTTCTTGAATAGGCGGTGTTTATGCCTGATCAGAGCTTCAATTTCCTTTGTCATCCACGGGAGGTTAGCTCGCTTCCGACTAGCCCGGACAGGAACACATTCGCGCTGGATGGCTGACATGATGTCGAGCCAGAGGTTGTAGGCACCATCAGTGGAAGGATTGTCAAACACCATCGACCAGGGAGCAAGATGGATTAGCTGATTAAGATGAGAAAAATCGGTTCGTGCAAACCGATGGAATTTCTTGGCTTGAAGGGTTCGCTTGGGTGCTGAACACTGAATATTGGTGATGAGGGCCTGATGGTCGCAGCCCGAGAGGCTGGGGATGGCTGTGCAGCGATGGGACAAGGTGGGATTGTTGGTCAGGGCAAGGTCGAGAAAAGAAGTGGAGCCACTCCGAGAGATGTAGGACGGGGTGTCGCAGAGTTGAGTTAGATCAGCTGTTTCGAATACCTCAAGTAACAGGTTGTCTAGTGGGTTGGATGGGATGGGAGTACCATGCAGGATCGGACCAACTGATGTGGCTATTGAAATCCCCGAAGATGAACAATGCAGAGAACTTACTGTGTTCAATCTGGTGCAGGCTGTCTTTCAGAAGGGCGTAAGAGTGTTCCCGGAGCGAAGGTGGACAATAAACACATCCCAGAAGTAGCCTGCCACGCTTGCAAAAGACTTCGACAACTTCGACAGCGTGGTCGCATCCACATGCGCTAAAGACGAGACAGATATGATGTTTCATGTTTTTTATTATCATTCGCTCTTAGAACACGCACACTTATAAATACAGATCTGGCTTTTAAAATCACTCTACGCGACAAAGAAACCACTGGAAACACTGTACACAAAAATGTACAAAACAAGCAGTATCAAGACACATCCGAGGCAAAAAAAAGTGGAATAACAGAACAACGCGCACGATACAATAAAAAAAATATTTACAAGGTCAGGGCGTGAGATGAGAAGAGAAATAGGATCCGGCTTTTGGTACACTAGCGGGTTATACAAAAATGTACACAAGAAGTTTCAAGACACACCGGTGGAAAACGCGAGCAATTGCGATACAGTCCAAAATATTTACAAGGCATGTGATGAGGAGGCAGGTCGCTCGCTTCCTAAAACGCTCTTGTGGCCAAAAGGAAACGTCGTAATCCCGTCGCTGCAAATGTATCGCTTGTTATCGAACGGATTCAAAGCAATCTTTTCGACCGCGATGCTTTTGTTCTCGTTAAGTTTTCGAGCAATCAAATGCTGCGTCACTCTGTGCAAAGTTTTCGTCTCTAGAGCGTGCTTGTACAGCTCGTAGGTGAACTTGCGAGACTCGCATTTCTTTACTCCCTTGGCTCTTACGCAACACGTGTTGCTGCTTGTTTTGAAGCTGTATAGCTTTGGTTTTAAGCAACAAAAAGCCACTAAGTGAGTAGTGGGATATTCATTTTTTAACACACCGAGCCTCATTTTGTTTTCGGTTGAAAAGAGCTTGTGACTCTTTGGATATCCAGATGTATCCAAGCATGTGTCTCGGAGTTGGAGCAGTTTGTCGTCTACGTCTGATCCGTGAAGGTGTAGGAAGAAGGAATTCGTGTCGCAGTAAAGAGCCCTCGCTGAGGGGATCGCACGACGAAGTTGATTATAAAAGAAGTCGTACATTACTATTTTTGATATCTCAAGAATCGAGAACCCTGCGTAGAGTGGTTGCTTGAGTTTGATCACTTTCGGAGCGAACTGGAAAATTACGACCTGCGAGCTAAGTGCTCGAAACTGCGTCAGGTTCGGCTTCTGAAGCATTTTCAGTATGTCGTCCTCTTTAACGCACAGTTTAATGTGTCCATGTTTACGTGCATTCTCGATCGTCTTGCCATATATGCTGTTCATGAACAGTTTGGAAAGGTTCTTCTGGAAGGAATTGGTTGCTTGCTGTCTCAGCTGGTGGTTAAAATCAATAAACTCCCTCAAGAACGCTCGCTGAGAGAATTTGAGGACTCGGTGAATTTTGGTGACCTCTAGTCCTAACTGGATGTACAGTTTCAAAATCCGGTAGTGCAAAACGTATTTCGTTTTGTCGTGAAGTGTGAGCAGCAGCTTCTTAGTGGATTCCTCTTTGGCATTTCAAACTTGTCAATTAGACTTTTTTGATAGTCGGACAACCAATCGTAGGGAACGCTTTGCTTCACCGGGGCCAAGGGAAAGTCAGAATGAGTATCGTGCAAGTCGTGAGGATATCTGAGGTCTACCTCCAAAATGTAGCCCGTCGGAGCGTCATCTGGAACGTCATCAATGTTCAGGCAGGCAATCTCGTCTTTCGTTATCCACTCAAAGTCCGACACTGGCAGGGCTTCTCTCATTGTCGCCGCATACAGACCGTTTACGTTCAAGTCCAAAATCTGGGACGGTTCGTGCTGCGGGTTAAACGTATCCGTTCCCGGAACATTTGCGACAGCATGGCGGGTTGTGCATTGGGTAATCCCTCCGCGAATACCCTGTTCTATCATGAGATAGGTGTCAGGGTCGTCAATTAGCTGCAGTCTTACTTTCGACTGTTTCAGCGCACACGACAAGCTTAGTGACGGTAACGATACGAAATGTAAAGCCTCAATTTCGTACGTCTCCAGCGTCCACCGTCTAAAGTTTTGGAAAACATCGGCCAGTAGGAGGCAGTCCGTCTTTAGGTAAAGGTCGCTGTATTCTCCAAGGTTCTTCAAACCAAAGGTATCGAAAACGACCTGTGCATGTTGGTAGTCCTCTTCACACACCCCGCTCCCAGTCAACTTGTTAAAAAAGGCCTCTCGTGGCGGGAGGCTTTGACCTTCGTAACTCTCAAAGCTCGTAATGAAATTATAACAAAACACTCCTTTGCGGGCAAGGAGGTCGACGTGCTCAGGAAAGGACTGCCGAAGGCAACAAAAATGCTCTATGCCCTTAGAGTGGAGATTTTTCACGAGCGTCTCCAGGCTTGCATTAAGAAATGCGAGGCTGTCAATAAAGCGAAGGTTGCCTATCTCTAACAATTTAAAATTCTGGCACGAGCTTCCGAGTACGTTAATATCCTTGGACTCGAACAAATTAAGCTTGCCTAGAAAGAAACTGAGGTCGTAGGAATGGTTATGCGCTATGAGTGGAACGGTATGTTTGTTGATTCGATGGTTTAGGTTACACTGGGAGCAAAGCGCCCGCCTATACTCTCCCGTCATGTGGTCGTGGTCGCGAGTTTTCATTTTCTTGCTAAAGCTTTCGTTGCAAATGCCACAGCGGGAAGAGTCCGCGTGGGAAGCCTCGTTTTCTTGAGTCATTTCAAGAGGCACTTCACTCGACCTGATCAATCGGGGTATTTCCTTCGCTAGAAAGTTGAGAATGAAAATTAATCTTTCTACGCAGTCGGGTCCGCGATAGAGGTATTCCTCAACAATGGACGAATCTTTTGAGCGGATGACGAGAAGACAGAAAGAGCTGGGGACGTGATTCTCGTAAACATTACCCGTCGACTGAGTCGGTTCCAGAATCGCTTCAAAGTCGTAAACGCAATAAAAGGGGAACTCTTCCATAACATGCGTGCTCCGAAAGTACAGTTCGTCACCCTTGTTTGGGAAGACGGTTTTGCCCGGCTTCTTGTCCCTGCACATTGAGAAATGGTCAGACAGGGTTCCTTGCCTCTGAAACAGATGGCGCAAGTCAGACCCCCACGACGCAAGATGTCACTCATGCCCTAACAACAAAGACGCTTAGCAACAAAAGACGCGCCATCTATGAACCGAGGTGTCAACTGCGCAGCGATTCAAATATCAGGTGACGTTGGTCACATGACCCACCGGGAAAACACGCGACAATGCATTTCTCGGCACTAATCTCATGGCGACATATCTGCGTCGTCATCGTGACAGTGCATTTTCCCGCCTGACAGATGACTCAATAATCCTGAACTCTTCCGTCATCCCTGTAGCGCCCTTCGGTGAATGACTCAGCAATTCCGTTACAAAATCCAAGCGTTGCGACAGCTCTAACACGTGATCTGAATTGCGCGCTCGACGTACGAAACACTAGGAAGAATTAAGTCGTCCAAGAAGTATTGTGCTCATAGCTCAGACGGCAGAGTGTTGGGCTTCTGATCAGAAGGTAGCGAGGTCGAGTCCCCGTCGCCCGCAAAGCCCCTGTTATCGAATAAAAGGGGCATTTACCGCCAGCGATTCAAATTCAAAACACGTGTCCGTCATGTGACCGGAGCGCAGAGCCCTCTGTTGGATGCAGCACGAACCCTGCGTGACATCACGTGAGCGCCCTCTTTCGGATGCAGCACAAACCCTGTGCGACATCACGTGAGCGCCCTCTGTCGAACGAAGTTCGGACCCTATGGGGCATCATGTGGTTGTTATCAGATGATGACCGCAGCTGTCAACACCTGGTCAACCACACTTGTGGTTTGAGGTCTGTGGTTTGCGGTCTGTGGTTTGAGGTCTGTGGTTTGCGGTCTGAGGCTGTGGTTTGAGGTCTGCGGTTTGAGGTATGTGACCTCACGTACCGCCCACGTCGTGGGCGGGACCCGGGTGAGCTTCGATTGGTCACTGGCCAACGCCCATGCACTGTCATTGGTCCCTGAGATGGGAGAGAGGGAAGAGGCCCCGCCCTGCGTCCCTGTGAATGGTTGATACCCGATAGAGCCGGAAGTAAACAAGGGGGGCTGGCTCCGCCCCCCTTGTTCAATCGGGTATCAACTAATACTACTGCGGAGGTTTCCGAAGGCTCGAGTGTGCGCAGCCATGTTGCCAGTCACATACCAACTGTTTGTTCGCGCTGCCTCCAGCGCGAACTTTCTATGGTCACGGGCAAGGTGGAGAACGTCACTATACCGTTGACCCGCCTAAAGCAGGTCCCTTTCGTTTCGTCAAAGCTCATTCATGGAATTACGTTTCGTGGACAACTTTTCATGGAAATTCACGTTTCGTCGACACGAACGTTTCGTCGACACTCGTTACGCGAACTGCACGCTGTAGGGGCATTTCGTCATGTGTGTATCACATGGGTGCGCGTTACCTGCCATCTGGCCTACACGGATGCAGTTCATTCTATTCTATGCATTGCATTGTTTACGAGAATCACAGTCTACATATGTTAGGTCACAGCCCAGCACGCGCATGGTCGCTGCTTTGGAAGGCGAGCAAAGTACGCGCCGCACGCACGAACGCTGAAAATTGCACCGACCAGAAACGCTTTTCTAGTATGGTCTATGGATATTCCGCTAAATTACTTTAGCAACAAGGAGCATATGCATGCTACAAGAGAAGTTACACGTGCTGGCGTATGCAACAGTAACTTTTCTAAAAAAAAATCTAAAACAAATGGCACGTTCCTTCAGGCAACACGAGCGTGTGGGGCACCTGTACCCACATTCGAACATTCTCCGTGGTGCTAGGGTAATTTGTCAAAAAATGTATGGCGTAACACTTTGACCTTTCTTCGCCAGCGTAACTGCCAGCTTCTGATAAAAGGAGAACGGATAGCGATTTCACGAAACTAGCGAGCCGCGGCTTGAGCGTACCGAGTTGCAAAAACGGTTTTCTCAAAATCCCAATTGCTCCCGTTGTTTTTTTTCTTTCTCATACTTCAGAACGTAGGCGAAGGTCATACCTTGTGCAAATAGAGATTATTATCAACTTTAGATAGCACAAACGCCCCTGTATTTTTTTTTTTTTTTTTTTTTTGCTGTTTGACGTTAGAAAGGCTTGCGCGAGCGTACTCGATTGCCGACCGCGCGCCTCGCTGACCGCTGGTGACGTCACGTTTGGATGGCAGGGAAATCTGGAGAGAACAATGTATTGGTTTCGGCAGCGAACAAAATATTACTTTTATTATATTAACTACAGTGAATCAGGAGGAACGAGATAGCATTTCTGAATCAGGAAGCGCATTCAGATAATGGTTTTCGATCAGGTGGCTCAAAAAATCGGCGGACTTCCCCCTTAAAGGCTGAACCGCATGTACGCGATTTAGAGAGCAACGAGATGAGCGACGGCTACAGCGACGAGAGTCAGCGGCGAGCGACGGAGATTTCTCACTGTCGCTCGTCGCGTCGCTCGGTTTTTGGATTTCTCATTAACGTTGCTCATCGCCTTGGTCGCTTACTCCGCGCGACTGACCGCGCGAAAGCGATGCGGGTCGCCGTCGCTTGTCTCGTCTCTCGCCAAATCGCTTACATGCGGTTTATGCTTAGTGGTGAATAGAGTATAGTGCCGACACCTTCACACTTCAGTCTGACCTTAACAAAATTTCTACTTGGTGTGATACGGGGAAAATGCCTCTTAATATTAATGAATGCAAAGGCAAATCTCCCGCCATACCAATGGTGAAAACTACTATAACATTGTACGGTGTGTGCTGGAACAAGTGACGTCCTACAAGTACCTAGGCGTATCACCGATAACCTCTCCTGGTAAACGCATTTCAACTATATTGTAAACAACGCTAATCAAATGCTTGGATATTTACGTCGAAACTTTTATATGGTGCCTTATAAAACTCTTGTCCGTTCCAAACGTAAGTATACGCTTGTGAGGTATGGTATCCAAGCCTAGACTTTCTTACAAATAACCTACAATCAGTTCAAAATCGCAGTGCACGTTTCATTTTGCATAACTACCATCGTGGATCAAGTGTTTCATTAATGAATGCTACTTTAAACCTCTCTCATCTCGATCTACGCCGAGAAGTGTCTCGACTAGCCTTTTTCCATAAGATTTATCATCAAAATCATTCACTGAAAAGTGAGCTGCTTTTAGAGCCGTCATACTTTTCATCCCGTGCGGACCATATTTTATCTAACTATTTTCGTCTTGCTAGCGTTTCGTTAATGAAATCTAATCTTGGCCTTCCTGATGTATTAATTCGAAGACAAATTTCGCGTCTCTCTCTCTTTCATAATTTTTTTTTTTTATAACCCATCTTTGAAACAGGAACTTATTTCGCAGCCTTCATACTTCTTATCCCGCATGAATTACCAGTTCAATGTTGCCATTCCTAACTGCAGCACAAATGTTTTTTTTTTTTTAATTCTTTTATCTCCAAAACCAGCTCGGAGCGGAACCGGCTTCCCCCTTCCATTGCCTCCACTGAAGATTCGTCATAATTTAAATCCGCCATAAGCGAATATTTTTCTAATCCTGCACTTGTTTAATTTCTTTTTACTGCATATTGTACCAGTGTTGATGTAGTTACTCCATGTACCCACCCCCTCTGTAATGCCCCATGGGCCCTGAGGGTATTCAAAATAAATAAATAAATAAATAGTCATAAATGAGATGTTCCTCATTTACTAACCTGTACTTTTTTTTTCATTTATTCCTAAAACAAGCAACTAAAGCAAGCCACCTACCCACCTCAATCGCCACAATAACAGAACCACTCAATCTAAAATATGCCATTTAACCATATTTTTTGTCTTCATAATCCACATTTGTTTCTTTTCTGTTGTTACACTATTGCATATTTGTCGTCGTTGTGGTTTTATTTTACTCCGATAGCAGTTAGTGAGACAATTCGCGGGTTTCGCGCAGTCGACTGCGATTCATATCGACGCGGGTCATTTTCGCTCCGCCAAAAAATTCCACATTGACGTCACGCCACTCGACACGACACTGACGATACGCCGCGCATCACGTCACCTAAACGGTAATAATCTCTGGAGAGGGAGAACAGGGTGGACAAAGGACAAACACATATCTCAAAAAAAAAGCAAGATGACTGGTGCGTGCTGAATCCGCCTGGTTATGGCATGAAACCATGGGAACTCTCAATTTCCAGTGGAGCCGCCAGTCTAACACCAACGAGGGTGAACGGCAAGCACTTTAAGGTTACAATGTTAATGCAATCAATGCAAAGTTGCAGGCAAGCTGGACAGAATAAACGATCGTTTATTCTGTCCAGCTCGGGCCTGCAACTTCGCATAATTGCATTAACACGTCACCTTTTACCTGGTGTCAGCTGGCATCATGGACGTGACATTGTCATGCCAAGTCACGTTGCACAGTGACGCCACGCGGCTTAATGTCATCAGGTGACACCGTGAGCCACGTGATGTCATGACGTCACGTGACCACTTTGACGTCACATGACAGTACGTCGTCACGTGACACCATGACGGCCCGTAGAAACATAACCATGAGACTGCTCACAATGGAAACAATAAAAACAAAGCATTTTCGCTACTTATGCGGCATTTGAGCGCGGCAAAAGCTACAAGAGCGAGTTCCGTGCTTTGAACTGGCCTGCCGAGCGGTGGCCATCAGATTGTTTCGACAGATTGTTTCGTATACAGCGACGTTCCATCGACAGTCCGTTTCATCAAAAGGTTCCTTCGATCGTTTCATCGACACGGTCTTTGCGGCGTTTCGTCGAAAGCGTCTGTTCGAGCACATCGCCTCTATCGTCGGCATCCGGATGGGCCTATAGCTGGCCGATTTCTTGGCGGTTCCGATGAGGGCTGGTGCAAACTCGGGCCAGATTATATTAAAGTTTCCCCGAGCGAAGTGAAGGGTTTTCACACGTAGCGTGGAGTGTTTGGAAGCCCAGGATTGGGACTCGCGAATTTGTTTTTGCCCTATCGGAGCCGCTTGAGTGAGTTCGCTTTAGTTCTGGTATGGTGCCTGGAGCGCGTCTCCGACTGGTGTGTTTAGCGTCCTATTTTGCCCATGCATAAAAATTAGTCCCGAAGTGGCAGCAAATGACGTCACAGAAGTCGGAGTGTCATGCTATTCGCGTCTCCAGCTCGACGCTCGCCCTCCCGCGGCGGAAACGGGAAGCGCTCTAGTGAGGGTCCCCCGATTCTCCTGCTCAGCGGGCGCGGCGGAACTGCTCGCGATCATGGCTCGCTAAGTGTCATTTCCGAATGCAAACAACACTCTTCACTGTCCCAACGTGGGGCTGCGGCCGGAATGGGATTCTATCTTATTAGAGAGTTTTAGTATTGCATATAGAAGCAAACGCAAGCGCTGTGCGTTTTGCGTTAGGGTGGCGTGCTCCACGTTCAGCGTGCGCATCGTCGCCATGCTCCCATCCAAGACCGCAATTTTGGGCTCCGCACACGCGCAGCGTGGTACACGTAAAGCTAACGCAAACACACAGCGCTTGCGTTTGCTCGTATATGCAATACTAAAACTCACTACTGTTTCACCGGCTTCCAACGCCAACGATACGTGCTGCAATGAGCAGACGCGCAATCAGGTAGGCGTTCCTTCGAACTGGAAAGGCTGAGATTGGCAAAACGACGGCGAGCAAATACAAAAGTAAATAAATGTTAAAAAAAGTATTAATTTTTTTTTTTTTTTGGTGGGGGGAGGATTTGGTTTGGAAGGATATTGGCGGCGACTTTGGAAGTTTTGTCGATTGTTAGAAGTCGCTACTTTGATAGCACCCTCAATTAATCAAATTTTACATGAATTTCTCACATTAGCTAGAATGGTGTCATTGATTTTAGAGTTTATTTTATAACTTGTTAATTGAAAATGCTGCAATTGGCACCAGTGATGATAATTAGCACACTTTAGATTGTCATACTTGTTCACGCGTTTGAAATTAGATCATAAGCAACTAATTATTTTAGAGCTTGAAAAATTGCGTTTTAAAATATCTTACGTATAATATTTAAATTATTATTAATGCAAATCGCGCCAATGTATGCCCCCAATTAACGCCACGATCACAAAAATACGCCATTAACCATACTAGTCTTTCCTGAAAGGTATCACTTTGTTGTTGTTTTTTTTAGCACATAAAAAACTCTGTCATCATTATCAAGGTAGGCAAACAGTCCAACACTGGATGAAATATAAACTCCTATGCGTCACGCCTTTCTTTAAAAACAAGCACACTTCAGCTGCCTGACTCGGATTCCGTCTTTGAATTTTTCTAATGAGAACAGCGTTTCTTAATTCATTTAGGTTAATCATCTAAATACCCAAAAATCCATTGAAAGGCCGGCAGTTCATTATCTCATATGACAATAAACCCTTTCACAAATTCACTGCCATCTAGTGTCTGAAATAGCAGTTCAAATTGCTGTATGCTAATGGCGGATAAAATCTGGTGCCTTTTCATCAACGGTAGGCGTACCAAAGTTAGGGTGTTTTCCGTTGAACGGTTATTTGTCTATCTGCTTCAGTTTCGATGGTGTCAAGAAACTACCGCTCTGCACAAGGCGCTTATAGTTGAGTAAACCTCCCACTAAAACTAACATTTCATTGTCATGAGCTGTCATGGGGCGTGCTGAAGCCGAGCATTCCAAGGACTTGCATGACAGCCTCAAATGCGTAAGGCATATAAGCTTATAAGTCTAGATGCTCAGGCTCCGCATCGGTTTCTGTCTTCAAGTTCTTCCTTCACCAGCCATAGAAAGGCCGCCATTCGCATGTACAGATGATACACACTTAGGTGATGATAGCTATCGAGGTGGCCAGACTGAATTTCTGGAAGGGTCTATTATCTGAGCGAGAAAAGGCAGAAAGAACGCACAAATATCAGCACCGATTTTTTCTACAAATAATAATATTCTATGTTACCTCTAAGGTGTATGGAAGACCCTGTCTTTAAAGGGACAAACGTTTCCGCGAACAACTTCTTTAACTAAATAATTACGGTGTGAGACACACTTCGAGCTATGAAAGAATCTGAAATTAAGACCTATACCGAGAAATTAAATCCAAAATCAAGGTTAGTTTCGGTTTCGCTCCGGAATTAAGACGTACCTCCTGGCCTAAATATTACGCTAAATGCCGTTTTTGTTTTCAGCATAAAAAGGTGACCTGCGCTCATAACACCCTAGCTTCCTAGTGTTACCAGAAATAATTTGTATCGCTCAGTGAAGCCAGCACACTAGACAGTCTCAGCAGAGGCACGCATCTCCGACCCTCACTAAACCCGCCATTTTAGAAAACGAGTGGCGCCACCTATAATGAATTGGAGTCGCGAATTGCCTCTCGCGATCCTGGCGGTTGGTTGCAGAAATGCTGGCGAAAAGCACGATTTTGCGTAGGAAACTGCTCCTTTTACACGAGAACGTGTGCAATCGGGCGGCGTTCCACAGAAAGGTCGCGCATCGAGAAACAGGTGAACGGCCAGGGATGTCCATTTCAGGAGGAAGAAAAATTCCACTCTAAAGCGCTTTATACCACACTGTATCGAAGCGCCACCATACACGATTTATTGCGTTCATGCACAGGTCTGGAATGCGATCCCATCGCCATCTGTTGGTTCGCAATCACGTTAACCAAGGGTGGGGTTTCACACGAAACGCCTACGCGGACTCCATGGTGCGCGCTCGCACCTTTATCGTTCATTCAGTCACGGCCGGACTGGAAGCGCGCGCTCTCTTTCTCTTCTTACGGCCTTTGCACTAGGTGAGCGGCGTTTCGCAACTTCCGGTTCCTTAGGAAATTTTGTTTAACTGTTGACAAACAACGACGATTATATGCAAGCTTGTCTAAGCATGGTTCCGAAAACTAAAGTCTGGAGGTTTCAGAACCATGGTTGTACAGGCTTGCAGCTCATTGCCGTCGTTTTTAAACAGTGAAACAAAATTTCCTAAGGAACCGGAAGTTGCAATTCGCGGGGGGCGCTGTCACCTCACCCCTGACCCTTTGCCGTTTGCACAGAGCGCGTCTGACAGTGTATCTCAGCGCTGTCGCAACTTGCGGCCGAGATTTTTATAGCCTTTGACACCTGATCCTTACGTTTAGACCCTCAGCCACTATCTAATGCGCTTCTGATGAGCCCAAAACGTTGAATATATAATGCACATCTCCGAGCGATTTGGGAGTAAAACGTGGTAAGTAGAGACAGCGAATGCCTCCAGGACTTCAGTTGCAACTCAAGAACAGGAGGAGACGGACCCCTTCTACATGGAGGAACTTTAAATAATAAGTAATTCGTACACTCTCGTGAAATGTAAGCAGGCCCAATCTATCTGTTTCCGTGGTCTGCATCATTTCATAAGCCGCACATGAAGTCGGTCAGCTGCTCTAGACGAGGGTGTAGTTGTCTGTACAATTTTCGCACGTGCATATTACAGCCTAATGTGCTTCCTCGATGGCTTGTGCACATATCCAGCTGATTTTTCGTTTCTGTCCGTGACAGTCTTTGCATGGTTAATCAGAAGTATTCTGAAGAACGTGTTGCAAATTAAACCAGCCAAGCGCTTTGAGTGACTGTTGTCAATGCCCTCTGGGCAACTTAGGAATGGCGCGTCTTCAAGATAGGGTGCAATGAGTAGTTGCAGAGCTTCGTGCACATTTGTACGCGGAAGGTGCTTAACATCCTTAAAAAAAAAAAGCAACAATGTTGTTCAGAAGTGCGAGGAACCTAGAATTTAGATAATGAAGTCCGCTTTTATCCTGGCCTTGGATTAAGACGAACAGAGGATCACCTCTGTTACTCGTAGTCAACAGCATAACACACGCGTCGCACCCAAACTCACTAATGAGTTCAATAAACCGTTGCCAAAACAACAACCTACGAAGTTCGAACACCAGCGCAAAGCAGCTCGAAAGGACTCTCCGAGTGGGGTGAGGTGGTTGCGCCTCTGGCGGCAAGCAAGTGAACTACATATGGAGAAAAAATGCCATTGACTCCCGGGCGATTGCAAAGGCCGTAAGAAGAGAAAGAGAGTGCGCGCTTCCAGTCCGGCCGTGATTCAGTCAATCTGCTCCGAAATGGCACCTTAGCGGGGCCGACGTCACACTTTAGCTGTCGCGGCAATAGTAGTAGTAGTATGCGTTTTTATTTTTTATTTTTATTTTTTTTTTTTTTTGGGGGGGGGGGGAGGGGGGATTGACTCTTGTTGGGGCTTACTTAGACGCCCATATCACAGTGGGAGGGGAAGGGTTCTTGGGAAATAAAGTTGGAGTAGAAGAGGGGGGAAGGGTGGGGTTTTTCTCGTCTTTCTCTAACCGTCGAAGTCTGATTTGCAGGCAGGGGGTCCGTGATAGTCCATAGCCATCGGCAAGGCTGGTTCTAGATGGTGATTGGGGAAGTCCGATGTAGGCGAAAGAGGTATAGTTTCCTGATTTCGTTCGACCACAGGGAGAAGAATTGATGAGTCAGTCCGTTCTTTTTGGTGCAGTTTGTGCCCTTGATGCCACGATGGCTTGGCAGCCACTGAAACCTGAACTGCATGGTGTCCGAGTTGCTCCAATGCCATCGCTTCTGCTGCGATTCTTCGTGCCAGTGGTGGTGCCCTCTCCAAGTTATCTAGCATGAATAGCGCTGCTTGTGAGTCTCACAAGATTACGTGAGTCTCACAAGATTACCCACTTGCCGCCCCTGATGCTGCCTTTCTGAACGGCCTCGAGGGCGAGTAGGATCGCTGCTAGCTCTGTGGTCGGGCTGGTGGCACGGTGTGTAAGGCGCGCGCTTAGTCCAACGCCAGCCGCCTCGAAGGCCGCCGCGGCCGTTGATGACCCGTCTGTGGGACGTACTGAGCCGTCCGTGAACACTTGAGCTCAGCCGTGGTACTGGTTCTCGATGAGGGACAGTGCAAGGGTTCGGAGGGTCACTGTTGTGGCCGTCCTCCTTGATTTCAACCCGGGGATGTGTAGATCGACGTCCAGGGGCTGTGGACGTTCTTGCAGTGGTGGGAGGTCGGCCAGGGCCGCAGCGGTTCCCGCGATGTCGCCAAGTTAACAGAGCGCGTGTCCAATGCCTGACTCTGTTCTCTGCGCAACTTTCATGATTAGGCTGCCCGTCGACCGCCCATTCTCCATTCGGATAAGGTGCCCAAGAGCCCGCTTTTGTAGTGTGCACAAATCGTGGCTACGCCGGCCTCGACGAGTGTCTTGTGTGATGAGGCGTTTCGGGGCGTGCCAAGGCAAATTCTCAGTGCCACCCTCTGCGCCCTCTCTAGGTTTTCTTGTTATGTGCTGTTGAGCGTCACCAATGGCAGCGCGTAGGTCGGGCAGGACACGACGAGGCCCTTGTGCATTGCCAGCATCATGACCTGCGAGGTGCCCCACGTTGTACCTCCAAGTGCCCGCAGGGTGTTTGTTCTTGTGCGCATCTTCTGGAGCACTGCATCTACAGCCGGCCTCCAGGACACGCCCGCGTCGAGCGTCAAACCCAGATAAGTTGCTGTCTTCTTTTATTTTATCGGTGCTCCCTCGATGTGTAGTACTGGACGAAATGTTCGCAGTATTGGAGCCTGGAAGAGAGCCGTGGTCTTCTCAGCCGAGATGCCGAGGCCCAGTTTGTGTAGTCTGTGCACCGTGCTGGTCAGTGCCCGCTGGAACTCTCTCACCATTTCCTGTCTACGATTTGGTGGGCTGGTAGCCCAAAGCGCCACGTCGTCTGCGTATACCGCCATGCTCACGAGGAACCGTGGTCGAGCTCCAACTCCGGCAGCCAAAGGGAGAGACGCGATCGCGACGGAGAAAAGCAGCGGGCTCAGCACGCTTCCCTGAGGCACACCGGCTGTTATCCCGCGTGGTGTGCTGTATGTGTTGCCGACACGTACACGCAGTGTTCTCTCGGTCAGAAATGCACGTATCTATGATGGGGGGCGCCCGGTGATTCCGAGGTTTGGAGAGCCGTGAAGATGGTGTCGTGGGGGAGCGCATCGAAGGCTTTCCTCACGTCTAGGAAGACTGTGGCCGCCGACCAACCCCTTTTTTTAGCTTCCTCCATGGTGGTGGTGAGGTCTGCAATGGAGTCTGCAGTGCTCGCTCCAGTAGCTTGCCCAAGCAGGAGGTTAGTGAGATGGGCCGGTAGGAGCTCAACTCATCGGCAGGCCTTCCAGACTTGAGCAGGGGCACGGTAGTGGCCTCTCTCCAGGCCCTTGGGATCTGAGCACTGCTCCAAACCTTGTTCATGTAGTCGAGGAGGCTGTCGTGGCACGACTTGTCCAGGTTCCTGATGGCCGGGTTCGTCACTCCGTCGGGGCCTGGGGACGAGCGCTTGCGCGGGTATGCGTCGATGGCGTGTCTTAGTTTGTGTAGCGTGAAGGGGGCATCCATAGCCTTCATGCTGGGTGCCGAAGGGTCTCTGCGGGTTGACCAGTCCTGGAGGGCTGGACCCACCAGTGGGCGGGTTGGAACCTTTGTGAAGAGGTCTGCCAGTAGTTCTGTCACCTGTTGCACTGTCGCTCCTCTCGTTAGGGCCATGCCAAGTATTGGTTGTCTTGGGAGCGGACGTCCGGCGAGTGTTTTCACCATCCGCCAGGCTCTTTTTCCTCCGGCTGGCGAGTCTGGAGCAGCGGAGGTCCCACTGCCTTTTTGCCAGCTTTTTCCCGTGGCGGCGGAGTTTTGCGTCTAGTCGCGCTTGTACTCCTGTATGTCCTCCGGCTTGTTGCTCCTCCAGGATCTGCGTTGTGCACGTCGTCGTTGAGCTCTCAGGCGGAGCCAGTGCATGTGCGGGTTTGGCCTTGTGATGGGTACCTGTACCATTCTTGTGGCTTCTTTAAGTGCTTCGGCGATTTTTTCGGAAGCCAGGGGTGCGCCAGAGTCTACCAGTTTGTTCAGCTGTCCTTTGTACTCCTTCCAGTCCACGAGGTGGCAGGTCTTGAGTGGGGCTTTGGGTGGCTTCCCGATGATGATGCGAAGGGGGTCACTGCCCCAGCTGTCCTTCTCTGGTTTGGCTGTCAGGCGTAGTCCTCTGGTAATAAATGTGAGGTCAAGGACGCTGCCTTCCATTTCTGGGCGGACGAATGTTTGTTCTCCGCTTGTTATAGTACGGAGTGTCAGGTGGTCCAGAGTGGACTCTAATGCACGACCCCTTGCGTCCATTTTCTTGTCGCCCCATGTATCGTTGCCTGCGATTACTTTCTCAGCCTTGATCTGCGTGCAGATGTCCACAATTGTCTTTCGGTCCCAGTGACCCTGCGGCCACACGTATACGCGGACACGAAGGTAAACGGCCTTCCCTTGAGCTCCACTGTGACCCCCACATACTCTTCAGTGTCACTGCACAAGTCGTTGAGGTCCACTTCACTCTGTCCAAGACTTGCTCGCACCAGCAACCTGGCTCCTGGGAATTTTCCAGCTCGCGTTGCCTTGCTCATATAAGTAACGTACCCTGAGATGCGAATGTCTTTTGTGTTCGGTTCTTGGAGGGCCAGGGCATCCTATGCATTGTCTTGCAGATGGTCGCGAAGCCCTGGCAGCCGCGATTGTATTCCGTTAGCGTTCCATTGCAGCAGAGAGCACGTGATGGGGTGTTTGGATGTTGGATTAATGTTGCTTCCCATTTTCAGTTGTTCGTGGGGCTGCTGCTAGCTGGCTTAGGACCGCTTGCAGTTGGATGAATTGCTGGAGTATTTCTGCTCCCGGCTGGTACTGATGCAGGAGAGGAATTCCATCTTGAGAAGCTGCGTCTTCTATGACCAAAGAAAACTTAAGTCTTAATTTGTAGTATAGGAAATGAAATGCAGGAGTAATAGGCGTCACAAAGCGAGAATCGGTGCAGTCCCTGGGTCAGATGAATCTCCTTAAAATCGGGAACATCAGTTTGTGACTCATAGAGGTGAATATAAAATTCGGAAAGATGAAAACCAGAGCTATATACACTGCAGTATAGTTCCGGCATTTTTTCCGGTCGTTGTTTAGCAATGAAGGCACAACATTGGCTGTGTTTGGTGCATCGAATGAGGTAAGCCTGAAGGAGCTTCAGAGTGTCATTAAAATGATGGACTCTAATGAAAGAACAGCTTTGATCACCTGATGAGGCATTGACTCCGATGTTATTGTTTACAATAATCTACGAAGAGTAGTGAACACGAGTGGGACTATGACCTTGAAGATAAAAGTAGTTTCTCCTTCCGTTTTTCGGTTAGGTGCCAACGTATGCAAATCAGAAGACGTGTTTGAAATTATGTCTTGGATGTTTTGTTTATCCCAGAAGGATGCTTTTCCAGTTCCTCCGGTGGCGACTCTTGAGGTGGATGCTGCGGCATCGGGGTTTTCGTTTCTGCTCTCTTGTTTTTCAAGGGGAGGGTACTCTTGAACAGTCCGTTGTGGAACATCCTTGATGGTGACATCAGGTTGTGGTGTGTCTTTTTCGGCAGTTTTTTTAGCTTATTTTGGTGTTTAGAGTGTACAACACCTCTGGCCTCACGAAAAGTGGTGTTGCGTTTCAGCTGGTATCTTGTGACCTCTGTCTATCTTACTTTCACTGGGCATTCGGCTGCAATGGAAGCATGCTCTCCTTGACAATTTCACTGTGCATTCACCTTCGTGGCACTGCCCACGTCGATAGCACAACTGAGAGGCCGTTGTGCATGCGGCTGCAATGTGACCAAACTTGTGGCATTTGTAACATTGCAGGGGTCGTGCTCGGTAGGGAAGTACTTCAGTTCTGACAAGACCCACTTGACATGTTAGGGTGGCACCTTTCCTGTGAAGGCAACCCGTATGACGGGCGATTTCTTCCCGAGTTGCTTCACTTCTGTTATGCCGACAGAGGACTGTAGATGTGTCTTTACGTTGTCCTCTGTGCAATCAGGGTCAATATCTCGGAGGACGTTAAAATAGTTCGAGCAGTCTCTGGGCAGAAAGGCTGTCCTTGGCAGTGCACAGAGTTTCGTTAACTTGAGGAGTTCGACTTTAAAGAGTAGTGTCAACTGCGATAATGTTGCGAGCCTTAATTGTTAATTCGGATCTCACTCACCATGCCTGGTGCAGCGTTGTTCAGAAAGTCGATGAGCTTGATTTTGCTTAGTGACTGAGCCTGGTGGTTTGCAGAGGGGATGAATAGTACGGTATGACCGACTTGCAGGTTGGCTTCATCCTTGGAATGTGATGCTGAATCCAGGCACCTCTTGCGTCGTTTCTTTCCGTGAGCGACCTCGTATTCTCCGTCGTTCGATTGCATGTCTTCATCATCGCAGGCGGATACGATCGTCGAGGAGGAGCAGGTGGCGGCTTCATCCGTGACGTCCATAGACGGAATTGTATAGCCGTCCTTGACAATCGTTGCTGAACTCGCCTGGTCTTTGTCTAAGTCGGGGGGATAGTTCGGTGACTCGGTGGTCATCTTCGTGGATGTCTTGGCCTCCAAGAGGAGGCCGTTTGCGAGAAGAGGTCCGGTGCCTCTCTGCTTGTATGTGATCGCAAAATATAATGTGGAAAAAATCAGTTTACCGGTTATTTACGAAAAGCCTCAGGAGATGGGGATAGAATTACCAGGTGTAGTCTCGTCGTCGTCGTTGTTTTCCCGCCTCTCCTGTCGCAGCGGTTCACTTTTGTATTCGTACGATCTTTCCAAACGATACGTGCGGGGTCAAACAAGCCTTGCCTACGCTCGCCTTGGACCTCACTGTGAACAGTGACTATGTATGACATGAATGAGTGCTTACATGGAAGGTGCCGGCCGGCTCCGGGCCAGAACCTGCTGATGAGAATGACAAGACAAGCAACCGATCCCGACGGTGACGAGGGCAGATCTGAGGCGAGCGCCTCGAGCAGATTTATTTATCGTATTTTTGGTGACCGAATCATCCGTTGCCGCCAAGCGGCCCGTGGTGTTGTACTACACGTGACACGTGCAATCGGCGCAATGTAGGTGGTGCCATCTCTGAATGAAAGACCCCTAAACATAATCACTACATTCACCTTACGGGTAGCGTAAGTGTTGATCAATATTTTTATTACCTCTCCCTTCTGTAACGCCTTCTGGCCTTGAAGGTATTTAAATAAATTAATAAATAAAAAAAAAACCAGTGCTCTCAGGTCCCGTTTTAAACCGAGAACCTTCTTTGCCGCCATCAGTCATTTGATATATAGGCATTGCGATTAGCCATTAGCCTAGATTAGATGATGATGGTTATGATAATGATGATTTTGAGGCTGTTCCATTTGAATCGGGCGGTATAAAATGCATTAAAACAGTCAAGAAAAAAAAACTTTCTTCATCGCGTCTGTGTTCCTCCCCACCAATCTTCCAGCCGCCTTTTAGCCTTTCCGGCTCAGTCCTTGCACTGCTAGCCGCGTTCGCCCGGCCTGGCGTCACCCCAGCTGCTGTCTCTGTTGCTACACCCTGCGATGCCCCAGTTGTTTGGAATCTGTGTACTTCTGCCAGCAATCGCCAGCAAAAACGGCCCTGTATCAGCTCCGTCTTGCGGAGCTCTGGAGAAGCTGGTTATACGCCCCTTTTGCTGGGCCTCTAGAGGAGGCGTTGGGCAAGCGAGCGTTTGGAAGGGCCGGAGGAGAGCTTTGCGTGTCAAAAATTTCGGATGCCATGACCAAGGTAACTTTAGCAAGCTTGAAATTGCACGTGCTTTCCATACAAAGAGACATGGCTCCATGGCAATGGCTGCCGGCACCCAACAAGAATAATATTAAAACTAAACTAATTAAAAACTAGATTAAAATAAACTAATTAAACCAATAAAAAAATAGGAGCCGCCCCGACAGTTTACGCGCAGGATTGCACGTGGGATCGCCACGCGCAGAAGCTCGCAGATTGGTCTCGTGGCATCCTTTCCATCGACTTGCTTCTCCCGAACACCTTGTTCCGTCCGCGGCATGGTCCTGAAGCAGTACCGCACGGCGATCACCATCGCCGTCATCGGGGCCATGTCCTGCATAGGCGCGGTGCTCTTCTCGCTCACCGTGTCCAGGCAGCGCCAGGCGTCTTCGTCGTCGTCCGCGTCACCGCCTCCGCCACCGAGCTGCAACTCGACGCCCTGCTTGCTCGAGGCCGAGTACCTCAAGGACCGCCTCTCCAGTGGCGCGCCCTGCAGCAGCTTCTACGACTGGGTCTGTTCCAGTGGATGGACCACCGAGGCGATCCCGGAGAAGCGCCTCTTTGCCGCCAGCGCTCAGGGGTCCCTCGTGACTCGCCTCAACGCCACGCTGCACGGCTTCCCGCCGCTCGCCGAATCCCTGCTCCGCGGCTGCTGCACGGGCCACTACGCCCTCCTGGGCCTCGACCTGTTCCGTGCCTGCGAGGGGAGTACCAGGCCGGCGACTTGGGAGCAACTCTCGCGGATCCTTCGCCGGGTGGGCCTCTCTGGGTGGCCGTTGCCGATAGCCGCCCTGCAGGACCGCACTCCCTGGGATCTGGCCGGACTCGTAGACCTCCACCTGGGCGTGTTCCCGCTGGTCCGCGTGTCGCTGCGGCGCTTCTTTGGCCGCGTTACGTTGCAGCTGGACAGGAGGCCGCTTCCTCTGCGACTGCACCAGCTGACCGTACCTCTGCAGGACCTGCGGTCCTACGCGGACATCGTAGAGAAGGCGCTGTCTCTCCTTCCGGTGCCTGAACAAGGCCGCCAGAACGACAGCCAGCGGGTCGACGACGAGCATTGGAGGTCCGCGGCCATTGCCATCGTGGAGCTGGAACAGGCCCTGGAGCGCACGGTGCCCAGGGATTCGTTCGTTCGAGGGCCTCGACTCATCCGCGTACGCGACCTACCGCGGTCCCGGCACTGGAACTGGGCCGAGTACATGGCGGCCGTCCGAGATGACAGCAGCCTCCTGGCCGATCCCAGACGCGAAGTCCTGGTGCACGACCCGGAGATGCTTGCCTTTAGCACCGAGCTGCTGGCCAACGCCAGCGCAACTGCGCTCTTCAACTACCTAGGGTACCGGGTCCTCGTGCATCTCGCGCCTCTGCTACCAGACGAAGCGGCTTTCTTGCTGCCCCTGTCGCCGGTGCCTCAGGGCGCTCCACTCAGGCTCGCGGGCTGCTTGCGCCTAGTCAGCCAAATTCATCCTTTTTCATTTCGCTTTTTCGCGGGACTCGACTTGGGAACGAACGAAACCATCGCTTCGCAGCTCCACTACGTGGTTCCCGCAGAGTCGAAGGGCCGCGCTGCGCAGATATTCGCTGAAGCCCGATCAGCCACGGCGCGCCTAGTCGAAGCCTTACCCTGGAAAGACCCGAAGCAGAAACTGCAACGAGCCTCGGCCGTGTTTCGGGTCCGGCTCGACCGTGGTGGGATCTCCGATTCCGCCCACAGGGGACTGAAGGCTAACGTCTCGCGGAGTAGGGGGATCTGGCCGGCACCGGCGGGCTTCCTGGATGCGTTCCTCCACGCGCAGTCGGCCAACGCGTACTGGCTGGCTTCCGGTCCCGACGACGGGCTCGACTCCCGCCACCAGGACGACCCCTTCTCGCTCGAGGCCGACTATTTCGAAGACCCCAACGTGGTCCACGTGTCACCGGCGCTCTCGGCTGCGCTCGACACCGCCGTGGACGGACTGGAGCCCCTCTGGCAGGCCAAGGTCTCAACTCCTCTGGTGAACGCCTTGCTCCGTGCGGTGCTCCCCGATGAACCGGAGCGACTGCTCCGGTTGCACGGTCGAGATCGATGTCTGGCAAGACAGTACAACGCGACGTTGTACGATCGACACCTGCTGGACCGGTTCAGGGAGACACTGGCGCTTCGGCCCCTGCTGGAGGTGTTCTTGCGCTCCATCCTGGTGGGCAGCTCGGAGTCGGTGGCGGACCTTTGGGTGAACGTGGGGAAGCGGTGGCTCTCCGGCGAGCAGCTCTTCTTCGTCCACTGGGCGCTGGCCCAGTGCGAGGAACCACAGCGGCAGCGCCGGATGCGCCACTTCAAGGAGACACCCACCAAGCTCCGGATCAATGTGCCTCTGGCCAACCTGGACCGCTTCCAGGAAGCGTGGCGATGTCCCAAAGGCAGTGCCATGCGACCCTGGAGGATCTGCTCCTTCGTCGCCTAATAAATGACGCTGTCCGAGACGAGGACCCGGTTCGTACTTTATACGTACGGTTCCGTGAGCTCCGAAAAACACTAGCCGGGAAAATTTTCGACAATTCGGATTTATCCTAATAACTCAGAATTTTCGAGTCACGGTTGCAGGATAAAAAGCCAAAAAGAACAGTATTTTACAAATAATATTCGTCAGAGCACAGGACTACTGGTCCCGGAAATATCCCAATTCATTTATGTTTTCTGGGATTATTGACAAAAAAACGTTTCCCGTTTATCTCGTCAAGGTTCGTTCAGTATGATATGAGCTAATGCAACCATTGTACTTCTGGACCACGATTAGGGTATACTAAAGTAACTCGATCGTGGGAAAGTAACACCAAGCTCCCCGTATGGTCGCCATATCGGCCCTTGAAAGTAGCAATTTCTCCTTGACCTCTCCATTATTGGTGAGCTGATCTAAATTCACTGGTGACGGGTAGCTTGATGGAAACGTTTCTTGTATACCGAGATTTTGCTATCCACACACCGGCGAAACAAGCGTACATCTTCGTACTACAGTCATGTCTCGTTAATATGGACCCCGTTAATATGGATACCCCGCTATATGGGCATCACTTTCGGGGACAAACTGGGAAAATACATGCATTTTTGTCTCGTTATTATGGACAACTCACATTATGGACAATTTTTTACGGGAACGGAGGTGTCCCCACCATGTGCGGTGTCGGTGCTTGGAGGCATTGAAAAATAATTTTCCTGTTTTGAAATGCGCAAGAAGAACAATATAATTGTAAGAGATCCGTGGAGATGGGCGTGATTGATAAGTTGATTGCATACACAGTGCCAAAGACTTTTATACTAGCGAGGAATGCCTTCAGTACGATGATTCTCCATGGTGATCTTGGTGCGACTGGATTAAAACGACCTTCTCGAAGCATCGAAGATTTGAAGGGGCCGAAATGGCGATTGCCATAGCAACGGAGACCGATTAGACAATCGCCTTACGAGGTTTTGGTCGTCTGTATGTTAGAATTTGTTTGTGTTCGGCTGGCAGGCAGGGAAGCAGTGCCTCAATGTACTTGTGTTTAGGGTGGTGCCATCGTTTGTAGTACCCGATGCCGACAGCACGCGCTCACAGGGAAAGTACAATGAAATCGCAGGAAACAAAATGTCGCCGTAGCACAGTCAGCGCCACGAGCGCGTGCTGGGACACGCTCTTTCACGCCCTTCAGAACAAAAAATAAAAATAAACATTCGAAACAAAATGGCCAGATGTCATCACCCCAAGCAAAGCGCACATGAAGGCACCCTAACTTTCCCAGGACCTAGTGACTTTAGGGTGTACTAGAATGGGGAGGTGTGCCGTCCGGCGGCCGTGAGAGCATGGCCATTGTGAGTGTGTCGCGATGTGCAAGCACGCCAGTGAGGGAGCTGTGTGGCAGAGCGCGGTAGAGTTCCTGTATAGACGCTTTACACACGCGGACCTTCTCTTGTTTTACCGAGATACCGAGCCACTGAAATTGGTGTGGACGAGCCTCCACAAAAGTCAATGCTGGGGAGAAAGAAAGAATAAAATCTAAGATGGCGATAACCTGGCCTGCTATGGTAATAATGAAGTGAAGTAAACGTAATAAGGGGAAACAAAAACTGAAGGTCAGTTATGGCGGCGCTCATGCACAGCTGCTGCAAAGCGTCTATAGGCTCCTTACGGGAGCCAGAGTTGCGCGTTCACACCCGGAGCGCCGGCTTTCCTGCACGACATGTTGATCCCGCTTCTCACGTGACTGAATTCGGCGAACAGCGGCGCCGCGCGTTCGAGGCGCGCAGCGCGCTCAAAAGCAGGGGAACGTATACGCCGGGGCGCGTGCAACGTCTACTTTGCTGCACGACACTTGATCCGGCTCCTCACGTGATCGCGCAACTCTGGCTCACGTAGGGAGCCTACAGAGGAACTTGAGACATGTGCCGCGCGCCACGTCTGGGAAGAACATGGCGTCTGAATTCTAGCTCAGTGCTGCGCTGATACAGTGAACTGTGTTGAACCGGAGCGGCTCGCGTGAGGCGTGTGGTCTCGATCGCGATAGGCTTCGACACCGGCGCATCGGCAGTAGGGTCAGTGTGGTAGTGGTTGTGCGCGTGCTCCGCGTGCACGAGCACGTGCGGCTGCACGTGCTGGCTGCAGCGACTTTCTGCTGCCCTGTTGACTGCAGCGCCGTGATTATTGTTTACAGGCGCAGCCTCACAAGCTCCCATTGCCGAGCCGCGCCGGTCCAAACACCAACCCGTATTCTAGTACACTGTAGCGCTGTGTCGCCATGATCTTCCCAAGATTGATTGAAAACACGTTTATTAACCTTATATTGCGTGGAGCGCGCTGCGGAGGTCGGTTAGAACAAGGTTAAAGGATTAGGGAGCGGGGACCAAAGAAGAGGAGAGGAAGAGGGCAGCACTTCATGGCTTCAGGGCCGTCGCCGACGCGAGCGCCGTACCCTCTTGGCTGTAGCCGGAAGGAGCCGGTCCCCCACTGGAGGCGCAGTTGGATCCCTTATGAAGTTGAGTAATGTCTCCCAGAGCTCCAAAGCATGCTCGGGGGATATGGCGGTGTCTGGCATGCCCAGGCGTTCAGGGATGCGGGTACTATAGGGCGCTTGTGATGAGGTCCAAAGCCCGTTCTCGTGGAACATCATACAAAGGGCAAGACCATGCACATCAAATGGACCAGGTCGGCCTTAGGGTTGCAGTTCTTGCAGATGCCAGAGGCTGTCGAGTAGGGTCCCTGTCTGAATTTGCCGAATCAGGACGGCTTCCCTACGAGAGAAATGTTGGGAGGGAATCTTAGGGATGGATAGCGGGTTAGCGGCCAGGCGCGCTGGGCTTTGGTAGAGCGCAAGTCATGCCAAGGGTTGGCAATTTCCTGGGAGGGGTTGACTAGAGATGAGGAGGAAAAGGGTCCCTTGGCCAGCGCGGAGAAGAGGTGTGCGCGCGCTAGTCTGTGGGCTTTCCCATTACCGGCTATGCCACAGTGGGCAGGGACCCATCGTATGATGAATTGATGGCCGGACGCTCTCAGAGATGAGACGGCCACCTTTAGCTCTTGTAAGGTAGGTCCGGCATATTTGGCGTCCGAGCACATGCGGTGTACCGCTTGCGAGTCGGTATAAATGACGTGCGTGACTGGTGCGTCCTCCTCTGCCGTAAGTGCGTCTCGCACACAGTCCGTGATGGCTTGAAGCTCCGCTTGGGTGTTGAGCGGGGACGTAGTAGTGTCGTGCCTGTGCTTCCGTGTTACAGTTTACCATGCCGTGGCGTAGCTGATATCGGATGAGTGATCAGCTGGCAGGGATGCATCGATGTCTTTATTGAAGAGCAAACCCACTTGGAGAATTTTTTTTTTTTCTTTTTAATCAGACGGTTTTATTTTTCGAACAGAGAGGCGTCGCTCGGCGTCCGAAACCAGGAGTGTTTCTCTTTGCATATCTTACAACCCACGTTGTTCCCCGGCACTAAACGCCACCGCTCCGCCTTTTAGAGCGCAGCTCATAGGAGCCCGTTTTCGGCTTGAGTGGCGTCGAAGTCGCCGTCGGCGTAACCGCGCGTTGCATTATGGGACGCTTCTCATAATGAAGTCACACGTGACGTCACGTGTGATGTCACGAGGGCAAAAATTTCCCGCTAAAGTTTGCGGAAAATTTTTCCGCTAAGTTTAGCGGGAAAATTTTCCCGTTAAATTTGCTGAATCGCGCTTCCTCGCTTCGAGCCCATTGCGCGATTGCGGCCACCGGTCGGGCATTTACGACATCCGCTGAAGCGTTGTCGAGGCGGTGGTCACGTGACCTTTGCCTCTGTTGTCCATGGTAACCATGGTTACCGTCTATGCTTGACAGCGCTAGACCGAATGTCGTAAGATGGCCGACGGTGGCCGCATTTGCGAAGCAGAGAAGCGCAATCCACTAATCGTCATAGAGATCAGTGGGCACAGCTAGCAGCCTGCAGCCACACAATATTGTATCGCTTCACACACACAACGTAAAACAAAAAAAAAATAGTCATACAAACGCGTCCCATGCCAGACTCTCTAAAGGCTGCCTGACCGGCCTCCTGGCCCCGCTGTGACTGGCAGCGCCAACCCAGACCCTTGCGGCAGAATTGGGCCACGCGGAATTCAGTTCCTATGGAAAGGCCGACGCGGTTGGCACACCTCCGATTTCTAGTACACCCTACCACGGTCTACGACAAAAAAAAAAAAAAGCCATTGTTACGGATTTCAGTTTGGACAATACTATTTGTGTGTCTTAGTGGGACGAGAGGTTGTGTTTTCATCACAGTGAAAGATGTAAACCTGTTGATTTCATTGAATGGGGAGGGTAGCTGAAGGTTTTATGCGTCCAGACGTTTGGCCATTTCAAAGTACTGATGTGTATCGAAGTAATACTTATTTTCAAGATTTGTCGTGGGACAGATAGTACTGGCAATCGCAAGGGCGCCAATGTCAAATAGAGCTGCAGAAATATATTTCGATACCGGTGATTCTTGTTATAAATTTAGTGTATACGTTTTTGTCCGGACATTATTTATTTTTATTAAGCACTAAGAACACACTAATATTAAACTCCGAATTTCGGAGAATCGGGAATCTAACAAAAATAAACTCCGATCAACTCAGAATTTTCAACGAAAAATAAACTCCGAAAAGCATCCTGCGAATTTCTCGAGAAATAAACTCCGAAAACACGGAATCCTATTTATACGTTGCTTGCACTGAGTCACTCACGTCACAACAGCACGCGCTCAGCAACCTTGCTGCTGTGCGTGTACTTTCTGCAAAATACATTTCGCACCATCGAACTGGGTCTTCTGAGAAGTAGGGATGACCAGCGCGGTACAATGACGTCACGTGCAAGCCATGTAGTTTATCCACCAATGTCGAGAGGCAGGCACCTCATGTAACGAGTTAGCCTGAGGTAAGCCGCCGGGAATTCGGAGCCAACACGTGCCGCTCACTGCGCTTATTTCTTATTGAAATAATTGCAATGGTATGGGCGCCTGTGCCGCGCCGGACAGGTACTGCAACACAACAGAAGTACTACCGTGGTATGAAGATACAGCACCTTTCGAGTTCGAAACAAACTTATTCGATATATTCTCCAATGATGGAAGCGACATTTGAGTTTTTGAAGCAGTTCTTGTAGGACGTGAAGTATTGGTTTGGAGCAACCGCTGATGTTTTTGGAGCACGTACCAACACATGTTTACATATCACTTGAAAAACAGAAAACAAAAAGAAAAAACGACTATTGCGTTATTATATTTGTTTATTCTTGATCGTGATTGAGGATTCCTCTCTGATATTAAAACGTATTAGTTATTACCTTGCCCAATAAAAATGCATAGGACGCAGAAGAAGCACATAACCATTGCAACATTATTTTTAGAATTAAGTTTCAGGTCAGAGTTGGTGGTTTACAACAGGTGCCAGAAAGAAAACAAAAAAGTTGGGAAGTTAATTATAGCGCACCACTTCAGTTGAGATAAAGCTTATCTTTTCCTCCCCCTTCTACACTCGGTGGTTTATTTAGCATGTAAATATAATTTTCGTAATATGCCGTCAAAAACCAGCGGCTTAAAGGTATATGCATAGCCTCCTCTATACTCACAAAGCCTGGCAGTTCGACGACGGAGCCATAAAGTGCCCGGCCGCAGATTTGGAGCGCGAGGATCTGGTAGCAGAGAGCAACAGAGAGCCATTTCTCGGGGAACCCAGAGCCGTTTATTCAGCGAGGACCCGAAACACACTTGTTCGCTCGGGAGAAGTGTGTTTCGGCGTCTCGCCGCAGCGGGGCGCCAGTCACGTGCCTCTCCTCTCATCCGTTGTCTGCCGCTCTACATTTTCCATTTCGGCGGCCGCTTCTCGTGGCGATCTGCCAGGGTTTGTCAGAATATAGGAGGCTATTGTCTAGGAATAAAAATACGTCCCCCCATGTTTTGTGAACCTACCAAACTGAAGATTCTAATATCACAAACTTCAAATACATACAACCACCCTCAAATATTACGAAAGCCTAAAGTTGTGCTATGAAAGTGACACTGCGCTTTAGTGGCGTTGCGGTCAGAGTTCAGTCAGACTTCGCTGCCCTTTCACCCGTGAGTACGGTATTTAATCAAATGTATTTGTACAGGGCATTGTTTTAGGGGCGAAGCTTCTTAGGGGCTAGCCATGTCCGTATGTCCGTCCGCCGTAGGCCCGGCGTCGGGTGCTCGTGCTTCTGCTCGTGAGATCACGTGCTCACGAGCACGTGAGCACATGCTCACGTGCTCGTGTAGGGCAAAAAAGAAATTGAAAAAAAAAAGATGAAAAAAATTATGAAAAAAGAAAAAGAAGAAAAAAAAAGAGTAGGGGGTTCTGAGATGCCATCCCATCTGTCTGCTTAAAAAAAGAAAAAGAAGAAAACCACACATTCTCCTACTGACACGAATGAAAAGGCTCGGCATGCTGCGGCTCCGCGTCTACGCAGACAAGCACCACCAGAGCTTCGCCCCAAGCAACGTCATTCACCACGTGGAGATGCGGTCAATTTTTTTTTCTTTCTCGGCACAACTTTTTAAAGTTTAGAGTTCATTCTACAATTACAACCAAAGAGGGCCGACCTGTAATAGTAGTACTGAGCATAGTTTCCGAGCCCGTCGCGCTAACCCACGGGCGCTCCTCCACGTTAGCCGCAGCTCCTAGCGCACCGGTGCAAAGCGGTGAAGCTCGATGAACGCGGTGAAGGCTCGCACGAGTGGCGCAAGTGACACGGCATGTCGACATATGGTGGTGTACCGTCAGATATGATAATCAAGGGATCTCATAGGGAGTAAAAGACCCCGGTTCTGTCTTATCCCGGGATAGCCGCCATACCAGTATTTGCTAATTTTTCTCGCGACTTTAAGCTCCTGACATCGCAGATATCGTTAGGAAGTTCAGACGGCGACGTGTCCAGCGCGGTGATGCAAAGCGCACTGAAATACATATTTGAACCATTCTCTTTTTCTTCTAATTCTGTAAATATTGAAATTGATTAATATTAGTTTTTTTTTTTTCATTCGTAAAAGTCCATTTTGGCGCAGTTCTTTGCAAGAATGGCGAATTTGACGCAAATGGCACAGCACTTCCATCACTGAATTATTTTTTAAAAGCAGCCTGAAGCGCGCCGGCTGCCCGAGGCGAGTACCCTGTACAGGACATGTAGTAGCCCGAGGCGAGTACCCTGTACAGGACATGTAGTAGCCCGAGGCAAGTACCCTATACAGGCAATGTAGTATACCCGAGGCGAGTACCCTGTACAGGACATGTAGTAGCCCGAGGCGAGTACCCTGTACAGGACATGTAGTAGCCCGAGGCAAGTACCCTATACAGGCAATGTAGTATACCCGAGGCGAGTACCCTGTACAGGACATGTAGTAGCCCGAGGCGAGTACCCTGAACAGGACATGTAGTAGCCCGAGGCAAGTACCCTATACAGGCAATGTAGTATACCCGAGGCGAGTACCCTGTACAGGACATGTAGTAGCCCGAGGCGAGTACCCTGAACAGGACATGTAGTAGCCCGAGGCAAGTACCCTATACAGGCAATGTAGTATACCCGAGGCGAGTACCCTGTACAGGACATGTAGTAGCCCGAGGCGAGTACCCTGTACAGGACATGTAGTAGCCCGAGGCAAGTACCCTATACAGGCAATGTAGTATACCCGAGGCGAGTACCCTGTACAGGACATGTAGTAGCCCGAGGCGAGTACCCTGAACAGGACATGTAGTAGCCCGAGGCAAGTACCCTATACAGGCAATGTAGTATACCCGAGGCGAGTACCCTGTACAGGACATGTAGTAGCCCGAGGCGAGTACCCTGTACAGGACATGTAGTAGCCCGAGGCGAGTACCCTGTACAGGACATGTAGTAGCCCGAGGCAAGTGCCCTGTACAGGACATGTAGTAGCCCTAATGAAAATGAGGAGAGTGTCATGTATTCCTTTAGTAAAGAGAGAGAGAAAGGGTCAGAAAAGGAAGAACAGAGAGGTCGACCTAGGTTAACAGACCTGGTTGGCTACTTTGTTTTGGGGAGGGGGTTGTGGGGTATTAAAAGAGAATGGAAAGGATAGGAGATATAAAACATTAAACACGTCTAAAAAATAGTACCACGAGAGCACAAAGTATAAAACACATGACAAATGAAGTACGGGAACGCGACAGAACAGCACACGACAAAACAGCACGCGACAAACAGCACGGTCAAACAGCACGCGTCAAAACAGCACAGCGTCAAAACAGCACGGCGACAAAACAGCACGTGTCAAAATAGCACGCGACAAAACAGCACAGCGTCAAAACGGCACAGCGACAGAAGAGCACGTGCCAAAACAGCACGCCGTCAAAACAGCACAGCGACTAAACAGCACGCATGTAGCAACTTCGAGCAGGCTCTTCATCTCAGTTAAATTCACAGATAATTGCCGACGAAGCCTCGATCGAGTGGAAACCGGTGAAGCAGAAACATGCCACAGCTTCAATGCTGTTGCCCTACAGCAATGGTTCTCAAATGGGAGTCCGCGGACCGCGAAGCCACTTCTGGGGTTCGCGAGACCCTCAACAATTTTTTTTTTATTTGGCACGTTTTTTGTAGTTCAGTCCGGCCGTGACTAATTTGCAACCTGCTTCCGGAACTACGACAGCAATAAAAGGCACCTCTTTCATGCTCCAGACGTGTTAACTTACTTACGTACCCCCCCTCCCCCCCCCCCCCCCCCCCCCCACTGGAAGGGGTCCCCCATCACTGCCAGCGGTCCGCAAGGGGTCCCCGACACATATATGGCTGAGAACCACTGCCCTACAGCATGGGCTGAGCACACCCGTTGCCGCACACGCTTTCTTTTTTTTTTTAACATCCAACGACAGGACTTGCCGTGTGATTGATTAATTTATTGTAGACGATATCACCAGCAAAGTTTCGCGTCCAAATGAGCAGAACTGCTCGAGAAATAGCCAGAATACGCACCAGTGGGGGCTTCGGTACTGCCCAGGGAGCCTTGAAGTGCGCATCGAGTGTACTCTCCACTCCGAACTTGCTCCCAAGAGAACGGATTCGACAAATTGGCTATCAACGAGTTGGCTTTGGACGAGTTGGCATAGGCCCTCCCTTCCTTTACAATGCCTAATTGGAGACATGCATTTATGTGACTTTTTACTGACCGTATGACCACTTCCTTTCGAAAGTTTCAGCTTGTCTCCGAGATATGTTCAACTTTCAAAAAGCTCCGGGGCGCAGGGTCTTCAGGACGAAATCTGGGTTTTTCACCTGATATAGGGGTTTGTGTGTCGAATTCTTTGTTCAAAGAGAAGAGTTTAATCGTGAACGGAACAATGAAAATCAAGGGCGTCCGTAAACGCTGCACATTTTTTAACACAGCTTCCGTCTACTAGAGCAGGGCACAAATACGATTTTTTTATTATCGTTTCTGTGGTCGACGCGAATTTACCACCTCTCGCAGTAGTGAAAATGGGGGAAAAAACGCACTGAGTACAATGCTTGCAAATTTCTGGATTTTGATTTTTGCCCCTCCGACCGAAGTGGGATTGAAGCTCATGTTTGTCCTGTGTACAGATACGAGCAATACGACGATAATGTCAGATCACGATAGGGCCTCAGTGCGTTTTTCAGGACATGTAGTAGCCCGAGGCGAGTACCCTGAACAGGACATGTAGTAGCCCGAGGCAAGTACCCTATACAGGCAATGTAGTATACCCGAGGCGAGTACCCTGTACAGGACATGTAGTAGCCCGAGGCAAGTACCCTATACAGGCAATGTAGTATACCCGAGGCGAGTACCCTGTACAGGACATGTAGTAGCCCGAGGCAAGTACCCTATACAGGCAATGTAGTATACCCGAGGCGAGTACCCTGTACAGGACATGTAGCTTAGGCCCGAGGCGAGTACCCTGAACAGGACATGTAGTAGCCCGAGGCAAGTACCCTATACAGGCAATGTAGTATACCCGAGGCGAGTAACCCTGTACAGGACATTGTAGTAGCCCGAGGCGAGTACCCCTGAACAGACATGTAGTAGCCCGAGGCAAGTACCTATACAGGCAATGTAGTATACCCGGGCGATGTACCCCTGTACAGGACATGTAGTAGCCCGAGGCAAGTACCCTATACAGGCAATGTAGTATACCCGAGGCGAGTACCCTCGTATCAGGACATGTAGTAGCCCGAGGCAAGTACCCTATACAGGCAATGTAGTATACCCGAGGCGAGTACCCTGAACAGGACATGTAGTAGCCACGAGGCAAGTACCCTATACAGGCAATGTAGTATACCCGAGGCGAGTACCCTGTACAGGACATGTAGTAGCCCGAGGCAAGTACCCTATACAGGCAATGTAGTAGCCCGAGGCGAGTACCCTGTACAGGACATGTAGTAGCCCGAGGCGAGTGCCCTGTACAGGACATGTAGTAGCCCTAATGAAAATGAGGAGAGTGTCATGTATTCCTTTAGTAAAGAGAGAGAGAAAGGGTCAGAAAAGGAAGAACAGAGAGGTCGACCTAGGTTAACAGACCTGGTTGGCTACTTTGTTTTGGGGAGGGGGTTGTGGGGTATTAAAAGAGAATGGAAAGGATAGGAGAATATAAAACATTAAACACGTCTAAAAAAATAGTACCACGAGAGCACAAAGTATAAAACACATGACAAATGAAGTACGTGTGTCCATTAGAGGCAGAAGTTGAGCCGCTTTTCCTTTAGGACACGCAAAAAGGCTTTTGTGGCCCCCGCTGCATTCTGAGGGCTGTCCCAGGTGCCGAGCACTTTCATGATAGAAAACGGTCGGCTGTCAGGTTGCAGCAACGTACTCTTGAGGTCTTCTTTTTCAGCGTCGTATAGATGTGACAGTCGCACAATATGTGAGCAATTGTTTCCATTCACACGTTGGACACTCCGATGTTTTGGCTTGCCCGATGCGGTGAATGAGAGACTGTGTGTAAGCGACAACGAACCCGAGGCGATGTATGACTGCCTCTGTCCTCCGGGGAAGATCGCGTGGAAGTTGAGAGCCGAGATTTGGGTCCAACGCGTAGAGGGAAGCATAATGTTAGGAGACATCGTGATACAGCCTTCTCCTTGCGCTGGCGGCGTAACGATTGATACGGCATCTAATGTCATTCCGACAATACGGAACTGTAATAGTTGCATTTAGAGAATGGGTTGACTTCGCACCTGCATCTGCAGCCTCGTTTCCAGGTAAATGACAATGACTTGGTATCCATTGAAATTGGATAGTGTGTTCTAGATTCAAACACTGCATAAGAAGGTTCATTATTTCGAAAGCCATTTGGTCATTTTGGCCGCGTCGCGAAAATGCTGATATTGCTTGGAGGGCCGTCTTGGAGTCAGGAAATATTATCCAGGGGTGGAATGATTCTTTCAAGATGACTCGAAGTGCCTGATGAATTGCCACTGGCTCTAACACCGTAGATGAAGTTATCTGGCTTAGCTTGAATCTCACGGTTGTACAATGACTTGGAAGGACTACAAAGCCTGTAGAACTATCAGAGGTACATGAGCCGTCTGTGTAGACATGTGTTCTTGAGAGATGGTTACCGTAAATATGGGACATAGTAACCTCAAAAATCACGACCATCGGCATCTTTGATTTTTTCTTGATTTGTTGACGCACATGCTGGATGCCAAGGCAGGCTCGAAGAGCGCGTGCCTGAAGGCTTCAAAGTATGCCTAAGTTTGTACGGCACGTGCCGATGATAGTTGGAAGGCTGTACCTAAGCAAACCATTAAATAAAGTCTGATATTCTCTTAGTAAAGTATTCGATGTACCCAGTGCAAGAATTTACGATTGTTTTTCCACAACTCGCTCGCGAGCTTCGATCAGAATATTTTATTTAATATAAGCAGCTCGAAATATTTTTTTAAAACGTTTTCACTTCTGGGGGTTGTGTAAGGAATAGGGAGATGCAAATAACACACACACACACACACACACACACACACACACACACACACACCACACGCACACACACACACACACGCACACGCACACACACACACACACACACACACACACACACACACACACACACACACACACACACACACTAATAACGCACTCCCCCAATATTATTAATTTTTTGCTGCTTCGGTAGGAGAATTAAGTAATGGCATTCATTTTCATTGAAAAAAAATATATATATATACCACCTCTCCACTTTTTTCTCGCGTGCCTTTTTGCCACACGCGGAAGAGATCTCCCGCCAATGGGGAGGCGTCATTGCGTTTTTTTTGCGCGCGTAGGTCGTGCGTTTCCCGGAAATTGCGTATTTTGGTGACGTTTTTGCTGTTTCCGGTGCGCTTTCTGAGTCACAAGCGTGCGCGTTGGTTAGGACGGTCCGCTTTCGACGAGCGGAGAGCATCTGCGCCAGACGGCGAAGAAACGTGGAGCCGGAACTGGTGCCCTCCACCGATTGGCCGAGAGAAGATATGGGAGAGGAGCGTCTAGACTACGTCACAGCGCGTTTTCGTGAGCGCGCCCGGAAGGCGCAAGGAATCAGCCTGACGTCACGAAATACGCAATTTCCGGGAAGTGCACGATACGCGCGCACAAAAACGCGTTGGTTTGGGTCGCGCTTTAGGCGTACATAGTGGCTCCTTCTCTGTACAGGCGCAAGGTTGGCCGTGCAAAAACGCGGATGGTAACCGTATCCTACTCGTTTTGGCACCGCTAGCCTTGCGCCTGCAGCCCGAGTGGTAATTTTAGCGTTCTAACTTTAGCCCCAGCCCCGATTCGGACCAGAGCGACCAGGTGCGTCAGATGAGCATGGAGGGGTGTTCGCGCTCAAAATGCTTGCGACAGTAGTGATGGTACGTTTATGAGGCGATAACATTTCATTACTCGTTTACACTGTGTTTACTTGCCTTACCCGGTCCTTTCGGAAAACAAGTATCGTCCGGGTCCTACGGCGGCCATCTTCATTATGTACAAAACGTGTTTTTGTTTGTTTAATAAAAGTAGTTTAAAAACACATACTCTAAGATTAAAAATTAAAACAGCGCAAGGGCACGGACAAGAAGAAGAAGGTAGACGAACAAGGCGCTTTAATTTTTAATCATGAAATACCAACTAGCCCAAACTTCTACGTTAGTCAACATATTCCAAAAAACCTTTTCTAACGCATTCCCTGTGTTCTTGGGGACTCTAAGGAAAGGTATTGCAATCGTAGGTTAATTTCATAACTAACGAGATAATATTTCCAGGTGTTTCTTATTTTTATCAACCAATATTAATGTTGCGGGCGATAAGCTTACACCGTGTACTCGGTATTATAATAAAGTAGTGGACGACAGCTTTTCTCACAAGTGTGTTTCACATTGTGTTTAAACATTTAGTAACTTGAACCACAATACTTTTTTTAATCTAAACGAAAAAAAAAAAGCTTTCGTCCGCTCTTTTAATTTATACTGAGCACGAGATGTAAAACTATCACCCTCTTAACATTAATATCAGAGGAGAAAAATGAGAACCACGAAGAAATATGTTCTCGTTGATTATCTAATTACCCCGCGTCTTTAATAGCTTGTTATAGAATCCCCAAGAGCACAGGGAAATGATAGCAAAACTGGCACCATGACAGAACAGCACACGACAAAACAGCACGCGACAAAACAGCACGGTCAAAACAGCACGCGTCAAAACAGCACAGCGTCAAATCAGCACGGCGACAAAACAGCACACGTCAAAATAGCACGCGACAAAACAGCACAGCGTCAAAACGACACAGCGACAAAAGAGCACGTGCCAAAACAGCACGGCGTCAAAACAGCACAGCGTCAAAAGGGCACAAGACAGAAGAGAACGGCTTCAAAACAGCACCGCGACAAAAGATCACAGCGTCAAAACAGGGCATTGACAATATAGCTAGGTTTTGGCGTTTTCGGTTTTTATTATTTTGAAATTTTTAACCGAAATAACCAAAAAATCTACTTTTTTCCGGTTACTTATTCCCAACAGAATTTTTCGGTTTATTACGGTGAATATTTATAGACTCATAAACGTCTCGGCTCTTTTCAGTTTATTGACGAAAACCAGTGTACTGACGAAAATGTAATATTTAAAAATCGTTCATTTAAAATGTATAGTGAGTAAACCATACTGGTTTTCTTATTTGTTGCTGTCCGTGGCAGTCAACACGACCTGTTCTGAAAAACGCACTGAGGCCCTATCGTGATCTGACATTATCGTCGTATTGCTCGTATCTGTACACAGGACAAACATGAGCTTCACTACCACTTCGGTCGGAGGGGCAAAAATCAAAATCCAGAAATTTGCAAGCATTGTACTCAGTGCGTTTTTTCCCCCATTTTCACTACTGCGAGAGGTGGTAAATTCGCGTCGACCACAGAAACGATAATAAAAAAATCGTATTTGTGCCCTGCTCTAGTAGACGGAAGCTGTGTTAAAAAATGTGCAGCGTTTACGGACGCCCTTGATTTTCATTGTTCCGTTCACGATTAAACTCTTCTCTTTGAACAAAGAATTCGACACACAAACCCCTATATCAGGTGAAAAACCCAGATTTCGTCCTGAAGACCCCTGCGCCCCCGGAGCTTTTGTTGAAAGTTGAACATATCTCGGAGACAAGCTGAAACTTTCGAAAGGAAGTGGTCATACGGTCAGTAAAAAGTCACATAAATGCATGTCTCCAATTAGGCATTGTAAAGGAAGGGAGGGCCTATGCCAACTCGTCCAAAGCCAACTCGTTGATAGCCAATTTGTCGAATCCGTTCTCTTGGGAGCAAGTTCGGAGTGGAGAGTACACTCGATGCGCACTTCAAGGCTCCCTGGGCAGTACCGAAGCCCCCACTGGTGCGTATTCTGGCTATTTCTCGAGCAGTTCTGCTCATTTGGACGCGAAACTTTGCTGATGATATCGTCTACAATAAATTAATCAATCACACGGCAAGTCCTGTCGTTGGATGTTAAAAAAAAAAAGAAAGCGTGTGCGGCAACGGTGTGCTCAGCCCATGCTGTAGGGCAGTGGTTCTCAGCCATGGATGTGTCGGGGACCCCTTGCGGACCGCTGGCAGTGATGGGGACCCCTTCCAGCGGGGGGGGGGGGGGGGGGGGGGGGAGGGGGGGGTACATAAGTAAGTTAACACGTCTGGAGCATGAAAGAGGTGCCTTTTATTGCTGTCGTAGTTCCGGAAGCAGGTTGCAAATTAGTCACGGCCGGACTGAACTACAAGAAACGTGCCAAATAATAAAAAATAATTGTTGAGGGTCTCGCGAGTTCCAGAAGTGGCTTCGCGGTCCGCGGACCCCCATTTGAGAACCATTGCTGTAGGGCAACAGCATTGAAGCTGTGGCATGTTTCTGCTTCACCGGTTTCCACTCGATCGAGGCCTTCGTCGGCAATTATCTGTGAATTTAACTGAGATGAAGAGCCTGCTCGAAGTTGCTACATGCGTGCTGTTTAGTCGCTGTGCTGTTTTGACGGCGTGCTGTTTTGGCACGTGCTCTTCTGTCGCTGTGCCGTTTTGACGCTGTGCTGTTTTGTCGCGTGCTATTTTGACACGTGCTGTTTTGTCGCCGTGCTGTTTTGACGCTGTGCTGTTTTGACGCGTGCTGTTTTGACCGTGCTGTTTTGTCGCGTGCTGTTTTGCCGTGTGCTGTTCTGTCGCGTTCCCAGCAAAACTACTTTTGAGTACGTATTTTTATATTTATTTTAATAAACTAAAACCCGCTTTCTCAGCTTGACACATCATTGACTGTGACACATCCTCACCAGGGAGCCGGAGGCGTGGCAGTGGCAGCCGAGCAACAGGACGAAGTGCTGGCCAGCTATCTGCAGTGCAGCGGCATGCTGGCCACCGACAACAGGTGCCTCGAGAGACTCGCCTGCCAGTTCTCGGGCAACGCCTTGGCACCCATGGAGAAAGACGTGGCCTCTCTGTGAGCACACCTATGCTATTAGCGCCGATGAGTTTCGGTGGCGCCCTCTAATGGACTCCCTCCGTGACGTCAAGACCAGGATTTGCCTCGCATGACGTAACGACTTGTTTCCTTGGCTCAGACTTGTACGTAACTTACCCTACTCAAGTTACCGTATCTTAAATCCTTTTTTTTTTTAGTAACTCGACATTTTACAAATGCTTTTGAAGGTGAGTATTTCTCAAAGTTAAATACCATGTGCAAGTAACTTTTACGTAAGTTACTTGCAAATTACTGCTCTATTTGTAGACGCGTCGTCTAGGCAGCACACATGGCGTACGTGCAAAGATGCACGGATTCAGAGGGCAGATTTAATGAAACAGAGATGCCGAATGACGGTCTGTACTCGAGCTTCTCGCCCGGTGCGTACCACAATAACAACAGACTGTACCATTACCGGAGAGGGACAACATGATCCCTTCGGCAGACGCTTCTCTATTCCAGACAGGAATAAACAACGAAACTACGCAAGATAAGTCTCTAACTTAACGTGGACTATGCTCAATGTACATAGGAAAATCTTCTATTGGATTTTGTCTCTGTCATTTCTTGGACGGGCTTCGAACACGTGTGTGGCATCAGCCTGGAGACTCGAGAGTCGAGACATGGACGCAATGGAGCGTGAGAGCTATAGGGAACGGTTTTCGCTTTGCCATGGCAGCATTTACGGGAAATGTTTGAACATGTTGGCGAAACAGAAGTATACTTCCAAGTGCTGTGCAATGCAAGCTTTGCATTTCAACCTTTGAGCGCATCCATGGAGCGCATGTTTAGCATTTATTTGTCGGATGCAAATTAAAAAAAAAAACTGTTTTTGCGAGCCAATAAAGCGTTTTGGTAATGGCATTTTAAAGTGATAGCTATAGCTTCCCGGCAGACGCCTTGCAGAGATTTCGATCTCGTCCGTTGTAGTCGCCGCGCGCGCGAAAACGGGGAAAGCTTTTTTACTCTCCGCGCTCTTGGCGCGAGGCCAGGGAAATGCCAGGAAGGAAGAGTCTTCCTGTCGTCGTCTGCTTAAAAGACTTGTTTTCAAACATGACTCGCGTTCTGCGAAATCCCACTTTAGCAGTATCCAGTTGCTATGCGTAACGTTAGATGGTTTTAGAAACTTCCACCACGCTTAACCACTTACTTCACGGATCGCCGAGCACTGGTGGCGGTCGTCAGATAGCAGCCAAGACGCCAACCACGACGGCTATGAGAATTAACCATGCACGTTGCACCTCTGTCCTCGGGTACGTGGCGGCACCATTCCACCCGCATTGCGCGACATGGCAACGCGGGTGGAATGGTGGAAAGAAACAAAATTACGATTTTGTTTTTATCTTAGTTTCTATTGTATTTAGTTGTTTAACAGTAAATGCCAGCATAAATTGTAAATTAAGAGTATCTAGAAAGTAACAAGTTACTTTTTTTCGAGTATTTAGTGCAGTCATGTCTCGTTAGTACGGACCCCGTTAATATGGATACCCCGCTATATGGACACCATGTTCGGGGACAAACTGAGAAAATACACGCGTTTTTGTCTTCTTATTATGGGCAACACACATTGTGGATGATGTTCTTGGAAAAAGGAGGCGTTCATATTAACGAGACATCGCTGTCCTTTACTCAGACACTTTACTCAGATTTGAGTATCTAGTATACTCTACTCAGATACTTTTTTTCTTTCAGATTTGAGTATTTAGTACTCTACTCTGTTACCTTTCAACCCGGTACAAATTAACTGAATTACTTTTTTTCTGCGTAGTAGTTTTGGCTACATGCTCAGCTGTAGGTTGTAGTTTTGGCTACATGCTCAGCTGTAGGGTGAACGGAGTAGATAATCAATGAGCGCGTGAACCTGACCTGCGTGCGCTTCAGGAGGTTGCTGCATCGGAGGCGCCTAGTCTACGGGGCGATTGATCGGAGTAAGAACGGGCGAATTGGTCATAATGGAAACCGAATTAATAACCTAAATATACCGAACGTAAATAATTTCCCTAAATAAGCCCTTCGACATAAACCAAGACAACATCAACCTTTTTTTATTATTATTTTCAGGAACGATTTGACCAGAGTTTCGGGTTTTGTCCCAAAAATCCATGGCAATTTTTTTTTTCTTTTTTCGACGCGTGCGCTTGCACTATCTCGTTCGAAATGAGTAATGTTCTCCTTAGCACACGGCTGCGCTGTTGGTGTGCGAGATATACAAAATATTTACGCATGCAAGGTGTCCCCCCCCCCCCCCCACCCACACACACACGCACAAAAACAAAATACAGGGGTTTCCTTCCCAAAAATAAACTACTGGCGCCAAAAACGGAAAATGGGGCTCCATTTTTACATTGTAACTTTTATAAAATCATTTATAACCTTTGATTGAGATAACGGTTAGTTCTGAAACTTTGCCATCCGGTTCAGACCGCTAGCGCTACATTTGGACGGAGAATAATCGAGTGTTAGGCGATGCATAGTTTATGTTTGCAATAAAAAATAAAAAAAAAAACTTTTTTTTTAGCACTGTACTTTGCAGGTGTCGTTTCTCCGCCATGCACCAGTGCGCGGCGTGAAGCGCACTCTGCACACTGTACTTACACCATGCACGAGAAACATTGCGAAACGTTTGAGCACTCTCAATCAAAGAAACGAAGATCAGATAGAATAATACATTATTTGAGGTTATATATGATCGAAGGTTTTCAGACTTCCCTCCGATAACGAACTCCTAGCAGGTATACCCTTTTGAGAGTTATTGCGTATACGGCGCGTTTTGCTCGCATTCCTAGGCAGAAACACGCGTGCCGGGTTGCGAATTTGAATTAAAACGACAGGGAGACGCTTCAGTTGTGCCACGCCTCCAGCGTGATTTTCCTACGTTCGATAACGGCGTCTCTTGAGCCCACAGCGTGCTCGAGTAGCCAAAGCACGGCGGAAGGCAAGGAGAGGTCGTTCTCATTCTTCGGCAGTCAGGCGTAACTCCTCATATTTAAGTGCAACGTAGCAGAGTAAGTCGTTTGGCGCAGCAATCACCCTACTCGAGCGATTATCTAGTGTTGATGCAAGCAAAAGCATCTGGTAGAGCCAGACACGTAGCCAGGATTTTGTTTCGGGGGGGGGGGGGGGGGGGGGGGGCGCCCATGACAAAATGCTGTATGAGGGGGAGGGGGGAGAGGAGGTCCCAGCAAAATTGAAGATTTCGGGGGGGGGGGGGGGCGGGCCCCATGGGCCTCCCCCCTGGATACGTGCCTGGGTAGAGCTGGTATCTACCGAATGCAAACTTCTCAACACCATGCCAAGAGCTGGGACTGCTAAACACAGACGGTTCCAGTTCAAATGTCCATAGATTAGCATGCCAGTATCCCAGATTGAGTAATCCGTTTTTGTTCTTTTCTGTTTCTGCTTGCAGGATAATTTACACGCTGCTCAAGAACCGCTTCATCGAGGAACGCTTCAAGAGGCGCCTCCGAGACGCTGCCCAGACGGGCAAGGTGCGTCCCGGCACCTGCCGCAAGGACTTTGTCTGCAAACGCAGGAGGCGTCAGCAGGCGCACCAACTAACCTCTCTTCGAAACTGATGGCAAATCTCCAATGGGGTACCCGGCATCTCGCAAAGGAACAATTAGAATGTCAACGAAGAGTGGTATACCACAGGCTCCTTCCGCTATACGCTCTCCTCAACGGAGACTCCGCTACAGCGCAAGCTCGCCGCTAGCCCTGTCTGCAGAGTTCAGGACCTCCTAGCGAGTTGCGGGACGGCAGAAACGCGCACCCCAACTACTCCAACGCGGCGGGATCTCGAACAGACGTGACAAGGCTATAGCGGCGCGCATGCGCAGCAGTGGCGTCTTCGTTCTTCTTTGTGGAGCGCGCGTAGTGGGTGGGAGGAAACGATCTACCAAAATTCCTTATTAGATTCATTAGATCACTCCCGAGTCGTGCTCGCTCAGGACACCCAGCTGTTAGGGAGGTTTAGTAGATCGTTCCGACAATATTACTCGATATTCCACCGGCGCCTTTGCGCATGCGTCGCTTTGTTATCGGGTGCCGTTATTGGATGTATCAGAATGATATACTATGGAATTTTAGTAGATCGTTAACTCTGATAAACGATACTCCGCCGTCGCCTTTATCGTATCCTTATCGGAACTATCTATACTAACACCCCCTGTTCGCGACTTGAACGGTGCGCATTTAGTCCCCGCTCCTCCGTTTCATACTTTCGGCGCCGCGGAAGCATTTCGCTGTAGATGTCGACAAACGCGAGTTTACGTTTTTCCCGTTTTTGCCGCTGCCCTGGATGGTGTGGCCGCCCCCGGAGTTTAGCAGTTAAGTGGCTCTTGAGGAGGCGATGTCACCCACCAGCGAAGACGCGACTTTTCCAAACGGCGCCTTTGCGACTGTCAAAATTAAGGTCCCTTTAATCGAAATGTGCGGCGCAAACTTCCGCGCCCTGGCGGCGTAAATGTGACGCACAGGAAGGCGTATTGAATGCACACTGCTGTGGCTAGACAATAAAAGTGGTAGAAATGCGTGCTCGAACGCTGGTTAAAGCTGTGAAGGAGCACACATCTCTTCAAACAAGCAAAAAAAAAAAAAAAAGTGTACAGCAAAGTGTTTTGGTGGAATGCTGAAGGCAGCCGGACTGCGCAAACACGACATTGGTACTTTTCTATTTCAATGTTCTTTGACGTGCATCAAATTTTACCGCACAGGTCCACTACAGTTGCTCTTTTCATGACACACTTCGATTCGGAGAATATAAAAAAACCGTGATCACTTGTTCGTGCTAACATTGTACATCCAGATTGATCTCACTGCATCAATAGTAGCAAACACTGCAACATGATTAAGATTTGTGACTAACATTTTTTGCTAAAAAAAGCTATTGAAATGAACTTGGACAAGATTGAGTGAATAGCAAGTGTATTTATCATGTACCGCGAGATTATTTTCACATCTTGTACAATACCAAAGCATCCAACCTGGTTGTCAAATGCACTACAATAAATATCTATTGTTAAAAAAAATAATAACTTTCAGTCTTTTTACTTCGGTGAAGAATGAAGCGCAACGGAGCTGTAGCTTCTGTTCTCGGCGGTGGCTTTCCAGGCGAACGGTCTGCTCTTCTTTCGCAAGGGAATCTGAAGCGCTCGACGCAGTGGAACTTTAGGCGATAGCGGCCTCGCGGCGATAGCGAAACCATTCGCGCTGCTGCGCACATCGCCGCTCGTTCCCTTCCCGCTTTTCTTCCTCCGAAGAAAAAACGGCAAGTAGACAACCAGCAAACACAACACTCTGTACAGCTACCGCTATCTATGAGCGACGGCGGCAACCAGTGTTGTGTCGGCCACGGGTGTCGACATTTGTTTGGTACCGGACACGATCCTGGGGATGTAAAAAGAAGAGTACTATTGCCAACAGTATGAGGAGGAACGCCGGAGCGCGTGGTAGTGGGCTATAGCCCACTACCACGCGCGCACACCAGCTCGCAGCACGTGGAGCGAGAGCTCGCGCTGCAGAACCCAGGGATCCAGGGTTCGATCCCCACCCCTGCCCGTTTTGATCTGGATGAGCATCGTACCGGCGTGCTTTCGTGTATCACTACTGCGTGGTGCACGTTAAATACCTCCAGGCTAGCGGTTGTACTGTACTGGCTGAATTGCTCATCTACAGCGAGTGACTCGTCGAAACTTTGAAATGGCTGACCAACTACACGCTGTATATATATCCACACAACCCCAATTATTATTAGCGCCTGGCCTTCGATACATGCCACCTCGAGGCTGATAAAACAGCGCAGCGGAGGGGGAAGGAGGGGAGGGGGGAAGGGACTGCGAGCGCGCGCACATCGGAGTAAGCAGGGCGACAAGAGGCCTCCCTCAAGGGAACACAGATGGGCGAAGAAAAGGGGGGACACACCCGCTGAGGTAGCATCGAAATAGAATACATTTCAGGAAAGAAAGAGAGGCATCTGCTCTAATCCAGGCCAAGATTGGTAGAGCTGTAGTGCAGTAAATCGAAATGATAGGAATGCAGCAAAAAGGTTCTGGGAGCACATTAATACAAAGGAAAGAAAAACAGAAGGGTTCTATTGTTCATTGACACACATGAGGGGATAAGTGTAGAAAAGATGCAAGGGAATTTACTAGACGAACAATCGAGGCAACATTCGCAGAACTTGAACCGAACGAGATTGGACGGAACACCAACAGCAACACGACACAAGACGAGAACACTAACGAGACAACTGAGAAGAGCAGAAAGTAAAGTTTTTCCGAACGCAATCCGTACATACCCCCCCCCCCCCCCCTCCCCTGTAGAACACTCTATCCGACACATTTTCATTTCTTAATGGCCACTGGTTCCGATCCCAAGTTCTCTTCACTCCGTCGCTTCCAGGCGGTACTTAATCCCTTCAGTAGTCTTCAGCAGTAGCAAGCGGACGGAGCCTCCGCGAGGACTCGATAAGCAGACGAAAAACTCGCCTCTGCATGACGCGTCTTGGCGCACTGATACGTACGACGGAGCAAATATACCACGTGGCTTCTTACAGGCTCGTGATTGGACCTGGCGGCCTGTAGCATTGGGCTTTAGTCCATCGTAGGATGCATATCATACCGCCCAATAACAGTAACTTTGTTCCTGTACAGACTAGTAATGCGGATAGTAAAAAGAATGGAAGAATGGGCCGAAAACATTTTAGGTGAGCTACAGAACGGATTCCAAAGAGATAGGTTAGATGATAACTTATTCATCATCCATCAATGAATAGAGGTGACACAGACGAGTAAAAAACTGTTATGGATAGCATTTCTATATTAAAGGGATACTTTAACGAAATTTGAAATATTCCCGTCGTGTTCAAAAATAGGTTCAATATGATCCACAATATCCTTAAATGACAATCACACTTTTGTATTTTGAGCCTGGTGGCTGTATTTTTTGTTATAAACGGCCCACTCTAGCAAGCGCTCGGAGAAGGCCCAGCTTAGAGCACGTGACATCCGACGCAATCGTGACGTAGGTCGTCTCGGGACGAGCACAGCTACGGCGAGGCTGACGTCGAGGGGATGGCCTAGTCGATCCAGTCACCGAAGCGGCTGCTTTTGTACGAATTTTGAGTGACGGGTTAATCTTCTATAATCTTGTAGGGGGACAATAGCTACTTCTGGAACACACAAAAGGGATTCTCGGGAAGACGGGAGTTCCTCCTTCCTCTCTTCTCTCGTCGTGGCCGGAGGCAGTGTTGCCAACCGTAGGGTATTTTAGGCATTTTTGGTACATTGTAGGGTTGTAGGGCCGTCCGGCCATTTCCCCGCCAAAAGTAGGGTAATTTCAGAAAGTGACAAAAAAAAAAAAAAAAGCTGTCGTGCAAGTTTTGCATAGCTTTGCAACTCCTGTGCTGCCACACCATGACATCATGCAAAACGAAAGTATCCAAGTTGCAAGACGCGCTAACAGAGAGCACCACATACCAAGTTGGAGAGTACTAGAGAGCTAGAGCAAGTGGGAGGAGTGGGAGTTCCGCAGACGGAGTTTGGAGCCAGAGCCAATGGAGGTAAGGTGCGCATGCTGCAAATGATCGTAGCTGGAACTGCCACTCGTCCTGGCCGCTCTTTCGTTATGGACCTTTTTCACATACCGACGGCACCAGGCGGTGGCTGCACGAACTAAAAATCGAGGAAGTGACCTACCTGCGCTACCAATCGATAATGGGAGCTACGCTACCAGTTTCTTCGCTCTCCGAGCAGTGGCGCGTGCCCAACGCGACTCTAAAGAGGGGGATCTGTGGCGTCCACCCAAACGTCATGCTTTTCTTTCCGTCCACTTTCTTTTTTTGTGTAACACAATTATATATATGTTGCAATTACGTGTTCTACTCGCTGATCGACAGCCTCCTTCCGAATTTCCTCGATTTCTGGTGCCGACTTCCGCCGCTTGGCATCGAGTGGTCGCGCGTGCGCAGAACGCTTCTCGGAAAAGGTCCATTGCGCGTTGCAATTAACTCTTTCCTTACCGCGCCCATAAAGCGTCGATCACCGATGATCGACAAGTGCGGAGACCGATTTCAAAGCTCCCGCGGAGCTTCCCGGCGCGTTGTGCAGTCGGTAGGCAGTTTGAAGACTAGTTTCAGTTTCTATTTTGGTAGCTCGTCTTTCCGCGTGGCATCGTGAAACCGACGGCACGTCAGAATCTATCCGCAGGCGGACAAATCCCTTAGCTTAGAACAATCACACGTCTGGCGCCAACTCCAGACGGGAGTTTTCCCCAACCCGGCCACCATGACCCATATCCACCCCAGCCTTTATCCAACTTCGGTGTGCCCCTTATGTGGCGCCCATGCCAACCTGGCCCACATCATCTGGGCATGCCCTCAGGATCCCTTCCCTGAAATCCCTTCTGAGGAGAGGTGGGAGGCCTCGCTTCGCAGCCCCGACCCGGACCTACAGGCCCGCCTGGTCAAAAGGGCGGAAGAGGTCGCCGGGAAGCCTCGGCCGACCGCCACCACGGGACCACCAACCTAAATAAAGGAGAAGACGTCCAGGAGGGGATGGGCCTTCGGCCCCTCGCCCACCACCACCACCATGACCTCTACTCTCCTTGACCCATTTCGTCAGTCAATAAAGTTTTCTCTCTCTCTCTCTCGACGTCGATGACAGTCAGGGCTGCGCGCCCTCGAGCACGGCAAATCTCGCAACTCTATTGCATCGGGTCTGATGATGACGTCAGATCATTAGATTTCTGTTGTAAAAGTTAAAGGGGCTATGCAACAATTTTTTTACTTTGAGCAAATACCGCTTAGAACGGATCCCTGACGTTAATGACCTATGAAACACGCCTTCGTTTTTAACCCGACGCATTAGAAGTCCCAGAAAAAAATTAAAAAACAACGAGCAGCGTTCACGCCCTCAACTCGCAGCCAGAACAAGCGGCCACGTGATCTGGAGCCGATTATATGCCGCCAATGTTGATCATAGCCACGCGCTGGGGTTGGCAAAGCACAGGACACGCGCTGAGTTCCAGACATTGTTATGGCTCGGCTATTGTCGTCGTTGCAGCGATTGGACACGGGCCACTACTCGAATGCTTCTCGAGCTATCAATTATCACGAGCCTAAGTCGAGTGCCCACGCAATGCTCGGGTCCAATCTATGAACCGCATTCAAATATCGTCATACGGGTGTACTGCGATCCCCGCGTTACGTCATCGAATTTTGCAAGGGAGAGATTGAATGAAAATGATCGCTTTTGTCCTTGAAATTACACCGCAACAAAGGAGTTTCTTGGCCAGTGGCATTGCATGCGAGTATCCTTGAGTCCCACTAGTGCTAGTAAGCTCGTGTAAAGTGAAAAACATTCCAATTGAATATCGTTGCACAGCTCCTTTAAGATCGGCGAAAGCAGCCCGGAATGCCGGCGGTAGTTTGTCGGCAGGTTTCCTATTCACGCGGCCGTTTGTTTATTCGTTCTTGCGGACACAGAACTGCAAGTTCTACGAAAACAAAGTAGGGCACGAAACAAATATTTTCCCAAGGCTTGTCACTTGTACTTCTGCTTTACCACATTGAGAAACTCCTCCCAATGGCAGGTCAGCCATGAGGTTTGAATGACCTTTTTTTTAGGCTCAAAAACTTTTTGATCTAGAACTCTAGTTTTTGCAGAGCATTTTGTTATCAAGCTAGAAAACATTTTGTATGTTTTGATTTTGTTGTGTTTTATTCCTTTCGAGATATAGGCGTACCTTCACTTGGTTTAGTTCAATTTTTACTAAAGTTTTGTGTTTGACGAATTAAAATTTACATTTTAAATTAAGTCTCTTTTTTGAAACTTGCACCGTTCAAAAGTACATTAATTTACCTTCATTTCCTTACCATAACATAAGCTTCATGGTCTCCTCGTAAGGATAATAGTAGCCAAATGTCACGAAAAATTGGCATTTCTCTCATGGTGAAGAAAGAGTTAACAAACTTCGTATTTTACTTCATTTTAATTACCGTTAGTAATATTCTGGTAGCGCCATACTCTTCAATCGCGTGAAAGTAGAGAATAACACAGGGTAAGCTTGCAAGAAGGTAAAACTTTGGCGCCCTGCAACAACGTCAAAGTATTTCAAGGCCATCATTAAAGGAGCAGTGCAACAGTTCCAGTGCTTTGCCTAAATAATTTGGAGTTGGTGTCTCGACCTTTCTGAAGTAAAGAACAAAAAACCGCTTTTGCCTGCGTGTGCTAGTTTTTATTTTAAAAATGGACAAAGATTGAGGTTTTCGCCACCTGTCAACTCCTTCACCACCTTCCGAGTCACGTGCGCTGTGACGTCGATGGGGGTCGCGCGGGGTTTCGGTGAAGCTCTCTCTCTAGAGCCATCAGTGAGCAGCGAGAACTCATCCGCTCGCGACCGCGTGACCACGTGCTGGCGGGCGCAGCGCGAACAATATGGTGAAAGGAGGAAAGTTTCATCCGGGTGATGAAAATAATCCCTGGAGAAGGGGAACAAGAGGGACAAAGGACAAACACAAATATCCAAACACAGCTAGGTGACTGGTGCGCGACCGAAAAAATCCGCCTGGTCCGGGTATCTAACCCGGGACCTCTCTATTACAGGTGGAGCGCTCTACCAACTGAGCTAACCAGGGGTTAGACGTCAGTAGAGCAAACGGGTTTTATCAGCCGCCACCAGTCTAACACCAACAAGGGTGAAGCTTGCAATTTAAGGTTATGATTATAATGCAATTAAATGCAAAGGTGCAAGCGAGCTGGACAAGAATGATGAAAATAATCCCTGGAGAAGGGGAACAAGAGGGACAAAGGAATCTCCAAACACAGCTAGGTGACTGGTGCGCGACCGAAAAAATCCGCCTGGTCCGGGTATCGAACCCGGGACCTCTCCATTACAGATGGAGCGCTCTACCAACTGAGCTAACCAGGGGTTAGACGTCAGTAGAGCAAACGGGTTTTATCAGCCGCCACCAGTCTAACACCAACAAGGGTGAAGCTTGCAATTTAAGGTTATGATGATAATGCAATTAAATGCAAAGGTGCAAGCGAGCTGGACAAGAATGATGAAAATAATCCCTGGAGAAGGGGAACAAGAGGGACAAAGGACAAACACAAATCTCCAAACACAGCCTAGCTGTGTTTGGAGATTTGTGTTATGGTGGGCAAGCACAACTCGCTGGCGCAGAGGCTGCAGCAGAAGGCAGACAGAAATTTTGTGCTGGTACGCTGCATATGCCACTCTGCACACATCGCGGCCAGCAAGGCTGCAATGAAGTTGCCCAGGTATCTAGAAGACCTTTTGCGAAACATCGCTAGTTACTTCAGCCAAAGCAGCAAGCGGCAAGCCCAACTCTGTGCTCTACAGGACTTTCTCCAAACAGAGAAAAGAAAGATTTTACGGCCTAGCGAGACACGGTGGCTTGTGCTCCACGCCTGCATCGGCCGTATCCTAGAGCAGTGGGAAACCCTCAGACTACTTTTCCTGCAAGCTTCCATTGAGGATCGAATTTTGGCGGCTGAAAGAATTCTGAATGACATGAGCTGTGTCACAGAAGCTTATCTGAGGTTTATGAAGTATGTTTGGAACTTTTTCAACAAGCTTAACGCGCTCTTCCAGAGCGAAGAAAACCTCATCGCAGTGCAGGAGAGCCAGCGTCTTCTCAGATGCTTGCTGCAGAACTTCATCCAACCTTCAGCTCTAGAAAAGGATGACATCAACCCTATGGATTCAAGAGTTCTACTCCCCTTAGGAGATGTCTATTTGGGCGAAGGATGCAACACTGCCTTGGCGAAATGCAGCGAAGCTGGAATGCAGGCCGAAGTTCATGATCTCAGAGTTCGCTGTCTCGCATTTTATCAGACAGCAGCTGTCGAGATTAAAAAAAGGCTACCTGTCTCTGGCCCTTTTTTTTCACGAAGCTCAGTTTGTAGCGCCAAAAACTGCGCTGAGTGTAACAATCTACCAGCGCTGCCGACACTTCAGAGGCGCTATGCGCACCTATAGGCCATATGCGAAATCCTTGCCAGCTATCATCATCATGCCATTAGGAGCCGCCATATTGGGGGGTTTATCACATCTTCCAGTTGTGGACGAGGCGCATCTGCATTTAACTCGGTTTTCATGATATTAGGGCAGTTTATTTGTACACTCAATGGGTTGCTGGTTAGTTTCGGATCAAAGAAGAAAAGAAAGACGGCCGCAAAATTCAGGAAAAGGAATTGTCAGCAACGAGGTCGCAAGACTCGTCACTCAAGCAGTGAACTGGGCCATCCAGGTCAATGAACGGTATTTCTCGAAGACGTCCTGTGAAGGTTTCGTACTGGACTTGCAGCAGGTGATCGTATTTTAGTACTACGACTTACACTTTGCCGGGACTATTGTTTTTCGGGCGAAACCGTCGGTACGGGAACCCCCCAATATGGAAGAAATCTGATCATTGATCATGAATACACTAGATGGCGCTTATTTTTGCATATGGTCTATTGCCTGACCCAAGCAAAATTGAAGAAGAGTGGAGAAGCTTGCCATCATACTTCAGTAAAGAGGAAAAGGCAGCTCTAGACGTGAAAGCGACCGCATCATTTTGGGCGGACATTGAAGTGACGAAGACGTTTAGCGGGAACCAAGAATTCCAAAACCTTGCTGCCTTAGTCCACCTGGTACTAACCTTGCCTCATTCCAACGCGGCCACTGAAAGGATTAAGATATTGAGGTGGGCTAGTTGGATATGCATGATATAAAAATTAAATAGCGCAAAAATTAGACAAAGGACAAGGGACAGAACACGTAGACAAGGACAAGCGCTAACTATAAATACTCCGAAAAAAGGAAAGAAGAAGATGTATAATAAAAGGAGAAAGGAGAAAATTAGTTACGCTGTTCCTTTTCTTTTCTTCTCTTTTCCTTTTTTGTTCATACCTTTCAATTTTCTCCTTTCTCCTTTTATTATACATCTTCTTCTTTCCTTTTTTCGGAGTATTTATATGCTGCTTCCTTCTCTTCTTTTCTATTAAAACGCCAGTTGTGAGTTAGCGCTTGTCCTTGTCTACGTGTTCTGTCCCTTGTCCTTTGTCTAATTTTTGCGCTATTTAATTTTTATACCACTGAAAGGATTTTTTCGAACGTGACTGACGTGAAGACAAAAAAGCGCAACAGATTGGGAACGGAAAACCTGAACGCCGTTCTTGTCGTACAGTCAGCATTTGCTGCCAGTGGTAGCAATTGCGTGAAATTGAAGGTCGACTACCAGCATTTGAAGCTCCACAGCAAGCAAATGTACTAAAGAGCCTAATGCAGGCATTTTTGTTCAATTAAGACACTGTTAGTACCTGATTAATCATCCCTTCGTCTTTCATTTCTGAGGATAGTGCAAGTGAGCACATATGCTGAAATAAACATAAGAAATCTCACACGTTGAAATTGGTCTGTTATTACTGTAAGTAGGAAGTATAGTATATTGTTTACTTGGTTGGGCACAACAAAAGTAAAGTGAAATGAGCGTTAAGGCGCAGGCGAGCTGGTGAGTGATCGGGGTTAAAGTAACCCCGAGACAAGGGGAGAGAAAAAAGGCGAGTGTTGTTTTGTTATATTTGTCCCTTTTTCTCTTCCCTTGTCTCGGGGTTACTTTAACCAGTAAAGTAGTTGGGACTGGAGGCGTTCACTTGAGCGAACGACGTTTTAGCGAACGAAACCGAAACCATGACGTTTCATCGAATGACACTTTAGCGATTACGGAAGAGCCGCCGGTTTCCTATCCTCCCCTGGTGTAATAGCCTGGTTTGTCGAAATAGCACCTTAGTTTGACGAATGCCTAGGCGGTACACCCAAAGAAGCTAATATACCACTCGGATTAGCTTCCTTTTGTAATAAGCCGCCTAGTCTGTCGCCTCGGGTGCTGGTCCCACGTAGCCCAGTTTTTAATTTGACGACAAATCGGCTAAACATGTTGGTTGGGGATTTCTGTGCGCTCGCTACATCACTGCTGTGCGGATGCTACACAGAGCACATGCAAGCATGGTATTCTAGAATAACGCAAGTATGCGCGTGCATGCGTGCCCTGTCGCTTTGTACTGTATTAATATTACCCTGTATCACCATAATCCACGCAACAGTATTATTTGAACAAAGATTTGCCTCGTAGGGTAAAATGTAGGGTAATAAGAAAACTTCGTAGGGTAATGTGGGGTATTTTCAAAAAATAGGTTGGCAACACTGGCCGGAGGCGAGACACTCACCTACAGTGTACTAGAATACTTGGGTAACTCACCGTTACTCGCTGTCAAGGTTCCTAGACGGGCATTACAAACGAGGCGTTAGCGACATCCACCAGGTGCTCTTTGCTAATCGTTTAATTCGTTTTAAAATTCCTTTTCGTGACTTTTTTAACAAGATATTGGTGTGTTCGATCTGATACTGCTCCTTTGAACACATATAAACCATAAAATAAGCGCCGAAATTTCGTTGTAGTATCCCTTTACAACGAAATTTGAAATATTCCCGTCGTGTTCAAAAATAGGTTGAATATGATCCACAATATCCGTAAATGACAATCGCACGTTTGTATTTTGATCCTGGTGGCTGTATTTTTCGTTATAAACGGCCCACTCTGGCAAGCGCTCGGAGAAGGCCCAGCTTAGAGCACGTGACATCCAACGCAATCGTGACGTAGGTCGTCTCGAGACGAGCAAAGCTACGGCGAGGCTGACGCCGAGAGGATGGCCTAGGGTGCCTACATGTTTGTAGGCACCCTAGGATGGCCTAGTCGTTCCAGCCACCGAAGCGGCTGCTTTTGTACGAATTTTGAGTGACGGGTTGATCTTCTATCTATAATCTTGTAGGGGGACAATAGCGACTTCTGCGACACACGAAAGGGATTCTCGGGAAGAGGGGAGTTCCTCCTTTCCCCCTTCTCTCGTCGTGGCCGTAGGCGAGACAACCTCCGTCACTAGCTGTCAAGGTTCCTAGACGAGCATTACAAACTAGGCGTTAGCGACATCCACCAGGTGCTCTTTGCTAATCGTTTAATTCGTTTTAAAATTCCTTTTCGAGACTGTTTTTAACAAGATATTGGTATGTTCCATGTGATACTGCTCTTTTGAACAGATATAGACCAAAAAATGAGCGCCGAAATTTTGTTGTAGTATCCCTTTAAAAGGGCTTACGTTAATGGGAGTCAGGAAAAACTCTGGGTACAGCTGAGAACGATTATGATGCACATTTGATTAGGCTTTTACGACAGGTATACACAAATAAGGTTGCTATAACATAGGAAGCAGAAATAACAGAACCTGCAGAAATACAAAAAAGAGGACCCAGGCAGGGTTGCCACCAGTCACCTCTACTTTTTACGATATACCCGAGTCGAATAGAGAAGAAATTAGAAGAGTGCAATTTAGGTTTTGATGTGTCATATATGGAGAGACTGGGAAAAGTAAAAGTTATGCCAGGAATGTTGTACACAGACATTGTACTGTTTGCAGATAACAGGATAGGTTACAGGAGCTGATTAAGATCTGTGGAGAGGAAGGAGACTCTCTGGGTCTGAAATTCAGAAGCAACCAGTCGGGAATAATGGTTCATAACGATGAAAAGGGGGACCTGCTGAAAAATCGAGATGTTATATAGAACACACAGAGAACCTAGGAGTATGATTGAATGAGGGAAAACAATACTTAGAAGAACAGGAAGAAAATATGCTAAAGAAAGGAAAAAGGCATGCAGCAATTATGAAGCATAGCCCCGTGCGCGACCGAAAGCGTCGCTGTGGTCGGCCTTCCACGATTAGCCGAACGCTGACTATGACGTCGGAAAGGGGATTTATCATCGACGGAATATGAACTTTAATTTTGACGGTGTTGGCAGTGTTCCTTTGAGAGCGCAATGATTTCAAGCTTCCACAATGCTAGTAACAAACACCATCGAACCCTTTGTTTGCAAGTTAATGACGTCACAAGGGGGAACCACAGGAGGGCGCCACCCACTATAGAATTACAAGACATGAAGTTCTTAGGGGAATATGCAAATGTGGTGTCATGGTGCCGGGGTTGTCTTATGGCAATGCGACATTATGCATGAAATCGGAGGTCCAGTCGAGCTTAAGATGAGCGTGGGCAGACTTACACTGGGGGCGCATGAGAATACATCAATTGGAGGAGTGCAGGAAGATATGGGCTGGCATCTTTCGAGGCTAGAAAGGCGATCAGCAAGTTGAAAATTGAACAGACTGGACACAATTGAGGATACGCGATGGGCGAGAAAGGTATACACGAACTCATCTCGGTGACGTCACGGCGCGGTGGTGGCGCGTCGGTCGCACTTCCGGTCTGGGGCTGTGGGCAGAAGTCCCCATGCCAGACCTGTATTCCTGCGTTGTTTTGAGAGGAACCCGACGAAAACCTGCCTTCTCGTCAAAACGCCGCGACTGGGACCGTACCAAAAGTGTCGAGAAAGGTTTGAAGGTCAGTTTTCACGTGCTCGGATCGTCCGAGAATTTGGATATGTGCCATGAAAAGGGAAAAGCAGACGCCGTCGGACAATGATTGCTTGGGCGGGAAGCCCTTTGGGTTGAATTCACGGATACTTGTGGTCATCAGATTTATTTGTTTTGTTCCAACATGAACGCCAGAAAACCGTCAAGTTGTGCGGACCACCTGCGGACTACGTTCAGTGCGCCTTCAAGTTCAAACGGCCGCCTGATTGTTCGAACTGTCGTCTGCTCTTTCAAACGTTTCTGCTTGTCGTCTGCTCTCTTAGACGACGCCGGTCCGTAGACCAAATGTTGGCCCGGTACTTGCGATAAGAAGTAAGTGCAGGCCTCAAAAGACTTAAATTTGAAGGTTGGTAAGCAGGCTCAATGAAAACAGTAGATAGAAGGAGATGTTGATCATTGTTACCAGTGGCCATCACCGACTTGTTATGCCTAATTCAGTTGGTCCGATTCAGCTTGCCATTGTCAGTATCGACGTCGACCATCTCAGCTACGGTTCACGCTTTTGCAGCCCGAGCGGCGTCGCGACTGAAAATTGACCTTTTTCATAGTTTGGCCACGATCGTGGCGCGTCCTCGCGGGAATCGCTCGAAACACAATTGGGGGCTCCGGGACCGTCTCTCCGTCGTCCGCGCCAGGCCTTGCGTGTCTCCCGGTTCATGTCTTTGCGTGTGTTCTCTGGTGGCGTTGTTCCGTCTTTCACCATTCTGAGCGTGTATTTCTGTCCTCGTTTCGCGTTGTTAAGAATGGAACCTTCGGCAACCTTTTCCGAGTTTCAACGCTGCGGAAACGAGTCCCGAAACGAGTCCCGACGTGTTCTGGACTGTCGCCCACCTGTCGATGCCTGCCCAAAACGAGTCTCAACGCGTCCGTGACGTCAACGGGACGTGTGTGTGTGTGCGTGTGGGTTCGTGCGCTCCGGAAGGGGAGAGAGGCCTGGCCTAACTGCGGAGAACCATGGCTACGACGCACTTCTGGCTACGACGCGGCGGACTTGGCTGCAACGCACTTGGCGGTCGCACCTGCTGCCCTGGCGGAGAGTGAGGGAGAAAACGGACCCTATATAAGGCGGGGCGTGAGGCGGCTCCAGTTGTTCTCTTGGATTTGACGACTGTATCGCTACCATGTAATTAAACCGTTCGTTACGTTACCAATTCTCCCACCTCCACTGGACCCCTGGGTTCTTCACTTCGGGGAATGGTCGTCGTCACGAGCCAGGAAGCCTCCGGACGTGCGGCCTAAGCCCCGCCTCGAACAACTGGTTGGCAGCGGTTGGGATCGGACCATGCGACATCGTGCTACATCTGTGGGTGAGCGTTTGGACTTTGCTTTGAGATTCGCCAGGCTTCAGATTATGGGTAATTAATTTTGAACTGCTGGGAATCCTTAGGGTTTGACTCGTGCGCTAGGTTTTGGTATAACCTCGCGACAAGTTTTAGAACAAAGCCAAAGCTAAAAAGCAGCGATCATGGATCTAATGAGGTTACTGAGAACAGATTTACTCTGTTTATGTGAAGAATTGGGTGTGGAGGTGGAGCAAAAGATGAAGAAATCTGAGATCAGTAAAGCGATTTCAGAGAGCGCGGAAGCAGAGGAAATTAAAATTGCGTGGGAACTGCTTCAGAACGCTAAGAGTGAAGCTGCAGCAAGAGAGGAACGAGAGCAGGCTGCGGCGAGAGAGGAACAGGCTGCAGCGAAAGAGGAACAGGCTGCAGCGAAAGAGGAACGAGAGCAAGCTGCAGCGAGAGAGGAACGAGAGCGGGCTGCAGCGAAAGAGGAACGAGAGCAAGCTGCAGCGAGAGAGGAACGAGAGCGGGCTGCAGCGAGAGAGGAACGAGACCAGGAGCGAGCGCTGAAAAGGCTAGAGCTCGAAATTGAACAACAGCGATTAAACTCGCAGATCAGTAGAACGTGGGCCTGTTCTTAGTGAACTTTGAGAGGACATGTGAGAAGTTGAGCTTCGCCCCAGAAACGTGGCCGCAACGGCTTTTGACTCTGTTGCCCTGTGAGGCTGCAGAGGTTGTCGCGCGCCTTAGTGCTGGAGACGCGGACGACTACGACAAGGTGAAGTCCAGCCTTTTGAAAAGCGGTACCGCCTTTCTGCCGAGGCGTTCCGTCAAAGGTTTAGAAACGCATCCAAAAAGAGCAGCGAGGGCTACTCGGAATTCGCGTACGGGCTTAAAACCAATTTGATAGAATGGTTGAAGAGCGAGGAAGTGTACGAAAGCCGAGACAAGGTAGTCGAGTGTGTGTGCCTCGAACAGTTCTTTCGTAGCATTCCGCAGTCAGTCAAGCTCTGGGTGCAGGACAGGGTGGGAGTCGACTCTGTCGAAAGGGCCGCTGAGCTAGCCGAAGAGTACGCAACGCGTAGAAAGCTGAGCGGAGAGGAAAGCGAACCCGGCCGGAGCGATCAGCGCAAGACCTTCCGACAGGGAAACGACTCGCGAGAAAACGGGCCCGAGAAGCCCGAAGCAGGACAAAAGGTCCCAGAAAAGAGCGCAGAACACTCGAACGGAGACGAGGCGCGGAAAAGCCCAACAGGGCAGTTCGAGGCAAGGAAGCCGTTCCTGTGCTACAACTGTCAGGAGCCGGGACACACAGCGGCCAGATGTAAGAAACCGCGGGTTGTGTTCTCGTACGTGAACGGTAGTGACGAGGACCTGAAGCTCCTTAGTCCCTATCTTCACGAGCTCCAGGTAAACGGAAAGCCGTGCAGGCCCACGAGAACGTTCTCAGAACATTCCGGGAATTTTGAAAAGAACATAGGCAACATTCTTGGAATGTTGCAAATTTACGTAAGAACATTCTATCAACGTTGTCGGAATGTGGCGCAGGCACTTATCGCTACATTCGGGGAATGTTTTCAAAGAGATATTCTTAGAACGTTCTGAGAACAACATAGAACAATAACAGGACATTCAATCAACATTCAAATATCCTAACAAGGTTCTAAGAACGTTCTCAGAACATCCAAAGAACTTCTGCAACATTCTTGGAATGTTGCAAATTTACGTAAGAACAATCCATCAACGTTGTCAGAATGTGGCGCAGGCACTTATCGCTGCATTCGGGGAATGTTTTCTTTGGAATATTTTAAGAACGTTCTTAGGATGACTTAAAACATTAACAGGACATTAAATCAACATTCACATGTCCTAAGAAGTGTCTAAGAACGTTCTCAGAACATCCAAAAAAACTTGTGCAACTTTCATCAAATGTCGCTAATTAAAGCAGGGACATCCTTTCAATCTCCTTGGAACGTGGCGAGGGTCATCGCTACATTCAGGGAACGTTATCTGAGGACTACTTGCGAAGATTCCACAAGCACAAGATATCCGCTTTCCCAACGCATCAGCCTGAGCATGGGACAGTTTCAAACTTCCTGTCACTTATCAACTTGTTTCACCCAAAATGTGCTTCATACACAATTGATTACTCACTCCGAGCTTAAGAACAGATACACATCGCATCCCACACTACAGCGGGAGATGCCTTTTTCAATGTGTTGAGCTCCGGATGCTAAAAATTGGGTCTATTCAAAGCTGCCCCTCTACTTACGCAGTGAGTTCCATGATCATTATCAAGTTCTGAACACCATTGCTTTTCCCCTACACCTTATATTACATTCCTCGGTAGACTCATGTAAGATAAAACTGATCCCTTATGATAAGTTTCCGGAAAGTCCACTTAAGTTTAATATTTCTGGCACGAAGTGGCATATAGTGGATGGCGCTTCGAACCACAGGTTGCGTGAGAGCTCCGTAAAGTTAGCTTCACCTGCGAAAATTCTAAGAATGTTCGCAAGCGAATGTTCCAAGAATGTTGCGCATATGAATGTTCGAAGGAGAACGTTCCGAGAACATTGTGCATACGAATGTTCGCTAACGAACGTTCCTAGAATGTTGAGCAGCCTACCTTGTAGAGAATGTTCGCATACGAACGTTCTTAGAACGTCCCGAATGGTGTTCTAACGTTCCTTCAACATTCAGAACACCCAGGGAATGTTCGCACGACATTGGATGCTACGTGGGGGGTGCTTCGTGACAGTGCAGCGACGATGGACGTTGTTCATCCGTCGTATGTAACGCCATCCGATTTTACTGGAAAGGTAGTTTGGATCAAGCAGCTGCTTGAAAAGCACAGTGTATGTCTGCCTATGGCGACAGTGAGGGTAACTGGCCCGTTCGGAGAGCTAGTGACAGAGGCGGCTGTCTCGCAAACAGTCCCGTTGGAATATCCTTATTTGTTTTCTAACCGGTCAGATTTCCTGCTGCGCGAAAGGGGTCAACAACTGGGAGAAGGGCTAGTTCAGTCGTGTACGAGGTCCAAATCGCGTCAGGTCGCCCCTTTGTTGACGAGTGATCCAGAGCCAGAGGCAGCTGACGGGGAGCAAGTACTCCCAGAGTTGGAGGCAGAAAACCGGGATGAGAGGGACCAGGTTGTAGAACAGCCTGACCACGTAGCACTAGAAAGCGTACGCCGTCCCAACGCGCCGGCGAAAAAGGCAAAGGAAGACGGGATCAGTGAAAGATATCTCGTAGCTCCGGCGTCGCGTAACTTTGGTCCTCTGCTACGAGTAGACAGAGTGTCTTTGACAGTCGAGCAGAAGAGCGACCCTAGTGTGTCCGGGTTTCGCTGTACAGCTCAGGAGATTGCTAGGACCAATGTGACGGGGAATGAAAGAGGCGGATTGTTTTATCGGCGCTATAAGGACCGCATTTTCACGTCTAGAAATCACGTGAAAATCGATCACTATGACTTCAGCGTAAGAAAAAGGAAAAGCAAATTTAACGGCAATGCCGATGGGTTGAGCAGATTTTTCTGACATCACGAAAAATAGTAGGGATGATCTCAGAGGTCTTCGTCATCCACGGGAATGAGGATCTAAGTGGGGGCACTTCCTTAAAACCCAAAAATGACCTCACAAATTGCGAAGAGTTTTTGTCTTTTGTATTTTGTTCATTGTGACCTCGTTGGAAAAATGAATTTTTTTCTTTTTTTTTGCGACAGGGGGTCTCGATACCCGGAATTGTACCAAATTTTGGTAATCCGTAATCCAGTCTGGCGGGTCTTTGGCGAATTCCGAGCGTTTGACTGCGGTGTGGCGTGGTGTTGTGGGGGGACGTTTCCGCTGATGCCTCCGTTGTGAGAGGTTTTGGGAGTTTGTTTGGTGCTTGCAGCGTCTTCTCAAGGCCTACTCCAAGCCCACCTCTTCAGGCCAGCGATTGTACCACCGGCCATTCGAGGTTTCCCTGGCCCCGGAGGGGCTGTTAAGAATGGAACCTTCGGCAACCTTTTCCGAGTTTCAACGCTGCGGAAACGAGTCCCGAAACGAGTCCCGACGTGTTCTGGACTGTCGCCCACCTGTCGATGCCTGCCCAAAACGAGTCTCAACGCGTCCGTGACGTCAACGGGACGTGTGTGTGTGTGCGTGTGGGTTCGTGCGCTCCGGAATGGGAGAGAGGCCTGGCCTAACTGCGGAGAACCATGGCTACGACGCACTTCTGGCTACGACGCGGCAGACTTGGCTGCAACGCACTTGGCGGTCGCACCTGCTGCCCTGGCGGAGAGTGAGGGAGAAAACGGACCGCGGGGCGTGAGGCGGCTCCAGTTGTTCTCTTGGATTTGACGACTGTATCGCTACCATGTAATTAAACCGTTCGTTACGTTACCAATTCTCCCACCTCCACTGGACCCCTGGGTTCTTCACTTCGGGGAATGGTCGTCGTCACGAGCCAGGAAGCCTCCGGACGTGCGGCCTAAGCCCCGCCTCGAACAGCGTGCATATTTTCTTCGAAATGGCTGAGGACGACCTGGGGGCCTGATTTGAACTCGTGGCGAAAAAGTCGGCGAGAAATACGATAGCTGTGATTGGCAAGTGCCAAAGTCAAGTGCGACATCGGCCAATCGCAGCCGCCAATTTTCTCGCCGACTTTTTCGCCAATTGTCCAGATTAGGGCCCCTGGAGGATTAACAAAAGCCACTGTCTATGATACAGAGGATCTCGTTCGTTTTTATACCTTCAAGAATGGATAGACCGCCGACGTCGCATCGGTTTCTACCATCGACTCGGAGTCACTTAATCGTCACTTCGGTGTCGCGTCTTGGAAGCAACTAAAGAAGGATTGTAAGCAGTGATAGAGTGCAGGCGAGCTGGTAATTAATTGACATCTTGAAAACCCTGAGATGTGTGTTCGTCCGTTTTTTTATCGTTCCCCATCTCAGGGTTTTCAAGATGTAAAGAAGGAGTCGGCTTTCGAGGCAGAGTCGCAGAGTGTTAAGTAAGGAAAGTAATGGTTACCAGTTTCGATACCCACCCAACAATTCCCCTTGTGCGGAGCTTGTGAGCTCCGTTTATGAGGCCCAGCCACTACAAACAGCTGATTTTGCTCTCCTTGATCGCTTAATTAAGTTATTGAAGTTTATTGCGTCCGTTACTTCGCCGTCCCCTGTACCGCGCGAGCGCGCGGAATATCGCCGTATTCGGGAATGTCTAAACAAACTCGGACGGTGTGAAATCCGGGCGGTCTTGATATTGCTAAGGCTTGCCTGCACCGTCAAAAGTAAGGAACGGTATGTTAGAAACAATCTCTCTTCGAATTCGGCACGTTTACGAACCTTCGACAAAGTGGTTCTAGCAAACAGGGGAGTTTACGGTTGGTTGCCAAGGCATTCCATCGTGGTTCTGTCTCCGTAAGGCTTAAATTCGTTTCGCACGCTTTAAATGCTGTGCCAGTGACTGATATCTTTTGTGTTTTCTCTCCACTTTTAACGTGGCAGGACGCGAATGTGTATAGCGCACGCTTGAAGAACAGAAAGCTTTATCTTGTTATTCTTTACTTGAGAACCGGCTATGGCATGATTACGTCACACAACCGCGTGTGCACATTCACTGTTAACGGAAATATAGTCAGAGTGCAGGCGAGCTGGTGTAAGTTGAACATGATGGTAAACTTGAATACATGGAAGGAGAGAACATTGAGGACAGGGCGAAAACAGGACTTCTTTCAAGAAGTGCTTCCTTGATGTTTTATTCCTTCATATATTCGTATCTATTCATCAACACACTTGTTTTCAGTTATTAAACCTGAGACTGGGGTAGCAAAATGAAAACGCAAAGGAAGAACAGGCAACGTCTCAAGAGACGTTGACTGTTTTTTTTTTTCTGTCTCCTTTTACGTTTTCGTTTTCCTAACTAGTTTCAGGTTTGCCATCATGTTCACATTTACTGTACTTTAGTTAAAAGCAGAATGTCCCGCCATCACACTGATGACCCAGCCACGCAACACGGAAGATTCGCGTCCTAGGCTTTTGAAAGCAGGGCAAAAAGGGCGGGGTGTTTGACATCGGGTGCTTTCGTGCACCACCGCAAAAGGCTGCTGAAACTCTATAAAATCTTGCGTTTGAACCATTTTTGCTGTTATTTGTGCAACCTTGGGTCCGGACATTCCGTCTTACGCCGTTTTATCGTACGCCGTTTCATCGAACGCCGTTACAGCCTGTAATTTATATTAATTTTTATACAGAAGATCATCTTATTCTCCCTTTTTTAGATCACAGGGTGCAGTGACGAGATAAGTTCCATCATGAACATATCCTGCTTCGAGAAGAAAGCCTCCATTAAACGATGATCCCTCTCCATGTCACATAAAACTATTAAAATGAGACAAAAAACAGAAAGCACGATGTGCTTTCTGGGAAGAGGGTAGTGTTTTATTGTCTGACAGCGTGTGCGTGTAACCTTGGGTTATGTGAGGATCCGGAAGGGTTCATTCTTCTTGGGTGACAGAGCACACGCAGGGCTTTACTATTGTCTGGTGAGGGTTGGCCTTCCTAAGAAAGCATCCTGAAGATCATTCATAGGCAAAAGGGTCGGTGATAAAGATGACAGTGAAGGGGCGGTGGTTCCAGTCCGGGTGTAGCATGAAACAATCTTGGCAGACCCTTTCTGCAGCTTTTGTCTCTATATAATTTCAAAACTAAAAAAAAAAAGGATTAAGATGAAGCAGAAAAGTTTAATCTGAGCAAAAAGTTGATAATCAGGGTATCGTTACATTTTATTTCGCGTGCTGGGCAGAGTATCGTTATATTATAAGCGTGCTGTGGCAGTTAAATGCTTTTCGTGAATAAACCTTAAACTAAGCGTAAGGGTGCAAACGAGCTGGTGTGAATAGCACATTACTAAAACCCCGAGACAGCAGGTAAAAAACGACACAGACACTTAAAAGTGTTTTAAGTGTCGGTCCCTTACCTGCAGTGTCATGGTCTCAGTCATGTACACGAGTAAAGCTTTTCAGTAAGTCGCATACCCATTTGTTTTTATATCTTTTTATACCAACTGTTTTTATTTCTAGTAATCTGACACCACCTTCAAAACAATTTCACAAGTGACTACCTTAGTCTTAACAAACGCAAGGGAAAACATCTATAAAGCAGTGTTATGCTCTAAAACTCGGTACAGAGAAATTCGATGAAACGACCCTTAGCGATTCGATGAAACGGCGTTCGATGAAATGGCGTTCGATGAAATGTCCATTCATTCGATGAAACGGCGTTCGATGAAATGGCGTTCGATGAAATGTCCATTCATTCGATGAAACGGCGTTCGATGAAATGTCCACTACCCGTGCAACCTACAGCTGCATGGTGGTGAGGCATGACGACTATGAAGCCTAGCCGCGAGAAAAGCGAAGGAGTCGAAGCACTGTCCGAGCGACCGAGCGGACGAGAGAGCCTCCAAAAATGGCGCCTTTCCCTTTCCTCCCCTCTCCCAGAGTCGGCGCATGCGCCTAGCGATCTCTGAAAAAGGTCAATTCCAAGTGAAATCTCATCATGCGAATCAGGCTTTAGCGTACATTCTGCGGCGTCCACACGGAATGAATCGCCACATGTCACATTATTCACGCGAAGTTTTGCGGTGTAACGAGCCTCGGTAATTTCGTTGACGCCGCTCAAGATAGTCAGACATCGCCAGGAAGACGTAGAACCAACAATTTGAACGCGAAAAAGGGCAGGGGGACTCACACTGACGCCGACAACATCGCATTTCAATGGTGTTTATGGGCTGACGGCGAGCTTCTTGCCCACACCACCATCGCGCATGCGCGGCGCCGGTGGCGTCCGCTAGGGGTGCACCGGTTTGTTTGTAATCATGAGTTGGTGTATATAAGCATCTGTACATGAAAAGTGTGAACACTAAATGGACAAACCGAATACGAAAACTAATATACCAACAGTCAAGTGGAGGGGCAGAACAGGCTACCTCTGTGAAAAGTGAAGTAAAAGAAGCCGAGAGCAAGATGTGGGAGGATAGAATGCAGGGAAACGGGCTACCTCCACAGACCGGCATTGGCTAGATAGCTCGTAGCGCCCGCGAGGAAACTTGGAGACTCCCTCGCCCTGGGAAAAAGGCGGGGGTGAAGTTTTTAATTTTTTGCCCCATCCCCCCCAAAGGTCATTCTGGTGATATCCCCCACCTTTATAATTACGAAATTGCAGAGGGCAAGCACCTTGACAAAGAAAGAAATCACTTTTGATTCTAATTTTTTTTTTTTTTTTTTTTTTTTAGGCTAGCGAATTATGTGACTAATAAGTTAATAACCAACCTGTAACTGCCGAACGCCACCCGACGGCACGATCGGTTCGCGCGCGACGTAGCAACTACTGCTGATGCCATGCGCAGAGCAAAAGCCGCAGAGCCAAGTTCGTCGCTTTTCCGCAGCATATTCGTCCCGTGGAGTCCAGCCTCTCACAGCCCTTTCGCCAGTCAATGGTTCGATCAGCCTCTAGCTAATACAACACGTATCAAAGGCCACGCACTTCGGCGATAGTACTTTGAACAAAGCTCAGCTCCAGCACAGAATAAAGCGTGGACCACGTGTTTAACTCAATTCTATTATGTTTATTGAAAAAAATGTCTGAATTTGGAGTCGTGCGCAGCCCCTTACTATGAGGATGCACTCCCAAACAAAAACGGCACCCCTGGACCGAGTGGCAGCAGACGGAGACAAGTAGGGCAACCGGCTGGTCAAAAGACGCGGCGCCACGGACGGTCCCGCCGCTGCGCCCTCGGCGAGGCTGGACACGGTCACGGAGGGAGGTGCACTTTATTCCTCGGCAAGTAGCAAAACGGAGACCAGGGGGGACAGGCGGGGGACGTAGGTCGGCCTTTGGCGCTAGCTCTGTACAAGGGCGGGGCGGCCGGGCCCCTTGGCGGCACGCTCGGCCTCACTCCTTGCTGGCGTCTTTGCTGCCGTCGTTGCTGCTTTCCAAGTCGGGAATCTCTGCGGGGGAGACGACCAGTCTCATTTACAAACTCGACAATTAAAAAGGAAAACTTGGGGATCCCACTTTTACAAGCTCGACTATTTAAAAGTAAAACTTTGGGATCCCACGTGCCAAACTAATGGAGGGCATCTGGCATGCCCCAGCGGAGGGCTGTGGATTGGATGAGGGCATCTTTTGACGTGCAATTAAAATCTCGGTTAGGCACTAGGCTTCAGTCAGATTGCGAGCATCTTGGTAAGGATTTGAACATGCCAACAAGCAATCCGTCGTAGGAGCTTTGCGTTCGAGCCACCGTGGAGTCTACGACGATGGACGACGTATGCTACCAACAGTTTTGGTCTACCGATGCAAGGATTTGAAGCTGCCAGCATACTTTCCACACATACCACCGAAGCAATGGATAATCTTGGTCGTAATGTCACACAGGTTGCTACTAAAACATCTCATTGCCAAGAGTACTTGACACCAGGCAAGTAGCCAGGATTTTGTTTCGGCGGGGGGGGGGGGGAGGGCATGACAAAATGCTGTATGAGGGGGAGTGGGGGTGCCAGCAAAATGAAAGATTTTGCTGGGTGTGAATGCAGGCGGCCCGTGTTGCTGGTGTTGCGACGTCTAGTTTCTGGGCAAACTTGTCCTATCTGAAGCGGGCATGAGTGGCGTGAGGGCCATGAGTGTGTGAGGGGCGTGAGCGTGTGAGGGCCATGAGTGTGCGAGGGGCGCGAGGGCGGTGAGTGGTGTGAGGGCCATGAGTGAGCGAGGGGTGTGAGGGCGGTGAGTGGCGTGAGGGCTATGAGTGTGTGAGGGCCGTGAGTGAGTGAGGGGCGTAAGGGCCATGAGTGAGTGAGGGGCGTGAGGGCGGTGAGTGGCGTGAGGGCGGTGAGTGCGTGGAGGGGCTTGAGGGCCGTGAGGTTCAGTGAAAGTGAGTGTAGCTGTGAGGGTGAGGGAGGGGCTTAGGTGAGTGTGGCTGTGAGGGCGAGGGTGAGTGAGGGCGACCTAAAAAGTCGACCTTTGCACGAAGTAGGTGATAGCATCGAACTCTACTATTACGTAACTATGTTTTCTAACCGATAGTGTTAAACTTTTATCATGCAAATACTCTACATTAAACCTCGTCAATTTACAAAAACTCGCAACCATTTCCCGCTTAACACGGGTATTGAATTGGGACATTCCAACAACTACACCAAAGAAAGCAACCCACCTTCGTCATCACTGTCACCCGCCTGGTCCTGAAACAGAAGAAACAAAGTGAGTCACAGCCTCCGTTTCACCTCACAATTAACCACGGCAGATGCTACGAGCCACCAGAGTCAGTCCAATGTCACGCGAGTCGTGGGCCCCTCCAGGTCACGCAATACGCTAAAGTGCTAGACTGGCTAGAATGACTCTTAGCGTCTACTGTAAGGTGAAAATAAGCATACCTAGAAGCAAGCACGACAAGAGCAGAGAAAGAGTAGGGTGCCTCAGTGTGCAGGTAGGTACTAAAATTTTAGATTGGCGAAACCCCCCCCCCCCCCCCCCCCCATTTCTTGCTCACCTGCACCTTTGTCCACTACCGCTGTACCACACCACTGCGCAACAAAAGCCGCATCAGTGTTAGTAAGGAATTTTTTTGTTACTCTGCTGCTGCAAAGTCTTTGACCTAGAGGAAATATTAACATTACCTTCCGTCCCTTATTCCTGCAGCCCCGCATATCCGCAGATTATTCGCGGATCATCCGGTGATATCCGCAGTAAACTGGCAGATGCAGATAAAAATTAATTAGAATTGCCGGATTGGATGCCAGGGGCTGTGGATGCGAATCGGATATCTGTGGGTCCAGATCCAATTTTTGTCGAGGCGGCCCATAAGCATGTGGGACCACACAGTGCAGAGTGAATAAGTGAGCGATACTGTGAAATGCAGCATTGAATGTATTGCGGGAGAAAACTATTGTGCCCGTCGGGGACAAAAAATTGTTCTTTTCTGTCCGTGACACTGACACTCCTCGACAGAGTGTCAGTGTCACGGACTCCCAAGACGATCTCATAACTGCAGTAATATTTTCAGCAATGCGAAGTGGTGTCTTTGGACGAATGATTGCTTATTAATTACTGTATTTACATGATCGTAAGTTGACCCCCCACATCACACATCAGAACAAAAAGAAAAAGCGCATTTTATTGCGACCACGTGAGAATGGCAAAGTATCTGTTTCGAAAGCCCAGCCTCCAACACGCGATCGATGCCTTCTGGCGTGCTTTGGCTGCACATGCACGTGCATGTGCAGCCAAAGCACGTGCATGAGATGCCCAGGCATTATCGAAACTAGAAAGTTCACGCTGGAGGCGGGAATACTGAAGCTGCTCCCTGTTGTTCTCACTCCGTCTACGACTAGACTACGACTTGTCTGCACTGGTGATGTCAGTCCAGTCATCATCACAGCTACATTCTCGAAGCACGTCGGCGTCGTCCAACGAAATCTTCCACTTTGCAAATGACCGCATCTTACGTGCTTGCTCGGCGATCGCATTGCACGCCACGAATAGGGACCGATTGCGCACTGTTGCGGCGCAAGTTGCAAGCCTTTGGCCCGCGGAAGCCTCTTCGTTTGCCGTCACAGTTTAAGATCCCGCGCCATTGCAGACTCCACTGGAGCATCACCTGCTCCGACGGCCGAACTTGCGTCCAACAGCGCAGTTGTAGGTTGTTTCTGGGTGAAGAATGGCTATAACGAGCACTGAAAACCTAAACTGCCTGGATCACGCATGTCAATACAAAAGACCCCTAAGCACTTAAGAGTTGTGAATGCGAAAGCATGAATGTCCAATGAAACGCCGCGGAGTTTTGTGGCGCGAGTAATATCTTCGAGTTGTGGCAGAAGCACCGGCGACGATGTGGATGCTAGAGGCGGTGCCATGTTCGTCGGCGGCGAGGCGAGCAGAAGCTTCCGAGCGCGCGCCAACATGTCAGTTTTAACCGGCGCGGGGCCAGTAGTGGCAAGGGGTTGCGGCGGTTATTTTTATTGGCACGCTGGCGGCACTAAAGCCCCTCTATCCTGGGAAAAGTGGCGTTATTCATTGTTGTGGAAATGCTCGAGACACGTGCCGCACACCACTTCTGAGAAGAACATAGCGTCTGAAATCTAGCTCAGTGCTGCGCTCTGCCGCCATGATCTTCCCAAGGGCTGCACGTTGCACGTGCTTCGTGCATCGACGCACCTTGTGCTACTTAGGCGGCACCAGAGCCGTTTATTGGGAGAGTTTGGCCATACATTGGTTTGAATAGGCGAGCATCTCGGGGCCAACCACAGGCCTCAAAACAGCCCCTAGCGGTGGTCGATAGCTCTCAATATGTGACAAGACTAATTTAGCCGGTTTTAGCGTCGCTAGAGTGAAAAGGTATAACTCTTGGTGACTGAAAACTTGGCGCATGTTAGGGTTTCGTCACGTCCATATTCAACTGTAGAATAAACGAACGTGCGGTCCAAATCAGGGCCGACGTGCTAGAAACAGCGTCTCAGCTGAGACTGGGGGAAGGAAAGCACTGACAAAGCCAGCGCACGAGCCGTGCAGGACCGTCTCAACCCAAGCTGAGCAAACCACGTCTCAAGACGCTCGCGTGCTCCATCCTTTGCACTGTTTTAATAATAATGATATCTTTATTTGGCTCTGGAGAGCGGCGGCACCGCAGAAAGGCCGCAGCCCATACCATGGAGGCCCGCGGTGCCACGTCTAAGGAACATGATAATGCAATGAGTATATACATGCAAGATGACGACGAGATGGATTGTTGCTATTGCGGAGAATGTCGGTCCAATTCGAAGATGTCCACATTTTGTTGAGGCGGGTCAGCAGCGGGCCAAGGGGATCTGAAGCCTGCCGTTCGATCGGTGCACGGTTGCACAAAGAGGCCCCAGGAGCATGATGGTGCTGTCACTCACTGGAGTCAAAGCATCAGGCTCCAAGGGGGTAGCCCAGACAAAGTGGAAAGCTGCCGTGTCCGAGGTACCAAGACCCAGGGCTTAGATTGAGGCACCGCCGACGCCCGGTGTGGCATCTAGTCGTCGTCGTCCTGCTGCTCCGAGATTGAACGCTTCTTTTTCACGCTTTGAATGTCGTTTCCAATATTGCGACGTCTCGGTTTGCCAATTGGTGGATGCGTTGTCACATATTTAGTTTACACTAACCGTGAAGGGAATTTTTGGCGCTGGCGACGGCCTTTGCCACGCCTATTGGCCAAACTCTCCCAATATACGGCTCTGGGCGGCACGAACACACAGTGCCATCTGGCGGCGGTCGTTGAAACTGACGCGCGCAGCAGCCAATGGGAGCCTCGTCGCCACGTGACAGCCAGTGGGACCTTTGTGATCACGAAAACTAGGTGCCGTTTTCGCGCTTCAAACTGATGACGTCGGCTTACTCCATGGGACAGTTAATGCTTTCGCAAGGGGTGAGACACGTGAAACAGGTTTTGGAGCATAAAAATCTGGATTTTGGAGCAGCTTAGGAGCACAAAATTCTCATTTTGCAGCAGCAGTTTATGCATTTTGGAGCAACTTCGGGGCCCAAAAGTCCACAATTTGGAGCATATTAGGAGCAGAAAATGTTAGAGCAGCTTATCAGCAATTTAAATTAAAAAAACTGATATAAATCATTTTTATTTTTTAATCATTTTTGTCCACCCTGGTTCTAATACGCACAAAAACAAACAAACAAAAAAACTGAGAAGCCAAACGCGAGTTTTATGCGCAAAGATGAGGACACGAAACACGGGCTTGCTGCGAAGTCAGGCGGGCACCAGGTACCTCAAGCTTATACGAACTGGTGCCAAAGTGCAATTTTAGTGCAAAACTGTTTAACGCGGTGATTTGAAAGCATGAACAGACCACACATCGATTGGACGCTCGTAGAAAGCATGTGCCGATAGGACAAAAACAAACTCCCCACCAAAGTGGGTCACAACGTATATAGCGAATTGGTAGAAAAACTATGAGCACCACATGCAAGCTAAATACAAGTGTGTGACCGATTCACTCTATTGCTCAAGCACTGGAAGCACGTGTATGATAACCGAAAGTACTCACGGTGACGGTGCCGTCCATTTTGACGGGATTACAGACACGAATGAACAATTACACAATGGAGTCGCTCAATAGCACTTTTAAGAAAACGTTTACCCTCAAAACGAAAGAAATACTTAGGTTTGTTCATCTTGATAGCCTGTGCGTCGTACCTCCCGCGGCCAGACAGCGAGACCGCGTGACACCGCACCGTTAGCATGCAGTCACAAATGACAGCGGAAAGTAGTACGAAAATTGGGAAAAGACCACGCACCATAGGTGTAGAAAAGTACTACAGCTGAAATCTATGAATCCCGCGGTTGCTTGCGCCACCCTGTAACTATGCCGGGTACTTTACTACAACGAGATTGAATGTTGCCAACCAAGCTCTCGTTTCCCGCTAAATCTAGCGTCGCCGCAAACTTTCCATTCTTTTTAGTTACTTTGGTGCAGTGTGGCGCGATTTCGACAGTTTTCGCTTTTTTGGCGCAACTAGGTGCAGAAAATTGGGTTTGCATCAAAATGGCGCAATTGGTCCAGATGTCACACCCCTGCATTAAAAAAAACAACGTAGTTATCCCTCCAGCATGACCTCAACACTCGATCGAATGACGTGCGACCGTGAATCGCGCAAAAAACTGCGAAAAGACTCCTCGGGGAGTGAGCCGTGAGGCTGTTCCAGCAGCCTTCGGAATGGCTCTTACAAGTGCTGCCACCCCCGGAAGTCGGGCGCGCGGTGCGCTGTTCACCGCCGTACATTCGGGTTAAATTGCAAATCGCTATGTTCGCGAACATTTAAAAAAAAAAATTTGTATATTGAGCGCGCAAAACAGTGCAATGCTGCAGGCACAGCTGGCTGAACTCGTAACAAGCGGAGGTGTTCTTCATATCAAAATTGTTTAGTTTTTGTCTGAGGTGGAATGCTTTGGTTTGATTATAAGTCGACCCCCCCACTTCAGATTTTCAAAAATTGAAAAATGAGTCGACCTACATTCGCGTAAATATGGTAGAAATACGATAAAATAGCTCTATAAAATGACTTGCAATATTCTGATGGGAAGAGTTCTTTGTACCAAGGTAAGCAGGCGGCTAACAGGATACCATCCAGATGTTTTAAAATTTGTATTTATTCTTGATTCTATGATGTAAAATGAATGTGCAGATTGAAGGTCTGATGCCGTTCTAAATTTTGCGGATGCAGATACAATTATTTCAGAACATTGCGGATGCGGTCCGGATATGAAGCCTGCGCATGCGGATCAAATGATCAAACTGTTATCCACACAGGGCTCTACTTATCCGTAGTGCTCAACAGGTTAGTAAGCTTAGGGAAGGTTTGCAAAAGAAGTCTTGAGCAGGTGCTCTGCGCAAAGTTACAACTTCCTACCCAGCCCCACACAGAATTAGATGGGGCGCGTAGAGTGAAGAGTATCGCTATCACCGTGGCCAAACTGACAGGTGTGCACCACAAAGCTGGGTGAAAAAGCTTTTTTTTCTTAAAGTGTGATTTGCAATTTACTATCTAGCCCCAGCCGGATACAGAACATACCTACGGTGTAAACGAGCCTGTTAAAAATCAAAACATTTAGCGCTAGTAAGCAGACTTGTGAGGTGACCATACATAACAGGCGTTACTACGGCAACTAGAATCACAAATGTGCCGCATCACCAAATACTACAGAAGCTCCCAGATAGAATTCCTTCTTCGTGCTTCTTCCAAGTACCGACAACTACTGTTGAGCGAACGTGCAAGACATGTGCCACAAGCCAAAGTGCTCCGGCGCCATTTGCTTCCAAGGGCCACCCGGTTCAGTGCCGCGCTGCCATTTGCTTCCAAGAGGCTCTCAAAACACAAACACATCCAGGGGCCTTAAAGGGACCATGAAACGATTCTGAAATCGAATTTCATCCACCGATTGTCGTAAAAGGTGTGAAAAGAAACACAAAAACACAAAAATAGGGAGCCAAAAAAAAGATTCTTCGCTATAGAACTTTTAAAAGAAAACTGGACTCTTTTGCGCCTTCTTTCATTCGAAAGGCTCTCTGCCTTTTCACTGCGATGCACCCGCGGAATCGCAGCACGTCACTCGAATCCACGTCGCCTATTGGGTAAGAGCCTACCTCACCAGCACCGCGATCATAAACAATAGCCGGCGAATGTTTCCTAAAAGTTTTGTTAATTAATATTCAGATCCACAACATTTTGTAGCATAATTAGAGATGTGATGAAAATTTTCAAATTTGATAATGCTGAGAACCAAGCGCCATCTATCGTGTGGCAAACGAAGCAAGAAAAAGACAGCGTCGCTCTTGGTCGCGACGACCAACGAACGTTTGTTTTTTTATGTGTTCTTCTCGCGCGTCCCGACTTCAAGCAGCAAGGAAAAAGTAAAAAGGACATGAAACAGACCACGATGAACAAGAACGCTGGATCCACAAACACCCGGGAAAAGCTTTAACGGCCACGATTCCACCGACCCCGACCAAGCCAACGTTAGACCAAGCGAGCTCGGCAGATAGGCCTAGCAGGCACTCCCGACTCGGCGCAGCAGTGCTCCGACGGTCCTTAGCCAAGACTGTCTACCCCCGACCGGCTGGCATGCTGAATGGAATATGCCCGCGCGACCCTAGTGTACCCTTCCCGTATTTTAGTTTGATCGCTGACCGGTGAGGTCAATCTCTTCCCCTAGTCATCTGCTTGTTTTCCGAGGCAGTGGTGACGAACACTGTCGTCGAAAAGGGACTCTCGTCGATTTATCTTTTTGTTTTGTGTGATATAGAGCTCAAATAAACGCCGTATGGATCACCTTCGTAACACGGTATGTACACTTTGTTATTAGTATGCCATTTTTATTCTGACACGACTGCACGTCACTGTCGAGCTATAACAGTTCGTGGGAGCTACGTGCAATGCCGGATGCCGGTCCAACCTTCCTTTGCCGAGTGTCACGTAAGTATCGAGTTGCAACGTAAGATATCGCTCCCGAAGCGCTTACCAACAGCGCGAATACAGCACTTCCATCAAACGCGCGCGTCCGCTCCGAGTGTGAACAGGTATTTACGTGGCTCTTGCTGACACTGTCGTAGTTCAAACGTATCTTTTTTAACGTCGGCTCGCTCCTGCATCTCCGAGGCCACGAAAAACGCCACGGCAATTTGTTTCCATCTATGTCGCTTTGCAAACGACTGACACGGGCCGCCTTTTAGCAACAATAACAGTTGCATTGACTTCTGGAGTCTTCACCAGAAGACTCGCCGCACTTCCCAACAGGCATGCCGGCGTATGGGACTGGACCTATGCTGTCGCTGTAGCGCAACATATATCATTGAATTTCGCACAGCTGCGATGAGACGCCGATTTAGAAAATACGTCGGTGCCATCAGCGCAGTAAAACCTACCGCCGCACCCCCAACTCGCCGCCGCTAACGCTCCCATTCTCCTACTGCCAAGAGAACTTCCGGTTCCTGTGCCAGAGAACGTCATGACCGTCAAATTACGCCGCAACTTGTTTTGCGGTCAGTTGGAGAGAAAGAAAAAGTTGATATTTCATTAATTTTTTGTGTAGAAGTTAATAAACCGAGACGAAAACGGATGCCTGTTCGGCATTCAGCGAACGTTGAAGGTTGAATGTGAAAGTTATCTGGCAAAAGTAAAAAGGTCATTTCATGGTCCCTTTAAGCACCACGGAGTCCATGTGTCTGTGTGTTCGGGGAAAGCTGGCGGCGTGCACCCACCATGTCTGGCATGTCGTCGTCTCCAAGGCCCCCCATGCTGCGCATCATCTCCTCGAAGTCCCCTCCGCCGGAGCCCGGACCCAGCTCGTCCCCGGAGTCGTCCTCGTCCACCCACTTGTTGAAGTCCACCTTGAGCCAGTGGAACTTTGTCTCCTCCTGCAGCAGCCGTTTCCAGAAGGGGCCTGCCTCCGCCTTGGCCAGCACAAACTCTGTGCCCCGCGGCCGCACCACATACTTGGAGCTGTCGGGCTGCACAAGCCCTTGTCCCAATCAGTGGACAGCCCCGCTTTGAACATTGGTGGACAGTCAACTATTTTCCAATGAACAAGCTTACAAACAAGAAAAGCACACACAAACAAACCAAAGATAGCTTTTCAATCTGGTTTCAGTATTGATACCGAATGGGGTTGCTGCAAACCCAAATGCAATCAAACTGTTATGTAAATCAGTACAGCAGTAAATCAATACTAGGTGTTCCAGCAACAACCAGCACCGATACAAAGAGTATACTTTCCAGGTATCCCAACTGGAAGGAGTGATTGTTGTAAATTAATTGCTTGGGCTTAGACAAAAGAAACAAAATTAATGATGAAAATTTAATAAACTTAGTTAAAGTTTCAGAGCCGACAGGACTGCGTCCTTTTGTGGTTGAAGTTCCAGCAGTTTACAAAGCCTCACATAGGACAATTTAATATTTAATGTGTTGGCAGGTTACACAATCAGTACCAAGTCTCAAGGGGTTGCATTGCCTTAACTGAATGGACATGTAAACTTAACACTTGGGTTAGTTCCCCAGATGAGGACTTTCCACCACAGTAACTCTTCCAACAGACTTTTCATTTTATGGAAAAAAAAAAGGCAATTGCTTGTTTAACAGAAGTGTCGCACAGTGTAACAATTTTGATTTGTCCACAGAACTTTGTCAGCGATCAAAAGCAATGAAATTGTGTTTTATGTACCAAACCAACTAAGTGCAACTGGCATGCTCCAGCAAAGGACTGATAGATAATTTAAAAAACCTGGAGATATTTTGATATAAGGGCACCTCGGCCAGGATTTCTGCCCAGTAACTTGGAATCGATAGTATGGCACTTCGCCTCAGAGCAACACAGATGGTTACTACAGAAAATGCCCGACTTAATAGGCCAACGATTAGCATTGCTGGGTATAATCCTGGGCACTAAGCAACAAACATTTTAACATTTTAACTAGAGACAGGAAGTCATAAGCTGCAACTTCCCAGGGAACAAAGATGATTTTAATACTTTTGGACATGACAGCAACTGTAACCCCCGCCTCCCACAAAATTTTCCCGAAGAGTCCTGCTCATTTGCTAACACGCTGTCATGGGGGGGAGGAGGGGGTTGTAAACTGATACAGGCACCTAACAGAACATTGAATCGAGCAGCATCAACCACAAACTCTTAGTGTAGGCCTAATGAATTAATTTTCTCAGCCTGCTGTAATTTACAAACTTTTATTGCATGGCAGCTTGCCACAGTCACAGCATAGCATAGCAGAGCATCAAGCTATTGAAATGTGGCAGGAGGTTAGACGACAAGTCACCCGCTTTACTTTACATGAAACGTCAGGCTGGGTGGGAGCAGACATGTTTTAACTGTTAGTACAAAAAAAAATAATTGGGAAGCCATTTGGTCTTGGTCTGGTAGCTCTCGTACAGAAAATCTGATAGACGGTGATGATTATTATTCTCTGATCTTCAGCCTGGAACCAGTATGCCACTACCAGTGTTGGGTAAGGTACATCTAAAAAGTACTTTAAATGGGAGGTGATGTAGTTCAAGTAAAGTAGCAAGTGTACCAGGTGCAATGTACTTACAAGTACCATAAATAGAACCAGGGTGTCTAGCAAATTATTATTTTGAAATTCCCCGACTTTCACAGGTTTTCCTTGACAATTTCAGCTGAAATTCCCTGACCACTGTAGAGGCAGTTGATTATACAAGACCATTACAACACAAGTCATTGAGTATTGAGCACTGTGAGGATCATTTTGCACGTGCTTAATCCAACTTGCATATTCCGAAATATTCGGGTTCATCTAGACCGGATAAAATGAGCACTTTCTTGCCGCCGACATAGTCAGCGAAGAGGTCACTTCCAAAAACACAATGTAAACACGACATTCAACCACACACGTCCGAATGGGCGCGTTCAGTAGCGCCTCCCTTGCATCCGAACGGAGCGACTAGAGTCAGAGCTCTTTGAATTGTTTCGCCGGAAATCGTCACCAGTCAGGAAATGACGTCATCTTTAGCTCCTTTGACTCTACGTGCACCGGAAGTGACTTTTGGCCGTCCAGTGGAAGGAGTCAGTGACTCCTTGACCGCTACTGAATGCATCCCACGGCCGCCATCACACTTTTGGATACTTTCGGCTTGGATTGAATTGGGGTCTACGGCTTTCCAATTTGTTACCAAGTCTAGTAGCTCTAACTGGATCTAGCCTAGTGTCGCGCCCTCAATCCAATCCAATCCTTGGACTGAATTTGTTGGCTTTTCCCTTTGCATCGGGTAGCACACTCTACATCAAGTGAGCAGAGCCCGCGCTCCGCTCTAAGCAGAATTTATTGCCTATTTTTCTGCCCCTAAGTCCTCAAGTCTTTGTTCAGGGCACTAGATGGCGTTTCCAACTCATTTTCCCTGACTGGGCTCGCCTTTTGGCAATACCCCTGACAATTCCCCGATTTTTCCCGGTAATTAAAATTTCCCTGTCAATTCCCGGTTTTCCCGGTCGCTAGACACCCTGAGAATGTACTTTCAAAGCACAAGCACATTTTAACACAATCTTTCGTGATGCCCTTTCAATTCCCTACACAGTGATTTTTAACTGGTATGCACTGCCCCAGAAGTAATCGGAAGTGCATCACTTATTTTCTAAAATGGCGGCAAATATTAGATAAAGTCAAGTGGCCACAGAGTAGCTATTTTCAGAAATGGCACCAAGTTCAGAAGTCCGACTTCAAAATTTGGCGCCGCCTGTACTGGCTTGTTCCACCCAAGGGGGTTGAACGTTCTAGAAGAGAGCACGATGTCAGCCCTGAAGCTTACACAAGCAATCCTCTCGTAAGAGAGTGTCCTCTTCTTAACGAAAAAAAAATTGACTGTGCAGGCGAGCTGGTGATTAACATAATTTGACATGTGAGACTGTGGCGCTGAAAAATTCAGAAACTTTCAAGTCCAAGTCGAAGGAAAAGAAAACAGAGGAGAATGTGTCAAGATATAGAGACATTCTCCTCCGTTGTCTTTTTTTTCAACTTGAAAGTTGCTTCATTTTTCCGCACCCCAATCTCAGGTGTTACACTATGATTAATTGTCCTCTCCCTAGTATTTTAACCTCCTTGCTTGCACGGACCGAGCGAGAGGTTTCCCTAGCTTTCCCGAATGAAAGCTACGGGAAAGCCACCCCCAGAACAACAATGCGTCGTCTGCTCGCATTTCTGGTGAGTGTGAATATCCCTCCCAGTATTTCTTCAGAGCTGATAAAACAATTTTGCGATACAAATTTAATAAGACCAAATTTGGGGAATGTACTTTGAAGTCAGGAGTTGTACTTTCCTCGGAAAATGCCAGAAAAAATTAGTAAAGTACAAGCACATGTTCTGAAAATGTACTTCAAGTACAAGTTATCTATACCTGTTTTCACCTCAAGAACCGAAGTAAAACAAGTCCGGCTCCTCGCGGAACATTACTAATTTTCACCTTTATGTTGAAGATGAAGACATATGTAGGTAAATTTTAGATTATATATATGTTATCTTATCAAGACGTACACGTTCCAAACGCCAAAAGCATCGCTTTTTCCTCCAACAACCGAATCTCGTAAGAAATATTTCGCGCCGCGTAGGAACAATGCGCAAAACATACTTTTTTCTTGAGGTGAAAACAGGTATAAATATATTTGAAGTAGCAGTACTTTAAGCACAATGTACTTAAGCACTTACCAACACTGGCAACTACTAGCACATTTATCACATTGGCATAAGAATCAGCCACACGCATAGCAGATAGTCCTCAGTTGTACAAATCCTCGTAAAACCTTTCCACGGATGGATGGATGGTAATGGCTATACCCTTTGTATCGGGCGGCAGCTTGCGCCAACTAGCCTAACATTTCGTCATCCCTTCTTTTTTGAAAAAATTTGTATGAATTTTGTTATAACAGCCCCCCCCCCTCTCTCTCTTTTCAAGTGAATTTATTGCTGATTTTTATCTGTATTTTTTTCCCTTTATCCTTCCTTAGATCTCTTCCACCAATCTTCCAATCTCCTCTTAGTTACCGCAATTCTTTCCCTATCCATTCGTCCATCTATGTCCGGAAAACCCAGTGCCCCCTCCAAATCCGTAGACATCCCCGCCAAGAGGATGGGACGAAGCCCCGTGCACCTTAAAATTACATGTTCTATAGTTTCCCTTTCGCGGTTGCATACGTCGCAGAGAGTGTCTACTTCCTGAAATTTAGCCCTGTACATTTTCGTTCTTAGCACCCCCGTTCTAGCTTCAAACAGCAAAGAGCTCCCCACTGAATTATCATACAGTTGTTCTTTCTTTATTTCTTGTTTTTGTGCCCTGTATATTGTTAAAGCTGATTTCCCCTGCATTCTCTCTTCCCACAATTTCCCCTCTGTTTCCTTTACTCCCTTTCTACTGATACGCTCTGATCGGCTCCATCTCGTTGAATGTATTTAAATCTCAGCTTGCGGGTTCGCTTTGTCCCCTTAGTGTTTAAACTTTTCATATATAGATACTTGTACACTTTCGCTGCCCACCGTGTATCCTCGATTTAAGCTAGTCTTTGTTCAAATTTTACTTCACTGACCGCTTCTCTACTCTCGAAAGATGCCCAACCCATATCCCCCTGTACTTTCTCATTTGGTGTATTCCCATGTGCCCCCAATGCCAACCTACCCACACTCCTTTGCTGTATCTCTAAACCTGCCTGGATTTCTGACCTCATACACAATACCGCATTCCCAAATGACAGCCCTGGCACCATGACTCCCTTCCATACACCACTAACGACTTCATATCTATTATAGTTCCATAGTGCCCTATGTGTCATGATAGCCGAATCTCGTTTCCCCTTCTTTATTACAATATCTTCTTGGTCTTTTAGATACCGCCTTCCTTCACTTAACCATACTCCCAGATATTTGTACTTTTCTACGTGTTCTCAGTACGTGTCCACGGTCAGGGCCCAGCCAGTGTTGCCAGATTGGGCTACATATTTTTCTAGTTGGCATAAAAATTTCGTGGTTGGCTATGTGGCTATTCATAAAAATATGGCGCACTCTTGTCGAACCTCAGGTTCGACATCGAACTTCGAGGTTCGACTTGCTAATTTTCAAACTTCTAATCAGTTAAAAAAAAAAAAAATTGTTTTTCTTTTGGCTAGTTGAGAGGAGAGAGAGGAAGGAGAAAGGCTTCAAACTCCTACAAACTTCGGGGTTTTCACAATCTGCAGAGAAGCAATGCTTGCAGAGTTCAAGCAGTCTCCCCACAGCGCAGTGAAACAAATCAAACAAATGGATTGCACTATTACCACAGGCCCGGTAGCGCATCTTCTACCCGGACGCACACTGAACTCTCCAAACGCAGCTTTGGTGCCCATTGTGAAAATTCATAGGCATCGCCCACCCCAAGAAAGAACAACACAATCAAAAATAGCGTGAACCGGAATGGGGGACACTCATATCCTACACAAAGAAAAATAGACGGGTGGGTTATTGGTAAGAACCTCGGATATTGGGGGTTCTGGTTTAAACTTCACAGTGTTCTGCTTCTGTATTCTGCTTCTTTTACTGTATGATCATATCTCCCGGGCTTCACAATACAGCTGTCTTTGTGTGTTTGTACTTTTGAAGACCTACGAAGGATGAGTCATTGTAAAAATTTTCATTCCAAGGAAGCTTTTCTTTTTTTTTTCAAATTTAGCAATTGACATAATGTATACAAAAATGGCGCATTTGAGGGTTAAAAAAGAGAATGTAATGTGTTTTGCATGTGCATAAAAAAATTTCAATAAAAAGTAAAAATCAGTTTTTCTTGGCTATATTTTTTTTTTTATGGCTTTGGTGATATTTGGGCTATACCTCCCAGCCGTTTGGCAGTTTTTTTGGTGGAACCGTCTGGCAACACTTGGCCCAGCATTTGTGGGAGTTATGAAATGAGATTAGAAGCATAGGAGGGGGCATGATGTCAGCCGTGTAGCCTCCACAAGCCAAGCTCCCTGAAGCCTTGCCTCTTCTTTTCCTCCTTACCCTCCTCATTTATTGGCCCAGCATGTGACCTACCGGACGGAGCTGCTTGCTTCAAGTCTAGCCTTCGATCTGATAAAACCTACCAGACTGAGCGCGCGCAAGCCCTGCAAGGAATCCTACTACAATCAACCGTCCATCTCGCATGTGACATGTCACCGCATCAATTGCCAAAGAGATCTGGGGATCACGGGCACAACATCGTTTAAACTTTTTATGATTAGGCTTCACACATATTGCAACGTGCGCCCTCCTATTACTTATAACCTCCTTGGAGTTATGGCAGTTATCACACGAGGGACGACCGAAAAGACTAGGACTCCACTCCGGTTCTAGCCAACACGACCCTACCCGTAATGCAACCTTCGTCACATACAAGAAAGGGAGACGTGCCATCCCTGTACAATTTCACGACCGGCCTGAGAATTCCAGTCGATCAGATAGTGACGCGTTCCAGCCGCCGAAGGATAGCGATAAGAACTGGCTTGTATGTGTCAGTCAAGAGAGACAACAAAGGTTAGAAGATATGTGCTCAACTCTCTAAAACACACATTCACGATTCTCCAACTTAGCCTTAAACAAGTGTCGCCAGCTCAAGTTCAAACCAACTGCCTCACCTAAAGTCAGAAGTGGGGTAAAGAAGGTTAGAGGAGCTGAAGGGCGGCTAAAACACTCCAAATCGTGTCGATTACGAACCCCATCGAATCTACATTCGCCTAGGCAGAGTGGGGACCATTTTTCGGGAAGACTTCGCGGAAAACAATGACGTCCCTCACCTTGATTGGATGAAGGAAGTGTAGGGTCACTTCGTGCGGCTTGGCGTCTACCCCACCGGTGCCTTTGAAGTGTAACGAGTCCGCGGTGAGGTCGATGGTGGGGTTTTTGCAGTCCTCCAGGGCAACTTTGAGGTAGACCGCGCTCTTACTTTGCGCCCATAGGACCGGCGGCGCGGGAAACCTGCGAAAGCGAAACCACGTCGGGTAGGAGCCGCAGGACGGGAAGGGTTACCTCCATATTTTTTAACAGAGTGTGGACCGCATTCAAGTAATAGGAGGCTACAATCGCTGGCGCACCGGCGGATTCTGTAATCAAAGGGGTAGATGGTACGTGATGTTCCATGTACCGGCGTCTTATCTTCCGAACCGATGTCCAATTCTCCTAAATAAAATCAAAGTTGAGGCAAGTGAGGTTCAATGATAAGTTGATTCGGTTCTCTTAAACATCCCTTACATCGTGTTTGAAGAAATAATTTGGCGGTTCACCCGCAGGTAGCACAAGTTCGAAAACAGAAGCAGAAAAAGAGGCGAGAGCTAGGCCTAGTTCATCAATCGTGTGCCATCGCTCGGCAGCGCGGCGCGAAGCGAACCTTCTCGAACAAGGCGCAGGTGGAGCCACGAGACCCCGCGATCGCGTTTTTCGCTTCTTTTGCTTCGACGAAACGACACACGAAATGCGCCGTTCGTGCTTTTCTAATCGCAGCCAACGACGTGCTACTGAGTCGTGTGGACTTACGTTGTCGAGCCTGTTTCTCCTGTCATTTTTGCCTTGCAAACCACCACACTCGATCACACGGCAACTCCTGCTCGTAGGACTCGCGCACTACTGCTCATCCCCAACCGCGCAACCGGCCCGCAGAAAATTACTGAAATACATTCGTAAAATAACTAAAACTAATAGCCATACATATTACCAATTTTAGATATTATTTTCAAATTACTTACGCGCATAATGTAGAAAACATGTATTATATTAACTTATTCACTGCGGTATCGCTATGAGCAGACGCTACTTTTCTTTCTGCTACCCGACGGTAGCAGTCGGTCGTATGGCCCGCTTCAAAACGAAGCGACGAAGCGTACCTGAAATCGCGCAAATGCTTTTAATTCGTGACAAGATACAGGCAATCGGATAACCATGACGTCGTTTCGAGACTCATTCTGGGTAAGCCTCGACATTTTATTTTCCTTTCTCTTTACTTTTCTCTCATTCAACGTCCAGCGGAACCTTATCCGTCATATCTAATACCACTGGTTTTTCCACTTTACCGTCTAAAGTCTAGGCAGCCCATAGCTGCACGAGCAGCGCTAATTATTCGCTGGCACGCCCTTGCCACACGGGGCCTCTCTCAAATTGCGAGGTGCTCGAACGCGCATCCGGAGAACGGAAACGCTTTCCGCCGAACTCCCCCGAACGTCGGACCAAACATCGGGCGTCGCGGATGCAACGCCGTGCACTGTAGCGCGATCGCGGCGTTTGCGAGACAGCTGTTGGCGGTGTAGCTGCGTGCATAGCAGGCGCCAGCACGTCCCGTCAATTCCTGCCAACCTTGCCTTGCCGCACCTCCAACCGCCCGCACAGAAAACAAAAATATGCTCTCCTCCGGTGCATTGCGCTCGTGACCCCTCGGCGTGCGTTCGTCATGAGCGTTCGCGGATTTCCGTGCTTCGGCCAAAAAAAAAAAAAAAAAAAAAAAAAACGAAAAAACTGGTCTAGAAAGCGAACGTACGGTGGCTCCCGGCGATATGTAGCCCCCTTTCCCGCACTCTTTTCATCGAATTAGATATATCGAGGCAGAATTGACATAGTTTAATCCGTGTGTCCGGAAAACGATGGGTGTAGGATAACCGGTCAGCTTTTCTCTTCGCAGCCACTGGTCGAGCCTGTGTGGCGGTCAACGGCTTTTATAGCTCTGGCGATAAAGGCCGCTGCCCCCAACGCGGTTGCGCGCGCGTGCCACTGATGCGCTAGAGCACGCGATTTTTTTATTTTTTTTGTCGCATATTATGCGCGTGTTTTCACGGTGCATAGCCATATGTCCAAAACTTGTTCGCGTGGGCAGTCTTGTTTGGCGTTGGCTGGGATTCGCGCCCACGCAGCAGCAATTTACGAAGTGTGTGTGAGTCGTTCCTGACATCATATCTGAGGTGTGGTACTAAACATCTAAAAAAAAATCTTTTTTTTTTTCGCTACGAGGTTAGCATGACTAAGCAAGAAATTAGGACGCAAGCTCGAGTTTCTTAACTTTTTATGCACACTACATAATTTGCACGGATTCATTTTTTTTTTTTTTTATTTGGAGCGTTTCGTGTGGTCACAAGAAATATCGTTTTCGACTGAGCTCGTTCCGGTCGCTTGATCAATTTTGTTTAATATTAATATATTATCTCGAAAGCGTGCGTTCGTGACAATCTCGGAGGTGGTCGACCCCTGCCGAATATTAAATTATACACACACGAATACGGACCGGCCGGTGGGGGGTCCTCTGAACGCCACCCCGGGGGGGCGGTCTGCATTTGTACAATTTTATTCCGAGACGCCGTCGCACTCCGAGATGGACCGCAGCCGACGCTACGAGTCATCCAGGCTAATACCACGCGGCGAGAGTGTCACGTGCCCTTCCCGTCAAGCGCAGAAACGCGCGAAGAGCGACGTCACGTTATTTGGTTCGAGCTATGAATTGGCCTGGATGGCTCGTAACCTCGGCTGCGGTCCATCTCGGTTTTTCGGGGTGAGGCGGAGCGGGTAATTTGCCTGGGGGGACTTCGACAAGCACCTCGAGCGCTCAGGACGCGCGATGTTGTCGGTACTGTGGCCTCGTGCGGTGACCTCGAGCGAGGAGGAGGGGGAGGGAAGCTCGAAGGAGCGGGAGTAGTCCGTTTGGGTTGGCCGATTCGCTGGATCGCGGAATCCGGCCGATTCACGAAGCGGCTACAGAATCCCTGTCGCCTTATTTTATGCGGCTGTGCTCTATTTTTTTATTGTATTGCTTTCGCGAGGGCGCTGCATATTTTTGCCTTGTTTCTAGGGATTGTAGTCTAAACCGGATGCTTGATCAGCCCCTAATATCGGTCAGACTAGGTCAAACAAACTAATGTAAAAGCCAAAAAAGAAGAACAAAAGTGGGTGGGGTAGGAATTAAGACGGCTATCATACGACATTAAATTGGAATTAAGTCATACAGATGTCCCATCGAACCACTGGCATGGACGGTGCCTGTGCACAACCAGTGCATCATTTGCTGAAGAAGTCTTATAATTAAACTTTGCATAATATAAAATAAACATTTTTTTTTATCAATAAGACGTGCATTTGCTTTAATTGTAAAGAGAAAAAGAAGGTATTTTATCTGCTTTGCGACTTCTCATTCTTGTTTTGCAGACACGACACAGAGGCAACACCACCGAATGTTATTAAAGAGGCATAATTATTACGATGAAACCTCCCCATTCGGATTCGATCAACTGTTACATAAGTGAAATGCATGCAGACAGCTTGTATCCTCCTTATCTGCATTCCATTCATGCAAATCGGTCCTGCTTTTTCTCAATAATTCACTGACAGCTTTTTTTTTTATGGTTCAATTTTGTTGCCATGGTGACAAGTTTATCCTGCTGCTCTTGCAGCCTACACTCCTGCCATCCTAAACCTGGCTCAGGATTGTCACAAACTCACATTTGGCCTTGGTTACTCAGAAAACGTTTCTTCTCACATGTCTGTACGTTCTATAATTATTTTCCATGACGATTCAAGATATTCTTCCAACTCCTCGGCTGGCAGGGCAAATGGAGCTTATCCGCATAGGGTATCGATTAGAGTCATCGATACTCTATATATGTCTGGTGTCTAGGATTTACGCGACATCCAGTGATATGATTGGTCTGGGTCACTCTGGGGCACCTTTTGGAACAGCAAAAAGTGCTTTTGGGAGCATAAGCTGCACATTTAATTTTCATTCATACCAGTGCAAATGTTGTGTCAAGATTTGTGTGTTTGTCTACTTTGCTTTCCTGCTTCTGTGCAACCTTTTGATGGCATCAACATGGCAGGTTTGATTACCTAGCTAGCAATTTTAAGCACAAGGAACAGTAGCAGGATGCTGATTAATAAAAAGCAGTGCAAACTGCTGTGCATGGTTATTTCAGGTACGAAATCTAACGTAATCCAAGTAGTATATTCCTCTGAAATTGCGTTAGAATATAACAGTTTTGAGCACCCAAATTGATGTTTTCTGCAAGCTCTACAGGCTAATAAAACTATAGTTCTTAATTTAGATAGAGAAACAAAGCTTTTATCATTTGATTATGAACATCAATGACATTTTATAAGCATATCGCAATAACAAAAAGCAGCATGTAAACAATAAATATGCTTCCTAAAAAAAGAAATCCCACCAAGCTTGTTTAGGTTATTTTCAGGCTTGCATTACTGCTCCAGCTAATTTAGTTTTAATTTACTATGTTCACTGTGCCATCAAATGAATGGAACCTATATACAAGTGTAATAACTAAACAAAAGTTAATATATATATATATATGGGTGATTTCATCTCAACTCAAGCACGGATTTAGGGTCGAATTTTTAATTCTGACAAAAAAAAAAAAAAATGTTTTGGGGCAATTCCAATAATAAAAGAAGATGCAAACGGCAATGTCGTCGGATTTTTGTTCTCAAGTTATGGACCGTTGAAGCGGTCAAGGTGGAAACTGACGTTTTTCCAGCTTATCGGAGGTGCCATATTTCACTCCATCCCTTTTCCATACTTTTTACGCTACATCGTTATAACTTTTTGGGAACACTCTAGACATAGGCTTTTTCGTGCTAATTAAGTGTCTAGGTCATAACATTTTTAATGATTTTTTTTTATTTGTCAAACCGCCTCTCTGCGACGATATTTGACGAAGTTCAGCAAGCTGTGCTGTGTGACCTAATCAACATATTTTTATGATGTTTATCACCGAAAAGCTCCAATTAAGCTCTTTCTTTTGAGTATACTTTCAATATTTTGCGATAAGTATATAATGCGCTACATGTGCCTGAAAAACGAAAATTTCGAAAAACTAGCAAATTTGGAGTCAATTTTCTAAAAACAAAACCACTTTTTATTTCTTTTATTTTTTATTCACAGTTAGTTGATATAGTAGTCTATCAGAAACTACCAACAGAAATTGTAATATATTGTTTGTATGGCCGCTATTAAGACTCAAATCTCGTGCTATGAGCGTTTTGAACGGGACTTCGAACAGGCGCTCTGCTGAGCAGAACTTCGGCCTATGTAAGGTTTTCTATTTATCGTTAGCAGTTACCTCAATATCCAACCCTAAACATTAATAAAATTTGGAGTAGTGTACTTAAAAAAATTTACTTCGAAGTTTGTATCCACAAGTGCGGGCACAGGGCTTACTTCCTCCCAATACGGGGGAATGCAGATCGTTAGAGAATTCCTCTGGGGCCTTTTGCTTTCGGCTTTGAGTTTAAAATACCGAACTTGACATGGTAATTGTCATATTTTTTTTTTATGTCAAACAGATGTGCAGTGCATATACATATGTACGATTTAGTAACTGACGCTTAGGAAGTACGGTTTATTTTGTGCGCGTAAGGACTCTTTCGTGGAATAACAAGCATTAGGCTTCAAACCTGTTAGTCATGTGTTTAGGTTTCATTTCTATTTTCAGTGATTCATGCCGGGTTACTTAGACTTTTTCTTCTTGACTTAAGTTTGTCCGGGAGTCTAGATGTTACGTATCTCCTCCGTCAATACATAGGGCGAAGAAATAAAAGGCAAAACGCCTTTTATTTCTTGTATTTTTTATTTACATTTAGGTAATATAGTAGTCTGCCAGGACCTACCAACAGAAATTCTAATATACTGTTTTTATGGCCGCTATTAGGACTCGAATCTCGTGCTGTGAGAGTTTTGAACGGGACTTCGCATAGACGCTCAGCTGAACAGAATTTTGACCTATATAAGGTTTTCTATTTAATGTTAGTACTTACCTCAATATCTCAGCGTAAAAGCCAGTAAAGCAACAATATTTATCCTAACAATATTTATTTAATTGGCACTGGCGTGATTTGGAAGGTGTGTGAGCTTCGCCCTATGTATTGACGGAGTAACCCGGCATGAATCACTGAAAATAAAAATGAAACCTAAACACGTTACTAACACGTTTGAAGCAGCCTTACACGCTACGAAATGCTTGTTATTTTAAGAGAGTCCGTACGCGCACAAAATAAACCATACTTCCTAAGCGTCAGTTACTAAATCATACATATGTATATGCACTTAGTATCTGTTTGACGTTAAAAAATATGACAATTACATGTCAAGTTCGGTATTTCAAACTCAAAGCCGAAAGCAAAAGGCCCCAGAGGAATTCTGTAACGATCTGCATTCCCCCGTATTTGGAGGAAGTAAGCGCTGTGCCCGCACTTGTGGATACGGAGTTCGAAGTAAATTTTTTTAAGTACACTACTCCAAATTTTATTAATGTTTATGGTTGGATATTGAGTTAACTGCTAACGATAAATAGAAAACCTTACATAGGCCAAAATTCTGCTCAGCAGAGCGCCTGTGCGAAGTCCCATTCAAAACGCTCATAGCACGAGATTCGAGTCTTAATAGCGGCCATACCAACAATATATTACAATTCTTGTTGGTAGTTTCTGATAGAATACTGTATCAACTAACTGTGAATAAAAATAAAAGAAATAAAAAGTGGGGTTGTTTAGAAAATCGACTCTAAACTTGCTAGTTTTTCGAAATTTTCGTTTTTCAGGCACATGTAACGCATTATATACTTATCGCAAAATATTGAAAGTATGCTCAAAATAAAGAGCTTAATTGGAACTTTACGGTGATATAAAAATCATAAAAATATGTTGATTAGGTCACACAGCACAGCTTGTTGAACTTCGTCAAATATCGTCGCAGAGAGGCGGTTTGACAAATAAACAAAAAATCATTAAACATGTTATGACCTAGACGCTTAATTAGCATGAAAAAGCCTATGTCTAGAGTGTTCCCAAAAAGTTATATTGATGTAGCGTAAAAAGTATGGAAAAGGGATGGAGTGAAATATGGCACCTCCGATAAGCTGGAAAAACGTGTTTCCACCTTGACCGCTTCAACGGTCCATAACTTGAGAACAAAAAATCCGACGACATCGCCGTTTGCGTCTTCTTTTATTATAGGAATTGCCACAAAACATATATTTTTTTCGTCAAAATTAAAAATTCGACCCTTAATCCATGCCTGAGTTGAGATGAAACCACCCATATATATATATATAGATATATATATATATATATATATAATAAAAATATACAAAGCAGTCCATATAAGTTTTCTCACAGCGCTCAAGTATCCTTGATGAAGTTCGAATGTGAAAAATATGTCGTCAGAATTAATATTGCATCCATCACATATACAGCCGCAGTCATATTCAGTAACCTTGTGTAACGTCTTGGCTCTGGAGAAGTGATTTCCCCTTAGCACACAGCTGCGCTGCGGCGAAGCAAGAAATGCAAAATTGCAGCGCGTACTACGCGGTTGTCACTTCACTGCAGTACAAAATCCGCGATTACATGTGCATCCAGCCAGAACAGACAATGAGTAGGAGAAATGTTGCGAAACTTCCGAGTACTGTCAATGTTTGATACAGAGATCAGATAGGATATGATTTTATTTAAGGCGATAATCGAAAGTTTTGGAAATTCGCACAAGCCTACCGTTATGATTCGGCTGTTTAGCAGAGCCTGATTGTTGATAAATTGAAAATAAGTTTGGGCGCAATGTTGGTGCAAATTCCTTACATTTTGGCAAATAGCAGGATGTAGCAGGGTAAGCGCTCTGGTGAAGTTTGGCACAAATGGCGCAGCAATCACATCACTGGACATCTGATGAACAACTCCAACCTCGAGTTAATTGAAAAACAGCCGATGATTGCAAATTCTCACCCTAGAATATATACAGGGTGTCACAAAAGAAAATTTACACAATCTTTTTTACCGCAAAAATAAACTAGGCATCGCCGAACGCTCATTCTCCGTCCAAATTTAGCGCTAGAGGTCACAACCAGATGCCAAAGTTTCAGCCTGATCCGATAACTTAATCAAAAGTTAGAGGTGATTTTCTGAAAATTTAAATGGGAAAAGGGCGGCCGACGGAGTTTTCGAACACATGGGGCTCTATGGCACGAGAAACCGAAAACGGGCAAAAATGGGCTCCATTTTCCCATTGAAATTTTCAGAAAATCACTTATAACTTTTGATTAAGTTAAAGGATCAGGCTGAAACTTTAGCATCTGGTTGTGACCTCTAGCGCTACCTTTGGGCGAAGAATGAGCGTTCGGCGATGCCTAGTTTATTTTTGTGGTAAAAGAAAAACCGTGTAAATTTTCTTTTGTGACACCCTGTACATAACAAGGTCAGCCTTCTTCCATATGAGGCATTTCTTTTTCTTCTAATGCTCGCATCAACATTGCAAGCTTAGCAAAACTTGATTTTATACACTAAACTGAAGCACCCTCCTTCATTCTACGGAATATACTTGGGGCACTCACATATATGCGTCAAGTGTCATGTTCGCATGGAATAATCATTTTGTTCAAACGCATATGTGTGCTTCAATGTAGACAGGCAGGCGACGAGATTTTTTGGTGGCGCCACCTCGCGGTCGCCCTCTTGTGACGCAGCTGGTAGGATGCGAGCAGACGACGCGCTTCAAAGCACGGAGTGGCTATGTTAGTTCGCATCTATGCCGATTAAGAATGGTTTATTTATTAAATAAACGAGTATAATGTTTTTGTGAGTGATATTTCTAATGAATGACAGCACCTCGAAGTTGCTTTTTATATTAGAAAATATTTAAAATGTTCAAAAACAAGCCTGGAGCATCTCATTACAGCTTGCGCAGCACGAGTCGGGGCTCTTCACAGTTTCTCTTATTCTTGTTTTTCCGGATTTGTGGAGGCTGCTGTGGAAAAAGATTTTGCATTAACAAGAGTAAATGGCATGCTGTCCCCTTAGCTGTGCACGCGCACACAGTTGTGTTGCAAAGCGCCGCGCACAATTGTTTTAGCTACATTGAGCTTGCCGATGCCAACGCTTCTATCCAAGTGTGACGCGACAGTTGCTGACGACCAAATGCTCGTCAGCAACTGACGCTTAGCTCCTCCTCCCGAATCGAATACGTCGCAAAGAAGTTTGTCACATCGCGACTTCTGCTCGAGAGAAAAACAGAAATTTTCATTAATTCTTAAATTGTCGGCCATGGCCCGGCAAACTCAGGCGATTGATTATTTTGTTCCATTTTATTTTTACTAAGAATTGTTTACAAATTTAAAATCGCTCCCTGAGAAGCGCATCACGCATTATGCGCATTTGGGTTTGCAAAAATTAAACATTAAAACGGTAGTAATTAATTGAAATTGTATATTCCTGATTCTTTGGGACGCTGAAGTGTCACCAATTTACTAGATTCATGACTTCGATCGCAAAGGGGTCTTGCATGTTTCGCGTCGACCGGGTGAATAAAAGCAGGGATTACGTTGAAACAACTCCAAAAGCCAGCCACCGCTTCCTGCCAGTTATTTTAAGGAAATGTTCGTTTACTGGTTTACAAAATTAAAAAACGAGACAACTCAGAACTAACAAGAGACCAGCACTTACAGAACAGATTAGAAACAACAGGATACACGGAGTTACAGTCACTGAAGTGTTCACTACACATGCGAGGGGTTCTCGAATTTCTCTTTCCTATTTTCAATTTGACGCATTCCTTTCTTAGTTTTATTTTGTCCGAATCATTATATATGATCCTATCCGCCGTGGTAGATGTTGTAGTGGGATAAAGCTTGTAGTACTGGATTAGACAACAGCACAACACCATCCGAGCGTTTTGGCACCTCATACCATAATTATTGTTAGTGCTTGTTGGCACGACTACGCGTGCCACGTGTGGTTTCAAACTTTGGTAAAATGTTCTACTACAAATATCACTTCACCAAATAAACACAATGCGTGAACAGGCTTTGCCGCATGTTGACCAAACAGCGCATGAAGCACATTCTGTACCAGTCTGTCCTACCCGTGACGTCACAAACGATGATGACGATAGCTAGAAAAGCGCCCCCTTTAGTTCGCAGACGCGCGATTGCAAATATGTCGTCCCGGTTGGTGCCCCATGCGTGCAAGCCCGTGCATGATGCTCGATGCGCGTGAAGACAACTTTGCCAGGCTTGCGATTGCACGGGGTTGCCACCATGACCGGCGCCTAGACACGCCGCACATGCTGGCCTCAACAGTAGTAACTTTTCGAAAACAAATTGCACCTTGCACGCGTGTTCGTCAATGCTTTATTTTGGTTATTTACTTCGAATATTTTATACGGAGGAAAATGTGCCCGTGTGGCGCGTGGAACACCAATCCCTGCTTCTTGATGCCTGGGTAATATTCTCTTCTTCACAACCAAATTAAGGAAGAATAGCTGTACAAAGGTTCGTTATTTTCTGGGATGGAAATGGTGATAGCTGGTAATAATGGTAATATTTTCAGCTTCTTTTTGCTGATACAATTTGCTTCCACATACAGTAATTCACAACCAACTCTTGTATGCAGGGACCAACAGGGTTCGAGGAGCTTCGGCGTCTGCTTAAGCAGGGGGCGGACTTTTCCAAGGAGGTTGCTGGGGTACTACAAGAACGGTGAGTCAGCAAAAGAACATGGAATTTCGAACATGCGAAAACATACATTTAAAGAAGAAAGAAAATTGCCTCATATTTTCCCAAGCAATATCCTTTGAGTTGCCATATGCCCAAGCCACTTCGTTGCCAGGGTGTTCATTGCCAGGGAAAATAAATTTATTTCAATCTGAAACCATATAGTTATCAGTAATCATAACAAAAAGACCTCTTTTTTTTTTTTTTTTTTTTTTGCAAAAAGTTTCCCAACTTTGGTAGCAGAGCTGGCTAAGATCCGATGTCTTGGGATCGAAAATGACAAACGAGAAACAAATGAAAGAATCCCTTGGGAATGCTCTGTTTGTGTCTGTTCTCCATTTCAGGTTTAAAAGTAAAAAATTGTTCAGCAGGGTGGTCAAAGTCAGATTTGGCACGCTTATACCATATTCAGTTTTGTCTGAGCAGAAGGTAGAAGAACATCGATGGTAATCAGTTCATCGAACGTTTCATCGACAGCTCAGATTAGCTGTTTTCTGTGATAAGCTGCATCAGACTGTCGCCGCGAAGCGGCATGTATGGGTTGGTCAGGCAGGTTAACATTTTTGTAACGAGTTACGCCAACCGGGGGGGGGGGGGGGGAGGAGGGGTGCATTTTGCGTAACAAGTGTCGATGAAACAATCGTGTCGATGAGACTTGTGCCCATGAAAAGTTGTCCCCGAAACATAATTCCACGAAATGATAGGGACCCGAAGAACATCCTTTCTAAAAAAAAACAAAAAAAACTCTAGGATGAAAAGAAAAAAAATGAAATTCATGGAATTACATATATTTGTTTTTGCAAGAAATATTTTTTTTTTTGGAAATGAAGTGAAATATTGTCAGTATGTATCTATAGCTAAAATGGATATTTATTTTTTTCTTCAGAGGTTGCCTACTTGCCTCGGTGGATACTGTGTTATTCCTAAAGATGCATTGAGATGTTTTACAATTTTTCTTCTTTTATCTGAAGTGAAAATTCGAAATTGCAGGTCTGAGTTAGAGGCGTCCCACGCCAAGGGCCTGGCCAAGCTCTCCCAGCGACTGTCCAGAGCAGCTAGGGATGCCATAGGGTGTGTGTTGCACGGCAGTGCCACTTTATACATGCCTCCACACCACACATATCTCCTGGCTATGTTCTTATTATTGGGATCCAGATTTTATCCCATCATGTTATAGCTATAGTACTAATTATAACATGCAAGTTTATTCTTTGACTTTTATTTGCTTATTTGTATGATTTATGCCAATTTCTGTGTACTACACTGCTTGTGTATTTCTTTTTTTCACAGTGTAATATAGTACACCTCCCACAATATTGCCTTATGGACAAAGTGTAGGAATATGAATAAAAAAATAAATAAGATAAACATAAAAAATGGGCCCACATTTCAGCTTGCATAATATAGTCTACTAATGTGAGAAACACATTTGCGTGACAGGAAAGTTTGTTTGAATGGGAGCTGGTTACAATGTTTCCCCCAAACTCAAGCTCGACCTGCAGAAAGCGTGAATCATATCTAGGGCAGCTGTTTTTCGTCCGGAGGATAGGGAAGTCAAAACGTCACTCTAGGGAGGAGAAGAAATAATGGATCCTGTTTTGTGGTGGACTATAGTTTTGTGAATAGAATGAGTGGACTTGCAATTGACACGGCAACTTTTGTGTCGGCAGAAGTACAGCTGGAGCATGGCAGGAAGTGGCCACTCAACTCGACAGGGAAGCGCAGCTACACAGGTGAGTGTACTGCGTGCAGTAGACGCACAAAACAGCATCCGAGTTAAAAGTTGCGTGTAAAATGCAACTTTTAGTTTTGTAGTCTTGTAAAGAAGTTTTATGCCAAGACGTGTACAATAAATAAAAAGACAAGCGTGATGTCTTGCACGATGGGACAAGTGATCAATATGGGTCAATTTGCAGTCTTATGTTTCACAAGGGTGGTCACTGTGCTTTATGTTGGGTGACCACCTTCCTGCTAGTGAAATTCAGGACACGCTGACCACGGAAAGGAGTGTGTGGGGGGGTGTTGTAAGAGAAGAATGGTATTATATATCACGACTGCGGCAACTGCAAAAAAGAACCACTAGAGGAAATTTACTAACATGCACACCACGAAATGGGGCTCTGCTAACATATTCAATATCCTGTCTTGTCTGAAAGCTTATTACACAAAATGTATTCCGGCAATGAAGCCGAAATAATTTTCACTTCCAGTAATATATTTCTTAATTTTAATGCCAAATATGTTATTAACTCGGTCCAAGTTGAAAACATAAAATCGACTGCAGCAGGATTCGATGCATCAAAAGGAAAAAGATCAGACAATAAATCTTTTTTCGGCTTCTTGTTTCCCGTCAATGCTTACTTTTACCAACGTGCTCCTACACCAATTTAGAACCTTGTGTGTTCTTGCACCGTTGTGAGTTGCAGCCTTTTTGCTTTGAGTGGTGGTCTTTACTAAAAAAGTTTTTTGCAGCAACCCTTTCACATTGAGACAGCACAGTTTGAAAATAATTACAATAATTTGATGAGCATTTTCTCTCGCAATATTTTGCCACCAAGGGGAGAGATGCTCAACGATGCATGCGCATTAGATCTCCTGTAAAACCGACGATCGCTTCCCGCAATGCTTGGATAAAAAATGGCATATCATGGCGATTCACACGATTATACCAGCGACCTGCGTGCTTCCCCGTGCCCCGTTGTTCGACAGCGCCACGAGTTGCATAGTGAATTTTATGACAGTGTGAAACTCGGGACATTTTAATGATTTCGGTATCTCTTGTAGCTCTTATGCAAAGTCTTATAGTTTCAATGTCATCAGCAACTTATTTGCAAGTTGCTGATGACATGAAATCAACTTATATATGCAAGTTGCTGATGACATAGAATGCCAACTTATTTGGTCTCAGAGCAGCTGTGACCTTGTAACAAGTTTGTTCATTTTTACATACTACGCACACCGCCCAGGCACTAATTATGAGGAGATTTGGACCACATTTTTTTTCATGTTAGTCATAAATTTTAGCAAGTGGTTTAAATGGCCACAACATTTCAAGATCCCTCCTGGAGGTCATTCTTGAGAAAAACTAATACTGTAAACGACTTAACTTCTGCGAGGACCTAACTTTCGCGAATTTCGCAAATCGCCTACAATTTGCGAAAAATAGGTCCCGCGAACAATTCCGGTAAAATGTAAACACATTGGAATCTATATTGATATCCCACCGGGTCGCGAAAATTAGAACCCGCGAATAATTCTAAAACTTCAGCCGTTACCTAAATCGTGAAATATTGAGCCCGTGAAAAATAAGTCGTTTACAGTATTTTTATTTTTCACTTAATATCGGTTACCAGTAAATAATTTACGGTTATGGTTTTCATAAATTTCCAATAACGAGTTTGTTCCGGTTACGGTTACTGAAAAAGTTTCGTTCCTAAACAGTTTTCGGTTTCAGTTACGGTTCTAGTCTCTGAACTTCGCAGTAATATTCGGTCTTTATTTCTTATACATAAAATATGAAGATTTAAGGATTATAAAATACACTAAAGCCCGAATACACATTTTTTTGCAAAATACCGTATTGCCATTTTTCGACCTGCATGTCCCGTCAGTGTAAAACATTCCTTGCTTCTTGTTGGTTTGTAGTGTGTTCTGATCCTGGTGCCTTCTAGTCTACGCACATATACCAATTGCGTTTACCCAGTATTTTTCAAATATCTGCGAATATCCTATGCTTTTAAATTTTCTCATAGAAATTCGGTGCCAGGTTACGAGGGAAGGGAGGGCTGGGGAGGAGGCAGGCGGAGTTCTGGAGAAAGAGGGACATTTCCTCCTCTCCAGCAAGCCATCGGCTTCCTCCTCCCCAGCCTTTCTTTCCCTCGCCCCAAACTCTTATTAACTTGCCACCGACTATAGTATGCTATTCACCCTTCAAGTCTAAAGCAAGTAATTTTTTTTATTATTCTCGGATCAGTTTAAGCGAGCTAAAAGTGATTGGCGCCATTAAATGCACTTACCCTGCAGCACTGCAATGCGTCAGAGACATTCACGTCGGTAGTGTCGCACTGATGCTGTTTTTAGGCAGTGTATCAGAGTGCTATGGGATTACTCTTTTCAGGTGGGCTTGTACATTTGTGCACTTCAGAAGAGAAATTTTAATTTTGGTATTTGTTAACGCAGTTCTGAAGGCAAACAATAGGAGCGTGGCTATTACGGCAATGTACAGGACACATTGCTTTGCTCGGACACATTGCGAGCACCAGGTAAACTAGTAGCTCTTTGGGCAGAGAACATTTGTTTCGTACGATCCGTGAAATTGCGAGAAAACAAACAATACAAGGGGCAGAGGTGTACTTCTGGCTTTTCTGGAACAGAACCTTCACCTTTTGAACTTCAGTATTCTGCATTCTTAGGTCTGCTCTTTCACTATCCAGTCACTTGCCTCTTTGTGCTGTCTCCCTAGAATATGCGTGTCATTTCCTTTGTCTTTTTGTCCGCATCATCGCGATTAAGTGGAACGTTGCATTAATGCGTTCGGCCACCAGACCCTCCAATAGACCATTTTCAAAATCCCATCGAGCAACATTGGCGGTCACCAATTCTTTTGTACACGAGCGATGTGGTTGGATCCAATTCCTTGCCGAACACAGCACTCTATATGAGCCGAGCAGGGTTCACGTCGAACACTCTACACAGCTCTCGTCTTCAATGCATGCTCAGAGCGCAGGCCCAAACAATGGCGGGCTCGCACCATTGGCGCAGCATCTATTACCCTCATCGCCACATCAAGAAAAAGGAAAGGTTGGCACATTATTCATGCGCTACACAAAGTAGTTCTTACAAGATTGGGTTGTTGAAGGAAGAAACAATGATTTTATCATTTGAAACGTGTGTGTCTCAATAGAATAACATAAAGGCCCGTTCACACTCTTGCGACCGAGTAAGACCGAGAGAGACCAGACCGGTTTTTAAGCCTCTTGCGGCTTCTTAGGACCGGATGCGCTGCAGCGGAGCTGGTCCTAAGAAGTCGCAAGAGGCTTAAAAACCGGTCTGGTCTCTCTCGGTCTTACTCGGTCGCAAGAGTGTGAACGGGCCATAAGGCTATTCTAAGATGCATGCACCTACATACATCTTATTCAACGCACGAAGAAGCAGATTATTAATGTTCTGCAAGGAGCCTTACTTCCTTTCAGTACGGTTCTTGACACGAAAACGAGCATAGATGGTGTGCACTTTTGAAAAGGGTCTATGGTCCCATGCGGGGGTATTGGTGGCTGCACGTGCTAACGCGCTGCAGGTCCGAGCATGTGGTGTGAAAGCTCGCGCAGCAGTACTCGGAGATCCCGGGCTTGACACCCACCCTGAACGTTTCGATCTGGACGAGAGTCGTATTGGCGTGCGGTCGTGTAACGTGCGTCACTATTGCGCGATTCATGGTAAAGACCTTGGACTAGCAGTGGTATTGCACCGGCTCAATTTCGCATCCATAGCTAAGACACCGGATGCCCATGAGGGCTCACTGACTTCCCGCTAGCTAGACATACTACACACAATACAATTACTTTTTAGTAGGCTAACAACGGCACGTTTACTCTATAACAGGTTGTGTCAAGCACAGCTCCTTTCGATCCGGACAAATGTCGTACCGGCGTGCGGTCGTACATCGCTAATGCGCGACGTACGTTAAAGTTGGCCAACGTTGCAGCGCACTAAAAGAAACTGTCACTCAACCTTTGACACACACAAGGAACAAAACTCTCACACAGCACTCACTAACAACTTTGTATTGCTTGATTAACTTCTGCTTCTACTTCAATTTGAGACAATTTTCAAATAGAAAAGGACGAAAAATAAAAGGCAAAAAATTCCCTTCTAATGCTTAGGCAAACTTGCTGCTAAATAATCAATCTCTTTTTGCGACAATATTATAGACGGCATACTAACACATTTGTCCTCCAGTCGTATGATGTTCTCGACTTCGTTAATTTCCCTTGTTGACACTTTTGCCTAACACGGTGCTGTTACTAAAATGTGCCGTGTTGTTAAGGGGGTACTCCACAGGTTTTTTGAGCTACCTCAACTAACTATATTTCTGACTCCCCGGCCTTTACCCTCTCCGGTATGCTAATTAGTATCGCGAAATTCATAATAGTTATTGTGAAATCGGCAAACGAAAATGATGCAAAAACCAACATTCAAATATACCCGCACTTTTCAGTGCCGTGACATCAATGGCAGGCAGGCTGACCAGTCGAGCAAGCAGTCTAAAAAATAGAATATGCCAATCATTTGTTACGTGCTGGAGCAAGCGCGGGTACTGGAGCGAGCTTCCAAAGCATTCATTTGACACTATGAAACTGCTTCGAATCAGTTGGGAACAATTTCTACAGTCCAAAGAACGGACCCCTGCCTTCACTGACGTCCCTTTTTCGTTGTTGCCAGTAGTGACTTCCATTTTGAAAAACACGGTGAGGACCGAAACAGTAAATTCAATAACTTCGGGAGAAGACAATATTTTGACCTAATAGTCAAGATACTATTTTAGCGACGTTTGTTAGCGAGTTTAGCAAAATTTCAAGCAAATTGAAGACAATGAAAAAACCTGTGGAGTACCCCTTTAAAGACCCCGGGCTAGCAATAGTACTGCACTGGCTGAATTTCTCATCTGCATCATAAACCAGTGTCACCATACCTCAACGGCAGACAGGTGTCACTCTGCAGTCTAAAGGGCTGTCCAAACAGGACACTACAAAACGCACGACTCCAACAAATTGTGAAAATTGAAGCGGACGCTTAAATTTTTACGATTTGTCGGAGTCGTGAAAATTTGTGCAGGAGTCGTAAAAATTTTCACGATCACGATCTTCTCTCCTCGCCTCCTCCACTTTTCTCTGACGTCGGTGCTCGTCAGATTTGACATCACACGCCACCTGCGTCTGGCTGACCTCGCCAACGCCCTCGCGTACCGCCGTCGCCTCGGCTCGAAGGCCAAGGAGGTCCGGCTTCGGGTGGATTTGGGACATTCCTGGGTCGAAGGGTGCGTTTCGCCCGCCTCGGATCTGCTTTCTTTGTCGAGATTCACTTTCGTCGTGATGGCGTCCGATGCGGTTCCGTATCGGTTTCGCGCGAAAAGCCTTCGCCTCCTCACCTTTGTGTCGTTCCCTTTCCCGTTTTCGGGACTTGAAAAACGGCAGAGGCCTTGAGCGACTGACCGAGAGCCAACAGAGCGTGTGAGTGGCTCTCCGGACCCACGTGATGAGTAGAGCAAGGCCGCCGTAGAGGAAGCGAGGGGGAGATTTAGCGGGGGGAAGCTTCCCCCCAGCAACTTTAGCGGGGGGAGGTTTCCCCCCGACGGCCGGAAGCGGAGCGCCGCACAATTTGCCGGAGTCGTGAGTTTTGTAGTATCCTGTTTGGACATTTCGTTTGTGTTTCTCCTTGCAAAAATAGCGGGTGGACTAGCATAACAGATGCAGCATGCTACTGGATGGCGTGCACTTTTGCAAAGGGTCCGTCGTCCCCCGCAGGGCGCTGTCCCGGGGCCTGTCCGAGGCAGTGGCCTGCCCCCTGCGCAGCTCGTGGGAGGCCCAGAGCAGTCGGCGCAAGGCCCTTGAGTCCGGGGTGGAGCGGCGGCTGCGGCAGCTTCGGGAGCACCGAGCGGCGCAGGAGCGGGCCAAGCGGTGTGCTCATGCCTGCGCCCGGCACAACGAGCAGGCCCAGGACCTGGCACTGGACCCCAAGGGGTCCAGTAGGGGGCGCCTGCTCACCGACAGGGATCTCGCCAAGGTGATTCCCAAAGGAAGCTTGGATAGTCGAAACGCTGTTGGATTATTAGAACCTTCTCTCGGGAGGTCGGCATGTGGACATACTGTAGGCGACTTTCTGTCGCGAATTTCATGACTTGGAAAATATTGTGAAAATGAATCTCGCTGATATATCGGCTCATGGTAACGAACGAGTAGCACATGGCTGTAAGTTGCGCAATTTTGTGCCCATGAAGTATTCCCAAAATTTGCATTTTTCAGAATGTCGAGCCTGTGCAAAATGGTAATCCAGGGTATTGGTTTGTTGACATATTGTCCTGTTCACATATCGGTATGTTGTCCTGTCGTCATGTTGGTCCATCGGTAGAGGTGTGTGAGTATTCAAAACTTCGAATAATTCACGAATAGTGTTTGCTATTCAATTCGATTTGCAGCACACTTCTGTCGTTTGAAGGAACCGAGTTTTTCAAACATCCATAAATTGGGAATAATCCACTGAGCAATCCACTTATAACGATACTGAGAAAACCTGAAAATTCAATCGTTCTAACCAATTATCGTTGTAACTGAACAAGAAACTGACCGTTTATAGTTTAGAAACTCTAGAAACTGATTATTATAAGCAGTACATCATTATGTCTGGTATTGTTATAAGTGAATTGCAATGTATTCCGTAGTCCCCAATTTCTTGTGGCAAGCTTTACCGGTTTGCACCAATACTCATGTGTCACGCTTTACTTCAAACCGGTGCATGCACATCAAGCTTCGTTGCTTTGAACCGGCATGCTTGGAGAAACAGCCAATGTTTTTTTTTTGGGGCTCAGTAATTTTGATTACTATTAGAGGTCGTTTTTCCTTGAATATGATTATAGTTTGACCCCCAACTTAAAGGATAGCACCAAAAGGAACATCTAACCAAATAGCTTTTATGTTTAAATAAATAAGGTAGTCTTGCTTTACTTGCCACGTTTGTGTTCGATAAATGCTTCAAAATGAACTGAGACATTTGTATTTTTCAAAGTTATGACAGCAGCAGGGTAGTCCGTTGAGCGCACTTCTTGCTGGGCACCGATGGGCTGCGAAGAAACAACACATGCAGAGAAGCAACAGCCGCGGGAGCAAGCTCCGCGGATGTTGCTTCTCCGGAGGGCAATGCTGCTCGGTAAGAAGCGCGCTTTAACGGAGTAACCCGCTGCGAACGACACTTGAAAGAGTATGAATGTCGCAATTGGGTGCTTGGGAGAAAAGCACATTTTCAAAGTGGGATGATGCAAGCCTGTTGTATATACAAAGAAACAAAAACTTTGTGAATGTTGATATCTACATTGCACAAAAATTTTCAAAATTAAACTGTGGTTGTTACGCAAGAGTGTGTGTTAGGCAGAGGTGCCCTGACAACCTGTGCTCATCATTCACACTTTTTTTTTTTTTTTTTTTCAGATTTGAGATTGAGGAAAGAATATTTGCATATAGCAAGATTTGTAAATCCACTCAATTGGGTAAAGCTGGGCATTTCTATAGGTTTCATTTTATGTAAAATTCGTTGTTTACTTGCCATCCGATGAGATCAAACTTTCTGAGGTCACAGTGCATAAATATAGTTAGATTAAAATTAGCTTATAAATGGACAAATGGAAGCTTGGGAACAACCTTCACAAGTTCAACTGGGCTTTCGTTTAACCATGGTGCAACAGTAGTGAAAGGCTTGGAGAAACTATTCAATATTCGATTAGAAAATATTTGCCCAAAACCACTTCCGTAGTTGCACATGAACAATAAATAGCAAAATAATGCCCGGGTGCTCCCGTGTGGAAGACGGCTCAACCAGAGGAAATTGAAGAGAAGTAATAAAAATGTAATTGTTATAAAATGTCAGGAATGAAGCACCCTCATATGAAACATTTTGAGGTGAGGTAAATACCTACCGTAAAATACCGGGCAAGCGCCCACTCAAACTTTGGAGGTAATCGCAAAAAAATGGGGGATGGGCGCTTGTCCGGTCATCATTTTTACATATAAACATACTGTGCGTATTTTCTCAGATCCTACAAATTTGATAATGGGCACCTAATGTGAAATGGGCGGATGAGCGGTATTCTACCGTATATACTGTAAACGACTTATTTTTTGCGGGCTCAATATTTCGCGATATAGGTCAAAGTAGAAGTTTTGGAATAATTCACGGGTTTTAATTTTCACGACGCGGTGATATCTCAATATATAAATTGTAACGTGTTTACATTTTACCAGAATTGTCCGCGGGATCTATTTTTTGCGAATTGTAGGCGATTCACAAAAATTAAATCGTTTACAGTATCTGGCAAATTTTTCTTTTATTAATAATAAATAAATGAGCAAGGCAGGCACTTCTGTCACACACTGGCATGGTAATTGCTGTGGTCACATAAGGTTTACATATAGAAAAAAATTAAAGGATTTGAGTAGCTAGAGAGGTGTTTACTTGCACGCCTTCAGTGTTTCCGGTATTTCTGGTGTTCCACGTATTTCCGGTGACAGCATTTCGACACTCACACTTGTGTCAAGACATATTTAGATGTTCCCGCCAAGCTTTTAAGCGGCTGAACATGTGGGCCTTGCTATTTTTCAGCTGGAAAGCAAACGGCGCAAGGCGGAGGCAGCCTTGACCAAGGCGGAGGCAGACTACTACGGGGCGTGCGTGGCGGCAGAGCACGCGCGGCAGGAGTGGGAAACCCTGCTCTACCAGACCGGTGGATGGCTGCAGGCCCTGGAGGAAGAGCGCCTGGAGGCACTCGGGGCAGCGCTCAAGCGATACGCGCAAGAGGTTGCCACCTTGGGTCCCCAGGCAACGCAGGTACCTGTGCGACCGCATCCTTTTTTGATGCCCAACGATGGGAATGACTTTTGCAAGATGGCACAAAGAGTCCCTGGTCTCGACGCTTTCCGTGGGAAGTGGCCTATATTTGCAATGTGTTTACCTTGCTCGCTAAAAGCAGTCTCGAGATTTCTCTAAAAAATAGTACTATGCATTCAATTTTTATTTTACCATCAAATGTGTTCCCTAGTTTTTTCTTCATTGAAACATTATTTATAATTATTTGCAAAGTGCAACTCGTGAAACCTAGCGGAAACTACCGAAATTTCAACTAAAGCTTCTGCTGAGAATTTGGAGAGGAAATGGGATGTACACATCGTGACACTCTTAGAGTTAATGAGCAATTGCCATTTCTTTTTTACTTTTCTCTTAGAATCAAAAGCCTGTCATCAAAACTACTAGTGCGGCGAAAAGTGCTGATTTGGTGCCCGCCAAAACCCTTTTTGAAGTAAAATGCGGAAAAGTGCTAATGTCGTGTTTGCGCCCAGCATCGCGCAATGTACCTGCACCTATTCGCGACTCCAGCGAACTACCGTAAAATACCCGACAAGTGCCACTTAAAATTTAGAGACAATCGCGAAAAAATGGGGAATGGCCGCTTGTCCGGTCATCAATTTTACATATCAGTCACCTGTGCATATTTTCTGAGATCTTAGAAATTTGGGAATGGGCGCTTAATGTGGAATGGGGAGATGCGTGGTATTTTATGGTATACAGAAAAACTCTTTTATGGTATACACAAAAACTCTTTTATGGTATGCACAAAATTTTATGGTATATACACAAAAAGTGTTCTCTTAAAAGTTGCGTGCAATTGATTACAAACGAGTGTTTTTCTGCCACCAACTTGCACAGTGTGCCGAGCGTGTTCAAGAGCAAGCGGCGTGCGTGGACGTTGGCGAGGACATTCTCGAAGCCGTGCGCCTTCGAGGTACGGCACCCAACGTGCCAGAGCAGTTGTTGCCCGACTTCTATGTAAGTAAGAAGAGGGGTTTGGTTCGATGACACTTTGTTGCCCCTTGAAAAACGTTGCGAGGCGACCACACAATGCTTTCGGCTAGCATTGACTGAGACTAGGTAATCCTGGTTAATGCGTTGGCCACAGCGAGCAGGGTCGCGAGAGTAAAGAAGCAACCGATTTGAAATCTCCATGCGTGAACTGGTTACATATGCCTTATATCTTCCAGTCGGCAATTGGCTTGAGGTCGTGCTTCTAATTACCGGCAAGTGTTTATAATTGGAGCCATTGATTTTATTTCAAACAACTGGGAATTATTCGGTGCATATTTTTATTTATGCCGTCGTTTTATATGTTACTCATGTAGGGTGTGAATCATGTACAATTCACGAGTTTACCAGAAGAATTGTGAGCTCGTGTTTGCGGGCATAACCTCCATCTTTGTGTTTTTGAAAAAGGTGTCTATTCTAACCACTGGTAGCTGGAACTGGTGTCCCTTTTTTGACTGTGGCAACATGCATAAGAAAACAATCTTGGCACCGGTGTATTAGAAAGGACGTGACCTAGAATATTTTTTGCACATACCCAAGTTTATAACTAAAATAGTTTAAACTGAAACCATTATGCAAAGGAGAAATGTAAAGGTCAATAAAATGAAAAATGCACATTTCTCGGTGCACACATTCTACATGCATGCATTCAAGAACTTGTAGTATATCTAAGATTGTTCCATGTAAATGCCCCACAAGAAAGGCTTAGTGTCGGCTCTTCCTGGCACAGGCCGCTGCTGCTTTTCAAAACGTCACCTCATCCTTTTTTCGCTTTTTTTTCTTCCGACTACACTGAGAATCAATGCACAAACCGAGGCGAGGGAGCACTGTGTGGTGCGACTCGCAATGTTTTGTCAACATATGATGCGTGCGAACGCATGCAGTCGGTCCGCGACACAGGAGGTCAATTGGGCCAACACTCCTAGCTTTCTTACACTGTGGTAGGCTTCCACTATGCTAGGTCCCGGTGTGCAACGAATGCATGCAAAATCTGAGCAAACTTTGGCAGGGATGCAATTCTGTATTGGGAAAAGGATACAATATATAGCATAGGCAAGGATCGACTCACCACCAATCTTTTATAGTCGGTCAGAAAGCAAGATAGAATGGGAAACCATATGCCACTACTATACTCTGTTCCACCTTACGATTGTAATACTCACCGGAATGGCTCGTGGCCATTCCAGCCAATCCAACACTGCAAACGTATCGTGAGACTACTACGCAGTTCGGGCGTCACTGCGCCCCTCCCAAAGGCCATGCGACGTTCGCACGATACTAGATTGGTTTTGATGACACCTGGCGTCTGCCACGGTCTGTCGTAGGTGAATGGGAGTATAATGCAGGTCCTCCTCTCAGCAAAGCGCAACTTGGGCTGCGACTGCCCGAAAGACGGAGCTCAACGTGGTGTCATCTTAACTCTTTCCCACACTCAAATGCATCGGTCACACGTCGGTTCTCGCTCGTGGTCCGTACGCGCTCTCTTCCTTCCATGTCCCCGTGCCGATTACCGTGCCGTTCTCGCCCGTGCGAACCTTTGTTTCGATGGCCGAGGTACATCCCGCACGTTGCTCGCAGGCGGAGGACCTGGCGAGCCCGATGAAGCCCCAGCGTCGGCGCGAGGCCCTGGAGCGCTTGCTGGAGCTGCTCCAGAAGGATCTGGACACGGAGCGGAGGGGCAAGCAGGGGGTTGAGTCCCTCGCGCAGGCCTTCCGGGAGGCGCCCCGCTTCGGAGACGAGGATGCGCAGTTGCGCGTCGAGGAGAAGCTCCAGCAGGTGCGCCCCATTCGGAGCAAAGTCCAGTTGTACCTATAGAGTTCTGTGTTCTCGGTATATACTGATAAAACTCCAGAAAGTAACTCCCGAGCCAGTTTCATCTAAATCGGGGACAACCAAGAGTCGGAGCGGTCATTGAATAAGAAAATCCCAGGCGGAAAGAAATCTTTATCTACAGTCGATTTTTTGTCTTGAACTGGAGCCTCCACTGCACTGTCTACAAGGCTGCTTCTTCCTTCTGAGAACACAACCTTTATATTGTTTCTGCTTCTCTTAAAAGTACCGGGATATTTTACGAGTATCCGGGTAACGCGCATGTTTCCCGGAGGTTGAGGAACCTTGTGCCCGTGTTGTCCCGTTTTCTTCGTCGTGAGCCCCGGAAAACTGTGATCTTTGGTCAGATGCCCAAATTATACATTTAAAAGCTCAGAATCTATAGGAAATAAATAAACACTGAAAACATGGCCCCAAATTCGAAGAAAAATAGGCCCCAGAAACATGGTACCCTAGTTATAACGAATGTGTCTGTTTTGTGGCGCATCTTCGTTCTAAACGGGCTGACGTTTGTACGTTGAGCGAGCCTGTTGCAACTTAATTTGTTGCGTTTCACCGCCACAATTGTTATATTTGTTTGTTACAAATGTCGCTGTTGTAGAAACATGCTTCGTGTAGCCAAAGTTTGTTTAGCATGTACTCGTTTTTCTATGGTTAACCCTTTCATGGTTGCATTTTTTCTCCAAAGACGCGCCCCCGTGGTCGGGTTTTTTTACTCGGTGCGATAGCAAAGAGTATACACTAGTTTATTGTCGCATAAAAAAAAATGTAAGACTTAAAATAAATAGTACACACACTTCAAAACATCTGCGGCGCACTCGCTGCAGGCTGAACAAAACAAAAAGGACAAACTTAGACGCGCCCGCTTTCGAGACAATCTAGCAGAGGGTGCGGCTGTGTGTCAGACTCCCGACTCCGAACCGAGGTGGTTTCCAGTTGTGCGTCGGATATCGAGCTGTCATCCGACTCCGAGTCCGAGAAGGGTTCAAAGTCTGAACCCGAAGAGCCATCGCTTCAATCTCCGCTACGCTACCTCCGGAGCAGCCGGCACGCGCGGCCATCTCGAAAGTATCACTTGCACAGAGCGTCCAGTTTCGCAATTTCAAAAAGCCGCGCCAAAACAAATACGACTGGAGTTACATGGTCGTAGTTCCCTACAAACCTACCAGATGGCAGCACCTCCCCGCGAACGCTCCCGTTCAAGCAGAGGCGCGAATTTTTTAATGAGCAGTCGCGGACGTACGGGTACGTCAGCAACCATGCGGGACGCTGACGTACAGGATGTCAGCGACCATGAAAGGGTTAAAGAATGTTCTAGTGTGAGTTGCTACCCAATTATTGTCCCATAATTATTTGGGCTGATTCTTCGGTACATTTCCCACAAAAGGTTATACACAACTTTAAAAAAGATGACACGCCGGAATCGGTATACACCAGTATTACCCGCTTCACGATCGTGATCAGCCTCAATATTGCCTTTCTCATCAAGTTCGGGAAATAACAGCAAGTATGCCGATTCAGTTTTGTCGTTGCTTGTCAAGTTCTGCGCGAGAAAAGACTTTACGCAGAAAGGAAACATGCACAAAGCATGCGATGGGCGTTCTACATTTTTTTTTCTCCCCAACACTCGCTCGATGATCTCCCTTTGTATGTACAGTCGCCGACAGTTTTTTCGGACTCCGATAATTCGGACTTGTTCGATATTTCGGACCTAAAGGCGGAACCGTGACTTACCCCATAGAAATAGTGCATATTCACGACCAATGTTTCGGACAGCTTGAAGTCCGAAAGTTTGATTATTCGGACAAAATCGTCGCGAGCGATCAGCGGAAAACATTTAGCTGCAGGTCATCATCATCATCATAATTATCATTTTGCTTTATTTTTCCGTTCCTTCGCGTCGCCAGTCGCCATTTTGCGCTCGTGGATTTGCGCTTCTTATCTCATTCGGACAGCGCTGGCTTGGACATCATGGCCCCATCTGTTCTTCTGCCGCCGCGATAAGAAGTGCAGAAAGTACTCGACCATAACGCTAGAAAAGAAGGCAGCGATTCTCAAGCTAACAGAAAGTTGCCGAACGCAAACGGAGGCGTAACCTGAAACGAGGCACCATTTACGGCTTTTTTAAGCCCACTTGGAAGTAATAAAGGCAAGTTTTTCAATCTGCCGATTTTTCGGACTGCTCCATTATTCGGACGTTTTTTCGGTCCCTGCAAAGTCCGAATAATCGGTCGGCGACTGTAGTAGTAATTAACGTTCTTGCCTCACGACGAGTGTCGGTCAACCCGCAAGTCTGTCGCAACGTAAGAAATATAGAAGCTCCTCCCAAAAAACCCATCCACTCGTTCCACTTTTGCAAGAGAAAATGCTGGAAAGGAGGAAACCACCAATTGCAGTGAGCGGAGGTTTCCGTCGGAGGAGCTTACTCCTTACGTTGCAACAGACAGACCAGTTTCTGAGCGTGCATCACGATTGGTGGCACGCTAAAAAGTGTCGGTTTGATCCGGTGTTCTACCACGATCCGCCCGCCTGCACGCAGCTCCGCCAGAGCCTGGCGTTTTTGGAGGCGAGTCGGCACAAGGTGCAGTGCGTGCTGGCGGGCCTGGAGGGACGTCCCAGGCCCCCCCACCCCCTGGCTACGCACCTGGAGCAACGCAGAGACAGGCAGGTGAGGGTGCTCCGCCAGAACGCTTCGAAGCTGGCAACGTGCCCAGGAGGCGACGAGTGGCATATCGTAGGATGTATGACGTGGCCATGACTAAGGCACCCGTAGCGCGTCTCCAACCGGTGCTCTTGCTGCGCCCTCAAATGTGGTACCTCGATTTTCGCCCGACGACGCTTCGGAAGCTGGGAGTCGAAATGCTGCGACGACAGTGACGCTGGTGTTTGCTCGCCTTATTTCTATAACCGACCGACGTGCGACGGCGTGACGCGTCGTTCGCTGCCGCTCAGGAATCGCCTTTAATCCGTGGGCGCGGTACGAGACGCCAAACGCACTGGCCGAAGATGCGTTCCGGGCACCGTACCAGAACACTCGGATACGGCCACAAGCTGCAGTCCGCGCGTCCCAGGTGCTGCACGCCCGGGAGACGACGATGAGAGCAGCGCGTTCCGTGTACGACGTACCCTCGATAAAAGGAATGCAACTGCACAAAACGATTGTTGTAGGGCATTGTGTGCCACATACTACAATCTCGCTTATTGTAAATGATTATGCACTCTCTATTTGAAGTGCAGCGAAGAGCAGCAGCTAGGAACAACACCCAACTCTGACGCTAATGAGAAGGTAGTCTGGAAGCGAACTGCCGCCAGTCGGTCGGCCGTTGCTCGTCAGGGCTACGCTCTTCATTTGCGTCGGTTCTCGTCGACTAGGTCCGAAGCTTTAAAAACTTTACCCCTTTCTGGGAATATTGTGACAAAGCTAGTGGCAATGCAGAGTTTATTGCATGTTGCTGCGCGGTGATTGTGCACGGAGGAACTATGTGCGCATCTTGTGCCTCGATGCCCTACACTCGGGCAGAGAGCGAGCATTTGGCAATGCGTCGTTTACTTTTGCAGCGAGAAAAAACGAGCAGTCCAGTACAGTTCCAGCTATAGCTGTGACACGTCACGGCAAAGTCATTGGCTCAATTGGCTTCATTCTCACGAGCATGCATTTTACTATTCTCCCTGCAACGAACGACGCGTCGGCATTGCCGCCACCTTGTCTCCCAGGGTCTCGCAACCAGCGCTACGCTAGTACGCGGCGACGCCAAGACACCCACGTCTGCCGCTTTGCGCCATACTCTCGTCGAGTTTCAGCGTGTTCGCCGCTTGGGGACCCACTAACGATGACGTTATGCGCAGGACCTTCTTCTTAGTGGTATTGGATGGATAGATACGGTTGAACTCTTTTAATCGGGCGGCGGCTAGCGTCACCTAGTCGAAGCTTTTAATTTCAGCAATTAACTCCAACTAGATTTGGAATTAAATAAGAATGACAGAGTTTTCTACCGCAGCATTGCAGCAACTGTGGCCATCTCGCGGGCACTAATCGAGACTCATACTCATGTTTGTTTCACAAAAACTGTACAATAAAGCGGATTGCCAATGCGTAGCTCTGTGGTAGCGCGCCCACTCCACACGCAGTGGGCCCAGGTTCGATTACCAAGAGCATTGAAAGACAGTTGGCAATATCGCGACGGATGCCCTATTATGCCAACTACAACATCAACATCAGAAACTACCGTATTTTCCGGACTGTAAACTGCCGTATTTTCCGGGCATGTAAACTGCGCTCAATTACTTCGTCATCTGTCTCTTATAAAATGTTGACTCTACCATCTGCTATTGACGATTCGAACTCATCACCTGACCTCATTGTAAACATGACTGACACTAACAAGTTTGCTGCAGCCGTTAACCTCTTTCTGAAATACAAGTATAGGTTACAGCGTGTTTTTTATTAACCATTTTTGTTGATGTTTTTATTGTGTTCACTCCCTTGTATAATGAATGCCCCCTGGGGCCCTCAAGGAAAATAAATGATGATGATGATGATAGTCTGCACCCGGTGTATAGTCTGCAGGGGCCCACTTAGGCCAAAAAGTGTTTGTTTAGATAGTCCGCACCTGGTGTTTAGTCGACAGGGAAATCTTCTCATGCACGGCACACCTTAAAGGGACACTGACACCCCCAAAATTTTTTTTTCCTTTTTTTGTCAGGCGATTTATTATGGTGTCGGAATACTACCCAATTAATATTTTGCTACAGAGTCACATATTTTTTTAATAAAGCCAAATAATGCAACTGCTCGAAACAGAAACTCCCGCACTGCGCGGAGAAGTGGAGAGGATAGAGTGAGTGGCGGAAGTCACGTGGCTACACTTAACCGTGCGGGTTTTTTTTTTTCTCCGCACGTTGCACGCACGTTGCAGACGAAATGCATCCCGGGATCCGTTCGCCGTACGATTCCTTTGCAGTTATGTTTGTTCCGCTCTGTGTTCTGTACTTCAAGACGAGTTGTTTTGTACATTTAAGTGTTGGCAATTAGTAGTGAGTGCCCGTGGTGAATTCCCGTGATCGGCTCCGAAAAGAATACTCCCAAGATGTTGCGTGAAGAGCTGCCTCACGTGTCCTGCATCTGATCAACGGGTCGGGATCAATGGCTGGCTGCAATTCCTGTAAAACAGTTACGCGAAGCTCGGAAAGCGGACGCTATCTGATTGATATGCTCCTTGCTTTTTGTGGAAAGTGACTATTCACAACTCCAGCGCGCCGCTCGCCCTCCCGCGGACGAACGGAGAACCAAAGGAGCGGGGACGGCAGCGGCGACGGCGGCGCGGAAACGGTGGCAGGGACTGTCGGCCTTGATGCGTGAAGCCGTTTTAACAAAAAAAGTGAGCGCGTTAAAAAAGGAAAGGAAAAAATTCTTGTCTCCGCCTTGCAACAGCCTCGCACAAAGGACCGGGAGGTCTAATTTCATTAGGGACTTTTCGTGTATCGCATACGCTGCGGATTTCTGGTCTTGTGCATGGCCGGCAGCTCAATCTGTGCTCAACGTGACTGAAAACGCTCCCGCTAATAATGAAGAACTCTATAGTACGGTCTACGGAAAGTCTATTCTTTGCCATAATAGGAGAAAACTCGTCGCGCAACGGTATGTCGAGCAATACAAATTGGGAATAGGTTCGCGTTTTAAGGCCGTTACAAGGAACATGACCATTTATTCCAAGCACTTTAAAAAGACAGAATACCCTTACTTGCTCTCAGGTAATTACAAAGCAAATAAAAAAAAATGCTCGAGTCATTTTAAGCGCGTCCGTGTTAGCCAGCCGTTTGTGACGAGAGCGTAGAACGCACAGTTTTGGCCAGAGGGACCGCAATGTTGCAAATAACACGGTACAACAAATTTACGGTATATTAAAATATTTTCTTTGATAGAGCAATAAATAAAACCCCTAAACACGCCGATTATGTTAATAGGCAGTTTTTGCATAGCGTACGACACCCCTAAACTTCAGTTGGACGTACAGCGCACTGACGTTCAACCGGCGCTACACTTTCACGAGCGGCTTGATAGCTGAGTTGTGCAACTTATTAAAATAGCTTAAGTAAGTGTACATGACTGTAAAAAAAAGAAAGTAATTGGGGTTTTCTTAGCCCTACTGCAAAACCTCAATGTTTTTTGTTTTGTTTTTCGGTACTCTTTGATGCATACTTTAGCTGTTTAATATCTTATATTGCGCCGTCATCAAGCCTTTTGTAAAAGTTGGGGCCGTCAGTTTGACGTCAGTGGGCTGCACGGCGAACTGAAGCTTTGGAGTGTCGTATATGTGACAAGGAATGTAAGGACTACAACAGTGTTGTTTTTTTTTTTTTTTTAGAGTAATGAGCACGGCAATGCTTCTGGCGCGTACTGAAAATTGTGCTTCAAAGGCGCAGCGCGAGCTTGCGGTTGTAATGCTACACCGCACGGTAGCCTGCGGTAATAAACGTTTTATCAATAACCATAGAGCAGTTTGATTATGTGTTGCAATACACTAAAACCGAGACGGTGAGCAGCGATTTGAGAGACTGTGACGCGGAGACACCAATACTGTGTATTGCTGCTCTTCCGAAGCTTGACAGTCGCCGTTCGCGGCTCTCTTTTTAGAGCACTAATGGCCAGGCAAAGCGCAAACATATCTTCATCACCCTCAAAAATATTCTGCCACAAACAGTAACGTGGCCGGTGCCTAAAACGCGCTCGCTCACCGCAAAGCTTCGCACTTGAGGTTTCTGCAACTTTTAATTTATCAGCATGCTCGTTTTCCTAACGTGCATCAGCATCTCCGTCACCTGTAATATGATCCCTCCCTAACTGCTTCGCATTTGTAGACAAATAAATCATTTTAGCGCGCTGAACAGCGTCAGCGAGCAGGCGCGCGGGATATCCTGGAGAATCTATCCCCGTCTCTTCCGCCATCTTGGAACTACCGCCCCGCCACCTATAGGGCGTTGGAGTTGCGAATATTGAGTTCGCAGGTGTCAAAAATGGAATCCCATACCATTTAGTTCACTGACGTATCGTCCACAACAATTGCTTCTTTCAGTGATAATTGTTAAAAAAGAAATGTAAACATCGCAAAATGCGTGACAAAAAAAAAAAAAAAATGGTACACCCACACCAGGGATCGAACCCATGCCCGCTGCGTGTAAGCGGACGACGTCTTTCCAATAAGCTACTGAAGGAACTCTTTCATGCGTAGTAATCGAGCCGGTAGACTGTATGTCGGAAGTTTGCTGCCGTTTTCCCTTCAATATGTACATGCACTCCCGGCTTGAAGTCGGGCAGCACCACGCATAGGCCACATTCGCACCTCGTAAGGAAACCGTACGCGTGCGTATTCAACTCGAACTATGCACTTCGTGCTTGACGTTTGAGCGAGCGATGTCTTTAGCCACAAGAAGGGACGACGGCTCGGCGACGTCTTCGTGCAATCGGCTTGCTGGTCTAGCGTGTCGTACGGGATGAATATCAGTTCTTTTGATCGGTCCAAAATTTCTCTTTCGAAGGAAGACAGAATTCGCCGGTACCGTGAATGACAGTTCTGAAGTAGAGGTCCAACGCCCGTCGTCCGCTGCCATCCGCTAGTCCCACGATACGCGAAACGATGCCATGTTGAGAATTATGCAGTGAACGCACAGAATGCTTCCGGTTGTCTGTGCTACCTTTTTTTTTCAATCAACGTATTTGCAGCTTTTTGGAAGCCACAAAAAATGGGTTTTATATTTTTTTCTATTTTTAATATTGACTGTGTGCCTTCAATGACCCACGACTTTGATTAAATTTGGTGGTTGCGTTGAAACCTTAGAAAACGGCCCGCGACCACAGGAAAGAGAGTGAGCGCGACTCAAACCGGCCAGTTCTCGATCGGCGGTTTTCGGGCGGCAAGAAACCGAATTTCGAGCCGCAAATTCTGTTCTGGGTAGTTGGGCTCTCGTATGTCACGTACAACTAAAAACCTCGGCACGCATAAATACCCTGTCAGTGTCCCTTAGATGTCTATACGTAAATCGTCACTATACATAAATCGTCACTAAACATACATTTTTAATTGAAGTTCAACGACCAGATTCGAGATTCTGCAAGGCAGAACGTCCTCCTCACCATGGGGGAGGAGGAAACAGGCAACGGTGGGCAGGGTAGAAGAAAGAGTGGAGGAAGGGAGGGAAAAGTGGAAAGCGCGAACTGGTCGCCGGTCTTTACCACACACCGTTACGTCTCGTCACAATGAACTATCTTGAAAAACAAAATTCCTGTATAGTCCGCACGCGTAGATAGTCTGCACAGCCAGAAATTGCAACTTTTAAACATGAATTGTCTGCGGACTATAGCCCGGAAAATACGGTACTACAATGACAACAGACATCAATTCCATTAATGGGAAGAGCCCACAACAGCTTTCGCTGTGAAATACAATTTTCTTTTCCCACACACCCGGTATAATCTGAAGCAAAATTACCCAACTTCTAGCGTTTAAGTCCACTTTCTTTTTTTTTTCCTCAAAATGTTCGCTGGTGCAGTTTACACACCACTGCGATTTATATGCATTTTTTTTTTTACGTTTATTGTTAAGAATATTGAAGCTCCCACTTGCGCATATATAACGCAGTCACGGTAGACACCGGTATGTGACCTTATCAGTAGAGTTTCGCTGCACCAACCTTAAAAGGAAGGGTGACTTACACAAAGGTCTGACTTACATACACACTTTTTCAAGAAATCAATGGGACAACAATGCAACTTATAAACTGGAAAGTGTGGTATGCACATGTTTCTTCTTGCCTCTCTCCCAGGGCCTGTCCCAGACGGTGCTCAAGGTCCCCCCGTGGCTCCAGCGGAGGCCCTCCAGCTGCTCGTGTGCAGGCAGCGAGGAGGAAGTCAGGGACGCCTGGGACCGTGGCTCGGCCGACGGGCACGCGGCCCCCACAGATCCCCCCAGTGAGGCCTCCTCGGTCCAGGGGGACAACGTAAGCACGGAGGGGCTGTACGCCAACAGCCTGCCCTCCCGTTGCCGGGCCCTGTACGACTACCGGGCCAGCATGGAGGACGAGCTCAGCCTGCGCTCAGGTAGCAGTCTTCGGAACATCTATGTGGGGAGCAAGTCGTCAGAGCGACTCCGATTTGCTTTGAGTGAAAGGGGAGTGGGTAGACCTCTATGCTAGATGCCTTGAGGTCTACACACTACTTTTTTTTTCAATAAGAGCTCGGAGTTCTGACATGATTGCAACCCCCCTGTGCATAAAGCAGACAAACTTGCGCTCCGCATAAATCAGGAGTCCTCGGACTTCTTGGGGAACCCCTCTGAGGCTCGACTAAAACCTGACAAACCCCTCCTGCGATAAAACGGTGCAAAAGACCACAGACCTTGTAAACAATAATGCACATATTAGAAAGTGTTTGGCTCCAGAAAGTGTTTGGCTCATAGTTATGCATCAATAAATGGCACAGATCCGCCAACAGTGTGCTTAACCTAGAAAAACGCTTTACTTGGCGATGGTTGAAGAAATTTGGGAGCTCGAGAACCCTTGAGTGGTACTCTGTGTACTCATGCACACAACCCACGCTGTAGACAGTTGTGTTGAGTGCATGTTAATTAAGACAGCATGAAAGTTAGTCAGCCCCAATGGGCGCCTGGTGTTTCCACTGGAGATGAAAAATTTAGCCAGTGCAGTACCGCTACTACCTGGAGTCTGTAATGCAATTATGCGGTAGTGATACCTGACTACACGCCGGTACAATGCTCACTGTGGACCCTTTGCATGTCCACAAACACGAGCAATCTCTTGCCTCCCATGCGATTTCCAGACACACTGTATTGTTTATGCCACATTGGCTGGTACGCTTCAGTGCCAAGAGAAACAACCATGTTGGAGATTTCGCAAGGTTCTTGTGCTGCGCTATTCAACATATACCCGGCAATCGATATTCTTGCAAGAGTATTAAAAAATCTCCAACGAATCCCTCACTATCTCTTCCTTTAGGTAAGCGTCAGGAAAAATAGTGATGTAATATGTCGTGGACGTTGGAAAAAGTGGCGCGATGGTGGGGATTATTTGTCTTCCCATCTGACCGGAAGTTTGCGGGAATGCAAAATGAAACGGCGCCTTCTTGCAGCATTTTTATTAAAAGATTGTCGTTGGCAATTGAAAAATGACCTATAATTAATGATGCAACGGCGACAAAGGCCACACTGTGGACAGCCGGAAAATGACGGGCCAGTGACCAATTGCGACGTCGTGGCTAATGGTGTACTGAAGCTTTAAAAGTATCGGTCGAAATGGGACGTTGCACTGCACACTACTACCGTAAAATCCCGTAAGGGCGCCCTCCCCCGAGAGATTGCCCATCCCGTTTTTCTGGCTAAATATCTGCAACGTAAAAATTCTGAAACATCGCCCACCCCCCGATTCACGTTGGACGTCAAGCGATGTCTGACGGGAATGGCGGTACCGGTGTGTCCGAGAAGCGAGTTCTTAGCGGGTTCCCGCATTTTTGTCTGCGATCTGCGCGCGATATCGGCTCGCGTAACACGCTAGTTGTTCCCGCGTGTATGTTGCATCGTGAAATGCGAATCTGCTGCGTTCGCGATTTGCGGTATCCGTTCCCGAGTTCGTAGCGGATTCCCGTGTTTTTGTCCGCGATCTGCATGCGCGACATCGGTTTCCGTGACAGGCAAGATTGTAGCGGGTTCCTGCGTCTTTATTGCACCATGAAACTTGAATCTGCTGCGTCCGCGATCTGCGGTAGTATCTGTTCCCGTGAGATGCGAGTTCTCGACGGGTTTCCGCGAGTCCTTCGCATCGTGAAACGCGAATCTGCTGCGTCGGCCACTTGCTTTATTCTTTCCCGTGACACAGGAGTTTGTAGCGAATTCCCGCGTGTTTATCGCATCGTGAAACGCGAATTTGCAGTGTCCGCGATGTCAATTCCCGCGTCATGTGGTTTGTAGCGGGTGCTCCGGCGCTTATCATTAATTTTTGATAAAGTTTTGCTGTGGCATCCCTAAAGATAGCCCACCCCATGTTTTTCACCATTTATCTCTTCATTTTGGGTGGGCGTCCTTACGGGATTTTACGGTAGTGGGCAGAGCTGTAGAGGTTAATAATAAGCAATCAACTTGCATCGAGCTGAAATATAATGAAGTTACAAATACAGTTGCGTTAGTAGAAAAGTATGTTACAAGAATGTAACGAAATTACTTTTAAGATATGCCACAGTGGCGGGGCAGGCTGCGATTGCCTACACGGAAAAGTGCTGGGTGCAGTTCAGTCTTACTCACGGAAGAGTCCGAAACAATGTTGACACACAACATTGACGAGTGTAAATCGCCGCGGGTTTGTGCAGTTCGGCGACCGAGCTCCAAAAACGTAACAAATTACGGGCACAAAACATTCGCTGCAACTTCGGTGGTATTCAGCTCCCGAAAATATCACTAATTACGGCAACTTCAAAAAGTTTTATTTAGACTCCTTTACAGCTCTTTCCGTAAGCGGTGAGTGTAGGAGTGTCGACAAATGTCACGAGGCCAAAGCGTATTGCCAGTTCGTTGTGCCGGCTCCTTGAGCATAGTGTGCTCCGGTCGCCGGCAGGATGAGAACGACGGGGCGTCTCTTTCGGACGGTCTCGTCCTGTCGGTGGCCGTAGCACGCGTGCTCAACAAAGTGCTTCTTGGACCCCGCAGGTGACGTGGTGACGGTGCACGGCCGAGCGGAGGAGGGATGGTGGCACGGGGAACTCAACGGCAGCTACGGCCTTTTTCCCGCGAGCTACGTCCAGGAGCTCGAACCTGGTCTCCCGCCCGGCTAGCCCCAGTTGCGGAGAGGGGGGGGCCCCGGGGCTAGCCAGCAGAGGTCTCTTTAGTATAGTCACCGCCAACAAATAAAAACAATCTTTTCTCATTTTGTAGCGGGCTGTCTTGCACCAGTTCCTTTTGATCTAGACCAGAAAACTTTTTAGCTGCGATGTCGTGCAACAATTGTGAACAATGAAAACTCGCCAAATAAATCGAAGCGCATGGAAACTTTGGCACATTCGTGCAGTGCAAAAGACTAATGAGAATGATAAGACCAGTGCTGGCACAATGTACATAAGAATGTAAAGGAATATAAACATAGTTGCACAAACATGAAGCCGGGGACTCAGAATGGCAATATTGGCGATGACGATGTTCGGTTGGGGCGAGAGAACCCCGTTACGATGCAGTTTCTCATTCTTTCTGGTATCTTCTTTCGCGCATTTGGAGTGCGTAGCGGTGCCATTTGTTTAGGCGCACATCTTCTCGCGGAAGGAACCTCGCCTTTGGAAGGAACGCGGCCAGTCACGGGCCGGTTGGAAGACTTCCGCGGGCCAGACCTGGCCTGCGGGCCGGGGTTTGGAGACCCCCGATCTAGACTATGCCCGAGGTCTGGACATCTCGGCATCTTGAAATTATTGTCGGTGACAACGACTGGTGAATTAAAGCTTGGCAATTAAGTTTGAATTCGTTGAATGATGACCATAGTGCTAGAAGTTCCCTAAACAAATCCATTCAATCCATTTGTCAAAGGTCATAAATACAACTGTCCAGCCACAAATGCTGCGAGATCCGCAGTCCTTTTTGCCCTCTATGCCGAGGTGGGGTTGAGGATGGCCTTGAACCTGGCACGCATTTCACTGAAGAACTTGCTCAAGTCGTCCGCTTGATTCAGCTCCAAAACTAGCCGCTCCAGGTCTGCCACTGCGGGGTCGCAGTCCGAGACTGCGAGCAAACGAGAAGGAACCAGTTGAGTGATGTCAAGGTGCCCCGAGCGCGTTTCCAACTGGTGCATGGAGGTAAGAAGCTTATAGAGGCGCCACAACGCCACCAGGAGTGAAGCCAGAAGTATGGAGGGACACGCCCCCCACGATGACCAAAGCCAAGAGATGGTATTGGATGAAAAGGAGAGCTGACTTGGTGCCAACAGCTGTTTCCCTCAGAACCCAAAAGTGTGGAAGTCACGTCACCTCCAGAAGTTTCCTACCTCCATGCACGGGCAGGATAGGATGGTAAACGAGCCAGTCGAAGGTGTGGCCCGGGCATTGTGTAGCTGCGCATGCTGTAATGCTTGGGAGCGTACCCTGGTAGTGCCCGTCGCTGGCGACGTTTAACAGGAAACTGCACTTCCTCTCTGGCTGACGGGGGTCCAGGAGCGACAGGAAGGCCCGGTACAGCCGTCCTTTTGACTTGTCTTTCGTCGGCTCGGGTATCAGCTCAAGCCCCATCCAGGTGGCAAAGAGGTCCACTGTTTCCCGGTGTCGCTCGTGGCGCTCCACCAGCGGTGCCCCCAACTGGACCACTGGCGATCCCAGAAAAAACGTATTGTGGGGTTCGAGAGACTCCGAAGTGGAAATGCGATGTCCAACATTTTGCGATCCGTCATTTCTGGAAGCTTTAAAGGGGTGCGCCGGCAGTTTTGGAGCCACACAAAGAAAAGACACCCTCGGAATACCTGGAAGGTTATGCCACAACCAACGTTGGAGCCTCTGCCCAAAAGCAAACGAGACTACGCGCAAAGACAGCATTGGCACAAAGAAGCGTGCAAACGAATATGTAGAATGCACCATACCAGCATTCTACGAAACACCGACACGTGGGCGATGGTACTTAGGGCAGACATGCAGATACATTAATAAAAGGATGTGAAAGAGTGCACGTCCTGTAACATAGTTTCCTTTGGGGAATTTGGCCGTTCACTGTGATAGGTGCTGAACGAAAAACAGGGTGAATTTGTTTAGGCATACAAAATTGGGGTAAAGGGGAATGATGGCTGCATCACAGTGTGTCGTCGCTCGTTCTATCCTACAAGGCAGGGGTCTCAAATTTATTCGAGTGCGAGGTCCAGATAGCCCACCCCCGAAAAATTGAGGGCCAACAAGGAAAGGGGGGGGGGGAATAATCCGAAATTTTTAAACAAACAAAGAGAAAAAAAAAAAAAAAACAGCAATGGTGTTTTACTTTGCAGAGCAGCAGTCTGTCCCAGCGACAGTCCAGAGATGTTCTAAAGAAAGAACCTTGCATTCTCTGCTTTTCGTAAGCTCACAGTTTTGCCAACTTTAGCTTTTATTTGCATATACAACTAATTCTGGTCCACACCTGACGTTATAACAAGATTTAAAATGCCAACGTACTGGCAGTTTTCACTAGAACAAGAGCAAGCACACCATCCTAGTCCCGCTGCATGATTCACTACGCTCAACAGGCATGGAAAAAAAAAAAAAAAAACTCTCTTAATAAGGCAGTTTCTCATTTCTTGACGATTTTTATAACGGCGCATTATAAGAAATGACTCGTATTTTAAAGGTATTTTTTGACGGCTAGAAGCCTCAGCTCAGAGCTTTATCTTTGGCATTTACTCCTGTTGAGCGGGAGTTTGTGTAACCGAGGTGCCTCCTTGAGCAAAGAGCTTGCGCTTGTAACCTTGTAGTGGTATTGCCGTTCCGGTTGATTTACGTGAGAAAGAGAAGCAAAATATTTAGACAATGTAATACTCAGTCCAAAACAGAATACTAGTGCAAAATGTGTGAACATGTTATATGAGCAGAGCTCCTTTTCGAGCGGAAGGGAATCGACGATACCAAACTATAATTTATGGTGCTTGGGGCGCTCAAGGCATGGGAACAAGGGCTTGCAGCCACGGGCTGCGTGTTTATGAGTAGCACTCCACATGTCTACTCCTTGTCCTTATTTTTTTTGGCACGTAGCAACATTAAACTTTTCCCGCATTTTCTAGTGGGACGACGTCGCACGCTGTGTAACTTTCAAGTCTAGCAGGCAAGCTAAAAGAACAAAATTTTGCGTTCTTTTTTTTGTTTGTTTCGGTAGCGCGAGGTTCCCTAGCGTTCATTTCACACCATCAAACTTGTTGTAACCCGCTAACTTCAGCATTGCCAGTAGAGCCAGTCATCCTCCCAGACCAAATTTTAAAATAATTCAATAACTTTGCAAAAAAAATTATTGTGACTTGTAACTTGGGTTACTAGCTCCGATGAACCAATTTTGAGGCAAATCAGTGACATCCCACTTTTTGCTGGAGTTTCTGTTTAAAAAGGTCCTAAAGTGCTTTTTGAGATCCTCGTTTTATTGTCACAACTCAATCTAGGAGCTCTAAGCATTTAAAAAAAAAAAAATTACATTAGTGCGCGACCAATTTGCATATTAAAAAAGTGATCAAAGATTTCAACACTTATCGTTGACACAGAACGACAGATGGTGCTCCGAACCTCGCTGTATATGGTCGAACGACGGACGGCACTTGTCAGCCACTTCATGAGCAATGGGTTCTTGCGTGGACGAGCAGGACTGGTCGGCTGCTCGTAGACACAGGAACCCATCGTGCGCGAGTGGCTGACAAGCGCCATCCGTCGTTTGACCATATTCAACAAGGTTTAGTAGTGCCATCTGTTGTTCCGCACTAATAACAACTGTCGAGAACTTTGGACGCTTCTCTAATATGCAAATCGGCCGCGCGTGAATGTAACTGTTTTTTTTAAAGATACTCGGAGCTCGTAGATTGAGTTATGACCATAGAATGAGGATCTCAAAAATGCACTTTAGTGCCCCTTGAAGGTTGGTTCACACACTTGCACTTGACTGTGACCGACTGCACCACGACCGCTCGTGACAACTTATGAAAAGAGAACACGCTGGCACACCGGTGCCGTATCTTGGGTAGCACTGGAACCCTTTAAGTCTGCGCATAGCTAAGGTTTTGCAGTATTTGCGAGATCAAATCTATGCGCTATCTACGAAAAATGGTCTCTTGTAGCATTCTCAGATTTATTTCAAGCCTGGGATGAAAGGATAATGTGAGAAATATGTGCAGATCGAAGGCGTTCCAGGACTCCTCATCACAAGCAGTTGTAGCGAAGGTCACAGTGAAATGCAAATGCGCGAACCACTCCCTAGATGCAGAACCAAGTCGTTGTACTGAAGAAGCGTTTCCGCGAATAAAAATTGAAAGGGAAAGAATTGCCGCTACACACATGCTAGGGATGTACGGTTCCGGGGTCCTTAATTACGACGACTAAGGGTGTGTTAACGGCATTAAGATGGAGCCGATCGATTAGTGGCATCTCATACAATACGCACCGTTGCAAAACGTGCACTGCACTCCGCCGGAAGGCATTGCGGGAAACAGCTGTACGACAATGGCAGTCCCGCCGTCGTGTCATACGGTGCAAGTGAAAGGAGGTCCGTAAGTGTACAGCGCTATTCAACAATTTTTTTTAAACCTCGTACGGCCGTTGCGAAATTTTGAGAATAGTCTATTGCAGTGGTTCTCAAATGGGGTTTCACAGACCCGCTCGGGTTCACTACGCCATTTTTGGGGTCTGCGAAGCCCTTGCCTCAAGCCCTCACACCCCTCTTTTCTCAAAAAAAAAAAAGTTTTTTGTTAGGTGGAGCAAACTACCTTCCGGTATAAACGGTACAGCCGTTACCATTTATTCTTTTACTTTCTTGCTTTAAGCTGCACTTTGTGTATTTAAACCCTGAGACTGGGAATAAAACTTGAAGATATATTAGAAGAAACAGAGCCAACATGACACACAAGCGTTTCAAGACAAGCGTCTCAAGACAAGCGTCTCAATTGAGATGCTTGTCTGTCACTTTTCTTCTGTTTCTTCTAATACATCTTTAAGTTTCCTTCCCAGTCCGAGGGTTTAGACATTGTGATTAATACGCACCAGTTCGCCTGCACGTTGACCATTTTTTTCACTTTGTGTATGTTGCATGTGAAAGGGAGTACATTTGTCCTAAAAAAGGCATGCAATCTAGAGCATGTAAACTAACGCTTTTAGGGCACTTTTAGGCGGCCCATAAAGATTGGTTTCTCAATGTATCGCGCTGCGGTTTACTACAGAGGTGCAAGCATGTAGTGCGAGTTTACGGTGAAAAAATCAAGAAATTAACTTACCTCGTTCCAAAGTATAAAGAGGGAAACCTGTGCTGGGCAATCTACGCTGCCACTTCGCAGAAAATGCATGCGTAGAGAGAAGTGCTGGCGACAGATGGCGTACGCTGTGTCGAGGGAGCGCCAGCCAATTCGTGCTTTTCGGCGGGATGGTCTGCTATCAACCCGAAACTGCCGGCTTTCTCTCGATACGCTGTACACCATCTGTTGGCAGCACCTCTCTCTACGCGTGCATCGTCTGCGAAGTGGCGGCGTAGATTGCCCAGAACAGGTTTCCGTCTTTTTTACTTTTGAACGAGGTAAGTAAATTCCTTGATTTTTTCGCTGTAAACTTTCACCATCCGCTTCCACCTCTGGAGTAAACCACAGCGCGATACGTTGAAGAACCGATTTTCGCGGGTCGTCTAAAGTACCTTAGAAGCGGTAGTTCACATGCCGTAGAGGGGTGCGCTCGAAACAAAGCAGCGTTTAGTGACCACTTGCCTTCAGTGTGACTCTGCAGCAATACTTGCTTCTTGGCACATGCATCGGACAGTGTTTGCAGTTTCTTCCTACTCGACCGGTTCTGGGCTTCAAGCTGCTGGATGTGACGCTGTTCTTCCACCACAGCTTGCTGCATCTGTTCAATCTCTAAAAAATAGCATGCTTACATTGTGATAAATTAAGAGCAAACTGAGCAAACCGCAGTTAACAACAAAATAAAAACATTCATTATGTTTACACTTTATTAGGATGAGAACTTAGCTAAAGGTATTTGAGCAAACAAAGCAAAGCACTTTTTAAGAAAATTTCGAAGGTAGTAATGCCAATGGTTGAGGAGGGTACTAAACTTGAAAAATGACAAAAAGCTGGAAAACAAATGTTTGTAAACCCTTCATTGAGAAAATATCGTCTAACGGAGCCCTCGAACACAAAAAGGCGAATAGCACCTGCTGCCAATCAAAGTGGCCGATTTTTTGTTGGAAAGTTCCAAAAAACGTTTTTAGCTTTTGAACCTGATAATGACGAATTTGAAGCTCCAGGCCCCTAATCACGACGGCTAACCATTTCTGTCAGACGGCACCTGAGCCGTCTGCAACGCAATTTTTGTTTATGCGGGACAAAACGCATGGTTCGACCTTTCTTGACAATAGAGTTTTCACTCCGGTGGAAATTGCCTAAAAGTCTTTGCTCAGGCAACAGTTTGCAAAGCAGTTGAAGCTACATGCTTGTTGGACCAGTCCAGGGGCGAATTAGTGAGGGGGGGGGGGGGGGGGGGTGAAGCGATTGCCCTGCCTAAACCCCCCCCAAGGTCAACTTCTTAAAACAAAATTGATATACACCAGCCAAAACGTGTTTTTGGTGACAGTAAATATTGGGCCAACAAAAAAGAACTGGGCAACGTTTTGGCCATAACGTTGGATCTCAGCAGACCTGGCCCATAAATCCGCCCCTGCACCAGTCAACCATCGACCTTGCACTACGTGATTGCGCCCTCTACGCATACCCATTCACAGAGAGTGGGGTCAGGTGATGAAAGGAAGCCGATTGATTGGTCTGGCGAGCACGTACGGTAGCCTCCACCGCACCGTCAGCTTAGCAGTAAACTGCGTGTGATTTAGTCTGCAGGAACTCGTTAAGTTTTCCCCCATGTTTTGACCATGAATAGGGAGACAGTTACTTTAGAACTCTAAGGTGCTTCCCTCTACAATTCCTATCTCCAAGAGAACCACTTTCAACGCACAAACCCAGTAGGACTACAGTGATAAAAGATAGCCTAGAAAGATCATATGCAGGGCTCTTGCCAATGGTGACCTCAGCAGAAATTGTGTTGCTTAGAGAAGGCGGGTGGTAAGTGCAAATTTCTAACTGGGAAGGGCAGTCGTCTTTGGTTCATCACCCCTCCCTACAATCACAAGTTTCATAGGTCACAGAATTTAAAACTAGTATTTTTGCTGCTTTCCTTTTTTTTATTGCACACAGAAAGTTAACCTACAGTCCACTCCATATTTTCAATTGATTTGTATTCCATTTTAGGTGGGCTATCTCGGGATATTACGGTATACTCAACAGACCACTTGCTAAATCCCCCAAGCGACCCGGCCCGCGCTCGAGGATTAATGGGAACGGTGTTCCTTCGGTTCCTTAGTGATCGGTAATTTCTACCATTTCAATGTTTACAGACTTTTGAGTGTAATCCGAAATCACCCTAAACAAGAAACATGTAGAGGCCTAAGACCTGTCATATCACTGCTAAAATTTCTTGTCAATGTCAGCGTTTTTGATACTGTGCATGCCATCCACTTTTCAACCTGGCTGAGCTGCAGAAAGCTCTTACAATATTGTTAGGGTAATGCTGTCGGCAGCATAGAGGACAGGACAGGTGATGAGAAGATTGAATGATTTATGAAGGCCGAGGAGGCCCGTGGGGCCTGGCGCAAGATGGTCGTGCATGCCACTGCCCCGTCGTCACCTTCGTCTTCCTAACAGTACTGACTCCGACGAAAACGGCTGACCCGGCCGGTGGATAAGAAGACAGAGCACACTCACAATGACACACATAGAAGAACAAAGGACAGCTGCGAACAGTGGGGGTGGCGATGAAGATGGGAACGTCGTTGGAGTTCGGCCTCTAATCCACAGCCTCGCAGACCTTTGCACCAGCCACGGCAGCACGACGGCACGGTCCGGGCTGGAGGACTCACGTCAAGAAGCGTTGGAACGTCGGAGGCTGGAGATAGAGCTGGGGATAGGGGCATGGGATCGTCGGTCGGCTTTGTATTATTCGGCTCATCATGTCGTCTGGACGGGGGCTGGCCACGGAGCCATGGGCTGGTGATTGGTCTGCTGCTGCGAATGACTGCCACAACGAAGCGATGGCCGAGTGATTACGGCGACGATGCTCAATGCAGGGGATGACAATGTCTCCGCACTTTCACCATACTGTTAGGGTGATGCTGTCGGCAGCATAGAGGACAGGACAGGTGATGACAGACAGAAGATGAAATGATTTATGAAGTCCGAGCCGGCCCGTGGGGCCTGGCGCGAGATGGTTGTGGGCGCCACTGCCCCGTCGTCATCTTTGCCTTCCTAACAATAAGATTATTCTCATACAGCTTCAAAGACGTTGGTACTAACTTGTGGATTGCATGCGCAGTAATAAAAAATGCCGCCATTGACGAGGAATTTTAAAAGTGATATGACAGGTCTCTGGACTCTACACGACGCTTGTTCAGGGCGACTCCAAATTACACCCAAAAGTGTGTAAGCATCGAATTGGTCGTAACTACGGGTCACTAGGCTGAAGGAACACCGCAGCGAACGCCACGAGCCTTCTCAACCAATCCAGCGCTAAGAATGCGTCTTGTCACTACGCGGCCAATGCGTCCCCTTCCTAAGGTCCCCTTCCTAAGGTCGCGTGACGCTCATACGGCGTTGCATTGGCTTCGATGGCTCGTTGCTTCCACTGCGGTGCGCCGTAAGTTGTTTTGCTTGTTATACATACCCTTCTTCTTCTTCTGGACATCCCGCACCAGACTTTGGTAACTTTCAAACTCCCTTGAACCTGCGCGTTTCAAGGAAAACATTCTTGAGCGTCTAAAGTCACGCGCTCGATTACTGTGGCAGATCCAATGACGCTGGTAATCAACCAGTTAATTTGTTTATGCGGATTCGCCGAGTCATGACAGATCATCATCATCATCATCATTTATTTTCCTTGAGGGCCCCAGGGGGCATTATACAAGGGAGTGAACACAATAAAAACATCAACAAAAATGGTTAATAAAAAACACGCTGTAGCCTATACTTGTATTTCAGAAAGAAAGAGGTTAACGGCTGCAGCAAACTTGTTAGTGTCAGTCATGTTTACAATGAGGTCAGGTAATGAGTTCCAATCGTCAATAGCAGATGGTAGAGTCGACATTTTATAAGAGACAGATGACGAAGTAATTGAGCGCAGTTTACATGAGTGGTCAAAACGAGGGAAAATACGGTAGGGAGGTGATAGAAGAGAATCTTTTAGATGGTTGTTGTGGTAAAATATTTTGTGAAGAAGAGTGAGACGTGACACCCTTCGACGTAAAGAAAGTAAGTCAAGGTTAGCTGTTTTGCGTAATCCTGATATGCTAGTGTATGGGGAATAGTCAGAGTAAATAAAACAAAGACCTCTGTTTTGAACGGATTCAAGGTTGTTAGTTAGATATGATTGCCATGGTGACCATATGGATGAAGCAAATTCAAGTTTAGATCTGACCAAGGTTGTATAAGCTAGTAGTTTAACTGAAGGTGTAGCTAGTCTGAGGTTACGGCGAAGAAATCCGAGAGTATGGTTAGCATCGGCAGTGACAGCATTTATGTGAGTAGTCCATGACAGATCAGAGGTCAGGTGAACGCCTAGGTATTTATATGAGGAACAGGTAGCTACTGGGATAGTGGAAAGGTGATAAGAAAAGGATGAAACATGTGAACTGCGGGTGAATGATAGAGATTTACATTTATTAAAGTTTAAAGTCATTTGCCATTTGTGGCACCACTGAGTTATAAGTGCGAGGTCATTCTGCAAAATTTGATTATCGTGGTTTGAATTAATAGGTCTATAAATTACACAGTCGTCGGCGAACAGACGTATTGAAGAGGAGATGTTGAGGTAGAGATCATTAATGTATATTAAAAATCGAAGGGGGCCAAGAACGGTTCCCTGGGGGACGCCGGAGGCTACAGTGCAGGTGGTAGATTTCGTGTTGTTAATAGATGAGTACTGGGTGCGATTTGTGAGGAATACGGAGATCCATTTGACGACTGAGGGATGGATATTAATATTTCTAAGTTTCAGTAAGAGACGTTGATGAGGGACCCTGTCAAATGCCTTGGAGAAATCAATAAATATTGCGTCAGTTTGCTTATTAGAATCAAAGTTTGAGTAAACGTCAGTAAGAAAAGCTGTTAGTTGCGTTTCGCATGAGTATGACTTGCGAAAGCCGTGCTGATGCTCGAAAAGAAGGTTGTGGGAGTCTAGAAAGTTTATTATGTTAGAATAGAGTATATGCTCTAAGAGTTTAGACGACACACTGGTGAGCGAGATGGGGCGATAGTTGTTGATTAGTTGGCGATCACCTGCTTTGTAAACGGGGATGACGTTAGCGATTTTCCAATCGCATGGAATTTCAGAAAGTTGAAGAGACTGCGAGAAAATGTCGCAGAGGAAAGTTGAAGAGACGTGTTTAGTATTTAATAATATTTTGGAGTTTATTTGGTCGTCGCCAGAGCTAGAAGACACCTTCAGCTGATCAATGGCATTTAGTACACCAGAGTGGTCGATCATGACAGGATTCATAGGAGGATGAAGGGGTTGGCACAAGTTGGGCATACTTGACAAGTCTTCATTGGTAAAGATTGAGCTAAAAAAGTTGTTAGTTTCAAGAGCCCTATGTTCGTCAGAAAGTGGAATGCCGTACTCGTCAACGAATTGTAATGGAAGAGAGAGTGCTGGGTTAATTACTTTCCAAAACTTTTTAGGTTTATTGGTTAAAATGTTGGGGAGGTCATGGTATAAAATTTGGATTTGGCATCATGAATTGCGGATTTGTAGGCCCTAGCGCATTCGTGATAGGCGTTCCAAGATGCGTTAGTGTTAAGAGCCTTTGCCCTCGTATAAGCTCTTTTTTTCCTGTTGGAGTGACAATGAACTGTTTTATCGTACCAAGGGTTAGTGTTATCGGATATAATTCGAGTGAGTGGAACGAAACGTTTGATTAGGGATGTTAGTCTATCTTTGAAAAGAATCCAGTTTTCATTGACCGTCCTTTCTGCGAAGTTAACTGAGAATATGTGATAAAATTCTTCGAGGTTGGTGTTGATAGATGCGTAGTCGGCTCTCGCGTAATCGTGAATGAATTTGCAATAACGTGATTTCTTAGGAGTAGTGATGGAGAATGTTAGCTCAATGACGAGATGGTCGCTAATGCTGGGTAAGTATGTGACGTTGCTGAAGAGTGAAAGGTCATTGCATAAACATAGGTTGAGTACGTTGCTGCAGTGATTGGTAATTCTAGTGGGTTGAGTGATAACATTAGATAGGCTAAAATCTAAACAAAGGTCAACAAACTCTTGAGAAAATGCACAGCTAGAACAAATAGTAGACCAGTCAATATTTGGGTAATTGAAATCACCAAAAAGGGTAACTAAAGCGTTAGGATATTTACATGCGAGTTCAGAAAGGCATTTATACAGTTCAATAACAAAATCTCTCTTATTATCCGGCGGCCTGTAACACACACCCATTATTACGGAAGGCGTTGTGCAAAGATACACCCAAACAACTTCTAGGTCAGTGGTAAGCGGTATTAGCCGAGATGGTATATGGTCTTTTATGGCCAAAAGTACGACCCCTCCTTTTCTAGTTTTTCTATCAGACCTATACACTCGAAAGTTTAGGTGCGAGGGAAATAGCTCAACGTCAGATATATCAGGGCTTAGCCACGTCTCTGTAAGTACAACAAAAGCGGCATTACACGCTTCAATTACTGAAATTATTTCGTCTCTCTTTGGTATTAGGCTTCTAATGTTAGTAAATAGGATAGAATGACTTGAAGATTTGTTAGTGATAACATGGTGCTTTGCCGGTCGACTCCTAGAGGGCGACGAGAAGAAGCGCTGGTGTGGCTATGTGTCTTTTTCTTTAACGGCGCCAAGAGCGGCATCGAATACGTAGCACTTATCATTTATAAAAAGTTTATCATGACGCAGTCTGTAGGGGGTGCCTTTTGGCCTTGCAAAATCAAGAAGGTGACGGCGTGCGAGCCGGACAGAAATTGGGAAGTCTTCGCTGATGGCTACGCGAGTTCCTTTAAGCTTGTGGGCTGATGAAAGAACGCTATCTTTATCTTTAAACAAAGAAAACTTTACTATTATTGGGCGACATTTCTGAGGGTCGAATGCTCCTAGGCGATGTGCCCTTTCAATCCTAGATGATTCAACTTGCACGTTTAGTTTTTCGGAGCACAAGCTAGTGACCAAGCACTCTGACTGAGCCCACGTTTCCTTGTCTGCGTCGGCGATGCCAAAAAATAAAAGATTACAGCGACGGGATCTGCCCTCTGTGTGAGCGCGTAGTATCCTCCGTCTCCTTTTCCTCTTTGTATTGCCTTTGACGCGCCCCAAGTGAGCGTGCCTGGTGACAGTTGACAAAGAAGCCGCCCTCGTTCCCGGCCCAGACGGCACGTGCGTTCCAGTCTGGTGCCTGTCTCGTGCCTGTCAAGCCATCAGCCAGTCAAGCCAGCCACCACTAACTCGCTCTTAGCCCTATTACCTAACGCTTGTCTTTAATGTAAATACACTTTTCTTATTCCTTTCCAAGACTCGGCCCTCATATCTTACATCTGGCGCAGTCGACCTTGAACCGTGAAAGCCTACCAGAGCCCGACCGCCAGCCTTGCCTCGATTCGCCTGGTTCCGCCTACGCCCCGTCATGAACACTTCCAACTATTCTAGAAAAGAAAACCGAAAGCTCTGGAATGACGTACTCCCGCCCCTTGCGTCTTCGCAAAGCGTTAAGAACGCGCTTCGTTTCTGCAATTTCTGGTGAGCGGAACGTTTCGTAGCCCTTTGTTAAGCCTTGCCCGACACAGCCATGCCCGGCATTGTCTGGAATGAACTGGACGCAAGAACTATGTCGTTTCTAAGCATCGAGCTAATTAAGGAAGAGCTCACTGCACGTGATCTAGACACTTCCGGCACAAAAGAAGGCCTCATCCAGCGACTCGCCGCGGACATCGAGGCGCGCCGCGAATCTTTGCCTAGCCTGGACCAAGCGTCGGCCTTTGCCGCTGGCTCATTGGCACTAGACCCCATCACGCTACAAAACCTTGCTGTTTTGTTGCAGCAGCTGCCTCGTCCTTCCACGACAGTTACAACGCTGCCAGACCTGTCCGCGACCCTCCCACATTTTGAGGGCTCGCCAAAGCAAAACATCAAAGAATGGCTTGAGGACGTTCAACGCGTCCAGCAACTTGCGTTATGGGATGACGCCACCACCCGGCTCATCGCAGCGAGCAAGTTGAAAGGTACAGCACGAAACTGGCACCTCGCATTCGGAAGCCAATACGACACGTGGCCAGCTTGGAGAGATGCTACTTCAAGGCATGCGGGACCAGCATATCGTCGCAGCATTGGCAGCCAACAGGCCAACAGCCGTCCAAGCCTTTCTTGCGACATGCACGAGCCTGGATAGGTCCGCCCAAAACGCCAAGGCAAGCCCTTCGACTACTCCAGCCCAACCCAATCACCAATCACATTCGCCTAAATCAGCTGGATCCGAACGTCCTACCCACTCTACGCAGCGCTCCGGCTTGACGTCACCGTCACCCCCAGCCTCACGACAACGCATCGCAGACCTGCCCACCAACTTACAAGAGGCCAAATACCAAGCCATCTCGTCGCAGTATGGAGCCCCAGCATTCCGTAGTGGCCAAGACTTGTCACAAGCGGTCTGCTATAAATGCAAACACCTCGGACACCTCGCTTCGAAGTGTACAACATACACCAATCAGTCAGCACAGGCATTGTCGTCTGCAGCTAGCGGCATGCCTGCAGTGCCATTACCCCCAGCGCTTCACAGCATGCCAGCGACCCTTGAAGGCTCTCAGCTGCAGTGCCCATTCTTTTTAGCCACCATCACTGGAATTGGAAACTATGATGCTTTCCCAGGCTCAGGTTCCAAGCTGACTCTCATAGCAAAGTCGCTTGTTCCAGAACACATGCTACATCCCTGGACTGAGCCTCCACTGGCAGTTGTAGGAGGTACCACCGTACTCCCAGCGGGTGCAGCTTTGCTTAAGATCACCATTGGCCCAATCGCGGCAGTCGTCGAGGCCGCGGTTTTGGAACACAACATCCTCCCCTTCATCATTGGTGAAGATTGGTTTCGAGCCGCACAGGCGCGTCTGATCTTTGAGCCTCCGCAGCCTAACCGGCTACAACATACGGCCACAGGTTTGTCCATTATAGGAGAACAAAAACTAGCACCACGGATGTCCAATGCCTCAATTCTCACCCAATCGAGCCTTAATTCACAAGTGCAGACCATGTCACAAGACTGCTTACAGAAAGAACCCTTGCCGTCGCCGGAGCTGCCATCCTGGCAAGCCTTCACCCAGGAGACTCCATGTTTGCCTTTAAGTAGCCCCAGTGCCGAGCCGCCAGGCCAGATAGCCGGCACTGTGGCTATAGTCATTCACCCTGATCTTCCGCCAGCCCTCCTTGAAGATCAATTACCTTTCAGTCAAAATATTGTCATTGCCGACATTGTGACACAACAGAATGGAGTTTTCGCCCGCCACGAAGATGACTTAGGCCATTTCACAGGCATGCAGCATCGCACTGACCTGCTACCAAAAGCCTTGCCCTACAGCGATACCCCGTACCAATCTGCTTCCGAGGACAGACAGTTCGTAGAACAACAGATAAAGAAACTCCTGACCCAAGGTGTTATTCTTCCGGTATCTGGCCCATGGACTTTTCCAGAGGTCGTAATGTCTCGCGGCGACAAGAAATGTTTGTTTGTTAACTATGCACCACTGAATGAATGCACGATCACAGTGGTGTACCCCCTGCCCCTTCTGGATGCAATCACCCATGACATCGCTGGATGCGCGTACTTCGCTACCACGGACTTGAAAAGTGCATGCTGGCAAGTCAGCCTCCGCCCCCAGCAGGACTATGAAAAGACAGCTTTCATCGTTCTGCTGTTGGATCGTTGTGCTGCTGGAGTTGGATGAGTCGGACTGAACGTTTGCCTTGGCCGTTCTTATTCTTGTTCTAGTAATGTGAATTTGGCTTCACCCAAACTAAGGGACTCGGTTTTATAGATACGGAGGGGAGTGAGTGTGTTTGTCTCTTTCCTTTTGTCTTTTGCGTACTTTTGAAGCCTTTGCATTCCAGCGTCAACCATTTACCTTTATTTGAGGTTAGCTGTGAGTGAGGGACTATGCGCTACTAAGGTTAGTCTTCGTTTTGCGTATTTTTTTAATATTAGCTGATAGTCATTGCCTTCTGCGTCCTTTCGTTTTGTTTTGTTGTAAGCAGTTTGTTTGTTTATTTTGCTCTAAACCAAGAGACTTGGTCTTTTAAGGCTACGGTGGGATGTGAGCGCGTGGTATCCTCCGTCTCCTTTTCCTCTTTGTATTGCCTTTGACGCGCCCCAAGTGAGCGTGCCTGGTGACAGTTGACAAAGAAGCCGCCCTCGTTCCCGGCCCGGACGGCACGTGCGTTCCAGTCTGGTGCCTGTCAAGCCATCAGCCAGTCAAGCCAGCCACCACTAACTCGCTCTTAGCCCTATTACCTAACGCTTGTCTTTAATGTAAATACACTTTTCTTATTCCTTTCCAAGACTCGGCCCTCATATCTTACATCTCTGCATCATCGCAACGTGTTTTTAGCTGAGATAGTTCGTTTAAGGCTGCAGTAAGCTGGGGTTCAGTAGTCGCGGCGCTACTAGTATCCTTCTGCTTTAGTGCGTCGAGTTCACTCGCGAGTTTGTTAAGTCGCTCTGTAAGTGTTGAAACTGTCTGTCCACTTTGTTTTTGTTTTTCTTTTAGAAGGTTTACTTCTTGTTGAAGTATAGCATGACTGTTTTTAAGTTTATCGACTGTTTCTTGTAAGCTAAGTAATTGTTCTTCTTGTTGTTTTGACATGGGACCTGGGTTCCTCTCAACATCACCAGACAACAACAGCAGCAGAACTCTAAAAGACTCAATACAAGCTTCGGGGCATGGAAGCATAACAAGGCAAACATAATTGCGCTTAGGTTTCATACTCTGGCGTATGATATTTATTGCATTAAAAGCGGGCTCGCAATACCTGATCAAATTCGTGCGACCGGTAGGACGGATCAGAACTCACGTTCCACGGAGCGTTGGCAGAACTGTGCCTGGACTCTCTGGCGGAGGGCGTTTCTTTGAGCGGATAAATCCTTGCAAATCATAAGCTCGGCTTCAACATCCCCGTCCATTCTGATTCTGGGATCCGTCGTTTTAGTCCGTTCAAGTCGACTTTGAACCACATATGAGGACTTCAGCAACTTCAGTGCCTAGAAGCTCGGAAGTTCAAAACACAATTCAAAATACGAGCCCGCGTCAAACGTTGCCCGCGTCCACACCATATCCACACTTTTTGCTTGTTTATTTCGATGCAGATGACGCTGCCAACCTGTCAACTTTATTAATTTCAAACTTTTTTTTATAAACATTTAACTATATAATGTATAACGCTACAAAAAGTGTTAATTCGTGCACTGTATTTGTTGGTTTTTAAAGTTTAAATTTACTTTAATAGGTAGCGCATTCTACTGCCCAATCCATTGGGTTCAACTGTATGTATTTATCCAGCCATTTGTAATGTGTTATTGCGTTATCCACTCATGAGTAGTCACCCAAAAAAGCAAAAGAAAAAAAGAACGAAAGCGAACGAGGTTTTCTGAGCTGCCGAGCTGCCTTGCACGGTCGCACCGAGCAAAAACAGTCTTGTTCGTGGCGCTTCTAATTAAGCTGCGAGGCACTGGATACTGCATCGCTAACATGCTGAAACAACTTGCAGAGTGCGCTGCAGCCGCTGCCATCAGAGGTAGCGTATCGCCGTTTCAACACCACCGTTCTAATGGTTCTATGCCATCGACCTCTCCAATGATATGAAATTGCTTTAATCCATCCTTATATATATGGCTTTCTAAGGCCTATAAATGAATCGCGCGGCCACGAAACCAAAAGATATCTTTTTTATTTTGAATGTGTGGCGATCGTTTAATCACATCAACGCGCTGCGATTACACGCAAACGCTTCTACTTCCCCGCGAATTGCTCTGTAGTACGCAAAGCACTTCGTTCACAAGCTCGTAAAAAGCCAACTGAAAGCGTGCTGCGTTTTTGCTTGTTTTGCCGGGCTACTTCGCGAAGAAGCAGTAACGAAGCAGCTGCGCTAGATTCCAAATAGAACGCGTTAGTAGCCTTTGGTCTTCACACTTATACTCTGCGTCTGCGTGCGCGTACGCGCAATTTTCTAAATAAACCAAATGAATTCGTCCGGCAGGTGTATAAAATTACACTTCAACTTCCAAACCATGATTAACAACTAACAAAAAATCAAAACCAACACGAAAAAAACATTTTTTTTTTCTTGACGCATAGTAGTTTTTCACAGGGGCTATGGATGCTCAAACTATCGACGGCAGACCTGACCTAGAAACTGAAAGATTGGTGACAGCCTTTACCCATGTTCTCATTCCAGTTGTTGCAGGAGACTCCAGCCAAGTCTCCACAGATGCACATCCAGAAGATCTGGACACGGACAACTCGGATAAAGCTTCAGCTGCATCCTGTGAAGTTCCCAGGACAACGGTGACTGTAAGACCATTCCAGGGCCTCGCGAAAGACTCGATGCAGGTCGCCCAGGCCTCCACGAAAGCCCACCCACGCCATAGCTGCAATACCGGCACCATAGAGGCAGGCACGGATTCATCTGCAACCTGCACACTCCCCACTCCAGCGGTCACCAACGTAGCAGGAGCTTCCAGTCAAGTTTGCAAAGAAGCACATCCAGCCAGTGTCGGAAGAGATGGCTCGGAGAAAAACACGGCGGTTTCACCCACAATCGGCGAAATTCCCCCGAAGGTGGCAATTGTACGGCCATCCCAGGACCCCACGGAAGAGTCAACGCAGGTCACCCAGGCCTTCGCCAAAGCAGCTTCAGAGAATGGCAGCAGCGTCGACCCAGGACAGACGGCAATGGCTTCCTCCACAATCCCTCAACTTCCCACCAAGGTGGTCACCGTGGGACCCTTTGGAGGCCCCGCGAAGATCATGATACAGACCACTGAAGTCCCCGTGCAGGTAAACTGGGACCTCGTCACGAAACCCGGCTTGAAGAAGGGACCGGAATCGAGGACCCCGACGGCGTACGCAAAGGTTTCGCCGGAGCTGATCGTCGGCATTGAAATGGAGGCGGAGAAGCACGGCCCGCTTCCCGCGATGCGGGAGGAGACGGTCCGTTTCTCCAACGCCATGCAGATATGCAGCCTGTGCCACAAGGTCTTCAGCAACCCGAGCAACCTGAGGCAGCACTACGCCATCGTCCACTCGGCGTCGGCCGAGCGGCCTTTTGGCTGCACCGTGTGCAGCAAGCGGTTCAACACCGAGAGCAACCTGCGCCAGCATCGGCGCACCCACACGGGGGAGCGCCCTTTCCCCTGCCCGCACTGCCCCCGTGCCTTCTCCACTTCGACAAACCTGCGACAGCACGAGCGCATCCACACGGGCGAGCGACCGTTTGCGTGTTCCGACTGCCCTCGCGCATTCTCGACATCCAGCAACCTCCGTCAGCACCAGCGGATCCACAGCGACGAGCGGCCGTTCGAGTGCCGCGTCTGCGAAAAGCGGTTTCGGTCCTCGACTAACCTGCGCCAACACGGGAAAATCCACGACGACGGCGTCGCTCCGGCGGTTGTTTCTGAGGAAGGGAACCACGCGGGCAGGAGGACAGAACCGACTGAGACTGGCTGCGAGCCAAAACAGCTGTGGGTCGAACCGGAACAAATGGACAAAGTGGTGTGCCCCGAGGAGTCTTTACCCCGCGCGTCGACTGTTTCTAATGCACAGGATCCCACGGCAGTACAGAATGTGCACTCAATCATGTTCTTGCAGGTGAGCGGGGAAGACTCGCCGAACGTCGGGGAAGTGCTTCAGGGCCTACGGGCTTCAGGTCACGTCTGATGCTGCTGTTTTTATTTTTCATTCTGGTCGTTTCTGTTTTGCATGGGAGAACTGGGGATTGATTTGCAACTTTCTTTGTGGTGGTGCTGCAGATTGCATTTGTTGAAGTCTTTGTTTTGTGGCATTTGCTAGGTTTACAATTGTTAGGGTGTCTTGCGCGTGTCTCTTCAAATGCTTGTCGTGCTCTAGATTTCTTCGGAGGTGTGAGAGTTTCAGAACACCTCGAGCGTGTGCTCTGAAAGATGTGCAGCTGCAAGATGCACTGGGGGGCTTGCAAGTTTACATTTGGAATCGAAGGAGGGAATTCTGCAGTTTTTGAGACTGAAATATTTGCTGGCAAAGCCCGATCCTCCTTAAAACGTGCATTACCTGAACAGTTTCTTTCCTCCGTTTCTAAACTTCCCTGTCCTTAGACAAAACACCTGCAATGCTCTAAGCATTTCTTTCTGCTCATAATCGCCAATCACTGACACATAGTATGATCTTCCCTATTAATTGTATATAGAAGTTTTACAAACTGGTATTTACTGTTTCTTGTATTGAATTAGCAAATACATGCATGATAAGCTATACTTCCACTCTGCTGGTACTGAATACTTTTTTAGGGGAGGTTCACTGCATTTCCTTGAACAGCATTATAGCTAATGGAGGCAATTTCGATCAATCAATGTATTATTGATTCTGCCGACGTATATTCCCATAATTTGGAAACAAACTCGGTAAGCGAAACTATTTGTTGGTTCCGGAGACAACAACAGTACACCATATGTCGCACGGCAACCATTGCAAAGGGTAGCTGCGGGAAGCAATCAGTAGAAAAGATTCGCACCCATGTTCTTTTCCACTTACGATTGGTTGATCACAAGCTGCGTTAACAACTTCACCGACCCAACTACTTCATGAACTGGTTGCCATGCGGAAGATGAGGCACAATTATTGCGGCGATTCTGTTGTTTCACTTGCTGCGAACGCAACTGATGCGAATGTTTGAACCTACCTGTGAACTGGGGTGCCAACTACGGACACTGCGTGGTTGATTAAGCCACTTATGCTTTTATGGTCTGTTGTGTGTGACGATGAAACAACGCCACGATTACTGGCCAACACTCGGGCGGGTCGGCAGAGCTAAGCCAGTGAGACGAACTAGCGCATATATCACGAATGCTGATAAGAAACACTTTCAGATTGACGATGCACCTCCGTGGCACAAGCGTGGCTGATCAGCATGGAAGAGCTAAAGGGCTGTGCAAACAGGACACTTCAAGATTGTGCAAAGCGACACCTCTCCACCATATGAAGTGTGGCGATCCGCCTCCGTCCTTTTCTTTTGCGGAGGGGAAAGCTCTCTTTCGCCAAAGTCCGCTTGTGTCTTTCACAGAGGCCTAGAGCATGCTCATCACGCTCATTGCGTGGCAGAACAGATGAACAGCCATTGACATCGTGCAGAAGCAGAGGAGGCAAGCCGTGATCTTTGCCAGGTGGACATCCAAACAGAAGACAGACGGCCGGACTTCAACTTTAACTTTATTTGGCAGAGAAGTATCACTTCGCACGTTCTGAAGTCTTTTGAAGGAGTAAAAGTAGTGTTCTGCTATAGCCAACGAGAGATTGAGAACGGCAGTGTGTCGTCTGTGGGTGCCCGACCTCCAGCATACACTTGCTGGCTTCCGACGTGCCTTGGCTCGGGAGGCGCCAAAGCGTTATCGAAGGTAGGAAGCCCGCACAGAAGGCGAGACAACTGAATTATTTCCCTGGTGTTTTCATTCTGCGAGTGCCTATGCGCCGAGAAACTGAGGGAGAGGAGGAGACGAGAGTGCACGGAGGCATCAGGGGGGCTATGTTCGACAAATGTTTCCTTTCTCCTAAAAAGAAACTGAAGTGATGATATCACGTCCGACTGGCTAGAACAGGGATCTCAAACAGGCGGCCCGCAGGCCGCATGTGACCCGCGACTCTCTGGGATGCAGCTCGGATGCTTCCAGCGGTGGCCAGCCCTTGTTCCCATGCCTCGAGCACTACATGCGCCAAAAAGAATAGTTTAATATCGTCGATTCATTTCCGCCTGAAAAGGTTGCTTTGCTTATATAAATTGTGTTCACACTTTTTTCATTGTTTTATTTTGGACTGAGTATTGCTTCGTCTAAATATTTGCTTCTTGGCCCTTTCTCATGTAAACCAACTGGAATGGTAATACAACTTTTGGGCTACAAGCTCGAGTTCTTTACTCAAGGAGGCACCTTGGCTGCACAAACTCTCGCTCAGCGGGAGCAACTGCTAAAGGTAAAGCTCTGACCTCGGGCTTTTGGGCTTCTAGCTTTCAGACAATACTTTTATAATAGTAGCATATTAAAGGTATTTAAAAGCAAACACTGCCTTATGAAGAGATACTTTTTTCTATGCCTGTTGAGCCTAGTGAATTGTGCAACAGGGAGTGTGCTTGTTCTCGTTCTATGAAAAACTGCCAGTACGTTGGCGTTATAAATCATGCTATTACATTAGGTGGGGCCACGGTAATCGTATATTCAAATGAAAGCTAAAGATGGCAAAATGGTTAGCCTATAAAAAGCAGAGAGCGCAATGTTCCTTCTATAGAAAATCTCTGGTACATTCAAGTGCTACGCAAGGTACAATACCACTGCTGTTTGTTTGCTGTCCCAAAATAGCAAAATATCTCCCCCTCGCTGGCTCTCGAGCTTTCATGGTTGGGCTATTTGGCCCCCACACTAGAATGAGTTTGAGACCACTGGGCTAGAGGCTCAAATGACGAAAGAGGCAACTTTCGTCATTTCAGCCTCTAGCCAATCAGATGCAATATCGTCACTTCCATTGCTTTTTAGGAGAAACAAAACATTTGTCGAACATAGCCCCCAGAACGCAAAGTTCCGATTGGAATGATTATATTGGTTAGACTTAAAGCTAGCTGGCGTTGTCTCCACTGTACTCGTCGAACGCAGAACGCCAGCGTTTGGCTCGCATCCAAATGCGTTGGATGAGCGAGTGAAGACAACGGCAGCTGGCTTTAGGTCTTTTAAATAGGAGCTCTGCTTTTTAACATCCCCTCAGTCTCTCAGCACATAGTTAGCTTTGGCTTGCCTGATGGGCTGGCATGTTGAGTTGATAAACAACAGATGTCCAAGGGTACTGCACATCAAAGGTGCTTGAACTGCCACTGAATTTTGCTGTCCAGTGACTTAGGCTATCCAACTATTGCCGTCACTGGCATATGAAGAGGTGCTTGCTCTTCTTGCAGCTTGTTTTTCCCTTAGGTCTACACTAACAAAGGTAGGCAGCATTGCGTTGAGAAGATCCGATAAAAGGGATGGTTCATATCCCACGGTCGGTGCGCGGCCAGAGGTCCTTGCTTGTCATCACCTATACTGGGGTTTCTGGTTTTCGGGTAAGGTCAGAAGAATGAAAAAAAGTACTTGTAAATCTGGAATTACGTTTGGGCGTTTTGAGGGGAGGGAGAGGTCACTCTACCTAGATTCCAATATCATTTCCAAGCTTCGCACAAAAACCGGCGTGGGTATATTGTGGATGTCTTGCGCTGCAGAGCCTCCTAGTTAGGTTCGATCCCAACTCCCTGTCCGTTTTGATCTGGATGAACTTCGTACCGGCACGCGTTCGATAATCACTACTGAGTGGTGCAGGGGTATTCACACGAGGGAGAAATCCCGGGGATTTCTACCCGGCACGCACGCATCACGAGATGAAAACGCGAGGCTTTTGCACATCGCAAAGCCGGACGTTTTCGTCGTGGGATGCGCGTGCCGGGGAGAAATCCCCGGGATTTCTCCCTCGTGTGAATACCCCACACCCAGGCTAGCTTGGGGGATCGGTGGCCGAGTGGGCTAGCGCATACCAGAGCACGTGGGGCGAAAGCTCGCGCAGCAAACGCACCCTTGCCCGTTTCGAACTGGATGGGCATCGTACCGGCGTGCGGTACTACTTTCAAGACCCCAGGCTAGCGGTTGTACTGCACTGGCTAAATTTTTTTTCTACAGCTGAGACTCGTCGCTCGTTGAGGCAGATCAAGTTCTAGGCTCATATCTCAATTTCTTTTTTTTTTTTACCCAGGCTATAGACCTTTCCAATGTTTACAAAATCACAGTCCAGCGTGCGATCTTCACAGCCCAGCACGTGCGTGTTCGTCGCTTCGGGAAGCGAGCAAAGCACGCGCCATACGCACGAACGCTCAAAATGGCACCGGCCACAAGCTCGTTTTTGGAAAGGTCTATACTCCGTTTCACCTTATGTTGTACCGCAGACAAGGCTAGAAGCGCGAGCTCATAGCGTTGGGAGCTGCTTTTAACGCACGAGAGCTTGTGCCGCCGAAATGTGCCCTAGAGCAAGGAGCTCGCGCTTGTAGCCTTTCCTGCGGAAGAAAACAAAGTCACCCGTTGAGGCGTTCTAACTTGTCAGTTTGGGACAGCCACAACACGGCCTCTCAATCCCCGCCACAAGATGGCAAATACGAGCACGAGTGTGTCGCACGAGGATTACATGGTGGATTGCATCGTCACACGCCTCGCACGAGCGCGCGCGCACAGCGCATTTGAAATGTTAAAAATGCGCCCAGCGCGCATGCGCAACCGCGCAACTGCGGCTAACCAGGTGCTCAGCCAGCTACGGCACTACCGCACTTCGGTCGGCTGATCTCCACGACCTCAGTGCTGCTTGCGCATCGACCAAAGGGCATTGTTGGGTTTTACGACAAATTTAGGCTTGGATACGAGGTAGCCACACTGGTCGTTTATTTTTTTTATTTCCTGGCCTCACCGTTTTGAAGCGTTTGACTCTTCACCACAGCGAACCGAGAGCTTCTAAACTTGAGGTAAGCGTCTTCCGAAACCATCACGCGAATTTCGAGCCAAAAACCAGCCACGAACTCGCAGGAAAAACGGCCATGCGGTATCGTTCCTGGCCGCCCCTAGCCGCCGCTCCTACGATTTCCCTGGCTGCCCATTGTTGTTTTCCTCGAAAAATATTTTTCAAGTTTGCTCTGGCAACTGCTCGGGCGCCGTGCACAACGTTATTGACGTTATCTTCACTCTGCATGCTTTCGATAAACCTTGCCGGTACAACTGGTACAACACTGTACGGTTACCAACGCCCGAGCCGTTCTTATTCCTGGGACCGATTTGATGTCTAGACCACGAGCTTCATGGCACGTCAAGTTTTATAGTTCGTATTCACACTTGCCTGCTTCATACAGCTACGAGTTTTCCAAAATGTGACAAAAAATGAAAAGTCTGGTAACTTTGAGGATATCGGAAAACTTTCACAGCGCGAACCGCCGTCGCTATCAAAGTTTTAAAGTATTAAGCCTAACGGAATCGTTTTTGTTTGTTTCACTCTGCTTCCGTGGTTGAAGCATGGGAGAGGCTACACCTTATGTAACACAAGGTGGTTTTCTGTAACATTGCCCTTCGTGTGACGTGATCAATTGCCAATGGAAGTCGCTGCCCTAGGAAGTTTTGAACCAACTTGAATTAAAAAACTGCTGGATTCTAGTCACGTTTTTCCGGAGCCACGCGCTCCTTTCCCCAAGGTCACGGATCTCCCCAAACCATGAGGGCCGGGATGGTTTCCCGTCGTTACCCGGCAAGTGCGTGCGACATAGCACACACTTGCCGTTCCCTTTGGACAGCATGGACTTCATACTGTTTTCAAGATTGGGGAGCTGCATTCAAAGACTAGGCTTGTTCACTGGTGTCTCACTCCCTAGCAAATTACTTTTCGTTCAGTGATGGTTGAAAGCAGAGCTCATTTTATTAAAACAGTGCTTTATTCAGTGGCACTCAGCTATCAAAGGCCCTAGATTCTGCCAGAGTTTTACTGGAATCAACACAACAGGCACAGACTTGCACTGACGTCCTTTTAGTGGAATCGCAGCGGCCATTGGGAAGGACCTCGCTGCTGTGCACATACCTTCTGCAGCCTGCATTTCGTACGGTCGAATTTGTTTTTCCCGACAAAAACAAGTAGGAAGTGGTACAGTGAAATGACGCGACATGCAAGCCATGTATAATTTGTTCACCCCTATATAGCTTACGGCGCCGTGGGAACTACGCGCTTGCCATACCAATCAATTGTCCCTCTCATTACCAGGGGTGGAACGGCTGCGCCATTTGCGCCAGACGCATTTGCCTGCGCCGTCCTGCGCCATTTTGCTGAAACTGCACCACAGTCAATAGCTCGCACCATTGTGCTCCAAATTGCACAACGTGCGCCAAAAAAATTGTATTTCGTCTTGGTTTCGGTTTTTATAGACTCGATTGGCAACAGTGAGTGCGTTTAGCTTGGTCGGCCTTGCAATTTTTCGTTCCGTTTAATTTCCCTGTGTATCCAGAGTCAGAAGCGTGCGAAAAACTCGGGAGTCGGATTCCAAGCGCTGCATCACCTGCGACTGGATTCTTATTCTTCAGCCATAAGCGGTTCAGCAAGTCGGCCGACGTGAGGTCGAGTCGTTAAGCGTCAAACTGCCTGAGGCTCTGCGGCCCGGGTTCCGGATGCCAAACAGTTAAAAACACATTAGCAAACGATTCCTTTTAGTGCTTCATCGTTACCAAGTTAGAACCGCATTCCTGCAAGATAAATCGTGATTTGATTGAACTGAAACGCGGTCCGATCCGAAACCTTGCCGGCCTGCAGCTCTCACTCGAGCGGTAGATCTGCTCGGCGTACTATAATCTTGCTGCGGCTCATCGCTTCAAATACGACAACTCCGTTAATCGTAGTCTGCTGCTTTGATATTGAGTTGTACAATAGGATAAACTCAAAATATGTTGCCCTGTTCCTCCGTGCAACTGCACGTATGTTGCTTACGCACGTCACGTGGTTCGCACATATAATTACTATGTCGAGCATGTTGGGTTTGTGCTATAAGCAGTGCTGGTTTGCATTTTGAGCAGCTGAAAGCCACTCAGAAAATATCAAGGACACTATCTTCAGAAACATATGGTACTTGCTTTTTGGTTCTCACTCAAGCCAAGTTTTCGCATCTGTTAAACTGTTATCCCATCTATACCTAGGTTCCGAACCACTCATGTTCATCTGTGCTGCTAAGCACAATTGAAATTGCTCCCGTGCTTGTCTACGACACAAGCTGAAAAGCAAGGAAATCTGCTCTTTGCTGCTCCTAGCCTGCTCCAGAATGTAGTTTTAGCTGCTCCCAACCTGCTCCGAAACAGCTGTTTCAGTTGCTCCCGTGGCTGCTCCCAAGTACATTTCATGAGTTCCACCCGTGCATTACCTGCCCCCCTCCACTCATGAGCATGGGCGGGAGTGTGATCATGTGGTGAAAGTCCAGTATCTTCGACCACGCTGTCAGCTAAGGGTGAACTGGGTATATGCACTGCAGCTTTCAGTGGGCTGAGAGGGATACCCACTTTGGCCATAGATGCCACCTTTCGGTATCCGTAACATCTGTTTTATAGTATAGCTACCCACATGCTCCCTTTTTCCTCTAATGTTCACACTTTGTGCAACTAGCAATATGTCACTCATGAAGTACATGGATACGAATAGATCTAGGCATCTGAGGTTCATGTGACTGTAGTCGTCGACAAAATGAGAATTGCAGGGCGTCTCTTTGGGATGGCCCGGCTTCCAGCTTGTGCTCCTTGCCCTTCATGGATATCTCCATCAGGAAGTACAATGCGCATCATTATTCCATTGTATGTATGCATAGTGGTAGCAGATGAGTAGACGTACAACCTTGGTATACATGTAGGGGTGAACAGTTAACCAACTAAATCTCAAGCGTGCCATCTTATTTTTACTTTGAGTGGCAGCATATCATTCTGTGGAAAAAGGCATTGCTGCTCACTGTCCATTTTGCTGAAGTCGCAGGTGTGTTACCTTTTGAAATGATGCATACCTGCCAACTCTCCCGAATTGTCCGGGAGCCTCCCGAATTTTGATCACATCTCCCGATTGTATGGACGCGACCTCAAATCTCCCGAAAAGTATCCGCCGTAGGTTTCTTTTTTTTTTTCTAATGACGTCTTATTGCTATAATCATCACGTGTGTGTCATTGCGAGTTACTCGAGAGCAGGGGCGGATTTAGGGGGGGGGGGGGGGGGGGGTCCGGATGTCCTGACCCCCCTCTTGATTTCTGCATCTGTAAAATTTGGGGCGTAAAACGAAGGAGAGGAGGAGGGGGTTCCTAAACATATGGTATGCTGACCAACACCTGACCCCCCCCCCCTCAGGAAATTCCTGCATCCGACCCTGCTCGAGAGTAGGTTTAGGTTACTCGGGCGGGTTACCATGTGACAACTCAGAGCAGTAGCGTAAAACGAGGGTAGATTTTCAAACGCCAAGGTACGAAACCTCTACTCCTGAAGTTAGAGCGCATTTTGGAACACGGCTTATATGACCATGGGTGCCCGAGGCTTCAGTTGGCTTTGTCAGGTCGTCGAGTGAGGTGCGGAACGCCGAACTACTCTTCATGTTTCCCCGAGTTTAGTTGGAACCACTGATCTGTTGGAACGATTGATGGCACTTTCAAAAGCCAAAAATAAGTACTTGCAAGTATTTCTGAGATCATACGCGACTGAGTTTCCGTGCTTTGTCGCTTCGCGGAAAGCTGACAAGTATGGATTCTGTACCATGTGTGCCTGTGATGTGTGAGCGTTTCGCACGGTGGCAAGCTTGACATCAAAATACACATCGCTTCACGAAAGCATCAGAACCATGTTCGTGCCGTAGAAGGACAGGGCACCACAGGAAGTTTACTCCAAAACAACTGCCAAGACAGTGTGATTCGCGCAGAGTGCCTCTTCACAAGGTTTCTTGTCGAACTAAAAAAAAAAAAAAAATAATAATGTTTCAACTTTTACCCCCCCCCCCGCGGCGGTCTCCCGAATTTTTATGTTGCTAGGTTGGCAGGTATGATGATGTGATTTCTGGGACATTTGAGCCAAATAGAAGTGTGTGCACGCTTGCACCTAATGGATGTGGGGAAATATTTTGTTTAGAGGCCAGCTCAGTGGTGACATTGGGGAGCAGGAAATTGGGGATACTCTGGGAGGACCATCGTATGCAGTGTGACTGGGGTTTCCATGCAGTCGAAACAGAATGGGAAAGGCATGCTGTGTGTATCATTTGCACCTCCTGTCCATTTCAATTTTGTGCTTGTCCTTCCTACATGCCGGTTGACTCTTGGTGCTGTTTCTGTTTTTGGCTGGGCCCCTTTTAAAGCGAAAGGCGGATGGTCTTTGCCTGCTCTGAGCATATATCTGTAGCGTAAAATACCGGGGGAGCACATAGTTCATTTTTACTGAAATCTGGATCAATCTAGACGTTGGCAGTTGTCCAATCAAATTGGGTGCTTAACATATAATTTGCAGAATTTCCAAGCTTGGAACACAATTAATAGTGGGCGCTTGAACGAAGTGGGTGCTTCTGCAGTATTTTACGGTAGTTGTGGGTCAGTTCAAGGGACCAAGTTATTCTGGGCAAGTGGGTGGCTTCTTTTGATTTTGCACTTTTACAAAAATGGTATAAAAGAAATGGTACTTTCTGTCTATACTCTTTCATTGCAGCATCAATGTTAATTGGGCTGATTCTCCTTGCAAATGTTTCTCCTGGGTACGGAAGCTGGTCAGCATGCTCAGTGCGATCGCTTCCGCAATTAAAGTGCTCGTCTCGGATGAACAATGCTACTTGCTTGCACTATTGCATTTGGCAGAATTGCTCTCAATCTTCCTTACAGTGTCGACGCCGTGGATCTTTTCACATTTCATTCTGGAATTCTTTATATACATGGCTCACACAGGCATTGCACCAGTGGCCATTGCAAAAGACCTCGCTCCTGCGCGCGTACGTTTTGCAGTGTACATTTCACACCACTGCATTTGTTTTTCTTGGCAAGAACAAGCAGGAGTGAGTGTTCGTATGCTGCGACGATGCCATGTCCAAGCCATGTATTTATCGCGTCGGTTTGCTCGCCCCAAGCATTTTCTTCAAAGGGAACAACTCGTTGGTAGTTACAAATGCTCCTCTCCCTTGCTGCTTAACACAAATAACGGTCACTGACCAGACATGAGCCGGTCGGAGGCTGGGTAGGACACAAGGGCAGAGGAGGTCGGCGAGTGCTGTTACGAGTCTCCGTGTTGAAACACAACAGGGTCCCTTTCCCCAGGGTATTCGTGTAGGATTCGTGGGTCAACAAGCATGCACAGTACTCCGCGTCGAAACTTTAGCCGGAACGGGGTGCCACCAACGGGACCCGGGTCAGCTGGAGGCTGTTAGATAGGGCACACGGGCAGAGGAGGTCGATGAACGCCTTCGTTGAAACGCAAAACCTGTCGTTTGCCACAGGGTCCCTCTCCCCGGGGCACAGAAGCGGAGACGGGCGCACGATGTCCGCCGACGGCCAGCCCAGCCCCCGCACCCTGCTGGTGCAGATGTCGGCGGGGGGCCTGCCCACGTGTCGCATGCTGACCAAGGACGAGGGTCAGGACGAGGAGGAAGAGGTGGTGACCGGGATGGTGACCACGGAGGGAGTGTTGCTGCCCGACGACCAGGAGGGAATGCAGTTCGAGGGGACGGTGGTGGAGGCAGTCGAGGAAGTGGAGGACGAGGAGGGGCTGGACGAAGAGTCGATGGGCTCTGGCGTCACCATGGACGACGGCGGCGCAGCGCTGCTCTGCAAGGTGTGTGGCCACCGCAGATGCGCTGCTGGGACGTTGGGCTGCAACAATGCCTCCTGATAATGAGGCCGGAAGGCCAAATTTTTTGCGTCGCCCAAAGAGGCAACGAGGGGCATGAATTGGATGCGAGTGCTACGTCGGCATTTGGCCGAAAAGCGCGTCATGGCCAATTGGAGACGAGTCCTGGCCGAACGCTGACACAGCTCACGTATCCAATTACTGTCACAGTGTGACGCAGATGGCAATCATTTGCTGATGTCTCACTCGCTTAACCTCATATGGCCAATAAGGAACGTAGGAACAAAATCAATCTAGAAATAAAAATCGCAGCAAAAGTTACTTGGACTCGGTTGCATGAGTTAAGGATGTCTACTTTTATTGGGGGTAGTGAGGAATAGGTTCAGTGAGTTTCGTAGGTTCCTGAATGACATGTTGAAGGGTACATTGCACATTGGACGTATGACGTGCGGCGTAAAAATATATAACCGTGAAGAGGAATTGTTTGTGATTGTCCGTTTTTTATAATCTCGTTGGACCCTAGATGGTACATCCGCAAAAATCTCAATAATTTCGGTTATGGAGTTACTTAGCTCATTGTTATTCGATTTGAGGTAGTCACGTGGCGTAACGTTGCGTGTTGCAAAAAAAAAAAATTGTTTCAAAGATCGCTGATCTGACGGGGTGTCGCACCTTGCACGGGTTAGGTCATGTTTGCTCATTTTGATAGGGTCACTTGGCAAAAGGACCAACTGCATCCAGTCCTATGAACCAAACACAGTTGGTTCCTTTGCCACAACATCTATCATATTCCTCTTGCGCGAAACGCTACTAACACTTCTCTTCTACATACCATTGCTTCTTGATAACCAACAGAAGATAGGCATACCATTGTGTAAAACTACAACTTTTCCCAGTTCATTCATACCCCGAACCACGCTTTCGCGGGACGAACTTCCGGCATCTGTGGTAACTTTGTCTGGCGGCATCGCCTTCAAAAACTGCCTTAACAATGTCGGCATTCTAGTAATTTGTTAGCGGCTAATTATTTGCATTCTTAGAATTTGTTGTAGTTTTTGTCTTTGTTTTATATCCCTTTAATCCACTCCCCATTGCAGTGCCCTCATGGCCCAAGGGGTATTTGAAATAAATATTAAATAAACTGTCGCGCAACTAAACGCGGCGAGAGCATTAGTCACAACCGCCGATTTTGCCATCATAAAACGGATGCCGGTCGACAGTAGTGGCTTCCGGGAAAGAGCAGGGAGAACCGCGAACCCATCTCACGGAACCCTCGGTGCCCTCCGCAGATGGAGTCGTCCGAGAAGGGGGGAGAGATCTGGGTGCTGGGCGACATCATCACAGTGGACGAGCAGACCCGCTGCCTACTGGGCGACGGCGGGGCGGAGGGTGGTGAGGTCTCGACAGAGGGCATGCTGGGCGGGCCCAAGCACGGCTGTGCCGACTGTGGCAAGGAGTTCACGACAGTGTTCCACCTGCGGCGCCACCGGCGCATCCACACGGGGGAGCGGCCCTACCCGTGCAAGGTGTGCGGCCAGTGCTTCCGGCACAGCACCTCGCTCAAGGTGCACATGCGGAGGCACACCGGGGAGGAGCCCTTCATGTGCACCGTCTGCAACAAGACCTTCAAGGACCCCGCCAACTTCAAGGTGGGGGCCGCGAGGCTGGTCGGAACCGAGACCGTAGTTTCGCCGGTTAACGCATTGCAGCTACCTCTTTAAGACCGACTTGAAAGCAGAAAGGAGGAACCCCCGCCACCGTGCTTGGAGCGCGTCTTCGACCGGAGCGTTTGCCGCCCTATCCTTCCCACGCATCGAGAGTGGTTGCGAAGTGGCGACGAGTTTTGTCGTGGGAGCCGTCATCTCCTGCCGTTGGATGTCGGAGTCCTGGAAATTGGCCGTAGAAATGCTGGCGAGAAAGCGCAAGTGGACACAAGGGTTGCCGTTACTGTTGGTTCCAACTCGCGTATACTTTGCTATCCATAGATTCTGCCTGGCTTCAGAGCGACCAGTAGCAAAACTGGCGGCTGCTACATCCACAGCTGCCACTGTGCCACCACCATTATCGCGACAGGCAACGGCGGAAGATTTTTGGGCATAAATCTAGGTGCCACTTTTGAGGGTGCGGCAAACACATCGGTTGGAGATGCACTCTAGGCACCATACCCCCCCCCCCCTTCTCCACTTTCTTCCTGGCGCTTCCTTTTGCATAAGGGCATAATCCCTCTGCTCGAAACACTGCGCCATGGAAGGCGAAATCTCTTTCAACCAACATCTGTGTGGTCACAGCTGTAGTTGGGAGCAGCTGTTCTGTGTTGTTAGCTGTGCCACGATCGGTTTGAAAACACGCTAATGATAAGGATACCCGGCATAAATGGGAGTTTAGTTTATTTCGTCATGAATGTCATATACAGGGTCAGTAGGAAAAAAGAAAGGATAGAAATGTCGGCCGATTGTTGTGAGGAGTGTCTGCAGTGAATCCGCTGAGGGGCATTGTTGGAGGGCACAAAACACTTGGTGTCTGATGCCACCAGCTTCTAACAGATGAGGTGGGACGCTGTGACTTCAGTGACTTAATGTGAAAGGCTAGCCTTTCATGTTAAAAAAAAAAAAAAAAACTGCAAGGGAAAAAAAAAACACTTTTTTTTAAATCTTATTTGGGACACATTTTTTTGATAATTTAATTTTTCCACGAAAAAAAAAAGTTTTATGCAATATTTATGTCTTTAGATGCAATGGACCTTTTGTAGAAACATCGGTTTGAGAGTAAATGGTTCTAGTATTCTCTCTCTCTTCCTTCTGGCCGAGCAGAGAGGGAAGATGGTTTCTTTGTGTCGACTTCGGGGCAGAAGATAACCCATGATGGGGACAAAGGCAAGTTTGGGGGAGCCGTATCTAGGTCACAGCGGCGGCTCAACGGGCGAATAGGATGTGGCTGACGTTTTGGGTGTGGAACGGGTCGGAGAGGCCTTGCACGCAAATTGTTTGCTAGCCACTTAGTCTTGAACCCAGTCGTGTTTCTAGGTGGCAGCACATATTTGCCAAAAGGTCCATTTAGGTGGAGGTTACGTCCTGCTCTGAGCCCCACCCTACAATCAGTTGCCCCGCCCATTACTACTGGATTGGCTTGGCTGCTCGGCCAAACATGCTAACCAGCCTGGTGTCTCCCTTTCCCAGCATCCGGCGTGCCTAGTCTGGCGTCTGACAACACCTGCTAGTTGTGCCTGGTTGTGCGAGCAGAAGCACAGCATCGTCCGCTATTTCACCACCATCTATCGTCATCTGCCAACGGGCAGCGTTCATGTCTGATGCAGACATGAATGCTGCCCATGGCGTCCGTTGTCGCCTTCGTCCGTCTGCTATTCCGCCCTCGTCTAAAAACGTTTACAACGCTCGCAAGACTGGACCATGAAAGTGGCACTCTAGCGTTCCATCATGTGCGAGCGACGGTCCAACACAAGCGACTGTCGGCATCTGTCGGTGTGCGGTAGAAAGTGACCGAGAGGACTAAGAAAAGCAACAAAATAATTATGCTGTATGCTGTCATTTCAGCTTCTATGTTCTTGCTATTTTTTTCGCATGGCATCTGTTTAGCAAGGTGAGAAAGCGTCATGACGCGCAATTAAAATGTGACCTAAAATTATTCGCTTGGGTAGGCCAGGTGCACTGCAAAACTTGAGAGCTACTTGCCTTTCGAAGCGAAATGACGGGAACATACCTGGACTAACTTGATGCGAGCCGAAGTCCAATTGCCTCCAACCAGATGGCTTGCAAATTCTTACCTGTGTAGGTATCTTCTCGGTATTAAAACCATGGCTGCAATCACGACGGTTGCACAATTCACAGAGCAGCGGGGCCGCTTTTACGGGAACCAACATCTTTATTCAGTATCAACATGCTCAAAGAAAGAAATCAAGCCAGATCGATCAAAATAGTGAATGTGGGACGCTAGGCTTAGGTCGGTTTCGCCAGAAAAACGGGCATCTGCAAAGCGCTTCCGAGGCCGTGTATTTGCGACAGTTACTTGCTGCAACCTAAACTACGTCGGTTGATGAGATCTTCCTCTAAACACCTCGGTGTACCCAAAACGACCTGCACTCATAAAAATTGGCGACCTCAACGAGTTACGCTCGCTCAGCACTCCGCAGAAGCCGGCAGCCATGTTTGTTATTGTTTGAAACCGAAGCGGAAAGGCAGTCTCGGGGTATTTTGAAAACGATAATTACTCTATCCAAATTATTGTTTCTTAAACATAAGAAAAGTCTTTTAAAATACTATTACGGCGTGGAGATCCAAATTTACAACCAACCTTTCACACGTCAATCATCTCCAGCCAATAAGAGATGTCAGCACATTATAAGCACGGGGCTGGGCTGCGACCTCCACATTCTGCACCTAAATTGCATCTAGCGGCGTAAATATTGCTAGAAAAAAATTTATTTTGAGGGGTAAATTATTTTTTTAATATGTGTGCCCCTTCAGAAAAAAAGAAAATTCATTGCAGTGTCCCTTTAAGCCGTTTAAGCACTACACATTATAGAGCCTATGCAAAGCATTCTGGGTCCATTTTTCTTTTTTTTTTTTCTAAGCTGGTTATTATTTTTTGCATATGGTAAAATTATTTCTCATAGTCTTTACGGGGGTAGACACTCAGTTTGGAAATATATGATCTGCTAAATAGCTAGATGCGTTCCTAAGTGTATGTTGAGTGAATGCAGTTGACGAATGTTTGTTGATTTAATCTTATGATATCAAGCTGGAATGACTGTCAGTACATACAATTATCATAAAAATTGCCTTTTCCTTGAGGTCACTAACTTTACCTTTGGCGCGTCAGCATTCCCCACAAGTGCATCCTGCCCATTACGACCGCAAAATTTCCAGGGGTAGTGCGCCTTCGCAGAGCTGTGTATGAGCTGTCTATACACACTCACTTAATGGAGTGTGTCTAGAGAGTAACAGAAGCACAGTGAATTTCGACAATATGCACATGACAACAACAAACTGACTGGCGAGAACAACACAATGCAAAGATTGCAGGCTGCAATGTGCCACTACGCGTGCACAGAGGCCGCAATGTTGGAACCACATTGAATAGTGACGTCATGCAAATACTCCCCATAGTCCTTTTCACCTCGGTAGTTACCCGACCGGTGGATAGAGGGTGCTGATGCGCTCGCCGACATAGGGTGGCTTCAATTTGGATAGTTTCGTTTCATGGTGCTCGTGGCTGTGTTTGTGTTTTATGTCATTTTCGCTTAGTTTTGTAATGCAAATGTGTCCGTCGTAGCATACTAACAGTAGTGCTGAGCCACCTTAAGAACTACAAAGTGGTTCTGAGTCAAAATTGCGGACGTTTTACGGTTTTGAGGAGTGTCTGCAGTGAATCTGCTGAGGGGCATTATTGGAGGGCGCAAAGCGCTTGGTGCCTGATGCTTTGACCTGTGTCGGCGCAACCAGATGTCTCCTTGCGGCCCATCAGAATAGGAGAGTCGTTGGAGCCTCCCTGAGGCGGTGACCGAGGAGTCGGCGGCAAATCTGGAGCGCCCGCGTAAAGCGACAACCCACAATTTCGTGTCCTGAGAAGCATCTCCCGTTTTGTGGGCTTGAGGTTGCTGAACGGGAGCCCAAACTCATTTGCGAGCGCGACGCTATCCTCCATTTCTTCCAGAGTGACGAGTCCAACAACAACTAATAATGGCACTTTTTCACAGACCGCTGTGCTCCTCAACATCGCTTCGGAGTCTTTGTTTCGGTTTAGCAAATTTATTTGCAGGCACAGAAATAGGAGTTGCAGAGTTCTAGAAAAAATTGAGTGGCATGCAGGACCCCAATGCATCCGAAAACACCTTCTTTTAAAAAATTTTGAAATTGCCTTCATGGTCCCTTTAAAGTATATCCCTAAACGGCATCGACAACGCTGCACTTAGGTGATCTCCATTCAGCCGGCTTTTCGGCATCGCACATTGGAAGCCTCAGGCACTCGAGCTGTCTGCAAGAGCATTTCCACCTGGGGAGCCTCTACTTTTGTGTTTAAATAAGTGAAATAAGTTAATTGAAATGTCTAAAGCACATCTTTCAGCAACACAACAAGTGCCACTGCAAATTGCAATGCATCTTAAGAAAACTATTAAAGTGCTTGAATGGGATTGCAGACATGAGACAGAGCACAATGTACTGTATCTTTAAATAGACAAAATAAACTGATCAAGGGAATGTTTATATTGCAGAAACAATTAAAAATGTGTAACAGATTTAGGTGTAATATCATGAACAGATTGCCTCATGTTAACATTGTCATTACCGTATTTACTCGAATAATAGCCGCACTATTTATGTACAAGGCCCTTGCATTTACTTTCCCACATAACACATATACAGCCAATCATTGCGTTGCGCATAAATAACATAGCGAATAACCAAATCGAGAGCACGATTCTCCATACAAATTCAATCTTCACAGACGGTATCTTTGCATGAAGACATTATCTCCGTCCTGTAAACAGCTTGAATTATGCAGTCGATCGCGGTGACTGGCAATCTGCGTGCTCTGCGAAAAAGCGAACCCTCAGGTTTTCTTCATAAACAGTGCGGCTATTACTCAAGTAAATACGGTATTTCTAGGACCATATAAAATGAAAGTTAAACATTTGTTACCTAGGTTTCCACCATTTAATAAAAAGTAACTGTTTTCAATTTATGAAGGCAAAGCACAATGCTTTCAGGAAATACACAGTTTCTCCTTTCGCTGACTGTTTTTGTCTTGATCCCAGATGCGCCATTGTAAACATACCTCGTGCTTCATATTTCTAATGTTCCGCCACTATCTCTGAGCAAACCCGAGTTGTCATAAGTAAATGGCCTCTCAACCCTCGTGCTGTCATATCTATCTTAAAGCCATTTACGTAATCAATGTGCGTCAGCGTTAACGCTGATTCCTATGCCTCCTCGCTTCTCACACATAGCGTGTATGTCGACAATGAAAATGGTCAAAACATGTCACAAATTTAACTGTGCGTGATGTCACAGTGGTTAGTTCCGTCATCACCCCCATTGGCTTATCTTGCCAGGAGCACTCCACGCAGAATTTTTATCGCCGCAGCCGACGTTCTGCTTGCTAGCTCATTGTCACCTTCTGTATGTGTGCTTGCTAACGTAACCACAAACATACGTTTAGTTCTTTTCTGGCGACGAAATATGTATGCTTGCAATACTAACGCAACAAACGACAACGTCTCTCGTTGCACGCTTATCAGCTGCGACGCATTGTTCCCCGCGCAGGTCCACCAGAACTCGCACTCGAAGGAACGTCCGTACGCGTGCCGGGTGTGCGAGAAGCGCTTCAACGCGGCCTCAACGCTGTACGCCCATATGAAGATCCACACGGGAGAGCGGCCGTACACGTGCAACATCTGCAACCGCTCCTTCACCTTCAACAACACCCTGGTGCGCCACATCCGCACCCACACGGGCGAGAAGCCGTACAAGTGCGAGCTGTGCCCGCTGCGCTTTTCGACGGCCTCCAACCTGTCCTCGCACCGCAAAAAGCACTCGCAGGAGCGCCAGTTCCACTGCGACATCTGCCCGCAGGAGTTTGCTACGGCCACGGCGCTGGCCTCGCACGCCAAGACCCACACGGGCGAGCACTCGCATCAGTGCGAGGTGTGCTCGCGGGGCTTCGCCAAGTTTGCGGGGCTCCAGGCCCACATGCGCAAGCACACGGGCGAACAGGCCTTCGTCTGCGCCCTGTGCAGCAAGGCCTTCCCCAAGAAGCTGCACCTGAGGCAGCACATGTCTGCGGAACACGAGCCGACGCGACCTGCGGCGACGTGCGAGGTGTGCAAGCGTGACTTTTCGGACGTGGAGGGGCTTCGGGTGCACATGAAGACTCACAACGTGTCGCGGGGAACCAGCGCCATCGTGGTGTACATTAACAAGAAGTGAAGGCGGGGACGCTTGTTCGACCCTCCAGCTTGCCTCCCAGGAGGCCCCGATGCCATCGTTCCGACTTGTCGTATTTGCAACACGCAATAAAAGAGTTGGGTTTGGCCGCCTGGCGGTGCAGCTTCCCCGCCGCTCTGTTTGCAGATGGCGGGGAGTTGAGGCATCTGCTTGGCTGGATGCTGTTTAACAGGAGTCTGTTCACTGGTTTGTGCATTGTTGGGGTGTGTGTGTGCACGTGTGAGTTGGTATTTTTTTTTTTTCTTCCTTAATTTGGAATGGTATGGATTTGAACTGCTAATTCAACTTTAGATGCCAATGGAGAATATTTTTTTGTTTTTAGAAATGCAATTATTTTGGAGTTGTGTTCAGTAAACATTCAGATCTTTCTGGAGTCTTTTGAAGCACTCATTTTGGAGCTCTTTGACTTCCTACTTCAGATATTTTCGGGACGTTATAATAAAGCTGATCTCTCTGTGAAAAAAATAAGAGGCCATAATAATGTGTCATTAGTTGTACAATGTGTTATTTTGCATCCTTTCTATCTTTCCCTCAACTGCTGCCGTATATAGTTAATTCAGTCTTATGCTTGCCGAGCATCAAAGGCTATGGCTATAGGCAAAAGAAAGTTTCTGAAATGTGCTTTTGCACACTTTTCAAGTTTTCAAAGCAAGGAGCTCACGCTTTTCATATTTGCTGTCCGGTCAACTTTTGATTGTATTTTCTGATGTTTCAAGAGTTGGGGTTCATAGCTTGCCAATACTGGTATCATACACGGTTAAAGTCGGCGAGCAACGTGAGGAAAATAGAAGAATACAGGAGACAGCGTCTATCCTGTCCTGTATTTTTCTAGTTTCCTCACGTTGCTCACTCACTTTAACCATGTATAATGCTTACCAACTAGCCCAGCTCACCACCCTTCTACAATACTGGTTCAAGCTTTTGTTGGCACACATCACGGAATGGAGTGTGTAAAGAAGAGACTGGTAAAATGAGAGACCCATCCAAGCCAGGATTTAAAACATTCAGCTATAAAATTTAGTTATGAACACTATGAAGTGGTGATTTGGTATTTGAGGTTTACGTGAAATCATTGAATCCTTTCCTACTAATTACCATGGCCTGTTTGAGATATGGTGACAAGTTGGCTTCAGACAGAAGTATTTTGTAATGGTGTACCAACTAGGTAGTTTTCGGTGCTCATGCATGGCAACTGGGGTTTGTCAAAAGTTCTTTGATTGTTCAGATGGGTATAGAGTTGTAGCATTTATTTTGTTGGATGAAGTATGAAGCATGGTGTATTACTTTTTGGTATCGCACTTGAAGGTTAATGAGCAGCAGCGTAGGCAGGGTTTTTTTTTTTTGTGGGGAAAGGGGGGGGGGGGGGGGGGGGGCTGGAGTGGCTCGGATGACCATGACTTGAAGGGAAAGGGCTGAAGCCCCGCAAGCTCCATCCCCTGGCTATTGTGGTCCCCGTATATAGGAAGAATTCCATTTGGAGGTCATGCAAATTTGCTTGCAATGACATGACTGCAAAGGAATGACCAGAGTGGAGTTCCAGATTCGGAAGCAGTGAAGGTCGGCCATGCCCATATATTATAATTTAAGCGACACAATTAAATGTGCCGGAATAATTGGTGCCGGCATGTAAAGGGCTCAAATTTTAATCTTATTTTAGTAGTGTATTTTATTTTGTGCGATTTCAGGGTGTAGCTCCGTTCGTCTGGAAAGTTAGAGCATCGTCCTCGACATCAACGGCGGCCTCTATCGCAGGCAACGTTACTAGAACTAAAACCCTCAGTTGGGAAACTCAGCCTTGAAACCTGGACCGCTGGCGTCCACCGAGACCGAGCTAAATACGATAACAGCGCCACCCTTCAGCGACGAGTTGAAACATGAAAATTGCTTTACATAGCTACTGCGCGATGGCCCTGCGAGATGGCGCCACTGGCCCTTGCCCGACTCGACGTGCAGCCGTGCAGTTCCCGGAGTGGACGCTGCGGGAGAAATGGCGGCGTTGCAATCGCCATTAGCTCGGTTCCCGAGTACGAATCGGAGCCACTTTTTTAAAGCAGGCTCTATGGCAGTTTCCCAACTGAGTGGTTCTAGTAACGTTGATCGCAGGGAAGGAGGTTTAAAGTACTAGGAGGGGGCACATTCCAATATTGGTGAAGCCTAGTCATAAAAAGTTTAAACGGTATTGTGCCCAATATGGCCGCAGATTTCTCTGGCGATTGGTGCGCGTAAAAGAAGGATTCCTTGCAGGTTTGCGCGCGCTCCGTCCGGTACAGGGTGTAAGATAGACAGGTGGGGAAACGGCCCATGAGGCCTACAGCAATGCCGTGACCGGATTGTGTACTCGTCTGCTTGCGGGTACCCCCGATTTGCGACAGATGGCGCTGCGGCGAGAAGAAAAAAAATCTCCGTCGGTTTAGCCGGTCGCCACCGGTCGCCCACCTGGAGTGAGAGTTCGCGGTGCTCCACATAGATGGCGCCACAAAAAAAGAGAAACCCGAAAGGGACACAATCCGGTCGCTCATTTGGCTCTCGTTTCCCCACCTGTCTATCTTACACCCTGGTCCGGTAGGTTTTATCAGATCGAAGGCTAGACGAAGGCTAGCTACGGTCACGTGTTGGGCTGATAAGAGAGGAGAGTAAGGAGGAAAATGAGAAAGAGACGAGGCGTCAAGGGAGCATGGCTTGTGGAGACTACGCGGCTGACGTCATGCCCTCTCCTACCCTTCTATCCTCCTTGATCGCAGGCAACCGAGTTGCGCCCAAGCACCCAGAACAGTGATTTCCCTACACACACCCTCCTGTTTTTTTGAAGGCACACCTTTAATTCGCAACGACTCTATTCTCAATGCGCCCCACCCACCCCCGCCCCCTAAAAATTTAGACTCCCCACCCCTAATTTCAATTCCTGGGGAAACCCCTGACCCAGAAACATCCCAGAACTCTGAGACTCCAACGTTAGTGAGCACAGTCGTTTATGCCCGATTATAAAGGCACTTCCTCTCGCGTTTTGCCTTAAAATTTCACAAGGTAAAAATACCGCTGAAATGCACCTTTGACGAAACTTCGAGCTATTTACGTGCAGCCGCCGATTTTGTCTGCGCGTTTTACAGCCTGCTCCTGCTTTAATTGGGAGCTGACCAGACAAAGGACATCATCACATCGTGTCGTACGTATGTTGCTTGCCTCCGGGTGCTTCTTTTGCCCCGTAAATAACATGCTCACAATGTTGAACATGCGCCTTGCCGCCCCAAGGGGCGCTTGCGTAGGGGCGACCATGCTGCAGTTATGTGTTGTGTCTGCACCATATGGTCTGCACCGCCCGGTTGATCATTGACCTAAACTTTCCGGCTATTCCAATTCATCTCAATCGCATTGTGGATTCGGTCAGGTTTTTCCGCTTGACTAAACAGAATAGGAATGCAAGTACTTCTTCTTGATGACAGACTTAATTAACCAGGAAACTAGTTTTAAGTAGAATCGACTTGACAATTCCCGCCACCAACTTCGTTATAAAGCGACGAAGAAAACACCAAATACACAATCACTCGCAAACGAATTCAGTGTCTTTTAATTTATAAAATCGGCAGGAATTTCGAAGTCAGTAGCTCCACGCGCCCGTTATTTCCGAAACCGAAATTTGACTTTCTTCTCTGGTCTCTTCTGAAGATAAAAAGCCAGATTATTATCTGTGCTGCCGATATTCCGTTGTGCTGCAGCTATTTTTTTTAATGTAGCACCAGTTTTTAATTTATAGGCAATGAAAACTAAAACTCTAAATAAATAGTGCGCGTATCGTTGCTTCAGTTCAACATTTTGCCCCTTATCTCGCTGCATGTAGGAACATGTTGGCAACGCTGTCAGACGCTCTAGAGAGCGCTTGTTTCGAATGCGTCGTCTGCTATAAACAGTTTTGCTTCCAGCTACGATGGATCGCACACCCGGACAGTATCCCCCAGCGGAACCATGCCCCGCTCACTTTCTCGTGCTCGATCTAACTCCCGAATTGGGTGAATGGCTGAGCCTTATTTGCGACACGCTCGTCAAAGTGATAGCACTCGTGTTAAGCCTTCACGAGACTCATCCGAGGCTCTCGACCGTAGGAGTTCTAGCCCTAACCGACAAGGCGGAGTGCGTGTTTCCGTTCCAGTACCTAAAAATGAGCATGCGAACGCTGATTGCGTCACTCGACGAACTTTCTCGCCGAAAGAACTTCCCTGACGTTTCGAAGAACGACGATGACATCCTCGACACGATGACGGCCATCATAGGAGCACAGTTCGGGGACTACTACAGGGTAGGCGATGAATGGGTTTTCACTTGGTTTTACTGCGCGACTCAAAGACCGCATAAGTCAGTTTCTTCACGTATCACACTACGATGTACTACAGAGGTGCCAGGAAGGTAGAGCATTGAATATTTTAAAATAGAAAAGTATAAATGCTCCCGAGCCAAAAGAGAGAGAGAAAAAAATAGAATTTGTTTCCTATGAATTGACGTCCAGTTAAGAATGCTTTTTTTTCGCGTAATCATTAAATAGCGTTGCGGGCCGTCATGCATTACAGCATAAAAACGGCTGAGGCTAGGCAAAGCACGGAAACGCTGGCAGACGGATATACGCTTTCGCCTTTTCCTTGCTGCTCGTATTGCAAACGCGGCCCACAAACCACGTGACCCCAATCGACCAATTGGAAATTTTTCTCAAATCTAGGCAATGTACAGAATGCCCCCCCCCCCCCAAAAAAAAAAAAAAAAGAAGCAAAATATAGGGGTGTGCGAATATTCGAAATTTCGAATACGAATCGAATATTTTTTTAATTCGAAACGTATTCGATTCGAAAATTGCATATTCGGAAGTCTCCGAATATTCGGCCAAAGCCGAATATTCGGGAAAAACGGCGAATATTCGCACAAACTACGAATATTCGAGCAAGTAACGAATAATCTGCGTGCCACGCATTCCCCTGTGAATATTTTTATTTCACTGAGAAAGGCGTATGATCCGTGCGTTATCGGTCTGCTCCGTTTCTATCTGTCCCATGGCAGCAAGACAGGATCAGTTTCGGTTTCTTTTTCACCAAGCCCTTTGTTGTGTGGCGCTTATATAGAAATATGTGATGCAATTGCACGTTCTATAACTTGATGCAATAAAATAAACCTCGAGAGTGAAATACAAATATAAAATATTTCTCAAGAGTGTTATCTAATATAAATGTTTGAAAATTAAAAAAAAAAAAGGAAAAAGCTAGGGGTGAGCAGAACATTGCATCGCCATCGAAAACAACCACCAGTGCCTGCCACTCCCGCTCAGTCATAATTAGAGATATCGCGAACCTGCCCAGTTTCGAGTTCGACTAAGTTCCACTTTTTCGACCTTTCAACGTGATGTTCGACAAAGGTTCATCTGAAGTTCTACTTTTGTGCGCATGCGTTAATATTAAAAAAAACAACAAAAAACTAATTGACTCAACTGGCGGAGGAAAAGTGCAATATTTGTTGGGTTTATTGGCATCACAGGTTCACATTAATAACTAATGAAAGCGTTAAAAGCGCATATTTTCGCTTTTATATGAAGTATACATTAGTTACCATTTTATAAAAAAATAAAATAAATTACATTTTATAATATTTGTTTCCCAAAATTCGAAATATTCGTGTAGGATCCGGGCAACACTGTCCATAAGTCAAACTTCTTTGAACTTGAGGGAAATTTCGCAGGTTTCCCGATTTAAGGGTCTTTCTACTGGCGGAAATGTTGTCTAAGCGCGTAGGGAGCGCTTACTTTCTAACAGTTGAACAGTTAATTTTTCTACACGATAATTGTAATGAGTGCATTACTAGAAGCATCTTTAGCCTGCTGCAGCCCAGTAAAATGCAGTTGCATTGATTTATTTTGAAAAGGCAATAAAACCTGCTGTTACCTCTTGTTTTGTAATTTTTCATTACAAGACCCATATTCGATATTCGATTCGATATTCGAAGCCCGTTTTTTGTCTTATTCGTATTCGATTCGTATTCGAAAATTTCAATATTAGCATACCCCTAGCAAAAAAAAAAAAAAAAAAAAAAAAAAAAAACAGCGTTTTTTTTTTTTTAATTGCAAAAATAAACTACGCATTTCTGAACGCTCAATCTCCGCCCAAAGGTAGCGCTAGAGGTCCGAACCAAATGCGAAAATGCGAAAGTTTCGGCCCGAACCGATATCTCATTCAAAAGTTATAAGTGCTTTTCTGAAAATTTCAATGAGAAAATGGTGACCGACGGAGCTCTCGAATGCATGGAGCTCTATGGCGCCAGAAAACGAAAACGGGCAAAAACGAATCCCATTGTCCCGTTGAAAATATCAGTAATTTATAACTTTTGAATAAGATATCGGTTCGTGCTGAAACTTTGGCATCTGGTTCGAACCTCTAGCGCTACCTTTGGGCGGAGAATGAGCGTTTGGTAATGCGTAATTTAACTTCGCGGGAAAAAAAAAAAGTAAAATTTTTTTTTTTTGAGGGGGGGGGGGGGCATTTTGTAAGTACATTTTCTGAGCATGTACTTGTACTTTGCTTAAAGTATTTTTTTTTCTGCTACTTTCCGAGGAAAGAAAGTTTCTTGGCCTTATTTTTTACAGAAATAGAACTACGCTTTGTAATTTTACAAGAAAAAACCGACCTGTGATATACACCTTTGACGAAAAGTTTAGATTGCTACGCGCAGGCGTCGATTTTTACGGTCCATTTAAATCGAGCCTGGTGACTTGGACCACCATATATATATATATATATATATATATATATTGTGTGTGGGGGATGAAGGGGCGTCGTGAAAGATTGTGTTAATAAAAAGTACTTGTACTTTGAAATTAATTACATTGTATTAATAACCTTCAAGTTCATTGCACCCGGTGTACTTACTACTTGAAGTCCATCACCTCTCATTTACTTTGTGCACTATACTTCGAGTAGTACTTTTTAAACGTGCTTTGCCCGACACTAAATCTGGACCCACTACAGTGACCGACACGACGAGAACGCCAGGGCGTCTCTTCCTAATGCCGGGCTTCCAGCTCGAGCCCATCGCCTTCCGCCGTGCCATAGCCTCCCCTATACTCACAAAGCCTGGCAGTGCGACGACGGAGCCATAGAGTGCCCGGTCGCAGCTTTGGAGCGCGAAGGTCTGGTAGCACAGAGCACCAAAGAGCCTTTTCTCGGGCGCACAGCTTTTGCAGCGGCGAGGACCCGAAACACACTTGTTCGCTTGAGAGAAGTGTGCTTCGGCGTCTCGCCGCAGCGGGGCGCCCGTTACATGCCTCTCCTCTCATCCGTTGTCTGCCGCTCCACCTTTTCCATTTCGGCGGCCGCTTCTCGTGGCAACACTGTATCGTGGCGATACGCCAGGCTTTGTCGGTATATAAGAGGCTATGGCCGTGCTCTGGCTGCGCGTGCGCACGTTCGAGGCTCACAAGACGCCCAAGCGTTATCCAAGGTACGCGGAGCGCAAGTTTGTCTGCTTCTTTTTCAGGGATTATGGTGACGTCACACCACCAAGTTCAGATTGGCTCTGATTGAAGGAGAGTGGGCAGACCTCAAAGCTAGCTGCGTTGAGGTCTACCCACTCTTCTTTCAATCGAGCCAATCAGAGCTCGGCGTTCTGACGTCATCGCAACCCCCGCAACAGAAGCAGACGAACTTGCGCCCCGCCGGAACGACCGAAGGACCTCCCTGCTCTTCTCATTCTGTCAGTAACTATATGATAGTGCGGTGTTTTCGTTTCTCACCCCCCTGCCTTCGCGTAGACCCGCCAGACCCAGGGTGGCCCCGTGCTGCAGCTCACCGTGATCACGACGAGGGCCGACTGGCTCGTGAGTCGCCTGGAGACAGCGCTTCACACCGGCCTCTCCTGGGAACTCCAGCTGCACGGCGTGCAGGTAAATACAATTAGTCTACTTTATTAGGCGCAGTGGCCCCGAGGCTCCATGCCATCACAAGGGTCAATCATTAGCCGAAAGCACGTATAGTAGGATTAGTGTCAGTTTCGGCTATAATCTTTTCCTTATCCGGCCTCTTCCACTAGGCCCTCTGCGCCCGGCGATAGATTGAGTTGTATTTTTCTTATATCGTGAGCGAGGTAGATCAAGTTAAAATCCTATCGACGCAAAAAGAAGAAGAAAATAACATTTACTGTATAATACATGCAGTACTCGTAAATCAAATTAAACGCCGTGCACAGGCTGGAACGAGCTTCTGTGCCGGTGTTGGTTTAGGATACAGATCTCTTCTTCCTGTGATGTAGTTCAGGGAAAAGTGGGTTCGCCGGGAGATAAATGTGGGCCTTCATTGCGGGGCAAACAAGTGCATCTAATGAGTCCAATGTAGGGAGCAGAGTGCAGGCATTCCGAGCTTTCGAGTTATCAGTTAGACCATTGGTTTACACCAGTGCTTCCCAAACTCCGCTACCCTGCGACAAAAAAAAAAAAAAAAAAAAAAAATGTCGCGTATAAATACGCATAAATATACCCCCGCGGCTTTGCTTGATGCCGCAAAAAGTTTTTCGATTTTAGTGCATGAACAGTAATACACAAAATTGACGGAGAAATTTTATTTGACTATCAATATAGCAGTGTTGGACAAAATACTCGATAAAAGGATTTAAGTTAAGTTACTAAATACCGGCTTCATAAAGTATTTAAAATACTACTCAAGTTGGAGGGGGGGGGGGGGGTTATGGCGCAAAAGCATCTTAGGCTATGATGCGCACAACTCAAGTTTCTTTCACTGTAAAGTATCTTGAGTAGAGTACAAATACTTAGAAATGTAATTCAATTACTTTTGAAGATACTTCCGCATTGCGTAATGTCAGTGACAATGACAATTATACATCTGCGCAAATCTCGCTTACCAGAATGGTTTATTAGCACGCAACAACACAAAACTAAAAAAAAAAAAAAAAAAAAAAGCATCGTAGGGCCATTTTATGCAGTCATACAATAAGGAGCAGGATGATCGTCACGAATGACAAATGATGAGGCGGCGAATAACTGAAGAAACTAAACATTAAATGGGTCGAACTTGTGCCCAAAACAATAGCGAAATGCTAGCGTCGCAGGCGTCGATTTCGGCGAAACAGCAGTATCGAGCGCTGGGGCGAGACTGACTCCGGACCACCACTTGGAGCACCTTTTGTACCCGCGTGTGTTTCTGGAAGATTCGGTGTAGAACGTTCAGCGCGTAGAACATTCCTAACTCGATCAGACGACAAGGTTCTCGAGCTTACGAGAATGTCAAGTTGAAATAATAAATAAAAGAAAAGTCCGCTCCCTGGAATCGGACCCGGAGCCTCTGCGCGACAGCCAAGCGCGGTAACCATTCGGCCGCGCGCTACAGTACAGTATCTTGAGTTACCTTGAGTAGAGTATTTGAGATAGGCACAAGTCTGCAATATAGTCAAAGAAAATCAATTAGGCTAAAAACCATTAAGAGAATTTTGTTTATTACGAATGATTGAAGTGAAGTTTGTTAGAGCACATGTTCTCAAAACGAGGGCGGAGTTTGGCCATCGCAACCCTCTGTTCTGGCTCGATGTCGAGTTGCTATACCTGTGTACTTTATTTTTATCGAAACCACCACAGAGAAGCCGCATTTCTTCAAGGTCTCAAACCCGCTTCGCGACTCCCCGCTCAGCCTGTCGCGACTACCCTTAGGGTCTTGACCCACAGTTTGTGAAACAACGTTTTACACTAATAGTCTATCACGACCTTTCCGGTGCACTGCACGACCTGAACTTTTTTTTTTTTTTTTGCTGTTATTTGTTTTACACTGAACGGACGAACTGACATCATGGCCCGTTTTTCCCGCTTGATTTGACGATCTACTTGTATTTATCACTGCTCCGTCCGAAGTGAACACTGAGTTGAGTATACTGAACGCCGTGAAGTGCTCTCACTATAAGCTGCTCGACACTTACCGGCTCTTTCACTCCGAATTCTTCCATTTTCAAAATTTTTTGTTAGGTACTTCAGGGCTTTCACAACTTTCTCTACGTTCACTATCCACGGCCCTGAACAAAGACACCAATACTTGGCGTCATTCTTTCTTTCTTTTCTTAATTGCACATATTGCGACGAGGCAATTCTTGTGACTTCGGGACAGCACTTGGTAAAAATTGACGTGCGCCCGTACAGTAGTCTTTAGTGAAACAATTCGCAACTTTCAAGACCTATAGGGGGCATACTGGTGCCTATCAAAATGGCTGTCATCTGGATGATCGTCGTAGAACAGCAGGACGAGACTGGGTCTGGGACGCTTAAGTAATTATAGTTTTGTGAACTACGAACGATACGAGGGTCGCTTCAAAGGCTCCGGCAGTGCGGTACGCGGAACACGGTAACGGTTTGCTAAAAGTCCCTATTATGATAATTAAAAGAGTGAAGGAAAAGTTTGGTTCATACAGTCCTGTTTTCTTACGTTACGGCACGTTACAAAAGCGCTTACGTACAAGTCGCCAGGACATATCTGCTTCATATTAATAAACGTAGCAACCAGTTCAAGAAGATAGCCTGGCACACGACATTCGAGACACTAATGTTTCGGTGATTTATACGTAACGTAAGAAAGCGTAAGAAAACGGTGCTGTGTGAACCGGCCTTTATTCGCAACTCCAGCCCGCCGCTCTCCCTCTGGCGGACGAACGAAGAACCAGAGGAGCGGGGTCGGCGGCGGCGACGGTGGCAGGGACTGCTGTTAGCGCATGGTTTTGGTCGGCGTGTTCGTGCATCGGGCAGTTTTATGGAAAAACTGAGTGCGCTACCATATGAATTGCGTTCCGCTTCGTAACTGCGTTGCACCAAGGCACCGAGACGTCTCACTTAAAGGAGCTGTGCAACGATTTTAACGTTGAAAGAATTGGCGTTTTCTACTTTTGACATTGTTCACCTTGTCACAAAGGACAGAAAACACACCTCCTTCTTTCGAAATGTTGCGATTCCGCCGCGTAATCGCGAAGCAAAAATTAGAATATTCCTCGACCTGCAGCCGCGAGCGGCGGCCATGAGAAACACGCGGCGTGACGTCAATGGGGAATCTTGTAGAAAGATGGCAAGTTGTGCGAATACTTGATCGATAAAAGGTAACTTTTCTATGAATCTTGTCGTTCCAACATAAATATAAATGCGTCAAAAACCTGGTATCACCGACAAAACTTTTATTATACGGAGTTTCAGTGGCGCCATCTATCCTAGGGCCACAAAACCGTCAGTATACGGAACAGCCGCCAGAAGCCGGAGAAGGAGGGGGGACAGGGCCGGACGGGTATGGCCGGACCCGGATGAGACTTTCCTCCTTTCACCATATTGTTCACGCTGCGCCCGCCAGCACGTGGTTATGTGGTCACGCGGTCGCGAGCGGATGAGTTCTCGCTGCTCACTGATGGCTCTAAAGAGAGAGCTTCACCGGAATCCCGCGCCTTCCCCATTGACGTCACAGCGCACGTGACTCGGAAGTTAGTGAAGGAGTTGAGAGGCGCCGAAAACCTCAGTCTTTGTCCATTTTTAAAATAAAAACTAGGACATGCAGGCAAAAGCAGTTTTTTGTTCTTTACTCAGAAAGGTCGAGACACCAACTTCCAAATTATTTAAGCAAATCACTATAACTGTTGCCTTTTCGTTGATCGTAAGTACACGCTGTGTAATTCGGCTGCTGCGGTCGCTAGCTCAGGCTGTGCTCAACGTGACGGCAAAAGCTCGCGCTAGTAGTCAGTGGCGTAGCTAGGCCAACCCCCCCCCCCCCCCCCCCTTTCCCTTCATTCACTCCCCGAGATCGCAACCAACCACTAAAGCGGAAAGGGGGAGGGGGGGGAGGGGTGGCGCCGGGTTCTGCCAGAGGTGTCCCCCCCCCCCCCCCCCCCCCCCCCTTGAAGGGTTCTTCAAACCTACCAGCTCCTTCTACTACGTCTACTACTTTCGTGCCCTATTTAAACTCGTAATAGCTTCACGCTTGTGCAGTATACCCTAGCAGTATTGCACCGAAAGTAATATCTTTTTTTGTTTTTCCAGAGGGCCAAACTTATGTTATGTGTACCTTCACTACCCACACTCTCAGAAAAGAAGGGGTATATTCTTGCACTCCTTGTCACATATAATACAACCCAAAAATTCAGTTGGACGTAAAGCGCACTGACGTTGAACCGACGGTAACGACTTTCACGAGCGGCTTGATAGCCGAGTGGTACAACCTATTAAAATAGCTAATGTACGCGTTACTGACTAAAAACAAATGTGTTTTTTCTTGTTTTATTGCAAAATCTTAGTGTTCTTTTTCCTGTAGTTTTTGATACGTACTTTAGCTTTTAATAAGTTATATCGCACATTTATCCAGCCCCTCGTAAAAGTTGGGGCAGTCTGTTCGACGTCAGTGCGCTGTACGTCGAACTGAAGTTTTGGGGTTATTTTGGGGGGCAAAGGGTGAAAGATACACTTTTTTTCTAGAGTGTATTTTGTGTGCAATAAATGCCCACAACATTAATTTCGTTATGCGCTTGCAAGGGCGATAAAAGCGCTAACGCTAATGTAGCCCCGCCTGAACCAGCCACTGAGTGATCGTCGAGTCACTGGCAATCGAGTGGTGCCGTCAAGTTTGGGGGCACTTGCAAGCGAGCACCCTATGTTTTGGCCATTTTGTTTCCCTTTCACCAAGCGCGCTTCCAAATGTGCGAAAGAGCTCGCTGGTTACGTGGTTCTCGGGCATGGGCGTACCGACCGGGGGGACAAGGGGGGCGCTTGCCTCCCCCCCCCCCAGTTCTTAGAGTGAGGTGGGGGGCAAGGCATGTATTTTGCTCCCCCCCCCCCCCCGAAACAGCCGCCAATGGGCAGGGCAAACACTGGCCGGCGGTGCCCAAGGGATACCAAGGGCACCGCCCCCCCCCCCCCCCCCCCTCAAAAAAAAAAAAAGATGGTGCGCCACTGTTCTCGGGGCTCGTGTTTATACATCCCCCAAAGGCGAGACAATTCCAGCAACTGGTTTCCCTTCTATAGCTGATGGCGTTGTGGAGGCGCTACTGACTGCCACCGGGTGGGTTGTTTACTCTACAGCATCGGCTGGCAACGGAGCAGCGCGGGTGCCTGTCGGTGTGCGAGAGTCTCGGGGGGGAGGGCGTGGGCGTTATGCGACCTTTGGAGGTGTATTTTAATGCGAAAGCATTAACTGTCCGATGGAGCGAAGCCGGCGGTGTCTGTAGCAGCGAAAAACGGCAGCTAAATTCCCATTGGCTGTGACGCGTCATATCAGATGCTTCGTCACGGAAGCCGGTGAGGCCGCTATAGGTCAAATGCGGACGCGCCTCAGAAATAAAACACAAAGAAAAGCACAGCAACGCAGATGCGTCGTCACGGAAGACGGCGGGGCCGGTCAAGGTCAAAGCGGACGCGCCTCAGAAATAAAACACAAAGAAAAGCACAGCAACGCAGATGCGTCGTCACGGAAGACGGCGGGGCCGCTCAAGGTCAAAGCGGACGCGCCTCGGAAATAAAACACAAAAAAGCACAGCAACGCAGATGCGTCGTCACGGAAGACGGCGGGGCTGCTCAAGGTCAAAGCGGACGCGCCTCAGAAATAAAACACAAAGAAAAGCACTGCAACTCAGATGCATCGTCACGGAATACGGCGGGGCCGCTCAAGGTCTAAGCGGACGTGCCTCAGAAATAAAACACAAAGAAAAAGCACAGCAACTCAGATTCATCGTCACGGAATATGGCGGGGCTGCTCAAGGTCTAAGCGGACGCGCCTCGGAAACAAAACACAAAGAAAGGCACAGCAACGCAGATGCGTCGTCACGGAAGACGGCAGGGCCGTTCAAGGTCAAAGCGGACGCGCCTCAGAAATAAAACATGAAGAAAAGCGCGCTAACGCAGATGCATCGTCACTCAAGCCGTGGAGCCGGCGGGGTTCGTTGCGCCTGCGCAGTGGGGGAGCGTGATGTCACCGCCGGAGCGCCGTGTGAAAAAGGAAGACGTGGCGCACTGCTTGGAGGAATTCGTTGCGTGTCCTACGCGTAAGCAGTCTTAAATGTCCTTCTGTAATTTTTTTAATTTTTTCAGTAACGCAGTAACATACTCGTTACATTTTCAGAACAGTAACGGATAACATATTTACGTTACTTATTTCAAGTAACGGGTGACTTAGTTACGTTACTCATTACATCTTCTTAAAAAAAAAAAAAACCTGAAAAAAGGAGACTTAAAGTTTTTCCGTGTTTCTAAAATTCGTTTTACCTCAAGGAAAAGCTAAAAAGGTTCTTGAAAGAAAAAACAAGAGGTGAATTCCAAAGTGTTTTTATCCCGTGAATCTGAATATCACGTTCGTTTTTCTCGAAGACGTAACTAAACGCAAGAAAACACGAAAACCCTCCAACCAGTCGTTACTCATACGCAGATATTTCGGCCGCCAAGCGCGTGTTGCTTGTGTTGACAGCGCGTGCAATTGCAAACTTGCCAGGTGTATTCCCTCGCACCAACCTCGCACTGACATCAGTCGTGACGTATTTTTCTGACCTTTTTGAAATTAGCAGGAGGGCGCGTACATATATATATAGCTTTGATAGGCGCTGAAGATGCGCGAGAGCGGAGATTCCGGAAACTTTGTAGTTGACGTCACGCTCCGGGTCCCATTACGCGAAAAAGCGGCGGCGTTGTCCCCGAGAGATGGTCATAAAAATACGTCTTCAAGCACGCGCCTCAAAAATAAAACAGCAAGAAAAAAAAAAATAAGCGCAACAACGCAGATGCCTGGTCACCCCGTACGAAAATGTCAGATACAGGCCGGAATGAAAAATGCCGGTTCCGCCTGGACCCGAAATTGGGGCACCAGTTTGTATCCAGCCTGGAACCGCGCAGTTCCAGGTGGGATACAAACCGGTGCCCAATTTCAGACCCAGGTGTTGCGCCGCCGGAATTCCCATTGCGCTCTCCACTGGACTCTACAAAAGTATTTCGTGCGATGCCCTTAGCCATTACAAGCGAGATCGTCGCGATTTCAGACCCGGGCGGAAGAGCCCATGGGTCTGAAATCGCGACGATTTCTCGCTTGTAACGGCTAAGGGCATCGCGCGAAATACTTTTGTAAAGTTTAGTGCTGAGCGCAGTGGGAATTCCGGAGGCGTACACGATCGTCCAGGCGTCGTCATCAAACGCGGTGCACAGAACACACACACATCACGCACAAGCACAGTATCCAGTGTTGAGCGCATCGGGAAGTTCCGGCGGGCAAGCGGTATTCGAGTTGTCCAAGTATTGTCACCAAGCACACCAGCGCCAAGCGCATCCAGATGACGAGCCAAAGTGCAATGGGTCGGCAGCTTCACACTATATGAAGATTCAAAGACGAGGTCAGTGGGTATTCATCCAGGGCAACGATGGGCTCATCAGTATCCGTGCGCCCGCAGCGCGAAAGTCGCCGCCGGGCGAGCGCCGACCGACAGTCCGACGAGAGGGAAGAAGAACCTAAACTCTCGGAGCGCTGCCGCCGACTGCAACAGACAAAGCGAGGCGCGCGCGCGGAGAACGCCCGCTCGCAGCGCCTGCGTAGCGGATGCGCCTGTCCCTAACACGTGACCTGCAAGAGACCGCAGGAGTTCGCCGCCGAGCCCTCCCCCCCCCCCCCCCACCCCTTCCGTCTCCCCTCCTCCAGTCACGCGTGTGCGCGCCCGCTGGCTGGGAGCAGACCTACACCCATCACCGTGCGGCTCAGGTGCGTTGCGTCTCACTGGATCCGCCTGGTTAGACCCAGAACCGCGCGATACCAGAATGGATTCGCGCGGCTCTGAACTGTCCACAACTTTAGAACCGCGCGGATCCGAACTGGAACCGCTCCGATCTGACATTTTCGTACGGGACGGAAGCCGGCGGGTGCGCTCAAGGTAAATGCGGACGCGCCTCAGAAATAAAACACAAAGAAAAGCACAGCAATGCGGATGCTTTGTTATGCAAGCCGTCGTGAGGCCGGCGGGGTTCGCCGGGCCTGCGCAGGGGGGAGCGTGATGTCACCGCCGGAGCGCCGTGTGCGATAGGAAGACGTGGCGCGCTGCTTGTAGAAATGCGCTCCGTGTAGGAATGTCCTCGCATTCCTACACGTAAACAGTCTTAAGTGTCTCTGCCGTTTTTTTTAAGTAGCGAGTAACGTATTTTGTTACTCTTTTTGGGGAACGCCTGCAACACTGGACTGAAGCAAGCCTGCTTCGAACATATTCTCAGTTCATTCTGTCATCATGTGTGCAGCGAACACCTTTTCTATGACGAATGAGCAGTGTGACCGATGTAACTGCGGCGGGGTCCATAAAAGGCGTTGCCCCGCCCAGGTGTATCAGCTGGAGCCTGCCATGAGGGGGTGCCTCCGGCTCGGCGAGTCTGCCGGCTCGTCCCCGGTGTCTTCCCCGAGCGCGGCCTCTCCGTGGCTGTCCGTGTGCAGGCTGTCCGCGGAGGCGCTGGCAGTCGAGGCCGCCTTCAAGGCCTGGCTCAGGCCCAAAAGTGCGCCGGAGACTGTCATCGTCTTCGGCGACCGTGCCGGCCAGGATGCTGCCGCACCGTCCAAGGTAACTTTTTCTGCTCCGAGGGAATTGTAATTAGGGAGCTTTGGAATAGGGGGCCCCCCGACACTTCTGGTCCCCTTGTTCTAAAACTATATGTCTTGTGTTGCTTGTTTGTTTAGACAGCGGGAACTCAACCGGCCCCAATAGGCGTCTGGGCCGGCTTGCTTGGCAGGATTTCTTTAAACCCCAGGCTTGGCAGGATTTCTTTAAACACAGTCTTAGCTAAGACGCAGTTTCTAGCAAGCCCCATGGGTCAGGCACGTAGCTAGGATTTTGTTTCGGGGGAGGGGGGGGGGGGCGCCCATGACAAAATGCTGTATGAGGGGGAGGGGAGAGAGGAGGTCCCAGCAAAGTGGAAGATTTCGGGGGGGGGGGGGGGGCGGGCCCCATAGGCACCCCTGGCTACGTGCCTGCCATGGGTATCTCCGCTGTGGATGAGACATTTGACCATATAAAGTACGAATACAAAAAAAGCTACATTAAAAAAGTCGGGCAGTTATAAGACCGAGCTGTATATTTAAAATGAAACCATTTAAAAAGTGAGTGTGTACAAAGGCACTTCAAATAAATCATGGGCATCATTCTTTGATTTTGCTTCCTGAACGATGTCTCTAACGGTTTTCCGGTTCTTGCACCGTTATTGGCAAGTTTTAGCGAGTTGTTTTTTGAGCACACGGTTCCGAAATCACGAACGGTGCAGCTGGTCAGTTCCGTGAAACCGTAAGCGAAATTCTACATATTTTAGTGAATAGTGAAACTGGTGCAACCGTGTAAACAATGATGAGGATTGTGTTTGACGGTGGCGCCATCTTCTAGTAAGCTTGTGAAACATTCTGCAACGCGTAAATCCCTGGCGGCTCGTGTTTCCGGCGTACGACTGATGTAAACAAGACGGCCGACGTAACATTTGCCGGTTGGAATTTCAAGAACTGCGAAGCTAGATAGAGTAAAAGTATCTGAACGACCGTAAAGGTGTGTGGTGTGTCTCCGTCATCTTGAACTTGAACGATCGTTCACGTTGTGTGCCGTCGAACCGAATCATTTCGTCTGCTCGCGGCCGCCACGGCAGCTAGTCTGCCTGCAGGGGCGTATCCAAAGGGGGGGGGGGCGACGGAAACGCCCCCCCCCCCCAACAAAGTCGACTCCCCCTCCCCCCTTTTCGGAGGGCAATTTGACCTGGGTGGACCCGCCGGTGTACAAGAAAGAATGGGAGAAAAGTATCCTTGCAAATTTTCCGCCCCCTCCCCCCCCCAAAAAAAAAAACAACAAAAAACGGAGTTCTGGATCCGCCCCTGTCTCTCTGCAGATCGCAAAAATTTACTAGCATGCGCAGTTTACAGCATTCACGATCGCTTACCATTGTGAGCAGACCTCGAAATTATTTGGTTCAACCTCTCAAATGAAGCAGACTAACAGGATGGCAAATCGCCTCCCGCTGTCCTAAGCCTAACGCTCGGCTAGGTCGGCGAAGTTAGTCGCCAAACCGACCGCCATCTTTCTTTTTACCCTAGTTGTGAACGGTGCCGGCTGGAGTCGTCACCGCAACGGACTCCAGCGGCCAGAATGGGAGAAAGAAACGAGAAGAGCCTCCCGACGCCCCAAACGAGTCACGCGCGCATGCGCAGTGGCGGCGCCGATGCGTTCGAGGGCGAACCATTCATGTGGAAACGACCTGCTAAAACTCCCTATTACAGCGGAGCTGTTAAAGGCTAGTTTCTCCAGGATCGTGTCCGGTACCAAACAAATGTCGACACCCGTGGCCGACACAGCACTCTGGTTGCCGCGGCGGTAGCTGTCCAGAGTGTTGTGTTTGCCGCTTGTCTGCTTGCGGCCATCGGCCCGTCGCTCATAGATGGCGGCAACATTTCTTCGGAGGAAGAACAGCGGGAATGGAACGAGCGGCGATGTGCGCAGCAGCGCGAATGGTTTCGCAACCGCCGCGAGGCCGATAGCCCAAAGTTGCACTGCGTCGAGCGCTTCAGATTCCCTTGCGAAAGAAAAGCAAATCGCTCGCCTGAAAAGCCACCGCCGAGAACAGAAGCTACAGCTCCGCTGCTCTTCCTTCTTCACCAGAGTGGAAAGGCTGAAAGTTTTCGACTCAAAGGCACCGTCCCTGTAGAGTGAGAAGTTGGGCGCACGAGCCACGGCGCCATGTTGTGTTATCGCTAAGGTTGCTTAATAAAATCCGCCCATCGACTTCGCCTCGTAGCACCGATCAGCGCACCAACCTCCGCAGGCTGCCGACGTATCGGCTCCGAGTCCCTCGACCGCGGGTCGTCTCCAGGTGCGCAGCGAGAGCCCTGGAGCCGGAATCGTTCGCTGCCAGCTGCACGAATGCCTCCTGCCTACACCAGACACGTGCGTAACTACTGCCTGCCGCATCTATCAAGGACTGCCGCTTGCGCCTTGCAATTGCGTGCTTTTACGCCGCGGCTGTACGCGATGACGCAGCAAAGTCAGGCGCGACAGGGGGGAGAGGTAAGGTATTTTCGTTGCAGCGTCATGCAAGCTGGGCTGTAGTCGAACTAGAGCTACGCATTTGGAGGATCACGCTCCATCTAAATCGTTGTCGAACCCTGATTTCGTGGTTGGGGTGGAGTGAGCAGCAAACGTTCTAGATTGTTTATGGGTAAAATCAGCGCGAACAAGGACACAGGACAGAGAAGATGTACACAGACGGAGCGCTCCGTCTGCGTGCATGTTCTCTGTCCTGTGTCCTCTTTCGCGCTGTTTTTACCCGTAAACATACTTAACCAACTAGCCAAAATTTCAACAGTATTACAGTTCTAGACTGTACATGTCAGTAGGACATGCTTTCCAGGTTAACCCACTTTGGGCGCCAAATGTGGCAGTAAATACTGGTGGCTAGGAGACACCTCAACCATTTTCCCGAGTGCACAGCCCAGCATGCAGCTTTGCAGCCAAGCACGTGCGTGTTTGTTGCCTCGGAACGCGAGCAAGGCACCCGCCATACGGACGATCTCTCAGGATGCAACATGCTGAAGTTCTTTAGTGGAACTGTGTATAATTGTCGATAACTTTGTGTGGCAATTTGGTCGAAGGTATATGGGAGCGCGTGCTTGAGCGCCGATTAGACGCGGGCACGCCCCCTCCCCCGCTCTTTGAAATTGCTACAGAAAGCTGTCCCCGAGTGCAGTATCCTCGGTCTTTGATTGCCCACATCGTCGTCGCCATCCGCCTTTCCTTGTGCTCCGACGTATACGGGGGCCTTTGGGCGTGTCCACTTCGGCTCTGGCCATCCAGTTCTCCGGATGAAGTGATGGATGGATGGACACGGCTGAACCCTATTCTTCAATCAACTAAAGCTTGCAAATTCAGCAGTTAACTGATCCCTGATTTACAAAGCACTGTGGTTAAGCCTTTTTAGTAGCTTATGCTCCGCTTCGTACATACCAGTGACCCATAGCTGGTGCCAAACGAAACCGCGCATGAAGGGCGAGTTTGTCACATCCCGATCTGAAAAGAGCGCCTTCCGTAGTACCAGCTAGCACCCCTGCAGTGGTTTGGGGTGTACTGGAGCGGCCACCATTGGTGTGCTACCGCTAACAAGGTTCGGCACGGTACGTTTCACACCAATATGCGACACACACTTTCCAACCGAGCGTTTGTAGGCAACGTTTTAGGCAGATTCGGACGCATAAATGAACGAAAGTTCAACCTACCTAGCGAGGGGAATGCAACCGTCGCGACCCTAGAGGCTAAGTTGAGAACAAAACCATAAAGACAGCAACAACATGAATTACTTGAACACGAGTGCAGTCCAACGCAGGCGCAGCACTTTAGTGAAGTCTGTGTCCAGCGCTCAATCGGGGAAAATGACGTAAAGAATCCACATGACCTAGCTCCGTGATAACCAGGCTGAACGAAGTAACCTCTATATTTCATTGTGCTCAACAGTACCCTGCTTCATTCGTCCATAGAACGAACGCCATACCAGAACGAGAGTACTCGGCGTACAGTTACTGATGTTTCTCGGTAAATGAGGGAGAATGAGAGAGAGGCCAATTTCTGGAGTTCAGGAGTCACGTCTTTTTGTATAGGTCCTCTGCACCGCGCCAGCTGAGCGCCCTGCGGCGCTTGCGCGCCGAGATGCTGCTGTCTCGCGAAGCGGCGTGCGAATACCTGGTCCACGGGGAGCCGCTGCTGCTGCTACCGCAACCCTCGTGGGACCCCGCTCTGCCGGCCCTGTGTCGAGACCTGGCGCGTGGGGAGGCCCTGCTGCTGCTCAAGGCTGAGGACGGGAAACGACTGCTGGCTATTCCGGCTCAGGTATCCTCGCCCACAAACAAGTCCGCATTTGCCCACATCAGGCGTGGACATGCACTGCGCGTGCGCAGAAGTCAAGTTTGCGTGAAGTGAAGCGATTGCGCATGCGCCGTGCCGACGTCGCTGTGGCTGGCTTTCCGCGATGTGCCTAACACTCAGTAGGACGTCTTAGAGGGGATTTATAAACCCTTTTCAAAACTCTATAGTCAAGCAACAGTGGCGATCGGGGGGAATCATACGTTTGTCTTTTTAGACTTAGGCTAGGTGGCGCAAGGTACCGCCCGTTACAAAGGGTGTGGCCATTAACATCCATCCATTTACCAATCCTTGGACACGAAGCCTTTGAGTGAATCTGAGTTCTCTCCGAAAGCATACGCGTCACTCGATCTCGATACAACCTTGACACGAGCTCGGGCCGAACACCGACGCAGTATAGTCCAAACAATGGCGTACTCGGATACTGGATACAGTAGCTGCTAGATGGCGCAGGCGTTTGAAAAGGGTCTATTCTGCTCTCATCGATAAGACCCTTTTTTAAAGTGATTTATAGGGGTGTCGCGAACTTTTGTCGAACCGGATTTTTAGGTCGAACTTTCGGGGTTCGACTTGGTCGAACCGGTTCGACGAACCTTCGAACTTTTCACCAGATTCGACCGTTTCGACTTTGTGGACAGTGTGGCCAGACCTTGATATAAGCATGTCTAGGTTTGGAGAATTTTTTTTTTTATGCAAAGGGTTATTTTATTTTATAAACAGTTGCAATTAAAAGAAACCAATTCTAATCACTGAAGAAGTTATTAACTTAATTGTTTGTACTGTCTTAACTGAAATAACCAATCAGCGCTGCCCTTAATTCATTCCTTAGCCATCACCATCCAATCCGAAGCCAACTGGCCAGCCTGTCGCGCTTGCGCACACGAGTCGAACCTCAATACAAGGTTCGTCGAATTTTCCACTTAAAGTTCGAAAAAGTAGAACCTGGTCGAACTCGAACCTCGGCTGGTTCGCGACACCCCTAGTGATTTAGCTGCGCAAATTATCCGAGGCCTGCGTTGCTTTATTGGGCGTGTATACTGGGGGCATCTATCGAACACAAGGACTCCATATCAGCGTTCCGCGTAAATTCGACTCAGCTTGTGTCGAGAAGGGGCGCTGCGTATAAAGCGTTCGAAATGAGGGCTCGGACCCAAACGCACGCCTCGCACTCAAGAAATGGCGACCGTCACTGTTTCTCGATGGGGCCTTTGAAAAGGGTCAAGGCTAGCGATGACTCCAAGCTTCCGCTGTGTTCTTTACGCGCGCCATCGAACTTGTCGTTTGCAACCGATGACAAGTAGCCAGTGATCGCAACTCGTGACGTCATAACGAGGCAAATCCTGGTTAGGGACGTCACATAGGGGAAGAGGGCGCCACCGCAAGATCTCCGCGCCTATATATTGCTGGAAGTGGCTGGTGTGAAGTCACAATGACTTGTTTCTTGCCGTCTGCAACGATGGCCGAGGTTTGCGCTCTGCTAGATCTAGCAACCCTCGCTGTAACTCAAGATGACGTTCAACGATCGGTGTAGTTTTGTCGAGAAAAGCCAGCGTTCGATCGCGCCGCGACGTCGGTGGCGTAAGACGGCGTCCTCCCTTTCACGAGAAGTCAACCAGACAGTTCAAAAAGCGCAGGGTTTCCCGTGCACCTTATCTTCGCTCTGCAGTCAGCAAATCACGAGGCGTAAGCATAATAAGACACCGCAAAAATTGGTTTCTGAACGTATCGCGCTGCGATTTACCACAAGGGTGCGGCTAGCAGCTGGTAAATGCTTGGAGTGAAAATATCAACGGGTAAAATTACCTCGTTCAAATAAGGAAAAACTATACTCCGTTTCACCTTATGTTGTACCGCAGACAAGGCTAGAAGCGCGAGCTCATAGCGTTGGGAGCTACTCTTAACGCACGAGAGCTTGTGCCGCCGAGATGTGCCCTAGAGCAAGGAGCTCGCGCTTGTAGCCTTTCCTGCGGTACATCATAAGGTGAAACAGAGTATAGTTTCGGGCTATCTGGGGCGGCATTCGCAGACGCTGTCATGACCGTGCTCGCCTAGTTGTATGTGCCGCCGACAGATGGCGGAAGCGTCGGGCGCGCCGGCTAGAGAGCCTGCATTACAGAGCGTGTCCAACTGCTCGATCGGGGTCACGTGGTTTATGGGCCGCGTTTGCATTGCAAGCTGCGAGGACGTGAAGTACGCGTCGATCGTCTGCGAACGTCTCTGCCTTTCCGCCTGCTTTCCTTCTCGCCACGCAACGACACAGCGCGTGCGCACTTGCGACCAATCGGCGCGGGAGGCGTCCGCCTTTAAATTGCAAACAATCCCCATGGTTTTTTAGATGTGTCCTCTCTACAATCTAGGCTCTTTAGCGCCGGCGCCGAGCTTAGCAGGTGATCTTCTAAAACGTTTAACTGTGTCGGCACGCGCCTCTTTAATGTAACCATAAAAGAGAACCGAATAAAAAAGCAGGGATTGAAATTTCCGTTTTTGGTACGGGGATGATCGGTTGAAGCGCCGCATATATTCTCGTGTCTCACGCCGCGCCATGTATCGGCAGCACATACAACTTAGGCGAGCACGCGGTCATGACATCGTCTGCGAGTGCTGCCGTATAAGTAGATTGCCCGAAACAGGATTTTATTTTTTGAACGAGGTAAGTTCACCTTTTGACATTTTCACTCTAAGCTTCCATTACCTGGTGCACCTCTGTGGTAGATCGTAGCGCGATACGTTGAACACCGATGTTTTGCGGACCGTCTAAAGTGAGTTCGAAGCGTTGGTGTACAGTACATGCTGTAGATCACCATAGGAATAGGGCGTAGTAGCCTTTTGCGTTTGACAAGTTATGCTGAAATAATAACTCGTGACTTTGTACTAGGTCAGGCACGTATCCAGGGGGGGGGGGGGGCATGGGGCCCGGCCCCCCCCCCCCCCCCGAAATCTTCCACTTTGCTGGGACCTCCTCTCCCCCCTCCCCCTCATACAGCATTTTGTCATGGGCGGGCCCCCCCGAAACAAAATCCTGGCTACGTGCCTGTACTAGGTCAAGGACCTCTTTAATGCACCTATGCTCTTTACGTAAACGAGTCCATCACACAATTACAGACTGGAGGCTCCTTGCTGCTTCGAAAGCTGGCCAGCCGCGAATACCTTCTTCCCATGCCCCAAGTTCCTCTGGAAAGCTCCGACTTTGGCGACCAGACCGGGGTTGAAGAGCTGCTGGCCAGCCTGGGAAAACCCAAGGACAGCCTCAACCCCACGCTTGAGTTCACTCCTGGACTCTACAACACGCTGGTCAAGCAGCTCAGGGATTCGCTCGTGTTCGTCTGCAATCCTCAACTACCGAGGGGTGGGGCCAGGGGCGGGGCCAGGGGAGGGGCCAACGGAAAATTGGGAGTTGGAGTCGGGGTCAAAGATACACCCAGACCCGGGACTAGGGGCGCTGGCAGGGGTGGTGCGCGGGGTGGTGCCAGGAGCCGAGGTGGACTCGGAGGCTAGACAACACCTAGATAGCAAAAGGCCTAAGTGGTCAATTATCGGCGTCACTCCAAAGGAGGCCAAAGAGGAGTCCGGAAACGTGCCTCAGACGAACGCTAACGCTGCACTCGTGTTTACACTCCGCTTTGGCCTCCTTTGGAACGACGCCGGAAGTTCAGCACTAAGGCTCCGCCATCTTGAAGGCGTTGGGGTAGGATTCTGTGCTTGTCTATTCGTTCACCATTTATTTCTGTTTTTTTTCTCGCATTTGTCTAAAGCTTTTTTATGCGTCACTGATGATTTCTCTGCCAAGTGTGAAAGGAAGCAGCCATGGCAGGCGAAACGTACGGTATTACAAGTTGTATTTTCGACCAATAAAATATTTCAGGTGCTGTTTGTGTTCGAAATGTTAAAGAAAACAAACGTGGCACGGAAGTTCCCTCATTGTATCTTGAGTTGTACAAATTGTTGCGACTTCTTCGTACCAATGAGCTCGGATGCCTACGAAAGCCAAATTGAGGTGTTAGGTACATATAGCTCTAATGGTGCACATCACCGCGAAGATGCACGTAAATGCAACGTGCAAAGTTGGAAATGGAAAGGCTTTTTTGGAGCTCTGAGCTCGCATATCTTGTTTTTGTTGCGTGTGCAATCACGTTGAACACGTAGGTGGGATCCGTGGCACAGAGTGTATAGCTTACTGCATCGCGGAGCAAGTTTAGCGGAAGCTAACACTGGATGGTCTCAGACAGGATTCGAGTGACGAACCACACATATGAATGTAATAAAGATGCTTTGCCCGTAGATAACTTTGTCATCGTGTCTGGAGACCGAGTTTCAAGAATGATGCACGAGCAGTATGTCTGCGGCTTATATGCGGAGCGCAAATTCGTCGGCTTCTTTTTGCAGGGGTTGTGATGACGTCAGAATGACGCCGAGCTCTGATTGGCTCTGATTGAAGAATAGTGGGTAGACCTCAAGACAGCTTGCTTTGAGGTTTACCCACTATCCTTGATTCAAAAAAATATCAGAGCTCATTGTTCTGACGTCACCACAACGCCAGCAAAAAGAAGCAGACGAACTTGCGCTCCGCATAGTCACCGACAAGGTGAGAAGACCAGGCCGTGTCTTTTCTAACGACCGGCCTCCAGCACGCGTTTCTTTATTGTTGCCTTCCGCCGTGCTTTGTTTGACTACAGGTGTGCACGCTCGAGGCTCACGAGACACCGAAGGGCCGTCCAAGGTAGGAAGCTTGTGCTGGAGGCGGGACAACTGAAGGACCTCGCCGCCATTTTCATGCTGTCAGTGACGCTATAGTGAGCTTCGAGCGTGCAGGCACTGCCAAAGCACGGCGGTGGAAGACAACGAGCGCGCGTAAAGTGTGCACCCCCCTGGAAAAAGTTCTGCGGACGCCCATGTCACTAGTACAGATTACCGAGGTCAGAACGTAATACCGAAGGTTTGGTGAAAAATGCCAAAGCACAGTTGGACACCTCACTCCACCAGCCAATCACTTCCACTCTTTGACGTGACTGACATCAGGGGCTGATTAACTCTCTTTTTCAACATGGCACGCGCTGCTTTCAACATCGTTCTCGCCGACGAACGCCGACCTCGAGGTGACTCGGGTTCACGTCACAGACCAGTGCCGGTATCAGCTTTTGTGCGCGGCATTTTCCGTTCGACGATGTGAGAACTGAGCGATCGTCTCGCCGTCCAACTTAGTGGCCATCGACGAGCTGTGTCCCCGCTTGGACGATCGCGTAAGCCTCGTGGACGAGACCGACGAAAGCAATCCGATCGCTTCTCTTTATTCGTTTAGTGTTTGCCATTGACAGAAGTCGCGTTGCAAAATCGTGGCGATGCGAGCGTTTTTTCGTGGTAGTTTTTGTGTGACGATGTGAGAATTGTACATACAGTCGTGTTTTCTGTGCTATGCGCTTTCGCTTAAAAAATCGCGTACCGTCGAGACCAGCGCAAGCTTCTTCTATGCCCTTCCCTTCGGTCGTTTACTGTTCGCCCTTGTGATAAGGAACGTCACAAAATCGTCGTGGTGTACGCGTTTCTTGTCGGTGACGGGACGGTGCTGCGGTCACACCACTATTGATGCGATACGCTGCGTAAAATACTCGAGTGATGCCACCGCCGTGCCGCTGCACCGGACCCGGCATACTTCCCTGCTCGCTTTAATAAACGAGGGACGTCCACTAGTATAACGCCTTCAAAGCGATATTTATTTGTCCGTGAAGCTGGCGCCCTCGCCGAATCTGGTCGTTGTGATCAGTTGGTGGTAAATGAGTTAAGCAGCAATTGCCTCATCTTCACAGATGATCCTGCCGTTACCTTCGACAACATGTACTGTAACAACAAGGGTGTAGCCATTACACCCCTTGTCCCATATACGACACCCCAAAACTTCAGTCCTACGTACAGCGGAATGACGTCGAACTGACGGCCCCAACTTTTACGGGAGGCTTGATGCCGGTGTAATATAACATATTAAACAGCTAAAGTACCTATCAAAGATTAAAAAAACAAACAAAAAAACATTGAGGTTTTGCAGTACGGCAAAGAAAACCCGATTCCTTTTTTTTTTTTTTTGCAGCCACTCACATGTACATTAGCTTTTTTAATAAGTTGTACAACTCAGCTATCAAGCCGCTCGTGAAATTTGGTACATTCGGTTCAACGTCAATGCGCTGTACGTCCAACTGAAGTTTTGGGGTGTCTTATATGTGACAAGAAGTGTAAGAAGAATATACCCTTTTGTTTTCTGTGTGTGAGGTAGGAAATGTACCAGCATCTCGCCTTGTGCGAGATAACAGGTACTTTAGCCGCCTCGCGACGATGTCGTCCCGTTCAAAGAGCAGCGAGCTCATGCCCAAAAGCGACGTTGCACAGTGTCGCCATATTGTCCATGTCACGGAGCAGACGACACACTACGTGTTGTCATAGCACGCACGACTCCGCCGGCTCCGCAATCTCCCGATGATATGTTACAGCCCTTGGGCACTCTGACCAAGCGAGGTAGTAACGCGTTGACGCCAACAAGTGTAAAGGCTCATAACTACGATACGCTTGGCCCTAGGGAGGCCGATGACGTCGGGGGCAAGTCGCGGGCGCGACGGATATCCTGAGACGCACCGAGCTCTTCGATGGCCGATTTTGAAGCGCTCGCCAGAATCGAAAAGTTAGAACGAAAAATACAGACATCCGTCTAAAATACAAGGGTGCGATTGTCATTAGTAGATGGAGTTGATCATTTTAATTTTTTTTTTTGAACGTGAGAGATATATTTTAAGTTTGGATTCAGTACCCCTTTAAAGGGCAACTCCGCTTCATTTTTGGTTTTGAAAAGAAAACAATGCCGTCCTCTTCAGTACCGCCTAGGAAGGCCACACGTCAAATATTACGACGCAGTTCTGTCTAAATGTTTCTTAAACGGTCCGGCAAATTTTGCAACTCGCCAAGTTGCCGAAACCGGCTGACTCGAGCGGGAGAATTCAGGCACAACCAACAGCGCAGGGTACGGAAACAAAAATTGAAATATTCAAATTTCGTTCGGAAATGAGTCAAGCATGACGGATAATAACCGTAAATGATAATCGCACGTTTGTATTTTGAACGATTGGCTATATTTTTCGTTCCAAACGGTGCACTCGAGCAAGCGCTCGAAGAGAAGCGAGTGGAGAGCGCGATGCGTCATGGGATATCCGGCGCAAACAAAAACAGAAAGAAAAGATTCCCCGCATTCGTGACGTAGAAAGGCTGGCGGGGTTATGAGCTTTGCCCTTGGTGGCGTTGTCAGCGTTGTGGTGGTGCCGATAGCGTCAACGCGTTACAACCGAGCCGTTCGAAGTACCCGTGGGGTGACGAGCGTGTGGCTGGCCTAAGGAGCACGTAGCTTTCACAGCACTGTCAGCTTAGGGCTGAACGGGGTGGGGAAAGCAACTTTTGTGCGAGTTTTGAGCGACTGGCTAATCTTCTAGGGGGAGAATGGCTGTATCCGGGTGCACAAACGACGGTCAGAGAAAGAGGGGAGTCCACCCTTTCCGTCTTCTTGGACTGTTTGGTTCAACGCGTGATTTGTGCGTTGAGGAGGAAAACTAAGAAGGAAAAAGTATTTGAAATTATGTTGAAATGCCAAAGAGCGGCGCTGCTCCGATGGAATCTGCTACGTCACGACTACGTAGCAAGTTCCCCAACGTTGCTAGATTACCACCCAAATAGGCTCCGCATGTATCCACCAGGTGCACATTGAAAGATCGTTTATTTAGCTTTAAAATTAGTTTTCTTGTGCCTTTCAACGGAAGACTGGTGTTCTTGAGGTTAGGGTGCAACATGCAACACATTCAAGCTAGAAAAGGAGCGCTGTAATTTCGTTTCCCTACCCCTTTAAAGGGGCCCACCAACAATTTTTTTACTGGTTTGAAGTTCGCGCTGAAACGGAGCTCCATGAAAGCAGGAACACCGAGGAAAAACAATATTACAGAAATTCGCAATATTTTGTGAGTTATTAGCAAATTAAATATTGCAGAAAACAACTTTAAATTAGCAAAACATTGCGCTTCATGACGTAAAAGGAAACAGTTTAGCGATTGGAGCAAAGCGGTTGGCCAATTGGACGCGAGTATGGTTGATAGCCCGTCGGCCCGGTCGGCCATTAGGCCTCGCTGCAACCATCGTAGCTTTGGAATCGGGTTGCCATCATCGATGAATTTACCGGGCTTATCGGATTTTGAGCGCCGAATTCTTAAAAAGGAGTGCGGAGCTGGGCGTCGCGTCGTACGTGGACACACCACGCAAGCGCCGCGACGCGTCTCTGCCTCAGTCCGCTTCGACAGCCGCGGAAGCCACGTCTCCCGCAACTCCGCCACCGGAGCCACCTCGGCGAGGTACTCCGCCGCTGGGCGGCTGGGAGGCGCGCATGAGCGACGAGGCGTTGTTTTCGCCCTTTTTGAACTTTAATTTGCAACTTTATTAGCTCTATAAAAACGACTTTTTAGAGAAATAATGACGGTTAACGTGTGATATACTTTATTCCGCTTCAAAATTTCTGGGACGGCTCTCGCCAATCACGAAATCCAGTGAATGTAAAGTGAGCGCCGTTATGCGCGCGCATTCGGCACCTCGCGGCGCCACCGTCGGAGGAGGTGTTTCCGAGTTGTCAAATTAAAATATGATGCGCTAATATTTTTAAACTCTTTCGTTGTCCACTGGGTTTCCGGGACTACTAGCCTGGAGAAACCGCAAAAAAAAAAAGTAGACGCTCAAATACTGTTGGAGGGCCCCTTTAAGGCTACGGCATGGGCGTAGCCAACATTGAGCTAAACGTCATCACCATTGTCCCCTTTTGCTTGTTTTTACTTCTCCGGGCGAGCGTAGCGGATGACATCCGGCCGCCCGCCGTGGTCCAGCCGTTACCGCCGTCTTCCGCTTCACAACCGCCGTCGTCGTGACTCGTCTCACAGTTTTTAATTACTGTCTCTCGGAGTTTCGTCCACACTGCGGACACCACGTGCGCAGACTTGTGCCGCGGTTGTGCAGCCGTCGTCGATTGTTGGAGACACCAAAACGTAGCGAAGAGTACGGTGCGAACGACATTTGCGCCTGGCACACGCCCGCCCCGACCCCTCCCGTCATTGGGCCGAGGATCACGTGACATCTCGTACCACGCGATGGCCATAGTCTTGGCGGCCTGAGACCAATGTTGCCGGATGGAGCCGAAATTTCGGTTTCGATATCCGCTCGTGTTTAAAATTAGATTTAAAAATATATATCCCATTTTCACGAAGCAAACGACGTAGTGTCTTTTACTATGGCTTTTTTAATTTGAAATCCCTCATTATCCCGAAATCTTCGGAATTGAGCGGAGTTGCCCTTTAAGTTGCGAAACAGTAGCCCTTTAAGAGCGATTCCCACACTTGCGTTGAGTCCGACCTTAGTAGGAGCGAGGGTTGCTATGGCAACAGCTAAGGCGGCTCCACCAAAACCGGTTTTGAGCCCGTTTTGTTGGAGCAGACGCAGCTGTTGCCATAGCAACCCTCGCTCCTACTAAGGTCGGACTCAACGCAAGTGTGGGAATCGCCCTTTAGAAAACCGCCGCGGCTTCATACTTGTTCGCAGTGTTGGGTAAAGTACATCTTAAAGGTACTTCAAGTAAAGTACAAAGTAAATGAGACGTGATGTACTTTAAGTAAAGTAGTAAGTACACTGGGTGCAATGTACTTGAAGTAAAGTACTATAAATAAAATGTACTTTCAAAGTACAAGTATTTTTTTACAATCTTTCATGATGTCCTTTAATTCCCCTATACACGTTTGCAAGTCTGGCTTCAGGGCACTGCCATCTTGCTCGGCTGGGGTGCGCTTGGACGCGTCCTAATCTAATTACGAAGCCTTGCTAAGGCGTCATAATCGGATTATGGCCGCGCCCAAGCGCACCCCACTGGGAAAGATGGCGGCACCCTGAGACCGGACTTGTAAACGTGTATACAGTGATTTTTTAGCTGGTATGCATTGCCCAGGAGTAATCAGGGTGCATGACCTTTTTTCAAAAACAGCGGTGAATATTTGATAAAGTCAAGTGGCCACAGAGTAGTTATTTTCAAGAATTAAGCTAAATTCAGAAATCCCTCATCTGAATTTGGCACCGTTTGCACTGGATTTTTGCACCCAAGGGTGTTAAATATATACTAATACATACGTCAGTGAGTGTGCAAGCGAGCTGATGATAATTAATCATAATGTGCTACATGAGATTGAGGGCGGCGGAGAAAAGCTCACTGAAGAAAAGCTCACCGGAGAAAAGTTCACCGGAGATAAGCTCACCGGAGAAAAGCTCACCGCAAAACTGGCAGATGCGGAGAAAAGCTCACCGGCCTTTGAGCGGATGCGGAGAAATGCTCACCGATTTTTTTAACTTAGAGGATTCTGCGTCAAACGTGGCAATTTAACACAATTCGCATTCGTCACTTCATTAAAAATATGTCCTCTTTTTTGTAATATTCTCGAAGTTTATTGGGCATATTTACTAATTCCTCAGAAATTTGTAATCACCCATTTTGTATATTAATGAAGCCGCAAGTATAAAATCAAAACATCGTACACCGGTAGAAAAAAAGACAACCCTTTATTGACAGCTGACAGTGCGCCGTCAGTAGCTCTGTCAGATAAAGAGGTTTGTTCTTTGCGAGCTAATATGAATAGGGGTGTGTGAACCATTTCAGCTCGAAATATTGTGTAGCGCCTAATAGATAAGTAGGCGTTTGTTGATGTAATCAGTGTCGGCTACGCTGTTTTATTTCTGTTAATTTCACTAACAAAACTTTAGTTGCGAGAACAGCTTCGTCCTGTCGTGTTTATTGTCTTCACTCCGTAGTCGTCGTTTGAGGGGTTTTCATCATGCATGACCTTTACTTACTCACCCTATTCGCTACCTTACAGAGGACCACTTCTTATATAGGTCACGAGTAACAATGGTGCCAGTGTGCAGCTCTGAAGGTCATGGGTGGCTCGCCGTAGAAGGGCACTATCACACAAAGGCAACGTGTGGAAACACCAGCACGAACGGATAGAAAACGTGCATGTCCGTAGAAGAAGCCTCGATATCTTACTGACTGTTTTATCCTGTTTTCAAAGGTTAACAAAAGCTTCACAAATAATTTCAGGCACCGCGTTGTTGCGCATGCACTTTCGGATTTTCGCCATTTACAGTTTGGATTACATTTACAGTTAGGCTTTCGTTGCTGAGAAAGTAAGCCACAGAAAACTCTCACCCGCAATTATTGATCTGGGAGCAATGTACTCAATAAGCTTAACAAATATTACAAAAAATAACATTTTCTTTTTTCCGGAGATTTTTAATGATAATAAATTGACATATGTTACGCGTGATTCAACAGCCTCTATATAAAAAGAAGAAAAAAAAGCGCTGAGCTTTTTTCCGCATACGCTTAATGGCCGGTGAGCTTTACTCCGCAACCGCCTGTTTTGCGGTGAGCTTTTCTCCGGTGAGCTTATCTCCGGTGAGCCTTTCTCTGGTGAGCTTATCTCCGGTGAGCTTTTCTCCGGTGAGCTTTTCTCCGGGATTCAAGATTGAGGTGCGAAAAAATTGAGGAACTTTCAAGTCGAAGGAAAAGAGAATGTCCCAAAACATTGTGACGTTCTCCTCTGTTGTCTTTGTCTTCAACTTGAAAGTTTAATTGTTCCGCCCTCCAGTTTCAGGTGCTAGACTATGATTAATTTTGCCCTCATAATATTTTAAACCTCCTCACCTGCGCTGAACCACCGAGAAGTGGCGATAGTTAAAAAAGCTACTGGAAAGCCGCCCCCAGAACATGCGGAGCGACGCGTCGTCTGCTGAGTGTAGAATATCCCTTCCAGTATTTCTTCGGAGTTGACAAAGCATCATTTCGTGATACAAATTTAACAAAACCAAATTTGGGGAACGTACTTTGAAGTTGGGAATTGTACTTTCCTCGGAAAGTACCAGAAAACGGTACTTTAAGTAAAGTACAGGTACATACTCAGAGAATGTACTTCAAGTAAAGTACAAGTTTCATAAATCTACTTGAAGTAGTACTTTAAGTACAATGTACTTAAATTACTTCCCACACTGCTTGTTCGCTCAATCCGCCATTCAACCCTCTCTCTCTCTCTCTCTCTCTCTATATATATATATATATATATATATATATATATGTATATATATTATTTTTTTTTTAACGTGATATTTTTTGCAGCGTTGTATTGGCTGAGATGGCTGGTAGCATCTGTTGCGGTTCATCGTGAGAAGCGGAGTGTGAGAAAGAAAACCAAATGCGTAAGTGGGCGTCGGAAGAGTGCTACGCAATGTCGTAGCCTTCACCTTGTCACCTTTCCTCACTTCCGCGGGATCACACATCGAAGGCAAGAAAAACACAAATTAAAAACAAAAAGTACAAAAAAAAAATGGATTTAGATGGTCCAGTCTCCGAGTCGACTTCCTCGCGGAAGTGGTTGGGAGAAGATTGGATTTGTTTTTGTTTCGTTTTGTTTTGGTTGTGTCGTTTTATTGCGAATGGTTCGACGCGCCCCGTTGGGAAGAACCTGACTGATGAAACGTTTCGCCCTCTTTTCGACCCCCAGGCTTTCCCGAGTGCAAATTTTGTCTTTTTGTTTTGGCATTTTCGTTTTTACTAAGCAACCGAAGACGTTTTTTTAGTTTTTTTAAAATATTGTTTTCGTTGTAGTAGATTTGTTTCCTTCGTGCTTACAAAGGAAGAAAGGGGATGTCCCAGTAGGTGACGAGGGCTTGTTGCTTAATTCTTTGTCTTCGGCTTTGGGTGCTAAGTTTATGTGTTCCGCGCCGTCCGATTATTTTTGGCCATGGTGTTCGAAGTTCAATGTGAAAACTTTATTAGCGCTCTTATTTTGCTTTGTCCGCCCGCCCCTTTCTGTTTCTTTTGTATTTTTTTAAAGGACTTTGCGTATTTCTTGCGTCTTCACAACGTGACACCCTCAGATTTAGTAAAACATTTAAAACTCGGATATTAGAAATATTTCTTCTCTAAAGCAAGATCGTTAATGTGGCAGGAAGAGAGTAAAAAGTTGTTTATTTACAAACACAAGGAGGTAACAGCGAGCCTCACGTGTGGCATGTGAAACATCACGCTCAGTTTCACGTCGCACATAATTAATATTTTGCAGGCGTAACTGAGGGTTCGGTTGCAAGTCAAAAGATTTGCCGGGTGGTCTAAATCAATCGTCGAATCACATGATGAGGTCGGCCAATATGCGCGCGCTACTCCCGGCGCAGTGCGGCCGGTGTTAGCGCGACGCTCGAAGTCAGGAACGGTCGCTGACTCGCCGATCACTTAATGACATTCGCTGAAAATGACATCAAACTTTGCCTCGTAGCTTGTTTATATGGCTATACGCTATGTTGATTTAATGGTTCTAGTCCGTCTGGCATCCGTGCGGGACTGACCCGAAATTCCCAGTAACCCATTATATCACCTTGCAACAAAACACGAACGCTAGGACTAGTTCTTTCAACAGTGTTTTAGTGAATAAGAAAAAAAAAAAAAAAGGAAAATACGGAGAACATTTGCTTGGAGGACCGCTCACGGGTGCTTCCCTGAAGGCGGCAAGCTCAGCACCGACTCATTTGGGAAAGCCTCGTTCCGCGAGCGTGGCACGTCGACTTGGCGTTCCAGATCACGCGGCCCGGGACCCGGCACCAAAGGTCGAGGGTATACCGGCGAAACCTCGGACAAAGCGCATATATACAGCGCACGCGAGACCAGCGGCCTGGAAAACAAGGAACGCTGACGACACTTGTCACATAACGGCGTGTTTGCCGTCAAGCCAGGGGAGGGTTCCTTGCTCCCGATTTGCCAAGACTTCGGTTCGGGTGGGGGAACGTCGTGCGGGCCTTGCATTCCGATCACGACTTGTCGCGTGTTGCCTCCCGTCTGTTTTTGCGGCCAGCCTGAAATTTGGGGAAGAGTCGTTGAATCGACTATTGGCGATTTTCATCGCGTATTCTCGAACCTATTTTCACGGCTCGGTCTTTAGACCACCAGGCGCTGTGAAGATCTGATTGGCTCGAGAAAGCTGGCGAGCGAACCTGCCGCCACAGCTTGCTGTTCTAGCCGCTAGGTGCCGTCGATTTCGCTCAAGCCGTCCAAGCCAGTCCAGTGCTGTGAGCGTATCACGTGACAACTATGAGCGCCCCCGCGCGTCCACATGCCCCTCTCGAAGGTCACTTGACACTTGCGCAGGATTGGACTGGCTCGGATTGGTCGTAGCTTCCGCTGCTCCGCGAATCTGCCGAGATTCGAGTTCGTTGGCCAGGTTTGAGTTTCACGCGCATGGGCGGAAACTGAAAATAAGCTGACGCCACCTGGCGGAGGAGAGATGGAATACTTTTCCGGCGTTATGTTTATAATAATAATAATAAATCTCTTTATTTCGTTTCGGAGACGAAACAGGGGACATGGACAAAATGCTGCAACTGCAGCTTGACGAAGGTCCGAGCCCCCTCTTACAGCAGGCGAAAGAAAAATACATATAAATATAATTACACACATACGGCTAAGAAAAATAGATATAAATATAATTATACACATACGGGACTTTTCAATACAAAGAAAAAGAAAATCAAAAACATTTTTGTACCTCAGTCAGTGTCATCCCATCGATATCAATTTCTTTGGTAAATAAGTAATTTAATAGAGTAGTTAACTGGTAATTTAATGTTTGATTAAAATACAATGTGCGTGATGGTGCAACAAACCATTTTTCTTTTGGTCTAAGTTGATATGGTGAAGTGAATGGGACAAGACTACATAGACGCATAAAAAAGCTATCTGTAATCAGCAATGATTTCTTATACGTGACTAAAAGCTTATATTCATAGATATTTTGAATAGGTTTAATTTTTAACGAAGAAAACAAATGTTCGGTATGGTGATAATATGAACAATTAGCGATAGCGCGCACAGCTTTCTTTTGTAAAACATAACGGCGTTTTTGTCGTATTGCCCCACACAAGGTGACAATAATTAAACTGCGAATATACCAATGAGTTATAAAGTAAAAGCTTTACAGATTGAGGTAACAATGACTTAAATTTCATGAGTAATCCAACTGTTTTTGATAATTTGGATAGAATAAAATCAACATGTGCGGTCCAGGACATAGTTTTAGTAAACCAAATACCCAAAGTTTTAATTTTATCTACAAATTCAATTTCTTCGTTGTTTAAAACCACGGGGCTTGAGATCACAACTGGAATATTGGAACTGCTGAATATGATGGCCTTGGTTTTTTGTGAATTTAGTTTAAGCAGATTGCTCGTCGTCCATCTATTGATTTTATCAAGCAAGTTGTTACATTTGGCTACAAGTGTAATATCTCGCCCAGGAAAAAAAGTACTAGTATCATCGGCATAGATAATAAACTTGATGTCAGGGTCGCGATTTACGTTAACAATGTCATTTATATAGATAGTAAAAAGTAATGGGCCTAATATACTACCTTGGGGAACGCCACTGGTTATATTTAGAATATGTGACTTAAAATTAGATATAACTACAAATTGAGTTCTATGCTGCAAATATGATTTTAATAACTTTAACGTGTTACCTCGAATTCCAAAACATGTTAATTTTGCAAGAAGTATGTCATGATTTATTGTGTCGAAAGCTTTAGAAAAGTCTAGAAAAATTCCAATTGTTAATAAGCGATTGTCTAGTGCTTTTAATATTAATTCCTTCTGTTTTAATAAAGCAAATTCGGTAGAACGATTTTGACGGAAACCAAATTGAGACTCAGTTATTAAACTGTATTTTTCAAGATGCGAGGTAATTCTCACAGAAATTAGTTTTTCAAGCGGTTTGGAAAACACTGGAAGTATAGAAATGGGTCTAAAATTATTAATATTGCCTAACTCTCCTCCTTTATGTAAAACGCTCACTTTGGCTAGCTGCATTTTGGCAGGGAACTCACCAGTCTCAAATGCGAGGTTGAAAATATGGGTTAAATATGGCGCTAGAATATCTAGAACAAATTTGGCTGGTTTTATTTGCATATTATAGGCATCAAGACTATTACTGTTTTTCAAACTCATGAATATATTTTGTACTTCAGTAATATCAGTGGGGAATAAAAATATAGAATTTGGTAAAGGTACGGGCATATATTCAATTGCGTTACTTGCAAGGGATGTGGAGACTGAAGAGGTCGAAGACTTTACAAAATGTTCATTAAACGCGTTTGTCATATCTGACTCTGAAACACGAGTATTGTTTATATTAAGTTCGAGCGGGGTGGCAGTTTGTGGTTTATAATTAACTACGCATCTTAGCTTGCGCCAGATTATATCGGCTCTCCGCATATCATCAACACTAAACATATGAACATAATATTGCTTTTTTGCTTGTTTCAACATGGCTGTCAGCTGATTCCTGTACTTTTTAAACACTTCGAGTGCAACATTATCCCTAGATTTCAAAAACCTCCCGTATAAATTATTTTTTTGTGCGAATCATAGTTAGAAGTTTAGGTGTAACCCAAGGTTTGCGAGAATGCCTCGATGGTTTTAAGATTTTGAATGGGAAATGCTTATTATATATGCCGATGTAAGTGTCCAAAAAAGTGTTATAGGCCTGGTTTACCGACTGAATTTCCAAAATGAAGCTCCAATTTGTGCGCTCAATTTCATACCTAAACGCGTTCAGCTGACGTTGTGAAATTGGCTGATACATGTTGAGCGTTGAGCTAGTGACAAGTTTGCTAGCACACTGTTTTTGCACAGTTATAAAAATTGGAAGGTGATCACTGATATCTGATGAAATGACACCGGCAGAAAGTACTGAATGTTCACAGTTCGTAATAAATAAGTCGAGATGGGAAACTGAGGTACTAGTCACTCTAGTAGGCTTTGTAATAACGTTTGAAAAACCACAAGACTGAAATTGATTAGTAAAGAGTGATTTCAGGTTGTTCTGACTAAGGACATCGATGTTAAAATCACCAGCAATATAAGACTTGTAGTTATTATCAATAATAAACCCGCAGAAACCTTCGAAAAACTCAAGGAAAGCCGCTGAACTTGCACCCGGAGGGCGATAGACAACTGAGAATAGTACATTGTTTACAATCACTGTCAAAGCTTCATACCATTCGGTTATTTTAGAAAATTGTTTTAATACTTCATAACCCATATGTTTTTTCAGCAACATGGCAACGCCACCACCTCTTCGATCGCATCTATCCATGCAAAGATGATTATAGTCCGGTAAAATATAATAGTCCGAACTACTCCTGTACCACGTTTCGGAAAACATGATAACAGTTAAATGTGGTCCGATTTCGCCAAACAATGTATTCAATTCATCGTGTTTATTTTTTATTGATCTCGCATTCATATGAAAGTACGTATCAGAAACGGTACGTTTATCATCTAGAAACTCACACAATTCAAGTGGCGTGAAAACGTGCTGAGCCATGAATAAAAAACAAATAAAAGTAAATGCCGTTTCGAGACAGATAACCGTCTACGCTACACTGGAAAGGTCACTATCACAGGTTATCTGAAGAGCGTCACTGTTTTCATTTTTTCGCATGAAAATTTTTCCTTGAGAAACCCAGGCAAACTTCCATCCTTTTTCTTTTTTGCAACGAATCGTTTTGCTCAGTAAGATCTTATTTTCGAGACACAAATGCTCATTCACAAAGATAGGCTCAGTACCATGAAAACCAAGGTCAGCACTCGTGAGCCTATGTTTCTTTGCCTTTTGCAAGACTTGGTCCCGAACGCTACGTCGTACAAATCTCACAACTACATTTTGCACGCCATTGGTTTTTGAAGGCACACGGTGAACAGTATCAATGTCAGACGGACATAGCTGAGCTCCGACACGGGTACCATGTCGGAGCTCAGTGTTCATGTCAAAGGAACTATAAATAATTTGAACTTTATAGGTTTGCTTTTACAATGCGTAAACACCGGTAATAATTGTCCGATATTTCAAACGCACTACCGAATAAAGAGTTCTTTTTCTCTAGATTTAAAATGTTTGTGTAGAAGTGGGGCGACATTGTTCAGAAATATAACTTGGTCGAACTTTGGCGAGATTTCGAAGGTCCTCGAAATTTGTCGCACCTAAAGTTTGGACAAGTTCGCCAGACCAGTCGACCTTTAGGGTTCGACAAAAGTTGGCGACGTCCCTAGAGATTCGACGTAGGAGTGTATGCGCGGACGGGCTCGCATGCGACAATCGATGTGCCATGTTTGTCATTGACTTGCGTTACCCTGCATGATCCGGGTGTATACGGACTTCAGTAAATGCGCGCGAACCGGCTCGTATCCCTCCTTCCCGAATTCAGGCACCACTGTGGAGACTCCCCGAAGCAGCTTCCAGTGTTTCTTTTAACCATGGAACCATCCACCGACATTTCAGAGTTCTAGTTTGGGATTTCAGTCGCTTCACTTTAATATCGTCATCAGACGAGTGACTATGGCGTTTCTATGCACCCAAATGGTGAGGGAGAGGAGAGAGCGCGCGGGGACTTCAAAACACCGAGCTCTGGTTGGAAGGATTAGTCGGTAGACCCAAGGCTAGCTGCCTTTGTGTCCACCGCACTCATCGAATACGTCAGAACGAGGAACGCGGATGTCTGGCGTTTGGATCTGGCATTCGAACGCTTTCGACGAGCGCAGTTGAGACAAAAGAGCTAGCTTTAGGTCCACCCGCTAATCATTCGAACCAGAGCTCAGCGTTCTGACGACCTCGCGCTCCCTCGTCTCCCCCTCTCCCCCTCTCCCTCACTTTCTCGGCAACTAGTACCTGCTACACTGTCAAGGCTAGCGTCGTTCCCTCAGTGCTGGAGCCACGCACTTCTCAACGCTACCAGGTTAGCTCAGTTGCAGAACTCCCACGCAGGGGGTACCCCTTTTTTCACCCCTATCAGTCCACCTCCCGTCATTTGTAGCGCCATCTAGATTTTCGTTTCAAAAGTGTGTGTTGAAATGGCATATAGACGTCGTGCTTTAAAACGTATGTATTCCATATGTTTTAAAGCTCTGCAGTTCAGTTGCATAGCAGCCATCCACAAAACGATGGCGCGTCGAACGTTGGCACTGCTGCTAGAGCACGTCGCTTCGTCTTGTCTCACATCCGCGTGCGCTCACGCAATCAGCTTTGACAAAAGGGAGTTTTCGTAAACCGTGTTTCCCCCACCGCAAAGCCCTCCGCAACGAAGAAGCCGCTACTGCGCCTGCACGCCGATGGCTTTGACGGTAGAGTTTCGGGTGTCGTAGCGGGTTGCAGAGAGCGTTGCGGGACGGCGAAAACTATCTTCGAAAGTTCCCTAAAGCTGAAGAACAGCGGAAGCTAGGCTAGCCTTGACAACGTGGCACAGAATAGTTGAAGCTCGGTGGGGGCATCATGGTATAGTTGTCTCCAACGCAGGCTTTGCGTAAATTTATTCTCGACTTTCATTCGAGTTTTAATATTGCGTACAGGAGCAAACGCAAGAGCTGTGTGTTTGTTTCAGCGTTGCGTGCTCCACGCCGCACATATGCGTCGTTGCCATTCGCCAATCCAAGACGCTGTTCGGGGCTTTGCGCACGCTTACTGTGGAACACGCAGCGCTAACATATACGCAGAGCGCTTGCGTTCGTTCGCATATGCACTACCCAAACTCGTTATTTTCTCTGCGCCTCGCTGACGTAAGACACAGGAAGGTCAACGTGACCCTGGAAAGCGTGCTGCTCCGGTCACTCAGATGTACCGAGGAAAAAGTTGTACAAGTGACCCGCACGCCCTTTTCCTTTTTTTTTTAATTGCGTTAGGCTTTACGGTGTTACCAAATAAAGAGTTCCGACGCCTCATAGCTCAACCCTCCCCCTATCCTTTAATTTCGATACATTTATAAGATACATGCATATGGTATTCATAGGCGGTGACGTCTACTGCATCATCGATAAAATAGTAAGAAATTTACAACTTACAATGTGACAAAGTTTAAAGTCAGAGTTTTCTCTCTCTCCTTACAAACCGTTTTATCAATAAAAGATTCACAAAAGAATTCTAAAAGTTTTCTAAAAAAAAAAAAAAAAACCGACAAAAAATATATAAAATTACGGTACTGTATAGTCTGTTGCAACAAAGGTCTACAGAAGCATCACCTCAAGCCCGCGCTGGCCGCCTTCCATAGTGCTTTTGGGCCGCACGTGCACCGAAGTGTTTCGAAGGTCGAAGACTGACGCCGGAGACGTCGTTTCTATGCAAATTTTATTATTATAATGCAATTAAATGCAAAGGCGCAAGCGAGCTGGACAAGAATGATGAAAATAATCTCTGGAGGAAGGGGAACAAGAGGGACAAAGGACAAACACAAACCTCCAAACACAGCTAGGTGACTGGTGCACGACTGAAAAAATCCGCCTGGTTTCTAACCCCCGTCTAACCCCGGGTTAGCTCAGTTGGTAGAGCGCTCCACTTGTAATGGAGAGGTTCCGGGTTCGATACCCGGACCAGGCGGATTTTTTCAGACGCGCACCAGTCACCTAGCTGTGTTTGCAGGTTTGTGTTTGTCCTTTGTCCCTCTTGTTCCCCTTCCTCCAGGGATTATTTTCATCAGCAAATTTTATGTTGCCACAGAATAGACAGTCACGAAGCGCCCTGTAGCCAGCATATATCCCACTCTCCTATAGAAAGGGTTGCAACGCCTCACTGTCCCCAGAGAGCGTAAGGATAATCGACAGGTGACGTCACATTACAAAGTGGCCTGGAACGCGTTTCCGATTGGTTGTGTTTATCGCGTTCTCACACGTGCACTCACGTGACGCCGCAATTCGCCAATGCCTCGCTTTTTTTTGTCATCTTTTTGACGCGTTGTGTACGATCCGTCGGACTTTTTGTCGTTCATGTGTGGGATCGGTGACCGTTGTGCGTTAGCGCACCGCTGGTCGAAGCACTGAGAGTATACGCTCACGCTGCAGAGCCCAGAGATCCTGGGTTCAAACCCCTACCCCTGCCTGTTTCGATTCTGGATGAGCGCCGATGCAGTCGTGTATCACTACCGCCTGATGCGCGTTAGAGACCACAGGCTTGCAGTAGTGCTGCACTGGCTGAATTTGTTTATCTACCGCTGAGACAAGAAACGCCCACGGAAGCTGACCGACGTCCGGCTCTCCTAATGTATACACGCAACACAATTATTATTAAAGTGGAATCTTGCTTCACGCTGTATTCAGGTAGGAAATCGCCACCTAATAAGGTAGGCATTCTTCTTTTTATTTGGTGGCACGAAGTACGCTTGGAGGGATCTTTAGCAATTTTTACGTTGGATAGTTCGGCTGTTCTTTATGCGCCGATGATTTCAATCGCACAAAAACTCGAAGGTTAGCAGTGCACGTGTCTCGCGCTTGCCTGCAAAAGTAAAGGTTCCAGTATCTTCACCTTGAGTTGAGAGGAAAATAAACTAGACAGCGACTTCGACACTTCTCGGCAACTGTGTGGCACACAACCAAAACGACGATGAAACGGGTGACATTTTTCTCTTTATCATATAAATTATACGAAGTGCTACATATATTTCACACACATATATCAATGATTACTGCGTTGGCCCGAAGCTTGTACCCTCTATGACGTCACACATTTGTTCGGGCTAGATGCGAACGTCAGTCTTTATGAATATATACGGTCTGAAAGGTTAACGTATTTATTTATTTATTTGTACTCTGCAGCGCCGAATGTTTTACAGCAGAGGAGTGGGTTACATATCATATTTATACTGTGAAAATTCACGCATACTGCATAAGGCAGCAACCAACAATATAAAAAAATTCAAAACGACACACAATAATAAAATTTCAATAACATCAAAAATACTAACAAAGAAATTCACATTGCATTGATTAGGCTAATAAAATACGCACTGTCAGCTAGTACGATATCCAGAGGTAGCTCATTTCATTCCCGATATAGTTCTCGGTAAAAAAGAAAACCTTATATAAGTAGTTCGATATTTCATTTCACGTATTTTCTTTTCATGACCCCTCCTGCTCGATATATAATGGGACATTTGAAAATAATGTGATTTGTTGATTCCAGTTAAATCATTATTAATAGCGTAGATAAGTTGAAGTCTATTTTCTTACGCCTTTTTTTCAAGAGATTCAATGCCCTAACAAGCTTTCGTCACTTTCACACTTTCTGCTCGAGAATAGTTATTTACGATAAATCTAACAGCACGGTTTTGACTGCCCTCTATTTCATCTATGAGATATTTTTGATGCGGATCCCGTACTGCGCTTGCATATTCGAGGTGTGGTCTGACTAGAGAATAATTCGCAGATTCTTTTTAGATTTGTGGAGCATTAACGCAGGTTGCGGATGACTAGACTAAGGACCCTGCCAGCCTTTTTTACGATCATATCCATGTGTTGATTGAATGATTGAATGCAACAGTGTTGCGCTAATGAAGTCGGTGACTTCTCCGCTCTAGTGTTCGCTGCCTCGTGGTAGTTGTGCTCTAAAGGAACGGTGCTGCCACCGACGGGGACAACGGCTTCGAACGAGGCAGCGGTGCTTTTTGGGGGCCTAGTGGCGAGCCTTGGAGTCCTTGTGTCCAGGCTTGATGTCCTGATGGATGTCCTGGTATCCAGCGGTGAGGGCCTTGTGTCATCGGCAGGGTTTTCATGAAACCCTTGAGATGCCAGATGACGAAAACCTGCAGTGCGTCGGCCACAATCAATAAATAATTAATTAATGGAGTAATCAATTAATCAGTCGACCACACAACCAATTAATCAATCAATAAATAAAAAAACTAAATGAATTGAGCGACCAATCAATTGGTAGCCCAACTGATTAATCGACCAATCAATTGATCAACCAATCACTCAATAAGTTAGTCAACCAACCCATTAATCAATATATAAATCAACCAGTCATTCAATAAATAAATAAATTAACTTTTTTTTGGAAGTTACGTGCAGGGTGTTCCTGAGCGCTATTATGGCATAAAAAATTCACATGAATAAACCAATGAAAAGAGTGCATTTAAACTTTGCCCAAGGTGTCTTTAGGTGGTGCATTTATCATAGTGAAATCTCATGAATGTGTATTTCAGAAAAAAAAAGAAGATTTAAGCCTAAATAAATTGTTTTTTTTTTCCTACGCATAAAAAAAAGCGTAAAAAAAGTTTGGTGGATAGAGCTCTCGGGAACACCCTATAGATTTCTACACAAGCCAACACGAGTTGTGCCTATAGGGTCGCGATAAAGTTTCGTCAGACTTGGAAAGTTTCAAAATATTTTTATACTAGGTGTCAAAGATTTTTATGAAGTCACCATGAAAGAAGGAACCTTACACGAGTCCCTTCTTTTTTTTTCCTTTCATGCGTTTTTTTTTAATTTCGATAATGCACTTTATTGCTGTAAATTTGATTCACATAATGATTTCATAAGCGCTAGAATAAATGATTTACACAAGAAAGATGATTTCCCATTTTTTTTTCTGATCGCAATATGCAATTTCAATAATGCACGTATATGTTTATTGTTTGAGTCTTCCTAGTCAAATAGTGTTTATGCAAGAACCATGCAAATTTCATTTCATTTTTTTTCTACCCCTCCTCCTTCTTGTTTCTCTTCTCTTTCACGTAACTATTGTTTAACGTCCTTTTTACTGCACGTAATATGGAAGTTTTTATTATTGTTAATGGAAGTAGCCCTATAGTGAAGCAGAAACCCTTTCATGCGCACTCTTCACTTCCCAAATGCGGAAGAAAGTGTTTCCTGAAGAAGTACTTCTCATCGAAACATCAAATGCAGCTCCTTAGAAATGTTACTTTTTACACTTGAACGTACTGATGCCCTCCCCCCCCCCCAAAAAAAAACAAACAAACAAAAAACAAACAAACAAACAAACAAGCAAACAAACAAACAACAAAAACAACAACAACAACAAAAACAACAACAACAACAACAAAACAACAACAACAACAAACGTATTTGTAAGAAAAACGTCATGCAACTGTCATGCACCCAAATTATAACAGGAACACAAACATAATAGTTAGCCAGAGCCCTGCACAGTAACAGTATGTCAGTAGCTACTTTGCCTCCAAATGTTCTGGAACTGCAATAATGTTCCTGTCCAGTCCTTTATTTGATGGACCAGGTTGTGACACAACAAATTAAGCCGGAAAGACACGGCATTAATGAAGAACCTTGTGGCACTCCTCTTATTCATAGAGCATTAAAAAGTCACTGACAGCTACACGAATAACCTGTTTCTAATGTATTACTAAAATATTAAGGCAACCTCGCATCAATACCCTTGAAGTCGAGGTAGGTTTTCTTCAATAACTGCCGCTGTACGGTTGTTATAAAAGATGAACCTCCCAAAACATAAACAATAGAGACTAAGTGGCTTGAGAATACTCACATGAGAATCCGCATAATCAAAGTCAGTTTCGGTTTGGCTGGGATTGCATCTGATACAAAAATAAAATATTGGGGCTTTATGTCACAAAACAATGGACGTAATGGCCCCAAAGGCTCCAGAAAAGGGACCACCCAAATTTCGAAACCTAATTTCTGCACTTCAGAAGCCAACATAAAACTTTAACGCCACAAAAGCTTTGCTAGTTATGAGATTGAAACAACATATCTTATGATAGGTGAAACAATCCTGAAAGCGACATTTACAGCAGAAAGACTCGGTCCACAGCTAAAAGAAACAAAGGTTAGATCAGTTATTTTCGGTGCGAAACACCTTTAACAATGTTTACCATCAGGTCTCGGTAAAAAAAAAAAAAAAGCATTTTATTCGGGTTACTAGTCTAAACTGTCCCATATGCAGACATGTACAAATTACTCAGAAAAGGTAGTTAAGTTAAGTTACTGAGTATCGACACCAAAAGTAATTGAAGTAGAGTAGAAATTACGCATTTGTAATGTTAATTGAGTAAACTACTAACTACTGTAAAAAAGTAGCGAGTTACTTTGAAGTTACTTTTTAACATTTTTGTGGTAGCAAAATGAACAGCAGTTTTGATCCGTGAGAAACCCGTGCCTAAAATAAATGCAGTCATTTGATGGCTTGCGCTTTCACCAAAATAGTTTATTCGCTCGCAGAAACAGTTGACTATCACAGTTCTTATCGGAGAGTTTTATCCTTTTCCCCCTAAAGACGTCCCCATGGCCAATCTAGAAAGACGTTTCACTGACCCGTTGGATGGAACGGCAGCGTTGAAATTCAGAAACAGGCGGTGCAGGATCGGGTAAGCGAGTTTCGGCATCTTAGGTGTCCATGAAGAAACATGTGAGGTTTGCCTCGGCTAGAGCGTCTTTTGTAACAAACTCTCCTCCTTTTTTTTTTTTCTTCGGCAAGTTGAGATTCTTATGACTGGCCCCTCTTTAGTCCTACGACGTTCGGAGAGTACGCTGAGAGAGCACCTGGCCGTCAAGGGTTCAAGTCCCGTGCCACGACGATGAAATCTTCCGGACAACTGCGTGTCTAGCTAAAAATTGTTTTTGTTTAACAGACGATGAAACGAAGTATACTTCGCCGCTAACGCCGGGTCCAACAAAAGGAACTCCCAAGGGTAACTCGCAATCCTCGCCGGCGACTATACGGTGTCCTGACGCGCCTGACACGCCTGGCAAGTAAATCGTTTTCAACAAAGAGGAGGTCTCCCCGGCATTGAAGGACAGAAGGAAGCGAAGGATTACGTAAACAAGCATCGTCGCTCGTACAGTTGCAGCTGGAAGCGAAAACGTGCTCCCATGAACGGATTATCCGTGTCTGCGTTTGTGCGCGAGGGAGTCCGGCTTTGCAAGGGAGTATGCGCTGACAACGAGGCGACCATGGGAACAGGCGCCCAGCTGTGAGCTCGTTCCAGTGGTGCCTCCCGTGGAACCCCCGAACCGCTTGAGGCAGAACTCACTAAAGGCAGAGAACATGAAATCAACAACAACCCTCGGAGTGTCCTCGTCTTTCACAGTTGCAGCTGGAGGCGCGGCGCCTGCGTGCATTACCGGATTATGTCAATCCCGACCAAGGCTTGTTAACCACCTCTTCCTGCGTTCGTGCGCGCCGGTGTTATGTTTTGGCTGCTCGTCGCCACCTTGGCCCAAGGACGCCTGTGATGCAGTTTCTACGGCTGCCGAGAATAAGTGCGTGGGAACGGAATGTGTGGGGGCTCCTTGTTCGGGAATGCCACTTCATCTGCCGGCGTCTTATTTATTTCTGCGCTCACTTTTTTGTGATGAGCAAAATTAGCACTAGATTTCGAAAGTAGTTAGTAATTTGAGTAGAAGTTACCTGTAAAAGGTAGTTAAAGTAAACTACTAATTGCCCCAATAAAGTTGTAACTGAAAGTTACCAAGTTACTCGGAAACGTAGTTAAACTACAGTAGTTTGAGTAGAGTAGTTGAACTACGTCCAAGTCTGCCCATATGTTCTAATTAATACTTTATGTATTCATATCAATCATAGTAGCAAAAGCAAGGCCCAGGCCTGCTTGTTAAATTTTTTATTTGTTTCAAATTACGTTACATACTAAAAGTTAAAATCATAAAACTGGCGCATAATCACGACTCCACAAAACATTACGAAGCATGTGAGTTTGCAATGCCTATTGCAAGACTACATTTGCCCCGCACATCAAATCAAGAAACACCATGCTTCTACAAGACCTTAAAGGAGCTGTGCGACGATTTAAAAGAATTGGCATCTACTTTTGACATTGTTTATCTTGTCACAAAGGACAGAAAACACACCTCCTTCCTCCGAAATGTTGCGATTCCGCCGCGTAATCGCGAGGCAAAAATTAGAATATCCCCCGACCTGCAGCCACGAGCGGCGGCCATGAGAAACACGCAGCGACGTCAAAGGGGGGTCTTGTAGAAAGATAGCAAGTTGTGCGAATACCTGCTCGATAGAATGTATCTTTTCTATAAATCTTGTCGTTCCAACATAAATATAAATGCGTAAAAAAATTGCGGTGGCTTAGCTCGGCTATGCCAGGATATACGTAGCGTGAGCTTATGCGCACAAAATGAGAGGCGCTATCAAGCGGCTCCGGTGCAACGTCAGACTTGGCTACTGCGCAACGGAGGCGCACAGCTTGCGCACGCGGCGGCGCCAGTGCGTCTGCCGCGGCTATGACGTCACTCCTCTGGAATGCGCAGACCGGCGACTGGAATGCGCAGACCGACGAGGCGGGCGCGGCGGCGGCGGAGCGCGTGGCGGCGGCTTCGCGTGGCTCTCATAATGAGCCGTGCTCATTTTGCGAGCCGTGCTCATTATGCGGAGCTCCGCCGCCGCCGCGGCGCGCTCCGCATAATGAGCGCGGCTCGCATAATGAGCACGGCTCATTATGAGGGCCACGCGAAACCTGGTATCATCGACAAAACTTTTATTTTACGGAGTTTTAGTGGCGCCATCTATCCTAGGTCCACCAAACCGTCAGCTCTTTCTGACCGCGAACAGCCGCCAGAAGCCGGAGGGGGAGGGGGACAGCGCCGGACGGGGATGGTCGGACCCGGATGAGACTTTCCTCCTTTCACCACGCTGCGCCCGCCAGCACGTGGTCACATGGTCGCGAGCGGATGAGTTCTTCTCATCCGCTCGCGACCCGCGCAAACCCCATTGACGTAACAGCGCACGTGACTCGGAACATGGTGAAGGAGTTGAGAGGTGCCGAAAACCTCAATCTAAAGGCCCGTTCACACTCTTGCGACCTCTTAAATCTTGGTTCCTTGCGACCTCTTAAACCTCTTAAAACGAGAGGACACACAGTGGCGCCATCTATTGGGTTGCAGTGTAAACTTGACGGTCCGGCATATTTTCTATTTCTCCCGCGCATTATCCTTTCTTTCTTGCCTCGAAAAACTTTTGGAAACGTTATAAACGAGCCTTTCTCGTAGGTATTACGCACATTCGACCTCGGAAATGCCGCAAATCCGTCGCTCTTGTGAAATGCAGTTCCACGATCACCGCATAGATGGCGCAAATTCAGCGCAAACGACGAGGTCGAAAGAGGGGCACATACACGGCGCCGTGTTTGTGTCCCTCTCTTGTACTCGTTTTTTACGCCGAATTTGCTGTCAAGCGAAGATAACTTAAGAACTGGTCCTGGGAATGTTAGTTCAATCGTTACACAACGACGATGCGAAAGTGATACACACAATTTGATTGGAGGTTTCGCTCATGACGCGAAAACAAATAAAAAAAAAAAAAAAAACCTCCACTGAAATTCCCCACCGATGAAGCAATCGCGTTTCCAGGTTGCTCAGTTTCGACAGTTCGTGAGGAAAGAGGGGCCGATGTGAAAGCGAAAAAGAAAGCAGTAGCACGATCGTCGCTCCAAAGTGGTTTTGACGGTTATTACTCGAAAGAGAGAACAGAAGCCAGCCAGACGGTCATTACACTCGCTACCCCTAGAGCACCATATAGTCCTTCGGAATAGTAGCGCAATCTAGAATGTCATCTCTCGGTGACAATACGGCGAACGCTCGGAGGTTCCAACTGCGGTCACAAATGCAAGGAGAGCGTGAGAAAATCGTTTCTTTTCTTAAATATTTTCGTGATGTACGGAATGACAATACTTTTTCACATAATAAAGGAACATTTTACAACATTTGCGCTAAGTTGTGTGCCACGTAAGAACGTACTTTTTTTAAAAGAATTCCCTGAGCGGCATCAGGCAGCTGACGACGCGGGGACGTCACACCGCTCACGTGACCCGCTCCGGCCAACCCAAAAAGGTCCATCTCCGCTGCGTAAAAAAATCGTCTGCTTCAAACGCCATTGCCTTGCAAATCGCCTTCACAAAATGTTCACGCGTACCCAATATTATGAAAACTTTGATAAAGTGTTTAGGGCTTTACCAACTTCACGACGGACGAGTTTCGAAAAGTGGGAACTCGGCGTTTATTCTTTATTCCGCCGTGTTGCGTGTCGACCTTCATGCGTTCTCCCATAGGGCGGGCACCTCCTGGAACCGTGAGTACCACGTTACTCGCGCCGAGCTGCTCTGTCGGCCATGTTGTCGGCAAAACACGCGGAAAAAAGGATTGCGTTCCTTTGCTCCTAGGAGCTATATAGTGCTCTAGCTACCACCACATTAAAGCGTAGCAAGTCGAATACTGTGAAAGCGCTATCAATAGCCACTTACTGGATTCTCGGACATATAAAGATTGTTCTACAAGCATGCTGCAGAAATGTTCTCTCCCGCAGTGTTGGGAAGTGCTTTAAGTACATTGTACTTAAAGTACTACTTCAAGTAGGTTTAGAAAACTTGTACTGTACTTGAAATACATTCTCTGAGTATGTACTTGTACTTTACTGAAAGTATTTTTTCTGGTATTTTCTGAGGAAAGTACAACTCCCGACTTCAAAGTACATTCCTCCAATTTGGTCTCGGTGAAATTTAGCTCTTTCAAGAACCACACGCTCGTTTCCTTGGCTTTCCCAGTACTGTACATAACTTCTGAGGTCGAGTATAAGAGTTTACCAACCTTTAACAAAACATATTGGCGTATAGTTATGTGAAAATGCACTATCGTCTTTCGAGACGTCATCCGGTCATTTTTCTGAGTAAAGTAATGGCGGCTATAAGACCGATCCAAATAATTCTCTTTTAAGCTGATTGTGTTGAATAGTTCGCAAGCGAGAGTAAAAGAACCGCCATTTCCTAAAATAACTGATGCACCACCATTACGACTGGGGCAATACACATAAGTAGAGCCCTGTATATCCGCGGATATCCGTAGTAAACTGGCGGATGAGAATAAAAATGAATCAGATTTGACGGATTGCGGATCAGATGCGGATTCCAGGGGCTGCGGATGTGGATCGGATGCGGATATCCGTGTGTGCGGATCTACATTATGCCCAGGCGGAAACGTGTGCGACCGCACAGTGTACAGTGAATTAGTGAGTGATACTATGAAACGCATCATCAAATGTATTGCGTGAGAAAACTACTCTCTTAGATAAAAGGTGCCAATCGAGGAAAAAATTGTTCTAAGAAAGGTTTGTTTCTTACCAAAGATCGCTTTATAGAACGCTCTGTCTCGCCAGAAATGCATTTTTTTATTTATTAAAGAATGTAAGAGCATCAGTCGTCCCGGGAAAGGATGTTCTTGTTTGGCAGGAAAAGAGCAGAAAACGGTATTTAAGCAAAAAAAGTAAAAAAAAAAACAAACAAAAAAACGTACAAGTTACAAGAAAGTAGAAGAAACCTGCAAGTGGCTTCTTCGCAGTAGATCGAGGAGACTGAATTAAATCCTCTAAAGTGGTGGAACTTACGTCAGTACGAGCTTCCGCACCTCATTCTTGCAGCTCAGTTTGTGCATGCCACCCCAGCATCAAGTGCCCCAACGGAGAGAGACGTCACAGTAGTGGGTATTAATTTAAGAGAGGTGAATCAGTCTGAATTCGTTCATGTTGACGACATTCTGTTTCTTCTATACGCAGCAACCTCGACAAATGAAACGTTGCGTGTGTGTGCGTTTTCTTTTTCTCGACAGTTGGCACTGAGTTGTTTTTAAGTATATGGAACTTCCGAGCAAGCAACTGAGAGTTCGTGCTTAAAACTGAATCGATAGGAGGTGTTGCCATTGGGATATTTTCTCAGTTGTGTTCTCGCGCCTTACCACACATACACGAGTACTTTGCTGCGGTGAGTGAGCACCTTTCCTCTCCCTCTTTTTTATTCTTTGGCCTAAATAAAATGACACAATAGTCCATCCTTTGTTAATTTACATGTTCATAAAATATGCGTCGGCTTGAAGAGGGTTTTACAAAGCAAAAAGGAAAATAAATATTACAATTTTCTTGCTTTTGAGCGCATCTTCTGGACAGAGTGTTAGTGTCACGGACTCTCAAGAAGACATTCTCATAACTGCGATCATCTTTCAAGCGATGCGAAGTGTCTCTGGAAGGATGATCGCTTAATTATTTTATAAATACGATAAAATAGAATACGATAAAATGACTTTCACCGTAATTCTGACACGAAGATTTCTTTGTACAAAGGTAAGCAGACGGCTTATAAAATACCATCCAGATGCTTTTTTTTTTAAATTTTGAATCATGCTTGATTTTATGATATAAAATGAATGTGCGGATTAAGGGTCAAATGTTGTTCCGAATTTTGCAGATGCGGATTGGATTCGGATACAATTATTTAAAAACTTTGCAGATACGGATCGGATGCGGATAATCAAACTGTTATCCGCGCAGGACTTTACATACCAGTTAAAAAAATGTATAGTGGATTGGAAGGACATTATGAAAGATTGTGTTAAAAAGTACTTGTACTTTACTTTGAACACACATTGCATTTATAGTACTTTACCTCAAGTACATTGTGCCCTGTGTACTTCCTACTTTACTTGAAGTACGTAACCTCTCATTTACTTTGTACTTCAAGTACTTTTTAGGTGTACTTTACCCAACACTGCTCCCCTATAATTGCGTCCACACGTGGCAGTCTCCCAGGTCGCAGTTCCGACCGTAACCGAAAGTAGCCATCTTTGATACGAACGTGGACGACTACGCCTGCCCTTTCTAAAAAGACTTGTTGCAGTTTCGGTTCCGGTATCTTGGATGGGGGCTCGTTTACATTTATCTTGCTTTGCGTTTCCTCCTATTATTTTTTTAGGAACATGTTTAAGTTTAATAAAACAAGAGATAAAATGAAGGACTGTCTGTGCCACTATTTTACTTAAACTTGGAGTTTTAGAGCTGTTTTCATTGAGTTAGTTTAAATGCTGCCTTTTTATCGTTCAAGTGGCATAACACTAGGAACTAAACCGACAGTTTCTATTGAGGTTTCCCTGTTCTACGCTTTCGCCTGCGTAGATTAACAACCTTTTGATGTAAGGGATTGTACCAGTCTATAATCAGCAATCCAAACGAACATTGTTTTTCGCGATAAAAATAATTTCAAAGCGTTGGCAAGTGCCTAAAAATCGCTTTGTTTTGCCCATCGTAAAGTTAAAAGCCTGAACATAGAAGTCACGCCCTGCGTCTCTGAAGCTGTCAGTGCTTTTAGAAGGTTGATGTGGTAACGCCCCAAACAAATTAATCTTTGTGTCATATCATTAAACTATATTGTTGTTACTTTAATCTGTTTAATTATCTTTGTTCCTGTAGTTTTTTTAATTGTTCTAAAACAGCGCGCTGTAGAAAAGTTGCATTGCAATATTTGCTGCCGATCATACATAAATTCCTATACTTTTCCAGGTAAATCATGTCGAGTTTAATTAATGTGTTAACAAATCCGTTTTGGAAACTACATTTCCTTTGACAAGTTAATATTCTTATGTTCCGTTTTAGAAGACGCGTTAAACTTTAAAATTCGTGGATATGAATTTGTATTTTCTCCCATCAACAGATCAAAGGAAGCGAGGCCTTATTTATTCATTTCTTTTTTTTTATCTCAGAAACAAGGAGCGTGACATTTCAGCAATGGAAATCTATACCCAATCTATCTACCATGACTAACTGAACTTACATTACTCGTTTATTTTATTTATGACTAAAGCTATAAATACACCTACACCGTAGAAATGTGTCATCCTGACAAGCTCTTAGGCCCGTGAAACGCAGCATATACGTAACGTCGGCATTCCGGGTTTCGAGTCCGTCAATGGACCCGGGCGAAAAATGCTAAGTCACTGAGCTGTGGACGCATGCGCAGCGTCTGATATACCGCGCAGCAGAGCAACAGCGCATGCTCACAAGGCGTTGCACAGCCCAGCAGACAAAGATGGCGGCGCGCAGAAGGCGATTTTTGCAAACGTTTATACTCAGTTCAGTATTAGGGCCGACCACAGCCAACGCCACGATCCGATGGGGGATTTGCTATTTGCGCAGCATCAATCGGGGGGTCACGTGACACTCCATGACGCCACCTCACATAAAGAGCTGTTTATACTCCAACGTCGACGAACGCAACGCGCGCCGGCGCAGAACGACGTTCGTCGGCACTACGCCGCGCCGAGAAGCGCCCGAACGATGGTGTTTAAGCCCGAACCACATAGGGCGTATTTGCGACGTATTTGCGGGCGTTTTGGCGGGCGTAATCCCGACGTACAGCGGGCGTCGGGACGAGCGCTTCCGAGGTCGGCGTAAATACGCGCGTATTCGGCGATCCGACCGAGACAGATCTCGGCGCATCGGCGTATTTCGGCGTGGCGTATCCGGAAGCGTACGGCGCGGTGCCGGCCAATCAGCTTCCGAGTTGAGAGCCGGAAGTTGCTCGAGAATCGGCTTGCCTAGCTATGCGGCCGGCTGACTGGCTTGACTCAGCCGCCGAAATGGGAGCTCGCTTGTCGCGTTCGCCGGTTTATCGGCGAGCTGCACGAAATCGCTATCTCTCTTTGGAACGAGCGATGAACGACTGAGACAGAAGAAAATACCATCGATGTTGCGGGCGATGTGAAAAGAATTACAAAAGGAAGGGTTTTGAGCAGAGATCGCGGCCGTCCTCCTGCCGGGAGTTTTTGGCGACTTGACGGTTGCAACGAACATTTTTGAAACAGTTGTTAGCAAATTAGGCTTTGGTTGCTTATTAACATTCAGTTATTTCTGTCTCCTCGCGGAACGCAATAATATAGCAGCCTATCTACATTTTGCCTCCTTTCATGAGAGGCGCGAGTCGGGCTACACTGCACCAAACGCCGAGGAGACGTCGACGAAAAGCGCCGTGTGTGGTTTGGAGACCTTCCCCTCTTCCCTTCTGTGAAAAAAACGCCCGCCAAATCCCGTGATTATGTCCGCTGATACGCGCGTAAATTCGTCGAGAATACGCCCTATGTGGGTCGGCCTTTACAGTCCAGCGCAGACCGACGTTGGTCCAGCGCGCCCCGACGAACTGCCCTACTTTGCGCATACGCGTCTCCGTGGCAACCGCATCGTCTCTACGGGTTATCTATGGGCGGTACTTTGCGTGCGCCACCTAGCCCAGAGGCAATCGGTCAGTGTGGTTCGTTCTCGTGTTGTCATGTGACGCTTCAAAACAACCATTTGGAGTAGCGGTTAGCAGTTCAAAAACAAGCAAATGATGGTGATAACGAGTGCAAACCAGCATTTAGTTTTTCCTAAATATCACACAAATGTCAAAAAAAAAAAACGAAAAAAACAAAAACCGATATCACGTCCGTCGAACCTAGCTGCTTCGCAGGTTCGCCGGAATCGTGCCAAGCAACTCCGGCGATTCCGCCGGAATGCTTCGCTGAAATTTATATTCCACAGAGGCCTCTTTCTGACAGATAGCCGGTGTGTTATCATCATAGTAGACTTTCACGCTGACTTAAGAAAGGGACCCCGAAGAGAGCGGACGATGCCTAAATTACGCAATGTACGCGTTTGAAATTGTAACGCACTTTACAAAGCCCATACAAACAATACAGGATTCAGTCCAATTGTCATCGCGTATCGCTACTATGGTTAAATAGTTCTAAATAGTTCGGAGGTTTCCCTGTGTCGGCTGTTCCCGTACATTCGACGGCGCTTTTTCGATCGGGAACAGCTGCCGGTGAGTGCGACTAGCACACGATTATAAATAGCAAACACATTAGGTCATCCTTAATTCTAATTAACTCTACCTTTGTCGCGTCATCAAGCTGCCAGCTTTTGCCGGCACCCCAACACCACGGTCCGCCACCACCGGCTCATTAGGTCGATAGGCCTATCGAGAATCGAGGGTAGCGCATCCTCGGAGCGGGCCACGTCCACGCACACACTCGCCCAGTGAAGCGCACGAACGTTAAATACGCACATCAACACGGGAACACGACAACAGCACACGACACACGGCAAGAACGACAGGTTCCGATCCCAGAAATGAGCATCTCGCACCACACTCCGACTGGCCCCGACCACTGTGGCCCCGACGACCCTGCCAACCGGATTCCCGAATCAGGCATTCGCGCGAGGGCTTCTGGGATATCCTCCGTTGGCGACGCCGTCGTCGACGCCGTCGTCCAACGTTGAACGTAGAGCATGTCCAAGTCCGTCGTAAGCTACGCTGTCGCGCGTCGAGCTGCTTGCGCTGCGCCGCGTTCAACTTGACGTTGGAGTATAGACACCCCGTTCACAGACAGCGTCAGCGAGCGTGAACGAGCGCGTGCGCTCGTTGACGTTACGACGGAGTATAAACAGCCCTTATCTCTGCCGATGAGGGCCATGCGACCTTCCCTTTCTTCGCGTTTTGTGGGTTGGCGTTACTTGGGTTCGTCGATCGTCATGCTGATCGCTCCGCGAGCGGGTAGGCTCGGCCGCCGAGATTCGGCGTTTACGAGTGGGCCAAGTGGGTTAACATATTTGTAATGAGCCGCCGCAGACTGCCGCGAAGGAGGGGGGGGGGGGGGGGGGCTTTGTTACAGTTAGGGTTCGGAGTTTTTGGTTTGAACCGAGAAAAACCGATAAAAGTACGCCGAATTCATTATCAAAAATTCGGTTTTAACCGAAATAGGTCAGTTTTTAGGTTCGGCGTTTTCGGCTTAAACCGATAAAACCAATAAAAGTACGCCGAATTCATTTTCTAAAATTTTGTTTTAACCGAAAATGGCCAGTTTTTTATGACCGCGTTGAGATGGGCGCGAGGAGGGGGGAGGGGAAGAGAGAGCGTTGCACGGTTCGACATTGTGTGACCTCTTCGTGATTGCCCTCTTCCAAGGTTCAACACGCAACAAAAGAAATCTTGGGTTGTCCTTCGCGGGACATCTGTGTCCTTCCTGTGATTGGGCTTAGTGTGTCAAGTTCCTGGTACTAGAAAAAAAAGTTTGGGTGTGGGCTAGTTTAAGATTTTTCGCTTCATGCAAGATCTACAGCCAGAGCTTAGTGAGTACACGAAATATGTTGTGCTTCAAAACGTCGCACCGTGTCTCTTTTATTTGGTTGATTGTCCGATTTTGGCTCAGGCAGCGCTTCATCTCCTCAGTCTGCCAGTGTCCAGTGTCAACGTTGAGAGGGCATTCTCGAAGCCCAGGGTCATTAACAGGAAATAATGAGCGTGTATATATCAACGAGGAGAACCTGGGAAAGTGTATGTGTGTTCACTATAATATGATCACGTAATCCTGATGTACATAAGATGAAGTTCTATGTTTTTTGGGCACTGACTTGTTTGTACTTCTGTGTTTTTCTTGTTTTTTTTTTACAGTTGCACACATTTGTCAAATAAATTGTTAATGTTTTTTTTTTTTTTCAATGTATCTATGCTGTCATTTTTTGAGTGATCACAGATATCAGAGCTACAAAGATCATCTGATCCGGTGTCCGATGGTGTTTTTTTATTATTCACCGAAAAACCGGTAAACGTTTGTGGGCATGAATATACACCGAAAATAGCCGAAAACTAAATTTTAAAATAAACACCGAAAAGGTGTTTATTTTAAAACCTTTTTTTGAGACCTGTCTGTTTTTCTGTTACTTTTGCTCTTCTAAAAAAAACCCCAGTCTCAGGGTAAGCGACGAAATGGTTGACCGAAAAAAGTACACCGAATTTTGAAAAAATAAAAACCGAAAACGCAGAACCCTAGTTATAGTTGACAAAGTGCGAAGGAATAAAAAATAAGTAGGGTGTGTATTTTCCGGTTTTAACCGAAAAACACCGATAAACATCCGTCGGTGACGAAAATACAAAATCGGTTAAAACCGAAAAGCACCGGTGGTTGGATATTTTCGCCCTGACTAAAACCGAAAAACACCGGTCGAAAAAAACCGACCTAGCGAAACCCTTTCCTCGTAGAGGAAAGGGTTTCGCTAGGTGTCTTCCAGTGTCTATACATGGCTTGCAAGTGGCGTCAGTCCGCCCTCCTTTCTGGGGGTAAAAAGCGTCTAGTTAACGCAGTGGAAGCTAAGCTCTCACACGCCTTTCCCCCATTGTGTCTCCCATGGCCCCCTTTTGTGGAAAAATGAACGCAGTGGAGGGTACGCTCTCACGTGCCCTTTCCCCACTGTGTCTGGCCAAGTGATGTCGGTGCAAGTCATGTATTCAGAGGTTGCTCTGGTTCCTGGAAGACACTGCCAACATCCGTGTCGTAGAGGGCTACTGACCTTTGAGAACTCAGATGCGTTCATTGTTATCTGTTTAGTTTCCATGGGCTTTTTGGGGAAACGGAATAAAAGGGTTTTGTTGGCGTGGGGGGTTTTCGCTGTATAAAAAAAAGGACCGTTCTGTAAAAAAATTTGCAGACGTGTTTGAGAAGGTGCATCCGTCCCGCGTCTGCGGGTTTCCTAAACGTGAGGTGTTAAAGCTTGTTGATTGCTTCTCTGCCTACTATCAGATGATTCAAAGCAAGTGGTTTAGGACTGTTTCCCGAAACATCTCTGATGACTTAGATTTCATGAATAAATCGTCGTTCTGGTTCCGCGTGCAAATTGTTAATCCGTGCTTAAAAGTGGAGCTGCCAGAGGGATTCGTGCCTTATGAAAGTATCTATCGGCTGGTCCTCCGAGACGAGCGCAAGCTGAGTGACCTAGAATCAGAGTTTCTTTGTTACCGCCAGTAGGTTGTGACAAGCACCGTTGATCCAGTGTTATTTTGAAAACTTCATTTACCTGACTGGCCACTACTGTCCCAAGCCTCGCTGGACATTTTGGGATTTCCTGTGTTCAGCGCAAATGTGGAGCGTGCGTTTTCAAAATTGCGGGTTGTGAACCGCAAGGAACGTGCTGCCATGACGAATGCAAGCCTCTCGAAGTATGCTCGCATCTACTATAATAACCAAGCGTGAGAAATAGATGCTTCCTCGAAAATAAGTGTATGAAATATGGGAATAAAATTGGAACTCTTTGTCTGTGATCAATCGCATTTTTTTTCCACCGATAATCACCGATTTTAGCCTCGTCGTGAGACGTTCCACCGAAATACACCGGAGTTTCGAAAATAAATAAACACCGAAAAACATCCGCCGATTTTTCCCACAAATAAACACCGGAAAGTACACACCCTAAAAATAAGTCACGCTACCCCCCCCCCCCCCCCCCCCCCAACAGAAATGCGTGACGCAGAGAGACGACGTCACTGGAGGATCACGTGACTCCTCCGGTTGATGCTGCGCAAATAGCAACTCCCATCCGTTGGAGCTAATCAAGCAGAACTAAAGGTGCATCGTCATGTCGCTCGCCGTCTTCGTGAGGTTGCTCTTGCCGGTTAGGCCAAATCAAGCACGGAAAGAAGCGCAGTATCACAACGCATTCACAGTGCCTGATTGGTCTAGCCGGTGATAGATAGCAAACGCGCAAAGACGACGAGCGCCATGACAGGGCACTTTTTATTGACTTCATCGGATCGTGGTGTTGGCCGCAGTCGGCATAATGTCAAACTGCTCTCCATTGTTTTCAAGAACCAAACTCCAAATACCCTTACACCCTAGCAGCATCGTGGGGTGTACTCTCAGTACGTAACACCTTTCTTGCACCCTTTTAATACCCTTTCTTACACTCTTTCATATTTTAAAGGTATAAAAAGGGAGTTTTAGTCGTGCCAGACGCCCTCCTAACACCCTTCATATTAAGAATGGGGGTGTCAGAAGAGTGTTTTGAGTGCCATTACACATTTAAGGGTGTAAAATAGTGTGCAGTGCAGCAGCGTATAGTCTGCTGCTTTAAGCATGATGAGCCATCACGGTTGTTTGAAGGTCAAACTGTACACGTCAACGTCTCGAGCGACTGCATGTTCTCGGATGTCTCTCTTAATGTGGTAAACAGTAAAGTCACTGAATCTGGGAAAGTGTATACCGCCATTGACTTCCCGCCTGCTAGCCGGACACAAACAAATACCAACATACAGACAACAAAACCTCTCAAGGTTATTGGCTCATCCCTGTCGGTTGTTACGGTGATCGCCAATTCGGACCTTTTTAAAAGCTTCGAAAGGGTCGTTAAAACCAGTCGCACCAAGATCGCTATGGAGCATCATCGTACTGAAAGCGTTCCTCGACCAATATGAGCGTCTTTGGTACTGTGCATGCCATAATTACTTATCACTCGAGCTTATTTCTCTAGATCTCTTACAATCATATTGCTCTTCCTGCGTGTTTCAAGACAGCAAAATTATTTTTCAATGTTGTGACGGCCTGTAGCTGAGCCGGTTGGTTTGACATGCTTTCTTGAATACCAGCTGAACGTAGAGGAAAAGCATTGAATACCTTTTCGGATAGTGTCGACGAAAAGGAAGTTTTATTAAAAGGTTGATATTCCAGCAGTGTGGTTCTTTTTTCCTTCTCTCCTTGGCTTTTCCTCTACGTTCAGTTGGTATTCAAGGAAGCATTTTACTATGCCCCCAAGCACCGACGCTCCGTGTGATGTCGTATATTTTCGTACCGAAATCACGCGCAACGTCACTGCTTGGAGGCATAGAAAAATAATTTTACTGTCTTAAAACACGCAAGAAGAGCAACATAATGGTAAGAGACCTGGGGAAATAAGCATTAGTGATAAGTTTATTGCATGCAAAGTGCCAAAGACGCTCATATTGGCCGAAGAACGCTTTCAGTATGATGATGCTCCATACCGATCTTGGTGCGACTGGTTTTAACGACCCTTTCGAAGCTTCGAAGTTTCGAAAGGGTTCAAAGTGGCGATCACCATGGCCACCAACAGCGATGAGCCAATCATCTTGAGAGGTTTTGCCGTCTGTATGTTATTTGTGTTCGGCTTGCAGGTGGGAATGCAATAGCGCTACTTTCCCAGATCCAGTGACTTGAGTGAACAGGGCCGCCGGGATTACATTAAGTTCGCGGTTTACTTCACTCAGATTCTGCTGCTCTACGATACAGCCTGGATTATTCACGACTCCGCGGTGATCAACTAAACTTGGATCATCACCCAAAGAGACAAATCTTTCTCGGCTTTGCATCATGACGTGATCGGGTGAACACCGTGATGACGCCAGGGCGATCGCGTGACGTCATCATCGTGTTGGTCGTTACGTGACAACAGGACGTCACGTTACACTGTGACGTCAGGTCACACCGTGATGTGACATCGTGACGTCACGTAACGTGATCAGATAATACGTGGTCACGTGAACTGGCGTCAAGTCACGCGGACACCTCAGCTCGCGGTGCCACACGACGTCACGATATCACGTGACACCGTAGCCTCAAGGGACACCATGACGTCACGTGACATTGTGATGTAATGGCGTCATGTGGTCACGCGACGTAGCGTCACTTGACACCATGACGTCAGGTGAAACCGTAAGGTCACAGAGGGCGCTCTAAGTGCACACATGCTATACACTTAGAGCGCCCTTGGAATACACCGAAGCGAAAGACAGACTTGTTCCTCTTCCGCTGATAACACCGATGAATTGAGAAATTGAGAGATGTTCAGCCATGCTGAAGCTGAAGCCTCGCTCGGGACGCTCGTTCTTTCGTTCGCCCCGCAGCTTGAGTTCTCGGACCCGCGTGGCGAGACCCGTAGTTGGAGAGAACGCGGTGCCATTTCCCAGGTACTTTGAGGGTGTGAGCTAGTTTCACAGCCGCGCCTGGTCCTCCGAGAATATGAGCACCAGCTCACATAAGTATATATAGGACAAAGGCGAGATAATCATAGCTCGGCGTGGGTGGAAAAGAGCGAAGATGAGAGAAGCGGACGGCATAACAGAGGTGGACAGTTTTTCGTGCTATCCACTTCTTTCCTCGCTTGCTTTTCCTAACCCAATCGTCGTGTTCATTAGCACAGAGCTTTGAGAGGAGCCCTCAATGTCTTACAGTCGTCGAAAGGAAGCCCCTTTTACTATTGACACCTCTTTCTCGGACACCAAGTCAGGCCAAAGGCATAAAATGCTTTCATTAAAGACGTCGCAGACAAGTGTGGTTGTTTGGGCGAGTTGGTTTGACATCTTATACAATCTTGTGCGCAGCAAGGACGAGGACAAAAGAAGAGAACAGGACACAACAGGGCGCCCTGTTGTGTCCTGTTCTCTTCTTTTGTCCTCGTCCTTGCTGCGCACAAGATTGTATAATACGTCGCAGACATGCCGAGTTCGGATGCAGGTATTCCCGGCGCCGCAGGTGACGCAGCTGAAGCGAGCGGCGCGTTAACAGGCGACGCGGAAGCGCTGCCTCTTCATCCTCCCCCATCCCTTCTTCCTGTGTCGTTATTTTTTTCTCCAAGGTTATACATGCCAGGACGCCACGACGCAGCTAGATTAACAGGCGAAATTAACTTGGCAGCTGGCCAACTCTGCAGCAGCTACCGTTTTCTAACCGCTTTTTACGGAAGCTTTTTTTTTTTTTTTTCGCCGTATGCAGAAGCGATTTCAATAAGAAAGTTTTCATTCTTTAAAAATGACCGCATCTCCACGTGGTGAATGATGTTGATTGGAGCGAAGCTCTGGTGGTGCTGATGACACTGATTTTATTGTTCATAGGTAGTGCTGATTTTTTTTTATTGCTCATAGGTGCTGAGTTCCCGGTTGCGTTTCGACTTCATTATTACTGCTTTATGGTCGGTGAAATGTTGAGCCATGCTTGCAAAGTTTAATGCGATTACCGTATTTTCCGGACTATAGTCCGCACCCGGTGTATAGCCCGCAGGGGCAACTTCAAGGTCAAAAATAAAAGATTTTGCTTAGATAGTTCGCACCCGGTGCATAGTCCGCACTCGGTGCATAGTCCGCACTCGGTGCATAGTCCGCACTCGGTGCATAGTCCGCACCTGGTGCTTAGTCGACACGAAAATCTTCTCATATGCGGCACACCTTGACATATGACTGCTTTGTAGCTCACAAAGAAGCTTGTATTATACATAAATCATAACTTACATACTCTTATATTCACAAAATCCGTCTCGTCTCGTCATACTATCAACGATATTGAAAAACAAAATTCCTGTATAGTCCGCACGCGTAGATAGTCCGCACAGCCTGAATATTCAACTTTTAAACATGTATAGTCCGCGGACTATAGACCGGAAAATACGGTATATACGCAGTTGACCGCAGCGCCCTCTCCTGTATCGACGTTGAGCGGCTACATGCAACGTTTCATCCACGACATCCCCAGCTCTTGAGTTACTACCGCATCTCAGAGCCCCCTACTCGTCCCGCAGTCATGGCCGAGTGGTTAAGGCAATAAACTAGAAATCCATTGGGGTCTCCCCGCACAGGTTCGAATCCTGTCGACTGCGCAAACATTTTTTCTTTTTTTGTGAGCACGGACGCCGGACGGACGGACGGACAAGGCTAGACCCTAAGGAGCTTCGCCCCTAAAATTGGGAGCTCTACTCAAAGTCGTTTCCGTAAGCTCAAGAGCGAGGCCAAATTGGTACTTACCTATAGTCCCGTCGTAATAGGAGAGAGGCCTCTACGCCAAGATTTTGGATCGGAATGCACGCCACTCTGTTTCTAAACCTTCGCGATAAAACACCAAGATGGCGACGGCGCCTCGTTGTATCGCGTCGAGAAGAGCCGTTACGCACTTCAATGTATAAATGTATGACTTCTAGACGTCCAAGCCGTAAGAAAATCCCTTAATGCTGTGCAAGTTTTCTTCTCTTTCTTTTTTTCTGTGAGAAGAACCAACGTACGTATCACAAGGCACATTTTACGTTCACTCAACAGCTTGCAGCGCTTCATTTCTCAGGTTTATAAATGCATCGTGCGCTTCCCCACGTCTTTGGGAAAGCCGCCGTCGCGAGTCGTTTACCCCCCTCCCACCTTAAGTTAACTCATTCATACATCATGGGAAGACAAATCGTCTTGGACCACCATCTGTGTGGTTAAAAGCTGCGATTCGCGGCAGTTGTTCTGTTAGGATAGCTGCATTTCGGTCGGCTCGAAAAAAGAAAAAGAAAAGAAAAAAAAGTGAACGATGTGAAGAACTTACATGAATAAACTTTTTATTTTTCTTACAGGAACGTTATACGTGGCCAGTGGAAAAAAAAAAAAAAAAACACATAAAAGTATCGGCCTGCCGTAGCGCCCTGCAGCTCCTTCGCCAAACGTAATCATCGGACGCGTGTCCACAGCAACTTGTTTCTGACAGACGACCCGTTCATTATACTCATAGCTAGCCATTTACTTTAACTCATTAAGAATATATGCCTTGGAAGCGCGAAAATGATGCATACATTTCGCATCGTACACGCACTCCAAAACAACGGTGCACTTTGTGGAACCCTCAGAACATGTTCGAGGTTTCGATTCATTGGTCAACAGTTAACACTGAAACCGTTTACGGCGATAGATACCCATAATTAGAAAATGAAAGACGTTTACAATTCTCTGTAATGCTGAATTAGGTCGCACCTCTTGAAGTGGAGAGGGTATCAGTGTTGCGGAGTTGCCACTCCATAGTTAGAATGATTCCGGAATCATTCCGCATTTTCGAGACCTCGGAATGGAATGGGAATGGAATGGCGGCAACGTTGAGGGAATGGAATGGGAATGGAATTAGATGCCTTTTGCCCTGAATGACATGGGAATGGAATGGGCCCAGTTCTTTATTTCCTTCTTTTTTTTTTTTTTTTTTTTGGGGGGGGGGGGGGGTTACGTTTGGCTAAATCAAGCCAGTCAGCAAGTCAGTTGCTCAGAAATAAAAATGAGTGGGAAACTGCTAGCCCGCGTGGAGCCCTAACAGACTTATACGCAAAGCAATGCAATACAAAAAACAAGCGTCAAAGCAAAGAGCAGAGGGGGTAAAAGGGGGGGGGGGGTGGTGGTGGCGCCTTTCACGGACGCGCAGGCCGCAGGCGACGGGCTTCACTGGTGTTATACGAGAGCGAAACAAGAAACCAAGCACCAAGCAAAAGGAACGTAGGGAGCGGCAAAGCAAGAAACCGCCATGCACGGCTCCTCGTCGTCCTTCTTGTTTTTTTTTTTTTTTTTTTTGCAACGGCATGGAAAATGTACGCGCGCACACAGACTGAAGCCTCGTTTACATGAAAGCGACTTCAGCGCATCGACTCCACTCGTTCTTCGAACGAAGCCGACGCGGCAACGTTTACATGAATGCGCACTAAGCCCTACACGAAGGTGGCGCCACGCCGTGTCAAAGCTCGAAGTTATGCAGTTCCGGCACCAGCCGCACCACGTATTCCGGTGCATCGCACGTGGAGGCCTTTCGACGCGTTCAGTGAACGTAAAGATCGTGCCCGCTGTCTTCGGTGCTGCGGAAGAAGTTACGAGACGGAAGAAACATCGAAACCCAAGCGTTTAGGGCTCCAGGCCGGGTCGCCGGGTCACTCTGGGCCAGAGGCGACGTGTGTGCGCACGCTTTGAGGAAGCCTCCGCGCTCCGCCGCGCCAGACCTCGCCGATCGCGACCGGACCAACCGGACCCCGAGTCCGAAAGGCTCCTGCGCAGCCAGGAGCGGCACCGAGGTAGGAGCTGCTCGTTCTGCGCTACCATGCAGTGCTCGGAACTCTCGGTGTCGTTCGTGCTTGCGCCGAAGCCTTTGGGACCCGTTCGGACACGCAAGTCGTACTTCACAAAGCTTGGACGGGGGCCACCCTCACAGAGCAGCTCCGCTATATTCCGCTTATTTATGATGGCAATAAAAGCTCGCGTTTGTTCTTGGGAAAAAATTGCAGGCGACCATACGGGACCGCTCTCCGCGCCGCCGACGAGGTTGGCCGCCGCCATGTTCTCAGCTGTTCACTCCACTGATCTCTATTGTAGTAGGCTGGATCGCGGACCGCGGCCTCGGCAGATGGGGCCGAGTGTCGCCACCGGCGGCCATTGATTGACACCAGCCAATGCATGGGTCTTTATGGGAAGAACGAGAAAAAGTGCCGTTTCCCCCGTTTCTAAGCTGTTGTCGGCACTGAAACATTTTGGATGCTTTTCGATAAGCCCGTCAAATAGCTTGCGTACAAACATTAAAGCTGACAGCCCGCGCAGTTCTTATAAATAAATATTTTGTGGTCGAGAGTAACTCCGCTGTAGTGCAGCTCAATGAGGCGAGAGTTACCTAGAGTTACCGCGGGGTTGGTGGCGGTTTCGTTGAGTTGGGTTTAGCAGACGACAAGCTCGAAGGGTTTGCTACGCGGAATTTCCTCACCCCCAGAAAGCTGCTGTCGAGATGGAACTTCTTTGTCATTCATCAACTTCTGGGCTTCCCCGAGGACGGTCTCATTCACCGGCAAGTTCCTCTGTTTACTCTACTATAAGAGCAAGCTTGCCAGCTCAGCCGTAGGTGCTCCGGTACGTTTGATTTTTTTAGTCGGCGTTCGAACATTTGACAAATACCGATTCGATCTCCAAACACCCGACATAAGGCTCGCAGCACACCACAAAATACTCGCCTCCGGGCACAGTGTACACATCGCGACACTGTTAGCGCGAACACGACATCGGCGCATTTTCGCATTTTACTTCTAAGTAGTATTAGCGAGCACGAATTTTTATCGCTTACATTATAGAACTAAATTAGCTCTTTCCGTAGCAATAATAACTTGGCTGACATCACTCGGTTTCAAAAAGAAAAACTGGAAAAACCGGCGATCGCTTGTTCGCGCTAACAGTGTCGCGCTCTGTACATGCTTCAATATTCTTACTTTTGTGCGTTTCTCCCATAGACTTGCGTGTATTGCCTGGTGTCAAGCAAAGGCCGCCGGTGGCGACACCGACGGGCTCCCGATTCGCGATCCAGCCTACTACAATAGAGATCAGTGGTTCACTCGCTCCCGCAGCCGAGCGCCTTCCCATAATCCTCCCCATTCCAAAATGCGATGCGACCTCCGTTTACATGGGCTGAATTAATGCGCACTCGCCATCCTCTGTCTAGCGACTTGAATACGATTCGCTTTCTTTGCGTATTATGCCGTTTAGATGACCGCATTGAATGTGACAACTGGATTCGATACGACTAAGTCGCATTAATGTAAACGCGACTTGAGATCTAGAGCCGGGGGAGGGGAAGGGGGGGGGGGGGGGTAGGGGGCGACTCATAACTCGCAGAGCTCTGATAGTTCCTTGACTCGCGCGCCGCCGAAAGATGATCAGTTATTGTTTTCTTATAGTTCGAGGAGTGTTGTTTAGCAGGCAGCCAACCCTGCTGCCTGCCCCGTTCATTCGCGCGCACTCCTTTGAAGTGCGAAATCTGGGTTCGCTTCGGCATTAAAACAAAGCGAGATTCACTTCTCTCTTCTCCTCTTGCGCTTTGCTCCGACGCTTGTTTTTTTATACTGCATTTTTACGTGTATGTCCGCCTTCTACTTGGTCTTTGTTCCGATGCTTGTTTTCTGTGTTATGTTTTACATTCAACTGGGTTAGCGTTAAAAGCAAGCTAGCGGATGCCCGCTCATTTCCTTTGACTTTAGTCTCTGCATACTGTGTTTCACTTTGCGATGGACCGCTGCGGACGCTACGAGGCACCCCAGGCAATCCAGCTCCGTGAGCTTAGTAGAATCAGTGCTTTTTTTTGAGGCAATGTAGCTTTTTTTTTTTCTGCAATTGTCTATGCGTTTGATAATGGGAGCTTTATGCTGCTTATGCCGGCAACACATTGAGCACAATGTAGCTGTCAAGTGACATTTGTTTACGTTTAGGGATTAGAGGAATGGAGTGGAACGATTCAGCCATTCCAGGAGTGGCAATGGGGCCAGTGTCACCATTCCTAGAAGTTGAAAGGAATTCAATTATCGAAAACTCTGATTCCCCGGAATGGAATTGGAATGGAAGGGGGGTGCCCATTCCGCAACACTGGAGGGTATATGCCCTTCCTCCCCCTCCGTCCCCTCCGCTCCTCCTCTCCTGCTTCCTTCCCATTTTGCGGAAACTTTTCGCTAAATTTGCCGCTACATTGGGGAATTGTAGTAGACCGTTTCCGCAGCCCGCTAAGCACCCGGATAGCGCTCCGTAATCCGCCACACGACCTTGAACTATGCAGATAAGGCTGGCGGCGCGCATGCTCAGCTGCGGCGTTTTCTTCAATGATACCGTAGCGGAGGAGAAAAACGATCTACTACAATTCCCTATTGAGCGGGCAATTTGCCGCTGAATTTAGCGGGTCATTTACCGCTAAATTTAGCGGACAAATTTTTCCGCTAACTTTAGCGGGGAAACGTCCCATAATGCAATGCCCGCGGTTACGCCGACGGCGACGGCGACGCCGCTCAAGCCGGAAACGGGCGCCTAAGAGCTGCGCTCTAAAAAGTCATTATCGTGTAATCAGATGAGAACCGATACTTGTCATTCGATGTTTTGACCTTGCGATCTCAAGCGGGAACGGCGAGAATATGATCCCACTTGTCTCAAGTTTGAATCTTGATGACGTACCGAAGGTATACAGTTAATGATCCCCAATTATAATGCACGCTCCGTTTGATACGAACTTGGGATTCAAGCGAGGGTAGCCGGTTACGACTACGGAGATTCCTGATATATAGCTTCACTAATGTTTCAGAATAGGGGAGACAACTTGTCGATCACCGCAAAAGTGCGAAAGAAATCACGAGACAGCTGGCACCTTGATTTCTCTCGACAACGGTGTTACTTCATGCCTCTAGGTATATAGAGTGACGCGATAAATACTGGTGCCACCGCAAAAGCGCGACAGAGGGTCGGAAGATGACGCTGGCATAGAAAGAATAGTGACGCTGCGGGCGCCATAGTTTTTGCGCTTGAGGCTCACAGCGAGTCTTCAGAGAGCCCTTCACGTCCACGCGCACAGTTTCTCAATCGAGCGCATCGAGGTTAAAACAGACAAAGAACTTTATTGAGGTCCTGAGAAGCGCCGCCCTTAGAGCAGCACGAGCACAATTACTCTCGCCCATACCAACACACAAGCACGAGAACATCAAGGTGACTGGTAAGGACACTACACGCCAAAACACAGCAGGCGCAAACAAGGCCTTGTAGGCTTTCGCGTGCGCATTGAACGCACGGCGCTAGGACCGCATTAAAGAGTGTCGTCATGTCCTTACCCCCCCCCCCCCCCCCTTACCCCCTTTTTCCAACACACACACACACACACCGCCATTGTACAGGGTCACAAAAGAAAATTTACACGTTTTTTTTTTTTACCGCAAAAATGAACTAGGCATCGCCGAACGCTAATTCTCCGCCCAAAGGTAGCGCTAGAGGTTACAACCAGATGGCAAAGTTTCAGCCCGATCCGATAACTTAATCAAAAGTTATAAGTGATTTTCTTAAAATTTCACTGGGAAAATGGCGGCCGACGGAGTTTTCGAATACACTGGGCTCTATGGCACCAGGAACCGAAAGCGGGCAAAATCGGGCTCCATTTTCCCATTGAACTTTTCAGAAGATCACTTAACTTTTGAATAAGGTATCGGATCGGGCTGAAACTTGGGCATCTGGTTTTGACCTCTAGCGCTACCTTTGGGCGGAGAATGAGCGTTCGGCGATGCTTAGTTTATTTTTGCAGTGAAAAAAAAACAACAACAACAAAAAAACCATGTAATTTTTTTTTTTTTTTGTGATACCGTGTATTTGGAAACCTGCCCCATTCGGTGCCGCTAAAACCAAAACACCTTGCAAGAAGTGCAGAGCAGGAACTTTACGATATGAACTTCACCTGTCCTACCTCGGCATTGTAATAAAACAAAGTGCCCAACTTGACCAGTACAAATATCCTCCTTCTGTAAAAACTAGGTTTGCCTTTTAAACCTACTTTGCGTCGTATGCCTACGCCCCAGCCTTGTCGACAGGTCCATCGCTTCCTTGACCTGCCATCTCCTTCTGTCTTCTTTTTTTTCCTTTTTTTGCCTCTGCTTTTTTTTTCCTTAACATGTTTTTCTTACTTTGTCACTGCCGTCGGTTGCTCTCTTGCCGCGCTTTTAAAACTATAAAACTATAAAACTATAAAAAAAAAAACTAAATTGAACTGTAAACTCACCGTCCTGCACATGAACCTGCACATGAACCGAGGAAACAGCCGAGGCACTGCATACCCTGTGCCGCACACACACACTATACACGCTCGTTCTCCACCAGCATTAAAAACTGTAAAACTACGCAAAACATTACAAGGCCATGTGACGTCGCAATTCCCCCTACTCAATTTATCGGGGAAAAGGTTCCCGCTGAATTTAGCGGAACGATCGTGACGTCACGTGGCATGGTGGCACGTGATACCGTGACATCACATGGCTGTGGCGTAACATGGTCACGTAATCATAATTTCCCCTCTACATTCAGCGGACCCCGACCCTACACCGTGCACGAAACGGATCTTGGGGATCTGCTGCAAAATCTCGCCAATAGGCCCTTTTCAAGAGTATGCGCCATCTGGTGGCGTCTGCGCCAATTATCCGAACCCGCCGTCATTGTTTGGGCACGCACTCTGAGCATGTATTGAGATTCGAGAGCGAGTGTGACGTCAGCGTTCGGTGAGGACTCGGATCCAATCACACGCTTCATGTCCAAAAGAAAATGGCGACAGCCAACGTCGTTTCATGGACTTTCTCAAAGGGTCTATACAACGGCTGTCGCAGTAAAACATGCGCGATCTATTCGTCAACTTTGTTTTAGTTTAGCGCCCGACGTTACTGGGGGAAAAAAAGTTTGCACACCGATGATTGCGATGTTGTTGATCTATATATCTCGAAATTTCATCGGGTAGCAGGGTGTATATCGGCATTAATTACGTATGAACAAGCGCCTGAAATTACGTTCTTTAATTACAGGAAAAGGTTCGTAATGACGCTAATGTACGACGAACGGATTCGGAAGTGGTGCCGTCTTGATTACCGTATTCAGTAACGACGGTGCCCTCGACGTTTTTCAGGTAGAAGCGATAGGAAAGCTTTTTCGGACGAGGCAGTGTAAACTAATGAGCTCTTCCAAACTCGGTTTCAGCTTTCGTGGCTGCGGCATAGAACCGCCTCGTTGAAAGAGTGCGGCACCCATTCAGCGTAAATAACTCGTGTTTACGATTGCCTATGGGCAACAACACACCGTGATTTCATTCGGCAGCCTAACCCACGCGCTTATTAAAACCACGTGTGCGCGTCTACCTCACAGATGTTCGCTTTTGGAATCATGTGCACACATCTCCCCCCCCCCCCCTCAAAAAAAGAATATATAATAACATATTAGTAGTACAATCGCGGGAAATATGAGCTGAAACATTCCTTCGTGCCTCTTCGTTGTATCTGCCAGTTTTTCAAGGAGCTGTGGTTTGATATAGGAATGGAACGCCAAGGTTGAGGTCGCATACTTTCGGCTTAATAGCGAGTTTTAGTAGACCATGTTTCCCACTCCGTTAAGCCCCTCCGCTACCCGGAACTCTACAGCCAAGGCCATCGGCGCGCAGGCGCAGTGGCGGTTTCTTCGTAGCGGAGGGTTAGCGGAGGGGGAAACACGGTCTACTAAAACTCCCTATTGACAGTTTGAGGAACGCTACAGCTTGTGGGAACCGCTCACGCAGAAAAAAAAGGTCAGATCGAGTGTTTCGCGTCATATTTTGCGCGGGGGTATACATCTCATTTCACCAGTGGTAACGTATGAGCTCATTTCCTCGAATGTAAAGCAAACATCAAAGTCCGAGCGTCTGACACTACGCGGATCTAAGCGTGTGTTGTCGAAGGTGAATTAACCTACGAATGACATAGTATTCCCTTGCAAACTCAAAATCATGCCCTTTGTTCTGTTTTGTTTTTCGTCCGGGGGGGGGGGGGGGGGGGGCGTTTATATGTTTTTTTTTTAGACTCAGTGGCAAGTCGGATGCCGCGCTGCTTTCTTTGGATACCGTAGCTTCAACACGGTCACGAGACTATACTCTTAGATAGCTATTTCAGAAGTAGTGAAAACTGCGTGTGCACAGATTTCATGGGTGCTCAAGATGCGCAAGTGCACGTGCGCCCATAGCTTTGACAGCATAACCATTAAAAGTTGTCCAAGAGTCTAGTGCGCTAACTGTGGTTAAGCAATACTGTAGTTAAGTGTGCCCGTGTAACCAGAGTATTGAAGTTGGAAGCAAGCGCTGGGTTCAATTTGACTTTGCATCTTTTTTATCTCACTCCGTACGCGTGAAATCCACGTGGCTGCGTCTGAGCGTGCAGGCCAAAGATAACGACGTCAAGTCTTTTCAAAATGTGACTTGAAAACTTCGCAAGAACTTGTACTTTTCCTGTCACTTACGTTTCTCTTTAAATCTTTTTATTATCGCCAGGTTAGGGGTATACCCCTAACCGGACGATATGAATAAAGCGTTCGTTTGCCACTTGTATACAAGTGGCAAACGAACGCTTTACGAGTAACAGCCGAGAATTGGTGACATTAAAAGTTCCAGGATATTTGTTTCTTTCGGGCGAATTGACAGTCGAATGTCCAAGACAATCATCTTTTCAACCACAATCTCGGGCATCTTTACACTTAGTCTTGGACAACTTCACAAACGCAAGGTGTGTCTTATTTGGTTCATGGATCTTGCTTCGCATGGAAACGCTGCACCGGAAAACAACATTAAGCATATACAGTCACATGTAAAGAAAAAGATGATCGGAGATCTTTTACTGATGAAGTAAGAAAATGGATGCTTTGGCTATCAAGAAAATTAGGTAATTTAGGAAGTGTAATTGACAACATTTGCTCGCCGTGCGTTGTTTTGTTGTTTCTGAGCTTCCATATGCGGAGAGCAAATCGTCTGCTTCTTGAGCAAGGGTTGCGGTGACGTCAGAACGACGCCGAGTTCTGATTGGCTTTGATTGGAATGATAGGGGGTAGACCTCAATGCTAGATGCCTCGAGGTCTACCCATTATAATTTTTTTTTTCAATAAGCCAATAAGAACTTGGCGTTTTGACATCATCCCAACCCCTGTGTAAGAGGCAGACGAACTTCTTCTTCGTATTACACAGGTTTCAACGGGCCGGCCCCAGGGGTCTCGCTGCTAACATAGTTGCTGGGTCATCCCAGTATCCGACTGTTTGATACTACTATCAAGTTCAAGATCCTCTGCATCCTGATTGGGTACACGCCTACGGCGTCACCCCAAGAATCGAAGAAAAGGACGTCCGAAACACGGCTGTATTTCTTGGCAGCGGCGGCAGCACGGGGTGGACACCGCATCTGAACGTTCTTCGTATTACCCAGGTTGGTTCCTGTTTATTTTGGTGCGTTCTGTGCACTTTACCGATGCTGCTGCTTCTGCCATTTATGGTATCATATTTCATTTCATTTTCATTTATTGACCTCAAAAGCATCTATTGATACATTACATGAGGGGGAATGACAAGAATGGGGGAGAAGTCTGACTAATACATATATAAAAAACTTTGGAGAAAAAAAAAACGCAAAAAAACGTATTCACCAATGCAACAACCAAAACGCCAAAGTGTACAAAAGTGAAAAACGTGCATTGAATTGCACACACATTGTGGAACTCGAACAGTACAAACACTGAAGTTAACAATAATGCAAAAACCGTCATGGACTGGCAGGTAAACAAAACTCTTCACAATTCTGTTTAAACAATATCGGGTCAGATGAAACCACAACATCACTGGGGAAAGTATTCTATTCCTTTAACGCTAAAGGGAGTGGTGAAAACATGAACAGGTTAGTACGTGATAAAATGAGTTCAATTTTGAAAGAATGATCAAGTCTAGCAGATATTGACCGTGCCGGTAAGCAGAGAACTGTTTTGAATAATGATTTGTCCTAATATATTTGATGAAGAAAACATAAATGAGCAATTTTCCGCCGAATTTCTAAAGTGTCTAAGCCCAAGCTTCTCTTTAAAGGGACAATGAAGGGAATTTCGGACATCTTTTTGGCGATTGAACTTGGTTCCAGGCACGTCTCAGGCCACGTTGGCCAAATTTCAGCCGAAACCGGCGCTTCTGTGCCGCGCAAATCAATTAAACAGTCGCGGTAATAATCGTACCGGGATCGACTGGGGCGACGCCCCGAGAGTTGCTAGAGAATCCAGGAGAAGCGGAGCTCACGTGACCGATGCGGGGCCAAGAAGCGCGACGTCACAAAAGACGCGTCAGCGATTGGTCGAAACGAGAAACGTGCCCTCGGTCACGTTTTGGTTCGCGATTTTTAGGAATACTGTTCTAATTTCCGCTTGAATAACCATGAAAAGTATATATCGGACCGGAAATGATTACTAAACCTTAAATAATGCAACATAAATGTTTTCTTCTTTGCTACGCTGGATGCGAAACGGGCAACGAGCAACTATGGAAAAAAACAATTGGTTTGCTCTTTATGTTTATACAGCCTTGATGGAGATGCGCCTCAACGGGTAATCGGTCTCTTAGCTGTAGATGAGAAATTTAGCCAGTGCGGTACAACCGCTAACCTGGGGTTTTTAACGTGCATCACGCAGTAGTGATCACACGAACGCGTGCCGGTACGAAACTCATCCAGATCGAAACGGGCGGGGGCGGCGGGGATCGAGCCCAGGAGGTTCCCAGCGCAAGCTTTCGCTCCACGCTCCGAGCTGAGACGCGTTAGCCCACTCGGCCACTTCCTCCACAGCAACTATGGGCAAACAAAATAAAATAAAGAACACGGTACTCGAAAGATTCTGCAAAATGGTAGATGTAGATGGCTGTTCTAGCGGTCGACTGAAGACCAGTATTCGTTCGGACGACGATAGTTTTCACGTGTGGGTTGCTGTTCGTGTTCTTTGACGACGAAAAAAGGACGTCCGCGGAGGAATCGGATCCCGGAACGACCGGATCGCCGCCGCTTTCCCCTCGGCATCTTCCCCTCGTCCGTCCTTTGGAATGCGGGCCCGCCCGTTGCCGGCTGGCTGGACGGCCTCCGTCGGGGGCCGCCACACACGTACTCCCGTTCCGTTGGTCTTCGGTCACTGAACGGAAGCTCGAACTCGCTCGCGAGAGCGGCATTGCCGTCTATAGGGGTGTCCAAACAGGACACTACAAAACGCACGACTCCGACAAATCGTGAAAATTGAAGCGTGAGGCGTCCGCTTCAATTTTCACGATTTGTCGGTCTCCAGCTCGACGTCGTCTCCAGCTCGACGCTCGCCCTCCCGCGGCGAAAACGGGAAGCGCTCTAGTGAGGGCCCCCCGATTCTGCTGCTCAGCGGGCACGGCGGAACTGCTCGCGATCATGGCTCGCGAAATGTCATTTCCGAATGCAAACAATACTCTTCACTGTTCCAACGTAGGGCTGCAGCCGGTATGGATTGTACCTTACTGGAGAGTTTTAGAATTGCGCCTAGAAGCAAACGCAAGCGCTGTGCGTTTGCGTTAGAGTTGCGTGCTCCACGTTGTGCGTGCGCCTCATCGCCATGCGCCATCCAAGGCCGCAATTTTGGGCTCCGCGCACGCGCAGTGTGGAACAAGCAAAGCCTAAGGCAAGCACACAGCGCTTGCGTTCGCTCGTATACGCAATACTAAAACTCACTACTTTTTCGCCGGCTTCCAACGCCAACGAAACGTGCTGCAGTGAGCTGACGTGCAAGCAGGTAGGCGTTCCTTCGAAATGGAAAGGCTGAGATTGGCAGAACGAAGGAGCGTAAAAATGGAAGTAACTATATGTTTTAAAAATATTAATAATAAAAAAATATCAATTTTTTTACTTTTGGGGTTTTGGTCTGGAAGGATATTGGCGGCGACTTCGGACGTCTTGCCGATTGTCAAAAATCGCGAGTTTGATAGCAAATTATACTTTACCCACAATTAATGTAATTTTACATGAATTTCTTACATCAGCTAGAATGTTCTCATTGATTTTAGACTATTTTTATTTTATTACTTGGTAATTAAAAATGCTGCAATTGGCACCAGTGATGATAATTAGCATACTTTTGATTGTCATATTTGTTCGCGCGTTTGAAATTGAATCATAAGCAACGAATTATATTAGAGCTTAAAAAATTACGTATTAAAATATCTGAATTTTATTATTATTATTATTATTAACACAAATCGCGGTAATGTATGGCCCCAATTGACGCCAAAATCACGAAAATATGCCATTTAACCATAATACTCTTTCAAGAAAAGTTAATTTGGTTTTCTTTTAGCATATAGGGGAAAACCTGACATCGTTACCAAGATAGACAAACAGTCAAACATTGGATGTAATATAAAGTCCTATGCGTCACGCGTTGCGATAAAAAACGCACACACACTTCAGCTGTCTCACTCGGATTCCGTCTTTGGGTTGTTGCAGTGAGAACACTGTTTATTAATTTATACATTTTGTGGACAAATTGTAAAAATCAAAATTATTTCTTATTCTTGTGCTGGGAATAATGTTAAACCAATTAATCATCTAAATACTCAAGAACCCAATAAAAGGCCCGCAGTTAATTATTACCCATGACAATAGTCTGAGCAAAAAAAGCCAGCGAGAACGCACAAATATCAGCACTGATTTTTTCAACAACTACAAATATCAGCCTGGATCGAATATGTATGTCACAATATAAAGTTTCCGCGAACAACTTCTCTAACTATGTAATTACGATGTGAGACACATCTTGGGTTATGAAAGAATCCGAAATTAAAACCTATATTGAGAAATTAAATCCAAAATAGTGGTTAGTTTCGGTTTGGCTCCAGAAGTAAGACGCGCATCCTTGCGTAAATATTACGCTAAACGCCGTTCTTGTTTTCAGGATAAGGAGGTGACCAGCGCTTATAACACCCTAGCTTCCTCGTATTACCAAAAATAATTTGTGTCGCTCAGTGAAGCCAGCACACTAGACAGGCTCAACAGCAGCACTCATCTCCGACCCTCACTAAAACCGCCATTTTGGAAAATGAGTGGCGCCACCTATAGTTAGTTGGAGTCGCGAATAATCCACCGCGGTAACCAGAGTCTCGATCTCCTAAATACTACCGATACCGACTATTCACACTTGACGTCACTCCCTACGTCACCTCCGTTTTCGGGGGCCCAGAAACGAGAATGGAGATTGTTCAGTTTCGGTTTCTTTACTTCTTTCGTAGGCACAGAAATACGCGTCACAAATGTCTACAAAAAATTGGGCAGCAAGCCATGTTCCTAAGAAGCATAAAAACACCATTTAAAAAAATTAAATAAAATCGTCTTCATTGTCCCTTTAAGTCTGTGACACTTGTGAAGGCGGAGTATTCGTGACAAATGAATCGAGTAGATTTTAGTGAAAAACCCGAGACTGAGGTAAAAAAGACGGAATGAAACGCAACACCTCACAAAAGGTGTAGCCGTTGGCCACGTCGAGGAACTCCGAAACTCCGCCGAAATCGCCGCCATTACTGACGAATCCTCGCCACCTCAGCAAGACAGTACGTCGCCAGCGCAGCTCGACATCGACCCTAAGCTTCCGGACCCGAGACGACGGCAGCTGATTAACCTCCTCGCCGAATACCGTGACTGCTTTGCGACGTCGTCGAAAGTGCGACAAACAGCCGTTGCGAAGCACCGCATCGTTACCGAGGACGACGCGCGCCCTGTGCATCGATCACCGTACAGAGTCTCCGTTAAAGAAAGGAAGGTGATCCAGGAGCAAGTTCAAGAGATGCTGAACGACGACATAATCCAGCCATCAAGCAGTCCGTGGGCGTCTCCAGTCGTACTGGTTAAGAAGAAGGACGGAACGCTTAGATTCTGCATGGACTACCGACAGCTGAACGCGGTGACGAAGAAAGACGTCTATCCACTCCCCCGTATCGACGACACTTTAGACCGGCTGCGCCACTCCCGATACTTTTCATCGATGGACCTGAAGAGCGGCTACTGGCAGATCGAGGTCGACGAACGGGACCGAGAGAAGACAGCTTTCGTCACGCCGGATGGACTGTACGAGTTCAAGGTGATGCCCTTCGGACTGTGCACGGCGCCAGCAACTTTCCAGCGTGTAATGGACACCGTACTGGCAGGACTGAAATGGCAGAGCTGTCTCGTCTACCTCGACGACGTCGTAGTGTTTTCCGGCGACTTCGACGAGCACTTGCGACCACTCCGAGCTGTTCTCCAAGCCATACGGACCGCCGGACTCACCCTGAAGCCATCAAAGTGTCGGTTCGCCTATGACGAACTGAAGTTCCTAGGTCACGTGGTTAGTAACGAAGGCGTTCGCCCCGACCCAGAGAAGACTCGCGCCGTCGCAGCATTTCCAGCGCCGAGAGACAAGAAAGCCGTGCGAAGGTTCCTTGGACTATGCGCCTACTATCGGCGCTTCGTTCGGGATTTCGCAAGGATTTCCGCACCGCTAACAAACCTCACAAAGGACGCCGAGAAGTTCGAATGGGCCGAAGAGCAGCAGCAGGCATTCGACGAACTGAAGCGACGACTGCAGACTCCTCCTGTTCTTGGACATTTCGATCAGCATGCGGAAACCGAAATTCACACGGACGCAAGTAACGCTGGACTTGGCGCGGTACTGGTTCAAATGCAAGAAGGCACCGAGCGAGTTATCGCCTACGCGAGTCGGACACTGTCCAGGGCGGAGAAAAATTACTCCACGACCGAGAAAGAATGCCTTGCGGTCGTCTGGGCAATCACGAAGTTTCGTCCGTACTTGTACGGGAGCCCGTTTCGTGTAGTCACCGACCATCACTCGCTCTGCTGGCTTGCGAACCTCAAGGACCCGTCAGGACGTCTCGCTCGATGGAGTCTCCGATTGCAGGAGTTCAACATGACTGTGGTCTAGTCAGGCCGCAAGCACAGCGACGCCGACTGCCTGTCCAGAGCCCCCGTCGAAACGCCTTCCGGCAGCAGCGACGACGATGACGACGAGTGCTTCCTAGGCGCAGTGAATACCGACGACATGGCACGACGTCAACGAGACGATCCTGAGTTGCGCGCGCTAATCGAGTACCTCGAAGGACGAGGGGGGACTGTCCCCCGTGTCTTCTCGAGAGCCCTGCCAACCTTCGTCCTCCGACAAGGTGTGCTTTACAAAGAGAACTTCGGGGACAACAACACACCATGGTTGCTGGTAATCCCGACCGACCTTCGGGAGGAGATCTTTCAAGCATGTCACGACGACCCGACGTCCGGACACCTCGGTTACAGCCGAACACTGGCCCGTATTCGTGAAAAGTATTACTGGCCAAAGCTCCCCAAGGCCGTCCACCTCTACACCCGATCGTGCCACGAGTGCCAGCGACGTGAGAAACCGCCGACGAAGCCGGCAGGTCTCCTGCAGCCGATTGCTCCCCCGACCGCACCGTTCCAGCAGATCGGAATGGATTTACTTGGCCCTTTTCCGCCGTCAACGTCGGGAAACCGCTGGATAATCGTCGCCACTGATTATCTCACGCGGTACGCCGAAACGAAAGCCCTTCCTTCAGGGACTGCTGTGGAAGTCGCCAAGTTTTTCATCGAGTCAATCGTCCTCCGGCACGGCGCTCCCGAAGTTCTGATTACAGATCGCGGATCATCGTTCATGGCACAGATGACCCAAGAAATCCTCCGGCTCAGTCACACCAGCCATCGTCGTACCACTGCGTACCACCCGCAGACCAACGGGCTGACGGAGCGACTCAACAAGACAATCGCCGACATAATCTCTATGTACGTCGACGTAGAGCACAAGACGTGGGACGAGGTGTTGCCCTACGTCACGTTCGCCTACAATACGGCGGTTCAAGAGACCACTGGATTCACACCTTTCCAGCTGGTACACGGTCGGAAGGTAACGACCATGCTGGACGCCATGCTACCCCATGAGCCATCTGACAATGAGAGCGACGACGCCCAGGCGGTTGCTCAACGGGCCGAGGAAGTCCGCCAACTCGCCCGACTCATGATTCAAGACCAGCAACGCGTCGACGCGGGCCGCTACAACCTTCGTCGCAGGGACGTCCACTTCCAGCCCGGAGAAAGGGTGTGGGTGTGGACGCCCATCCGTCGCCGCGGCCTCAGTGAGAAACTGCTGAAACGGTACTTTGGACCATACAAGGTACTTCGTCGCCTCGGCGAGCTGAACTACGAGGTGATGCCCGACGGAACACGAACATCGTCACGCCGCCCACCACGGCCTGAGGTCGTCCACGTCGTGCGCATGAAGCCGTACTACGCTCGATAGGACTGTGAACCTTATGTGCTCCAAATGACTCTTCTGTTTATCGTTCTTTTCTATTTTTGTTTTGTGTTGCATCGGGGCGATGCACTTTTTAAAGGGGGGAGTAATGCCGCGCGCGCAGCTGGCCCTTAGGCAGCGCGCGCGTGGCCTAACGGTTATCGTACCTGCCTCCCACGCGAAAAGCCAGGGTTCGATTCCTGGGAGCGACGTGTCTTCTGTTTATCCCTGCATTTAGTGTTCTGGCAAATTCGAGAATCCTGGTGCTTGTTCGAGGTGCGAATGTTCTACGCGTCGAACTTTCTACGCCGATTATTCTAGAAGTCCACGCATGTACATAAGGGGCTCCGCGTGGCGAGCCGAAGTCAGTTTCGCCTCAGCGTTCTATCTTGCTGCTTCACCGCCTTCGACGCCCGCGACGCTCTGTTGTTATCTTTCTTTTTCCTTTCATTTTTTGGCACAAGTTCGCCCCCATTAAACGTTCAGTTTACTCAGTCATTCGCCGCCTCATCACTTGTCATTCGTGACAATATTCATCCAGTTGTTTTCCACCGAACGACCCGCGCAAGTTATAAAATATTGGTCAAAGAACAAAGCTAGTTTAGCGTTTAAGCCGTCAACATTTGCACGAGTGTAATCATGAATCTGCTTACGGCAGTTTCCGAAGCGCTTTAGAGTGAAAGATGTTTCAACATGCACAATGGCGTGGTCACTAATGAGGTCAATCACGTTAGTTGAATTTACATATCCAGCATTACATATCAAGAACAAATCTAAAGTTGCGAGATCCCTAGTTGGAACGTGCGATCATCTGTGTTAGTTCAAACGCTTCTAACAAACGAAGAAACTCGTTGTGTCTTGAATGAGCAGAGTTTGGGAATGGCTGGAGTGTCTCCCAATCTATTCCTGTATAATTAAAGTCTCCAGCAAGTATCAAAATATCTTTTGGGTAATCACTCTCTACTGTGCCAAGGCAGGTGTACAAGCTCTCGTTAAAGGCACCAGGGTTAGTGCTCGGTGGACGGTAACAGGCACCAATCAAAGCGTGGCGAAAGTCCAACTCTACCCGGATAGAGATCATTTCCAGGGTGGAAGCGCACTTAACAAGAGAACAGGGAATGCCATTTTTAACTGCAATGAGTACGCCCCCTCCCCTCATAGAAATTCGATCCTTTCGGAAAAGTTTGTAGTTTTTACTTAAGATTAGTTCGGAGTTCTCAACACTGGATGTCAACCAAGTTTCTGTACCGAGATTAATATCTTGGTCGCATGCCGAAGTGCAATCATCTTGTTTGGAAACTAAGCTGCGAAAGTTCGCTACAAAAAAGATAACGTTGGTACATTTCTAGGATAAGATACCGATGAAGATAGTTCGTTTCGAGAGAGTCACTCGTCTAGACGTGGGCTTGCAAGTGGCGGGACAAGCAATTGGATGACAGCCACGCTTTCATTATCTTACACTCAGCACGGAATGAAACCCGAACGCCGGAGCGCGTGGCCATCGATACAGGCTGCTCCACCTGGAGGGCCCCTGACAACAAATGAAAATACGCCGGGGTGCGAGGGTGCGGGTCCCACTAAGATCTGCTCGACCCTCGCGCGGCGCGTCTGGGACTTGCGCGTTTCGCCGGCGACGAGCTGTAAGCACCGTCACTTTGGGTACTTTTGTATTGCCGCACTGTCGCCCGGTCGCGTATATACATTTCGCCGAGAGCACAGAGCCGCGAGGAGGAAAGAGAGAGAGAGAGAGAGAGGAGGAATGGGGGAGAGAGGCCGCCGTGATTGGCCCATGTAGTCACGTGGTACGCGCCCGGCTGTTCTGGCCGTCACCCCCCGCAAGCCTCGCCCGCGAGCAGACGCCGCCGGCGCCTTTGGGCTGCTGTGGCTGCCACGCCGGCCCCGCCGAAGTCAAAGGTACGCTGCGAGTGTGTAATCCACAAAACTGAAAATTCGGGTCCATATCACATGAGCGAATGACATTTTAGCGAACAGCGACATTTGAGCGAATTGACGTTTTACCGAATAACGGGGGTGCGCGTTAACCCATCCGCCGCGCTGCGCTTACGCCGCTTCGCGGCGACAGTCTGTGTCGGCTCATTACAAAAAATGTGAACCCATTTGGCCCACCCGAAAACGCCGCTTCGCGGCGTCCGACTATTCGCTAAAGTGTCATTCGGTGAAACGTGGGCGTTCGCTAAAATGTCATTCGATCAAGTGAGTGCCTCCCGTGCTCTGCCTAGGTTGGCTGGTTGTACATTGGGAGTCGCGGGCGTGTTGTCTACTGTGAGGGCGTCGATCTCACTTCTAAATTTTCAGTTTTCTGGATTACACACTCGCAGCGTACCTTTGACTTCGGCGGGGCCGGCGTGGCAGCCACAGCAGCCCAAAGGCGCCGGCGGCGTCTGCTCGTGGGCGAGGCTTGCGGGGGGTGACGGCCAGAACAGCCGGGCGCGTACCACGAGACTACAAGGGCCAATTACGGCGGCCTCTCTTCCCCTTTCCTCCTCCCTCTCTCTTTTTTCTCCTCGCGGCTCTGTGCTCTCGGCGAAATGTATAGACCTTTTCATTTTAGTAGTTGCCTCACCGACGGATAGAGGGCGCTGACGCACTCGGCGCCATTAGGTTGCTTCAATTTGGTTGGTTTCGGTTTCAACGTGAACGCGGCTATGTTGCTGTTTTACGTTGTTTTTGCTTAATTCTGTGTTACGATGATTTTCCTTGTAGCACACAAGCAATGAAACAGTGGTATTAAACCACTTTGAGGACTACGAGGTGTATTTTAGCCTAAATCGCGGGCTTTTTTTGCGAACTCCTTTGATGAATCTGATTATGGTCGGTTGCGAAACGCCTGACTGATGTACAGGGAAGATTACCATCGTCTACGGCCGTACCCGATGACACCATTTTCCAGAAAAACAAACTATGAAGAAACTAACACATAAATGTAAAGAAGCATATCGACAGCTTGATTAGCAATGTGCTGAATCGGCCAGAACAGATGTAGTCGCGAGTTTACTCTGTTTGGTTTTCGTGGGCACCCACCCTTTAGTGAACTTCGCAGACTAAAAACGTATCGTGTGATGACGCAGATAATTGATATAAACAAGTAGTAACGTCTCGGCCTCCTTTTTTTTAATTCAGTCCTCGAGCATGTTTTGACAGGCCGAGTAGGAAATTTCTTAAATTATCGACCCTGCTAAAGTACTCATAAGCAGCATTTCGCTATATTGGCCCTAGGAAAGAAATCATTTTTATATGAAGAGTTGCTTACTCAAGATATAATATAAGTGACAGGCCCGTCAAATTAAATGTGACAATTCTCTTTTGTAAAATTGGCCAAATAAAATTAAAGGGCGCAGGAGGAGAAATACCTCAAAAAGTTGGGCTGAATTCTAGCGTGAGGCACCATTTCACGTACCTATGTAAACAAATATTTATTTGTTTGAACAGATTCGCTTTGCAAATTTCGGCGTCGCCAGCCACCAAAAGTAAACCTCAATTCGCCATCGACAATCCTGGACTCAAATAATTGTTATGCAGACGGCTTTTTTTTTTTTTTCGGCGTCAAATATTGCGGATTTTAGATACTGGTAAAAACTAAAACAGCGTACGCAAAAAAAAAAAAAAAAAAATAAATAAAACTAAAATAAAGCTAGGTAATTATTGCGAATGCGCCGAACCCAAACCGCGTTTTGGATTTGCAAATAGAAACGACGCTATTTCTTTGTGCACGCTATTCTAAAACTCGCTACTGATAAGCGTCTGTGGCAGTTTCTTACGCGGGAAGTCCCAACCTTTGGGTTAAAGTAAATTAGGTTGATGGCACTGGTTATCTAAATATAATCAATACATCACTGAAATGACTATCGAAGTGGGAGCGAGCACGGTATACAATTTCTTAAACTTCATAAGTAAACCGACCAACCGAATGTTTACGTCGCAAAAACCAACAAATCGTCTGATGTTTATGTATCATCACTTCTAGCCTCAGATAAAATACAAGCCTGTCGTCCGTTGTCTATCTCGTCCTCGAGTTTACTCACTAATCAAACGAAAATGTTTTCGATCTATTATGAATACAAAAAACGATACTTTCAGGAAATACAGATGATCTCCTTGCGCTCCTTCCGATCAAAAATGCGCGATATAAATATATACGCCCTTCTTACTGAGAATGTTCCGCCAGTATTAGTAAACAAACCTCAGTTGTCATAAGGACCTTTGAACCCTCGTAATGTCTTAGTCGTAGAGTAGACGTATCGGACTACCGTTTCCGAAGTAAAGCGAGAGAGCACCGTGAAACGCGACGAAAAACACGAATACAACGCATCCGCCTAGGCGCGGAGGGGAAAGCGGAGCAGCAAGTTGAAGCAACCTAATGGCTGCCGCGTCACGTGATTTCAAGATGGCAGCGCCCATGCGGAGGATGATGAAAAGGTCTATATACGCCGCCCGGTCGACACCGGGCGGCCGCTCCGGAATTGATACGCCTGGCATATCGGTGGTTACCAAAGAGAGCGTGAGCGAGCAATTCCTCGCTTTTTATAAGAATCGACTGACAACCTCGTACGAAAACATGCGCATTGCTTATAAAAACCGAGGCATTCGCGTCGGTCTGTTGCAGCTTTTTTTTCATAAATAATATGGCTGTGCCCATAAACGAATTTTATTTCGCGTCTATGACGTTTCACTATTTCTCAGAAACCGCGCGTGGCACGGTCACCGGTGCCTCCGTGTGGTTACGGTGATACGTCATCAAGCACTACGGGTCTTTTGTGCATGAAGTGTTTCGACTTTCATTTCGCCCTTGCGATACACAAAGCGATAATTAATGATAGCGCTGAAGAGTTATCGCTGGGCATCTGATACGCAAAGCGAGTGACGGCGCTTTGTGTATCGCATGTGACGGCGTTTACAGCGCGCCACCGGCGAAACGCGGAAGACCCAGACGCGCCGCTACAGTGTACTAGAATACTTGGGTAGTGTTGGGACCGGAGCGGCTCGGCAACGGGAGCTCGTGAGCGCGCGTGTATAGGCCTCCTGCGCTGAAGCTTCGAACAAACTGTAGCGCCCTCCTTTTGGGTAGTACAAGCTCAACTGATTGAGCCTCGCACTACTTGTGGCACGTTGGTTGATCTTTTTTATTTTTGTCTTGTGCTGAAGAATGAAACAACACCTTTGGACGCAAGAAATCGGCCAGGCTCAACGCCGCAAGACAATCAAAAGTGCCAAATTCATGACACCACCGCTAGGGCAGAGCCGTTTATTGAGAGAGTTTGGCCATACATTGGTTTGAATAGGCGAGCATCTCGGGCCAACCACAGGCCGCGAAACAGACCCTAGCGGTGGTCGCGTGCTCTAAATTTGTGCCACGACTATACTTCGTTTCACCTTATGTGCGAGCGAAGGCAAAACTGGAAGCGCGAGCACGGAAGCTCCGTGCGTCCAGGCTTTGCTCGAGCGCGCGAGCTGGGGAGAAATGCAAAAAGCGCTGGTCTCGCGCTTCTAGCTTTGGCTTCGCTAGCAGGTAAAGTGAAACGAAGTATAATTTGAGCCGTGCCGAGCGGAACTCCGCGTCTCAAGACGCTCGCGCACCCCACCCTTTGCACTGCTTTCTTTCAGCCAGTCTCAGGACGCTGTTCTAGCAGTGCAGACAAAGGCATGGGCACGAGCGCGTGGCTTTGGAAAGTGCCTCCTATGCACGAGGTCTCGTACAAACAATAGCGTTTCGCTGAGCTAGGCTCACGCGCCTGTGCCTTTGTCTTCACTGTCGACATTTGTGAGATGGAGTAGAGGTCTCCTGATTGGTCGACGCTGTGTCACAAATTTAGTTTACGCTCTAAGCGTGGGGGGAATATTCGGCGCTGGCGGCGGCCTTTGCTCCGCCTATTGTCCAAACTCTCCTAATATACGGCTCTGCGCTAGGGTACGCATCTCTTATCTCTGGGTGGTGACGTCAAAACACCTGTGAAGCGACGCTTTAATTTTTCTTTTTCTTTGTCATGTCTACTTTGGAACGCGCGGAACGGCTGTTCTTGGCTCACGCGCTTAGCGTCTTAGCTTTGACGGCGTTCGAATTTTTGTTGTTTCTTTGTATTTTCATCGTGATCTCGCGCTCGGCACCAGAGCTGGCACGCTTCTGCATGCGTGGCAGTTTGAGACGCTAAAGTCTGTACTACCCAACACAAGGCCACTGCACAAGGCCTTTTCGCAGCACCCCCTGGGCAACGCAGGAGGCCCATTGACAGTTCGAGGCGGCGCTGTAGTCAAGTTATCCAAAAAAAAAACGCGCAGCCCGCCTTTTTTTTTTTTTTTACTTTAAGCGGTGCACGTGTCGGTACCACGATTTTATACACTCCGTTTCACCTTATGTTGTACCGCAGCGAAGGCTAGAAGCGCGAGCTCATAGCGTTGGCAGCTGCCCTTGGTGCACGAGAGCTCGTGCCGCCGAGATGTGGCCTAGAGCAAGGAGCTCGCGCTTCTAGCCTTTCCTGCGGTACGACACAAGGTGAAACAGAGTTTTTCACTTCGAGCGGTGCGCGTGTCGGGACCACGATTTCAGAGTTCCGGGGGTTCAATCGTAATATGCTTTGAATCTTGTGTTCTGACTTTGCGGATGGTAAGCGCGTAAAGCCTGGTTCAGACAGTTGCGTTTGACTGCGTTTGACTGCGTTGCGGCAGCGAGAAACCAAAACATCCCCGCTGCTAATATCGCGTGCCAAGATAATTCCTTGAATTGGATTCCACGCTTCATATGAAGCACAGATGTGCCGGTGACTCGCTTTCGGTACTCGACGCAACGCAGTCAAACGCACTCAAACGTAAGTGTCTGAACCGACCTTAGGGTAGTGCCGAAATGCCGACGGCGAAACAGCGACAGAAGTCTTGCTCTGCACCTGGTTGCAAAACGGGCCTCATCCGAGTGAAAGGAGTGAAAACGGCGTTCCTTTTCGGCGTTCCAAAGGACAGAGCCAAAAGAGATCTTTGGGAGAAGAATCTGCAGCGATCGGACAAGCGTCTTGAAGAAACAAGCGCTGTCTGCGAGCTTTTAAGTTGGTTGTTAAAACTCGAAGAGTTTTAAAACAACCAACTCTTCGAGTTTTACAAACTCTTCGAGTTTTAAAACTTTTCGAGTTTTAAAACTCGAAGAGCTTTAAAACAACCAACTTATACCCAATTCACACGGCAGCGTAAAGGTACCTTGAGCTTAGGTCCCTTAGCTGAAGGTACACATCGCGACACTGTTAGCGCGAACACGACATCGGCGCCTTTTTGCATTTTACTTCTGAATAGTAGTAGCGAGCCCGAAACTTTACCGCTTATATTATAGAACTAAATGAGCTCTTTCCGTAGCAATAATAACTTGGATGACATCTCTTGGTTTCAAAGAAAAAAATGGGAAACACCGGCGATCGCTTGTTCGCGCTAACTGTGTCGCGCTCTGTACCTGTAGTAAACGGCGTACTTGATCACACGATGAATAAACGGAGAACTTTAGGTTGATGTCGATTGCATTCCAGCTTAACCGTGAGAGGAGCGCGGGATAAATAAGCATTCCTGGAAATCGGTTTGACGCGCAGTTTTTTTTTTATTATTGGATGTGAAATATCACATTTAAAACCGAAATATTATTTCTGTCTGCTTTTGCGGCACTTTACTTTTTTCTCTAATGCCCCTGTTACACGGGCTCAATTAACCGCGGTTAACTCAGCTTAACTGCTGTTACGCGGCACCACAGATACCGCACTATACTCTCCGGATACTCTCGGATGCTCTCGGACAGCTATTCCATAAGAAGTGAAGAGCGCGCGTGCACTGCTTCGATGAATGATCATGATGCTCAAGCGCACGTTCGCCCATAGCTTTGACTGCATAGCCGCAGAATGTTGTCGGCAAATATTGTGCGCTAACTGTGGCTTAGCGTAACTGCAGTTAAGTGTGCCCGTGTAACCCTTTAAGGGCGCACCTAAATGAATCTTGCTTTAAAACATCCGACCCGTCTGGCCACACTGGCCCTAAATCATCTGCGTTTACGAGCTTCCATTGCGAGGTGGGCGACCTTTTTATGTTTAGCAGCTCCATTTTCCAGCAAAGTTCTCCCTCAAGTAGCTAAATAGCGCCCGGCAGAAACGAACCACGACGGAGTCTCACGGTTACGCCAGTCACGCGACCGAAAGGGATGGACGACGACGAAGATAAAGGGTCCTGGGCGGGAGAGTCGGGCGACTCGTCTACAACCTCGAAAAAGAGCTCACAGAGGCCCATTGCGTTCGGGTTCGTAGCAGACATTGTTTTCCACGTGTCGCCGCTGCTACCTGCTAGCTAGAGTATGCGTTCATCATTATTGTATTATTCCATCACATTTGTGTTCACAATCATTTCATAATTTGATACTTATAAATATTCAATTTGTTATAATGCATTATCAATATATATTTATATATCTGTGATATTAGTTTTAGTTCGTGGGTCCGAGGCTACTCCCTGTAGCTGTTAAGGGAGCTCGGCGAGCTCCGTTTAACACAGGACCTCCCTTAGCGAAAGGGACCTTTATGCGCCATGTGATCACGATCTTCAGCTCCCTCTACGACAGGTACCTGGGCTAAAGGTACCTTTACGCTGCCGTGTGATTTGGATATTAAAGGCTTCTTATACCCAAATCACACGGCAGCGTAAAGGTACCTTTAGCCCAGGTACCTGTCGTAAAGGTAGCTGGAGATTCTGATCACATGGCGCATAAAGGTCCCTTTCGCTAAGGGAGGTCCTGTGTTAAACGGAGCTCGCCGAGCTCCCTTTACAGCTACAGGGAGTAGCCTTGGACCCACGAACTCAAAATAAAAATCACAGATATATAAATATATCTTGTTTAATGTATTATAAGAAATTGAATATATATAAGTAGCGAATTACGAAATGATTGTGGACACAAATGCGATGGAAAAATACATTAACGAGGAACGCATACCCCTGCCATACTTCGTCTCACCTTAGCATGGACTATTGTTAGCCGCGCGTGCCAAAAGCCCGAGCCAGTTGCTTTGGGTGAAGCCTCGGCGACTGCACGAGCGCTCGTGCAGCGAGTGCTCCAGTCAAGGCAGTCGAAGCTAGCCGCTCGCGCTTGCACAGCCTTCGCAGTTAGTCCGTGCTAAGGTGAGATGAAGTATAGCAGGTAGCAGCGGCGGCACGTGGAAAACAATGTCTGCTGCGAACCCGAATGCGATGGACCACTGCGAGCTCTTTTTTGAGGTTGTGAACGAATCGTCCGACTCTCCCGCTCAGGATCTTTTATCTTCGTCGTCGTCCATCTCTTTCGATGGTGTGACTGACGTAACCGTGAGACTCCGACGAGGTTCGTTTCTGCTGGGCACTATTTAGTTACTTTAGTGAAAACTGCGGAAAAATGGAGCTGCTAAGCAGAAAAAGGTCGCCCACCTCGCAATCGTAACTCGCAACTGCAGATAATTTAGGGCCAGTGTGGCCAGACAGGTCGGACGTTTTAAAGCAAGACTCACTTAGGTGCGCCCTTAGACTTAGAGAAAAAGAAAATGAAGAGTCGCAAAAGCAAACAGAATTAATATTTAGGTTTTAAATGTGATAGTTCACACAGAATAATCAAAAATTGCGCGTCAAACCGATTTTGAGGAATAATTGTTTATCATGTGCTCCTCTCGCGGTTTAGCAGGAATCCAATTAGCATCAACTTAAAGTGCTCCGTTTATTTATCGTGTGATCAAGAACGCCGTTTACTACAGGTACCTTCTGCTAAGGGACCTAAGCTAAAGGTACCTTTACGCTGCCGTGTGAATGGGGTATTACTCCTATAATCGAAAAGAGGAAATGGCTACGTCCCAGGCATGTCCAATGTTATGAGTTCCTGCTTATGCAGGATATTTTTTTTTATTCTTAACAGAACTTTACAGAATTAATTAAAAGGAGGTAGTAGATACGTGTATGTCGTCTGCACTGTACATCCGTAGATCTCGGCGGACCCTACATGGGTGAATAACCGTTGCAATATTTTGATTATTTAGTCGAATATGGTAACTAACTTTTTAATGAACGGATTAATGGGCCATGTTGCAATTGCAGCTTTAATGGGATCCATTATTAAAGGCCTACCCAATTTAGAAAGTTCGCGAACAAACAACGAGCTTTGAGATATTCATCGCTAAAATTTAGCCTTTCTTCGATTAATTAAAAAACCGCGCGCTGAAAGCGCGAATGAGGTTGTGCTGATATTGATGCGTAGAAGAATGACACAGTAGTTTCTGTCCCCTCGTCACTAACTCGGCAGCGTGTCTTCGGTGGACTCGCCGGCGCCACACATCAAGACGACTAAAGGTACGTTTATACTCCAACGTAACGTCGACGGGCGTGGCGTAGCGCAGCGCGCACAGATACTGATTGGTCGCAGATATCGAGTTTCTGGTTGCCGGCCAATGAAAGGCGCGCGTTCTGCGCTACGCTGCGTTCACTGCGCTCGACGTCGGAGTATAAACAGCCCTATACTTCGTCTCATCCTACGATGGACTAAAGGCCAAAGCTACGGGCCGCCAGGTCCAATCACGTTCCACGCTAAACTATGGCATGCTTAACATTGATTAAGAATGGACGAATAATGCTCCTGATTAGAATGCGCTGCATCATTTCTATAGCTTGGACACTGCAAAGAACCAGTATGTCGTGGCTTTCTTTGCAAAGCAAAATTGATGAGTCACTCAGTAACGTTCATCGAATCGAAATACCAGGCAATTTCTAAGTGGCTCGTGATTGGATCTGGTGGTTTGTAGCTTCTGCCTTTAGTCCATCGTAGGGTGAGACGAAGTATAGTCACTATTCTACGTATTATTTTCATAACGCGGTTTCTGAATCAAGCGAAGAAAGGCAAACTTTTACGATAAATTTCGCGAACCTCGTTGCCTTTCCGCGAATTGTCGAAATTGTGTTTGCCCTTAACAATGACTCCTTTTAAAACTGCAATTGCACCATGGCCAATTAAGCCGTTAATAAACAAGTTAACTAACAGATTTTGGTTAATTGTTAAACATTGCAACGGTTATTCACCCATTTATTGTCCACCGAGCCCTACAGATATAACGAAAGACGGCATCCACATCCCAGACAACACTTGGACATCCCCAGGATGTCCTCAGGACAACATTTTGAGGACATTATGATGTCCTGAGGATGTCCTCAAATGATCCTGGAAGCATCCTAAAAACGTCCTATTGTCCGGCCTCAGGACATCCTCAGAACGTCCTCAGGAGGGCAGCCAAGGATTTTTCTAGTACATTTTTAGGACAATGCACTGCAGGTGTAGCTGTTCACTGAGCTGTTAAGCGCCGTTCACACATATGCAACCGAGTAAGACCGAGAGAGACCAGACCGGTTTTCAAGCCTCTTGCGAAGTCTTAGGACCGGATGCGCTGCTGCGAGCTGGTTCTAAGACGTCGTAACAGGCTTAAAAACCGGTCTTGTCTCCCTCGGTCGCACTCGGTTGCAAGAGTGGGAACGGGCCTTTAGGATGCTTTCATTTTTTATTGTTTCTAAGTTTTCTCCAACTGAATTTTGAACCTGAACATGCCTGCAGAAAGAAATTCATTGTTGTGTACAATTTTAAAGTGAAATTCACACACTAATTCTAGATACTAGTCAGTGAGAGGAAGAACATAGGGCAAGGAAAAGAGGGAAGAAAGCTGACGGAATGCTGAAGAGGAGAGAAGAAAACCTCTCGCCTCCAGCATCCCGTCTGCTTTCTCCTCTGCGTCTTTCCTTGCCCCATGTTCTTAGCCTGTAACTATGAGCATGATCATGCCATTCAATATTGCAAACAAAGGTAACTGTTCAAGAAATACTTTATTGGAGAGCAAATGTTATACATGACTTTTTTCAATGTCTGCACCAGTCATGCAGTCTGACTTCGCATCTTGGCCAGCACTAGTCCGAATAGTCAGCAGGATCTAGAAAAAAAATCAATTCCAAAAGCATTCATAATAAAACAGGTAATGTGAGAAACTTACCATCATGTCGAACATCTCCGGCTTTTGACTGCAGCTTTTTCAGTTTCTCTCCAGCGTGGCGCAGCCACACTTTGATGATGGTCTCCACGTCAGCTTTGTTTGCACAACAACATTTGCTTTCACTGCCCCTGAAACATTGATTTGTGATGACAGACACAGCAGAAAACGTTGGTACGGCACACACACATCTTTATCGAACTAAGGAAAAAAACACACCGCCGAGGATATGGTTGTGGCGGTTGCTGTTCGTGCGAGGAAGATGCCCTTGCTACCGAGTCTATTTTCGCACAGTTGATAAGCTCGAAGCATTCGTTTAAGCGCCGGCATCTTTCCCTCCGAAATTGCCGTTCACTGCTTTCCGCCATTTCGAAGAAGTACTACATATAAAAAAACACTAACCTTTGTCACTGCCTTGCATTGCTGCCATCATCAATTTGGATGGAACAGCGCGGATATACAGATTCGCAGCACTAACTCAGTGATATATTTCTTCTTCCTCAAATCGTCATCTTCTTCTCCTTCGCCGTTAATGAGAACATTTTAAATTTTTAAACACCAGAAACCAAATAGCCAATAGACATTAAAAAGTAAATAATAAATAAATAAATAAATGACAACTAAAAATGAACAAAACAAAAAACAAAAAAAAAAATAAAAAAATAAAATTAAGAAATGATTTTTTTTAATAAATTAAAATTAAAAATAAACTTTAAAAAATTTATTTTCAAATTAAAAAAAAAAAATAGTTTTTTTAATTGTTATTTGTTTATTTATGAATTATTTATTTATTAATGTTTATTGGCTATTTGGTTTCTGGCGTTAAAACATTTCAAATGTTCTCATTAACGGTGAAGGAGAAGAAGATGACGATTTGAGGAAGAAGAAATATATCACTGAGTTGTTATACTTCGTCTCACCTTAGTATGTACTATTGTTAGCCGCGCGTGCTAAAAGCGCGAGCTAGTCGCGTTGAGTGAAGCCACTGCGGCTGCACGAGCGCTCGTGCTGCAAGTGCTCTAGTCCAGGCAGTCAAGGCTGGCCGCTCGCGCTAGCACAGCCTTCGCGGTTAGTCCATGCTAGGGTGAGACGAAGTATAGTCAGCGCTGCGAGTCTTTCCTTCTTGTGTGCCTGTGATTGTGACTGTATCTGCGCTGTTCCATCCAAGCATGAATTAACAACTAGCCCAAGCATACATATTATCAAGCCATCATCAACCTCGAGGCTAGGGTGCCTTCATGTGCGCTTCGCATAGAGTGATGCCAACTGCCTGTTTCCCTTTCCCACACCCTCTTCTACCGCCATTTTGTTCCTCTCATTGTTTCCCCGTGCGCACATGAAGGCTCCCTACTCGAGGCTATTTCTGTTTCTGTCCTGGCTTGGCTTAGCTTGCTTGGGTGTCTCGGATGGGTGGATAATTGCAATAACGGTACGCCTTGTAGTAGGCGGTAGCTTGCGCCACCTAGAATGAATGTTGCCAATGGAACTGAATTCCGAAATACTGCGCAAATACAAAACTAATAATAATTGTAGTGCGTCATGGTTTTAATAAAGAATTATTTGATCAAAACTCTAGTTAAAATATGTCCTAAACTTACACAACTACGTGTAATAATTTGTATGTAAAATTTAGGTTAGCAGTAAACATGATCTGTGTATACTACCGCCATTTCATTAATTTATTTTTTTAATAACGCAATCAAATTGAGGACGTATATTTACCTCTAACTTTGAATCCTTCGTCCTCAATAAGTCCTCGGAAGGACGTTTCTAGGATGATCCAGCGACTGACGTTCTCAGGATGTCTTGAGGACGTCTTGAAAACCGTGAGGACGTTTGTACCTTTTGAGGACGTCCTGAGGATGTCGGGTGTTGTCTGGGATATCTGCCACATCCTTTTTTTGTAAAATATGTAAAGTTCTGTAAAGAATAAAACAAAAACACCCTGTATGTCTGCGTGAACCAGATATGCCCCCTGTGGAACCATGGGTCTTTCCCTTCGAATACCCAGCTCAGGCGAGACTTACCTGGTTGTCAGAAAGCAGCTGTCGGGTAAATGTATTGTTATGAGCGTGTGGGTTTCAGATGGTTTACCCTCAAGAGGATAATGCGCTGCATATTGTAGCCATCTATGCGCTGCACATTGTAACCATTATTTCAAACCAGAACGTCTCGCCAACGGAATTGAATACCTCATGTGACGAACGTCGACATGGAGCTGACGTCCCGAGTCCCAGGTTTCGCCGAAGCACGAGGATCAGGAGTCAACCGGCCCGATTAGGCTATGACTAAGATTGTGGACAACTTGTTTGAGTGTTTGTTTCGTGTAACTTGCTTTTGTTATTTTATTTTACAAGAGAAGGGGAGATGTATCGGTATTAAGGCTGGCAACACTGTTGGCCCGAGCCGAGGTGTGGGCTCGCGGGCATTAAAAGAAGAGATCAGTCTCGTTCCAGCTGCCACGTCTACGGCCTGATTCCTAAACACTATCCCGCAGTCGATTGACGTTTTAACTCAAGGTACACAAGAATGCCATTTAATGTTTGCAACATATTGGAATATATTTTTTTAGGTGTTACTATTTCAAGACCTAAGTTCATCGCAGAACATTTTATTGCAACATATAAGACACCTTTCAGAGCCAAAAAGCTGTATGGGCAGGATGCAAAAATTAAATGAGTTCCAAATGTATCCTCCATTTTTGTGTTTTATGTATGTGTGGATGCAGCAACCACTTCGAGCATGTTTTCTTTTTAATATTCTCAACAGCAGAAATATATTATTTCAGGCACCGTATGCATTACAATCGAAACAAAAAAGCGTGGCTCTTTCGCAAATTTTCAGTTAACTGTGACCGACCGCGTTACGACTACTTGTTATTGCTTATGATGAAAATAACACATTGGCGCCATTTACTGAGAAGTCTTGGTACACTTCCGATCGGCATGTCTTTACTAATTTCACCATGGGTATAAAATAAATGTGAAAGTGTTACAAAAGACCCTCGTACATTTGATCTCGCAAATACTACAAAAAGTACAGCCTGCTTATTCGCGGGTCGGGAGTGGTCTAAGGCTTTTTGACTGATGACGGCCAGTGCTTCTATCATAAGCAGTCACAAGTTGTCTTAACGCAGTCGTTCACAGTCAAACGTAGATCTATGAACCAATACATCCTTACACCCTTGCACGCTTTTGTAGGGTGTAATTCTGGCTTGAACACTCATTACATGGACGTTATTATGTCAAAAACACACTTTTCTAGGGCTTTTAGGCTGTGAGTTATGGACACTGCAAAATACCCTCAAGGGTGCGAAATTATTTGGTGTGGCGGCCTATAGTTGAGACATCGCACGTCTCGTCGGCAAGGAAACAGACTTACGAAGTTTGTCAAGGAAAGCTTGTGGCAAGTTAAGCGCAAGTTTTACAAAGCGACAACCGCGGAATAGTAAACTCACAGCTCTTGCTCGGACAGCCAGTTATACTGAAAGCGTGAAATGCTTTCATTAAAAGCGTCACCGTCATGCCTATAGCTACGACGCAAGTTTTCCCGCCGCAGCGTGCGACGTAGCCGGCGCGAGAGACGTGTTGTCACACGACGCGACAGCGTAGCGTCGTCATCCTCTGCTACCCCTCTCCTTTTGTTTATTTCTTTTCCCCGAAATAATCGCGCAATACCAAGACGTCACGGCGCAGCTTGACCGAGAGGCCAACTCTGCAGCGGCTGCCCTTTTCACAAGGGTTTAATGCGAAAGCATTAACTGTCGCATTGGGCGAGCCGACGTCATCAGCTTTGAAGCCGCGCCGAACGGCACTAATTAACTCCTTTCTCCAAGTGAAGCCGGCTCTCAGTTTTGAGACCACGCGAAAAGCCTAACCAAACGGCACCAAGTTTCCCCAATTCCAAAGGAGCGGAGTGAAGCTGAAGCATTTTGGCTTCGGTCCCATTGGCTGGCGCGCGTCATAGTTTCAAGGAACGAGGCTCCCATTGGCCGCTGCGCGTCAGATTCAACGATCGCCACCCCATGGCGCTGCGTGTCCGCGCTGTCAGCGCGCCGGTAACACGAAGCGTCCAAGGTCAGAGCGGCGAAGAGAGCACGCCATCTGCCGTCGACGCAAATACGCCGCAGACGGAATAAGGGAGCGGAAGAATGACATGCGTGCTTTCGCATTCACAACTCATAAGAAATGCTTAGGTGTACCTCGAGCCTTTTTTTTTTTTTTCTTGAACCGCTTCTTTTTTTTGACGCCGATTGCTGAGCGATTATAGTAAAAAGAAATTTCATGATTTAAAATTAAAACTCGGACTTACATGAGCAGGACCACGAGAAAATCAAGTAACGGGACACTTCACGACACTTTAGCTTCCACCACAGCGGTGTGGAAATAGGCATGTTCCAGATCAAAGTATTTAAGAAGTCGTGTACTGTCTCAAGCTGCGCAGGCTCTTTGTGTATATGTCTAGAGCTCTGAGCGGATAACATCATCCGTATCCGATCCGCACCTGCAGACTTTGTATCCGTATCCGAACCACAATGTTTTTAAATCATTGTGTCCACATCCTAACCGCATCCGCAAAATTCGGAACCGCACCCGCGAATTCACTTTATATAATAAAAGAAAGAAAAAAAAGAGAGCATCTTGATGGTATCTTATAAGACGTTTGCTAATCTTTGTACAAGAACTTTAGAGTCAGAATATGGTGAAATTCATTTTACTGTATTCTCTTTCATGATATTTATATTATAAGCAATTATTCTTCCAGGGACACTTCGCGTCTATGGAAAAATGATCGCAGTTATGGGATCGTCATGGGCGCCTGCGACACTCTGCCCAGGGGCTCAAAAGAAAGAAAATCTTAATTCATTCTTCTTTCTTTACATTGTTCGAGGCGGGGCTTAGGCCGCACGTCCGGGAGCTTCCTTGCTCGTGACGACGACCATTCCCCGAAGTGAAGAACCCAGGGGTCCAGTGGAGGTGGGAGAATTGGTAACGTAACGAACGGTTTAATTACATGGTAGCGATACAGTCGTCAAATCCGAGAGAACAAATGGAGCCCTCACGCCCCGCCTTATATAGGGGTCCGTTTTCTCCCTCTCTCTCCGCCAGGGCAGCAGGTGCGACCGCCACGTGCTTTGCAGCTGGGTCCGCCGCGACGTAGTCAGAAATGAGTCATAGCCAAGGTTCTCCGCAGTTAGGCCAGGCCTCTCTCCCCTTCCGGAGCGCACGAACCCACACGCACACACACACACGTCCCGTTGACGTCACGGACGCGTTGAGACACGTTTTGGGCAGCCTTCGACAGGTGGGCGTCAGTCCTGAACACGTCGGGACTCGTTTCCGCAGCGTTGAAACTCGGAAGAAGGTTGCCGAAGGTTCCATTCTTAACAGCCCCTCCGGGGCCAGGGAAACCTCGAATGGCCGGTAGTACAATCGTTGGCCTGAAGAGGTGGGCTTGGAGTAGGCCTTGAGAAGACGCTGCAAGCACCAAACAAACTCCCAAACCTCTCACAACGGAGGCATCAGCGGAAACGTCCCCCACAACACCACGCCACACCGCAGTCAAACGCTCGAAATTCGCCAAAGACCCGCCAGACTGGATTACGGATTACCAAAATTTGGTACAATTCCGGGTATCGAGACCCCCTGTCGCCAAAAAAACTCATTTTTCCAACGAGGTCACTAAGAACAAAAGACAAAAGACAAAAACTTTTCGCAATTTGTGAGGTCATTTTGGGGTTTCAACGAAGTGCCCCCACTTAGATCCTCATTCCCGTGGATGACGAAGACCTCTGATATCATCCCTACTATTTTTCGTGATGTCAGAAAAATCTGCTCAACCCATCGGCATTGCCGTTAAATTTGCCTTTCCTTTTTCTTACGCTGAAGTCATAGTGATCGATTTTCACGTGATTTCTAGACGTGAAAATGCGGTCCTTATAGCGCCGATAAAACAATCCGCCTCTTTCATTCCCCGTCACATTGGTCCTAGCAATCTCCTGAGCTGTACAGCGAAACCCTGACACACTTGGGTCGCTCTTCTGCTCGACTGTCAAAGACACTCTGTCTACTCGTAGCAGAGGACCAAAGTTACGCGACGCCGGAGCTACGAGAGATCTTTCACTGATCCCGTCTTCCTCCGCCTTTTTCGCCGGCGCGTTGGGACGGCGCACGCTTTCTAGTGCTACGAGGTCAGGCTGTTCTACAACCTGGTCCCTCTCATCCCGGTTTTCTGCCTCCAACTCTGGGAGTGCTTGCTCCCCGTCAGCTGCCTCTGGCTCTGGATCCCTCGTCAACAAAGGGGCGACCTGACGCGATTTGGACCTCGTACACGACTGAACTAGCCCTTTTCCCAGTTGTTGACCCCTTTCGCGCAGCAGGAAATCTGACCGGTTAGAAAACAAATAAGGATACTCCAACGGGACTGTTTGCGAGACAGCCGCCTCTGTCACTAGCTCTCCGAACGGGCCAGTTATCCTTACTGTCGCCATAGGCAGACAGACACTGTGCTTTTCGAGCAGCTGCTTGATCCAAACTACCTTTCCAGTAAAATCGGAGGTCGTTACATACGACGGATGAACAACGTCCATCGTCGCTGCACTGTCCCGAAGCACCCTGCACGGCTTTCCGTTTACATGGAGCTCGTGAAGATAGGGACGAAGGAGCTTCAGGTCCTTGTCACTACCGTTCACGTACGAGAACACAACCCGCGGTTTCTTACATCTGGCCGCTGTGTGTCCCGGCTCCTGACAGTTGTAGCACAGGAACGGCTTCCTTGCCTCGAACTGCCCTGTTGGGCTTTTCCGCGCCTCGTCTCCGTTCGAGTGTTCTGCGCTCTTTTCTGGGACCTTTTGTCCTGCTTCGGGCTTCTCGGGCCCGTTTTCTCGCGAGCCGTTCCCCTGTCGGAAGGTCTTGCGCTGATCGCTCCGGCCGGGTTCGCTTTCCTCTCCGCTCAGCTTTCTACGCGTTGCGTACTCTTCGGCTAGCTCAGCGGCCCTTTCGACAGAGTCGACTCCCACCCTGTCCTGCACCCAGAGCTTGACTGACTGCGGAATGCTACGAAAGAACTGTTCGAGGCACACACACTCGACTACCTTGTCTCGGCTTTCGTACACTTCCTCGCTCTTCAACCATTCTATCAGGTTGGTTTTAAGCCCGTACGCGAATTCCGAGTAGCCCTCGCTGCTCTTTTTGGATGCGTTTCTAAACCTTTGACGGAACGCCTCGGCAGAAAGGCGGTACCGCTTCAAAAGGCTGGACTTCACCTTGTCGTAGTCGTCCGCGTCTCCAGCACTAAGGCGCGCGACAACCTCTGCTGCCTCACAGGGCAACAAAGTCAAAAGCCGTTGCGGCCACGTTTCTGGGGCGAAGCTCAACTTCTCACATGTCCTCTCAAAGTTAACTAAGAATAGGCCCACGTCTTCCCCAACTTTAAACGGCTGCATGAGCTTCTTCATTTGATACGACTCGGTCTCACTTGCTCGTACCGGAGCCCCAACTCTACTGTTCTGCGAGTTTAATCGCTGTTGTTCAATTTCGAGCTCTAGCCTTTTCAGCGCTCGCTCCTCTGTCGCTGCAGCCCGCTCCTGTTCTCGTTCCTCTTTCGCTGCAGCCCGCTCCTGTTCTCGTTCCTCTTTCGCTGCAGCCTGTTCTCGTTCCTCTTTCGCTGCAGCCTGTTCTCGCTCTCGTTCCTCTCTAGCTGCAGCCTGTTCCTCTTTCGCTGCAGCCTGTTCTCGCTCTCGTTCCTCTCTTGCTGCAGCTTCACTCTTAGCGTTCTGAAGCAGTTCCCACGCAATTTTAATTTCCTCTGCTTCCGCGCTCTCTGAAATCGCTTTACTGATCTCAGATTTCTTCATCTTTTGCTCCACCTCCACACCCAATTCTTCACATAAACAGAATAAATCTGTTCTCAGTAACCTCATCAGATCCATGATCGCTGCTCTTTAGCTTTGGCTTTGCAATAAAACTTGTCGCGAGGTTGTACACAAACCTAGCGCACGAGTCAAACACTAAGGATTCCCAGCAGTTCAAAATTAATTACCCATAATCTGAAGCCTGGCGAATCTCAAAGCAAAGTCCAAACGCTCACCCGCAGATGTAGCACGATGTCGCATGGTCCGATCCCAACCGCTGCCAACCAGTTGTTCGAGGCGGGGCTTAGGCCGCACGTCCGGGAGCTTCCTTGCTCGTGACGACGACCATTCCCCGAAGTGAAGAACCCAGGGGTCCAGTGGAGGTGGGAGAATTGGTAACGTAACGAACGGTTTAATTACATGGTAGCGATACAGTCGTCAAATCCGAGAGAACAAATGGAGCCCTCACGCCCCGCCTTATATAGGGGTCCGTTTTCTCCCTCTCTCTCCGCCAGGGCAGCAGGTGCGACCGCCACGTGCTTTGCAGCTGGGTCCGCCGCGACGTAGTCAGAAATGAGTCATAGCCAAGGTTCTCCGCAGTTAGGCCAGGCCTCTCTCCCCTTCCGGAGCGCACGAACCCACACGCACACACACACACGTCCCGTTGACGTCACGGACGCGTTGAGACACGTTTTGGGCAGCCTTCGACAGGTGGGCGTCAGTCCTGAACACGTCGGGACTCGTTTCCGCAGCGTTGAAACTCGGAAGAAGGTTGCCGAAGGTTCCATTCTTAACAACATGTAACACTCATTTCAGTCAGGCACGTATTTAGTCAACATGAAAATAAAGGGGTGAAGGAGTCTTCTTCTACCTTGTGGTGGCTTGTGTACGTTTTGGGTTTTTCTTGCCGGTAAAACGTTTTCCGCTCTTATTTCTTCCAAGCAAGAACACGCTTTCCTATAACGTTGATGCCCCTGCATTTTTTAGTTTTTCTAGCGACCGCATTTTTGGCGAGATAGAACGCTATAAAGCGATCTTTGATGAGATTCAGGTATTTCTTGGCGTAACGAACAATTTCCTACCTGACGGGCACCTTTTTTTCTAAGATAGCAATTTTCTCCCGCAAAACGTTCGATAATAGACTCACAACTTAGTAACACTCACCTATTCACTCTACACTCTGCTGTCGCATACGTTTATGAGCCGGCTCGGCAAAATTGCAGATCCGGGCACGCGGATATCCGCATTCGATCCGCATCCGCAGCCATCCGCATCCGATCCGCAATCCGCCAAATCTGATTAATCTTTTTTCTTTCTTTTTTTTTTCCATCTGCCAGTTGACTGCGGATATCTCCGGATAATCCGGAGGGTAATCTGCTGATATGCAGGGTTCTACTAGTATGTCCGTCTGGCCTCCCCTGATCTAGACAATCAAATAAAGATAACCTTTTACATTAACCTATATGACGACTCAGGACAAAATCTTAGGATATGTAGTAGGACATTTTACTTGTAGAATAAAAATTAAAAAGAATTACCTAAGAAAGTATATTAAAAGCAGGAAACAACTCTATACCGCTATTTCCGCCGCCAAATATACCGAAAAAAACAACAACAACGAACACAATAAGGATGCCATGCAAAACGATAAATATTTTTTTTAAGGCGAAGAAAACTATATTAAATGGCAAAAATAATATACACAAACGAAGCCTTGACATGATACACGATGAGGAAGAAGGACATGATGAGCGAGACGGTGGACACCACCATGCGTATACGTAGCCGTAGTCGTCTTTCCCGTGGACGGTCTTCTCTGCGCATAGGGCACGCACTGTTAGTGCGAACGAGCCGTTGCCGGTTTTCCTCGTTCTTTGTCTCTCTCTCTCTCTCTCAGTATAAAAGATCTGTATTCAAAACTGTGTATGTGCAGTGGTGGAAAGTGACCAGTCGGGCTACTAATCAAAGTGGTAAAGTTTGATGCCCGAACCCCTCAAAGTGGAATGGGATAAAGCGCCGCTGTCGCGTTCGCGCTGGCAGCGTCGCGCAGTGTTGAAGGACACAATAATCATGAAAAAAAAAAAAATCTCCGACAGGAAACCCGCTTTTACCAAAAGCGTCGCTGTTGTCGCCCTTGCGCGATCGACCAAACGCTCTCTACGACGTTTGTAGTGGAATTCAGCTTTCATCGACGGAAGTCAGAGCAACGTCAGACAGTTAGCTTTGATGGTGTTGGTCTAAGGATGCGATGACACCCAAGCTTTGACCGTGCTTTTTACACACAAGATAGAACTTGTCGTTCGCAACTGATGATAGGAAGCCAAGATCGGTACTCGTGACGCCACGTCGAGGCAAATCCTGGGCGTGATTCCAGGGAAAAGAACCATTAGAGGGCGCCACCGAAATATCACGGCACTAATTAGAGACCGGATATTTCGGTGGCGCCCTCTTGTCGCTTCCGCCCGTGACGTCCCTTCCAGGATTTGCTTTGCCCTGACGTCAACGGGTTGTGATTCTTGCTACTTGCTTCAGTTACGACAAGTTCAATGGTGTGTTTAAAAGCACGAAAATAAATAAATAGAAGGAATCGTGTTTTTAAATCGTGGATGTTGACTATTGGCCCGTCGTTTGGCTTTCCGTGGCTTATGCCCGTCGTTTAGCCAATCGCCAAAAGCCGTTCACATCGACGTTTTTTGGTCAGGCACGTCGATATCCCTCAACCGGCGAAAAATCCGGTTACCGCCGTTTGAAAATCGGCACTAAGCTTGTGTTCTTGGCTTCCAGCTCCTTGCCTTTCCTCGCTCAGGTGGGATAACAGCATAAAATTAGGGATACTTTAAAAGTGGTGAGTTGTCCCTGGCACGTGCTCATTTATAAATACAAAAAAAAACACTAAGCATAACTGTTAGGTCCACCGATACACCGAAAATTGGGGTTGTTACATCCGGCACAAACAAACCGACGCACACAAAAACAGCAACGTTGCTATGGGCCACTTAAGCATTTAATTGAGGAAATGGCTTTCTTTCTTTACCTCTCTGCCCGGCATTGCGAGTTACATAAATTAATAAATAAACAAATAAATAAATGAATCAATCTTGTAGAAAGAAAGAATAAAGAATCGAGTAAGGAGTGGGAAAAAGGCAGCATATCTCCTCGTATATGCCCCTTTCCATGTTTTGTCAAAGAAAATAGCTCACTGCTAACTTTTGATTGAGGCAATTTTTTTCTTCTTCCTATTTTCGCACTACAGATTCTCTACCTACCTGAAATTTTGTGGTAAATTTATAATGTACTAGAGTGAGAGGCTAATTTTCGCGGTTATATTTAAACTGTGCCTCATTCATTTAGCCTCCGCCACAGTTCGATATGCAACCGATGTTGTTGCGAAATAAACTTATTCTTTCACGCCTTTATGAACGCAGCAAGAGAGAAAGAGAAAGGAAAAGATTGCCAGTCCCGCAGAAGCAGTTTTTGCAAGTCGGTCTTCCAAAAGGGAAAAGGCACGTCGGAAGCCCTACCTTCCAGCATGGCGTAGTGAAGGCCAATCGAAAAACCGTTCACCACCCGCGAATGCCTTGTACTGGATCAAAGCTAAGCTGACGCGTTATAATTAATCAAAAACATGTTACCTCATTTTAAAGACCCTAGCAAGACTCGGCTAATAAGCGAAACGGCATAAGTACAGGGTGTCACAAAAGAAAATTTACGCGGTCTTTTTTACCGCAAAAATAAACTAGGCATTGCCGAACGCTCATTCCCCGCCCAAAGGTCACAACCAGATGCCAAAGTTTCAGCCCGATCCGATAACTTAATCAAAAGTTATAAGTGATTGTCTGAAAATTTCAATGGAAAAATGGCGGCCGACGGAGTTTTCCAACACATGGGGCTCTATGGCACCAGAAACCGAAAACGGGCAAAAATGGGCTCCATTTTCCCATTGAAATTTTCAGAAAATCACTTATAACTTTTGATTAAGTTATCGGATCGGGCTGAAACTTTGGCATCTGGTTGTGACCTCTAGCTCTACCTTTGGGCGGAGAATGAGCGTTCGGCGATGCCTAGTTTAATTTGGCGGTAAAAAAGACGGTGTAAATTTTCTTTTGTGACACCCTGTACATATACAATATTCTTGTAGAATGCTTTCAAATTATGCGTATTTTTTTATATTTAAGTTGATTTTCATACACAATTCGCATTATGAAACCAAACGCAGCTAAAATAAATATCAATGTGGCTTCATACTGAATTGCGCCTTCACGCCAGTTATTCTTTTATAGAAATATAAAAATGATCGTTCTTTGCTAAAAAAAAAAGAAAGAAAAGAGCGGTGCCATGGGCACTCACAACTTTCCAAATTTATGCTTATCTTCTTAATAGGAACTCTTGTTTGTGACCTTGAGGTTTGGTTCCGGTCACGGTGCTTCCGGCACACCCGCTGCTCTTATTTTTCACTCTCTGGTAGAAAGAATAGTCAGCAATAATGTTTGTTTTTGTTTTACGCCATAAAAACAAAAAAATAGCGTATTTATCGTGAAGGTTTTGTGGCCACATATATTTAACCCATGCAAAAAATATAATAAAGCACGCAGGAGGCACTAAATTACTATCTTGTTCTCACTTCTCCCGTTTTTTTTTTGTTTTTCTTTGCGTTTTGCAGATAATAAAGCAGGCGTGTATACGTAACACGCACATTTTACGTAGTTTTTTCAGAAAAGATGATGGGTCTTGTAGATATTTTTTATTAGCATGAACGAGTAAAGCAATTAAAGCGTGCTAAACATTGCACAGTGTAGACGACGCCTTCATTACTGAACACGCCAAGCCTGCCTCATAATTTCTAAATTTGCGCCTTGCTAACTTGAAAACAAGTATAGCATCAGCGAGGCTTGTTCCGTCGGTATTTACGTCATTCTTTCGATTTTTTTCTTTTGTTAATTTTGACTTTCAAGCGTCAAGTTTTTCCCCAGAATGAACAAGAAAAGTAATAAAAAACATAAGAGTTAGCTATCATACTGAAAACAACATAAACAACGACAATAGACAAGAGAACAAAAAAGAAGGTTCATATACAATGACAACGACAAACATGACGCCAGAAGTGGTTTCGTGTTTGTCGCTGATTTTGTTTTCTCTGAGCTCTTTTAATGCAAGGAAGACAATGCGCTCTTTTCTACGATCGATAGAACGTAACATATTTATTCAGTCCTGGAGCGAGTAACGAGTAGCAGTACAATACTCTAGTGGGGTACAACAATTACATCAAACTATAAGAAACTAATTATCATTCAGAAAAAAAGATTCTTCGTATTTGCAAAAATTATAGAGGGGATATAAAACAAGGAGCGCACCATTCTTCGATAAATATGATATGTTGAATGCGAACCAAATATATTGTGCTGTCAAGCGTAGGCCTAAACGCTAGCCCGATGGCACTGTCCGGGTGAGCCCCCGGTGAGAGAAACGAGCAGGTACGACCGGACTTGACGGAAGGAGATGCTCTAATGCAAAACACCCTTGGCGTGGTGGCGCTGCAGGCTGCAGCGCACGTGTAGAAAGCGCGCAGGCACTGCCGCGTCATCTCCCCTTCTTCAAAGAGGGGCAACCAGAAGTACAGGCGACGCTTAGTCTTCGTCGCCAATATAACGTATGGGTGCAAACACTTGACGACCGTATATGTTACGGTTCTTGCTTGCCGACCTCTGGCTTGAGGTGGCGGTGGCTCTACGGTAGGCTCCGGGGTAGCCGTGTGCGATTCAGGCGTACTTCTCACCACAGGGCCTGGTCGGTATGGAGGTCTAACTGGCGAATATTGCTGCGTTTGGGTCCCCTGGCCCTGTTGTGGAACACTGACTGTAGAAGGAAGTTCTGCAGGATTGTCGGGCAACCAGACCATGAAACTGAGACGCACGAACGAGGGCTTTTCTGTTGCGCCCTGAGTTCTACTCTGTAAGACTGTACCCAATATAACCCGGGGTCTCTGCTCGGCCGGTCACCATCCCGTAACGCTTGATATCTCTACACTCGGTATCCTGGACGAAGAAATGGAAGTCGTCCGACAGCATGGCGCCGGTCGTAGTTGAGCCGCTGCCGCTCCTTCTAATGGAAATCGGCCTCTGCAATTTCTGAATCACCTGTCCAGGCTGCAGTAGGGCAGGGAGCAAGGGGGTCCTTGTCCGCAACCGCCGCCCCATGAGGATCTCTGCCAGACTTGGTCCTGTAGGTCCTGGAGTACCGCCGTAGGCGAGCAGTGAGAGATAGGGATTTTCCGCTTTTCTGAGCAGATTCTTGATTGTCTGAACCAGCGGTTCTCAATCATTGATGTTTTGCGGACCCCTTGTGGATCAACGGAGATGATGGAGAACCCCGTTTGTGGTGAGGGGATGGGAAATATATAGGTTATGAAAATGAGTTAATCAACAGATAAAACTAAGGACTTGTGGGAAGTAGACTTCTCTGATTGACATACACACGTAAAATTTCAACCGAAAATTTGAACGTTTCTTCTCAATTTGAAAAAAAAGTAAAACTTTTATTCTTCACTGACTGAGCTTAACTAATTATGCAGAGCTTCGCATATTCCTAGAACGCCTTCGCAAACCCCAAAAGGTCCGCGGGCCCTCATTTGTGAACCTCTAATCTGGACCATACGTTCGGCTTTTCTATTGGCCTGGGGAAATTTGGAACTGCGTGTGACTTGGCAGGACTTATAGTCGCATGCGAAGTCTGAGAAACGCTTTGGCGCATTCTGTGGGCCGTTATCGGAAATCACTTTTTCTGGGATTCTATGTTGTGAAAAAACGCTTTCCAAGCAGTGAATCACAGCTTCTGCGGTGGTTGAGAAAATTTCCATGACTTCCGGATAACGAGACTTGTAAGGACCACTACCAAAACGTAGTCGCGATTCTGGAGTTCATACAGGTCTGTTACGACGAGCTGCCACGGACGGGTGGGAATCAGAGTAAAAAGAAGAGGATCAGCTCGTTGCTATTGTACTTCCCGGCATATGTCACACTTCTCCATAGTTGAAGAGAGTTGAGAACAAGGCCGGGCCGCCAGACAGACTCCCTTTCCAGGGACCTGCACTTGGAGAGTCCCAGATGTCCGTCGTGGAGGCGCTTCAATACATCTTAGCGCAATTCCTCGGGGTTGATCAGTCACTTGCCTTTGAGCAGAAGCCCTTCTCTTCAGATGAGTGTGTAACACTCCTGCCAGAAAGCACCTAGCCCTGGCGGCAATGATATCTTTCTTGGACATCCGGTTGTGCAGTATCGAAGCAGCAGCTAGCAGGTTGGGTCGCGACGATGAGCTTCCTGGATTTTCTGCAACATCCCGTTGTGGTTACCTTGCAAGATGCCATGGGTAAATGCGGTGAACTCGTCGTCTGTCAGGGCATCTTTCGGAACAGACGGTGCTGGGAGAAGAGTACGTGAGAGAGTGTCGGCTGTTGCGATCACCTTGCCAGGCATGTAAACTATTTTGAAGCGGAACAGCATCAAACGTGTCCTGAAATGCGGGAGATGCGGGGGAAGCGTGTCCAATGCAGGCTTGCCCAGCAACGTGACCAAAGGTTAGTGGTCTGTTTGAAATGTGGGCTCCAAGCCCCCGAGGTAGTCTGAGAACCTTTCTGCTGCCCAGGTGAGCGCGAACGCCTCCATTTCGATTTGTGCGTAATGTTTCTCGGCTGGTGTAAAGGCACGAGATGCAAAGGCTACTGGTCTTGGTTGGCCGTCTGATTGGACTTGCAACAACACTGCTACAAGGCCGCAGGAAGAAAAGTCTGGAGACAACACGGTTTGCAGCTTTGCGTTGTACTTGGCGACACATGTGGTCATGCAGACGAGCTTCTTGAGAGCTTGTAGCGACTGCTCTTGTGGTGGACCCCAAGCCCAAGTGGAGCTCTTGTAGAGCAGTTCCCGCAAGTGTGCTGTGGTAGTTGCAATGTCAGGCAAAAATCGAACAAGGTGGTTGGCCATACCAAGGATGCGTCGCACACCTGAGACATTCTTTGGTGCTTTTAGATCCCGTATCGCTTGCACGTTCCATGGGTCAGGTCTGATCCCGTGCTCATCAATGGTGTGTCCGAGTAAGGTCAGTTCTTTGACACCGAGCACATACTTTGCAGGACTGAGGGTAACTCCAGCCGCTTTTAGGCGCCTCAGCGTGTTCTCCAGGTTGCGGTCGTGTTCTTCACTGTCCTTAGCAGAAACTAACACGCCGGCCATCATGTTGACAACGCCGGATAGTCCGCTCGGGAGTTCCTGCATTTGCTTCTAAAAGTGTTCGAGAGCTGATGTGATGCCAAGAGGTAACCGTGTAAAACAGCACCTTCCCACTGGAGTATCAAATGTTGTAAGTTCTTGGGACTCTGGATTCCATTTGACTTGGTAAAATCCGGCATTTGCGTCTAATTTCGAAAACACGCGAGCCTCCCCGAGCAGTGCAAGAGACTCGTCGACATATAGGCAAAATGAAGCGCTCTCGCAGCACCCCAGCGTTCAGTTGGGCGAGGTCCACAAACACCCGCACTTGCTAATATGGCTTCAGCACATGAACAATACCAGCGCACCAGGCTGTGGGCTTCTTCACAGGTCGGATGATTCCCTGCTGTTTCATTCTTTTCAATAATTCTACCACTGCACCCCATAAAAGAATCGGCTCTCGACCGGTTATGCTCAGGGCGTACGGGCAGCTGTTGGATCCAACTTAATTGTGTAAGTGCCGGAGAACGTTCCCAGACCCGTAAACACTTCTGGTAAACGTCGTTGCCACTCTGGGCTGGTGCTTGCGACGCCGTAGACGAACGTGACCATGCCCAGAGTATCGATGGCAGAGAGACCAAGCAATACAGAACGTGAAGTCTTGACTACATAAAACACCTGCTCAGCAACCTTGTCCTTCCATCGTAGCTCGGCGCGGAACTTGCCTAGGACGTTGAGACGCTGTTCACTGGCGCCTGTCAAAATTTCGTTTGCCTTAGCTCATTCACACTGGAAGCGGATCCGCGTTCGCAAAGCGGTTGCGAACGCGGTTGTATAAAGATTCAGTACAATTGCACGCGCACTCGATGACATCAATTGTACTGGATCTTTATACAACCGCGTTCGCAACCGCTTTGCGAACGCGGATCCGCTTCCAGTATGAATGAGCGGTTAGAGAGGACGCGGAACGTCGCGAAACGATGCTGCAGCACCGCCGATACTTCGGCACCGGAGTCAATCTTCGCTGACAAGGGCACACCGTTGACAGCTACTTCAGTGAACCGTGGCTTCTTCCCGTCCGGCTTGCTGAAGAGTCGAGAAGCTAGGCGTCACTAACCTCTTGGACTGACGAAACCGAACGTCTATCCTGGTGACCCCGCTGCGGTTTTTTGCACACCCTCGCGAAGTATCCGCGGTCGTAACAGTTGAGACATTTCACACAGGACGCCGTGCATTCGGAACGAGGGTAAGCTTTCTGCCCGCAAAAGTTGCAAGGCGAGCTGCCGGTGTGCAAATGGCCTTTGGAGCCGTCGAGCCGTCTCAAAGGCTGTTGCGTATATACTTGGCTCGGAACACTGCCTTTCTTTTGGCGAAACACTGCGTCCAAGTTGGCGTCGTCGGAGCGCGCTGCCGTCGGTGTCTTGTCGCCATGAAGTACCTGCTCTTGGCGATGGACAGCCTCCAACCTACGCCTTCGCCAGAGCTGTCTTGAGCGTCATATCGGAGTCTATTTGAAGGTCTCCAAGAATGACGATGTCGCGCCTCATGCGATCTATGAGGTCGAAGTTCCATTTCTCCTCTATAGCGTTTGAAGAGCAGATGCGTACTGATCCACCGTTTCTCCGGCCTCTTGTATCCGCCGGTGGAAAGAAGCGTCGTCGTAGACCGCGTTGTGCTCCTTCTTGAAGGGATCGTTAAAGCGCGCTTGAATGGTAACTTGTCGCTTCCGCGTCTCCGAACCGGAACGAGTTCAAAAACTTCCTTGATTGGCGTGCCGTAGTATAGAGAAGGGTGCATACTTGCACTCTTTCGGGGCTGACGCAGAGTCTGGACGCCACTCTGTAGTTTTCGAACTCCTGGATCCAGTCAGGCCAGTCTGCTTTGTTTTGTAAGTTGAGCGGGCTAGGGAGGCGCACAGCGAACCCTGAAGATGGCGTCGCGACGGGCGCGGGGGAGCTCGTTGGACATGTTCGCGTACTTTCAGTGAGTACTGGCAAATCACTCGAGATCCCACTTCTGACACCATGCACTGTCAACCCTAGGCCTAAACGCAAGCCCTAAGTACTATAATGTGACGAATTGGGCTAGTTGGTTTAAGGTCAACATCTTGGGAAGGAACAGCGGCAAAAAACACTTGGACAAGGGTAAAGAAACACACGACAGGACAGTGCCGTCTGTCGTGTCTCGTTTCTTCACCCTTGTCCAAGTTCTTTTTGCCGCTGTTCCTTCCCAAGAGCTAGCCCTATGGCACTGTCCAGGTGAGCCCCCGGGGAGAGAAACGAGCAGGCACGACCGGCCTTGACGGAAGGAGAAGCTTTAATGCAAAACTCCCGTGGCGTGGTGGCGCTGCAGGCTGCAGCGCACGTGTGTAGAAAGCGCGCAGGCACTGGCGCGACATATTTAACTTCGAATTTTTTCAATAGATACACCGAAGCAAGCTTTACTCGGTACCAGCACAGTTTTCTAGTTCACGCGCATTTCGAGACTCGAAACGCAAAATTCAAAATATCCGAACTAATTACGGCAAGCAAACATAAAATTATCATATCCGTAAATTATTAGATTGCCCAGGTATTGATATTGATTACAGTGCCCCGATTCCTAGGGTAAAACTAGACTGCGGACGATCCCTTGTTGGCAGCGATATCGCATTTTTGTTTTCTTAAGACAATACCTATAATCTTTATATAATTTGACGACATATATCTTTTCCTTATTGTTATATAATCTGCGTAACCTTGGTTTAATATTTTGTTTTTGTACAAACTGATGTCTATTTTTGTGTTTCCTTTGTGTATCTGCAGTGTCACCTACATCATGTTTAATATTGGGTTGTTTATACACATATATAATTTTTTGTTGCATATTCCATGACTATTTGAGAGCGTGTGTATTCTGAATTATTGTTGCTGCTGCTACGTGACTTGAAGAAGGGCGTCCGCCCGAAACGTTGTGTATTCCTTCCCGCGTCCACGTCCATTTTCAATGTAGTACAATCATATAACTTCTGCGATTTCTCAGACAAGTGTTGTATTGTATATCTATATTGTGTATGCATTTCTAAGCTTTTGAGTTGAATTCGGGGGGCAGAAGCGCTGCCAGGCACCATGCCTTTTTCTTTACCACCTCAGCACATGACATCCGCAACACAAATAAAAAAAAAATAGTTGTCTTCGGCAGCACTTACAAATGCAAGGGCGCGTGCGTGGTTTTTGAAAGCGCTATGTGCGAGTGCTCCCGCACACGAAGCGTTCGAATGATCCGTGCCCTTGCGCTTGTGCCATTCTCAGCACTGACGCCAACTTTTCAGAGGGAGTATGGTTGTTTTAAAACATGAATTTGTTTTGACGGAACCTCCCGATCCCAGAAATTTGCTTGTCCTTCCGTGCATTTCGCGCTAAATTTAGCGGGCAAATTGACGTCACGTGACTCGATATCATGTTACCTGATGTCACGTGACCTATACATCAATTCAGTTTCCCCGCTAAATTTAGCGGAAAATCGATGTCAATAGAGGTTCCTCTCTAAATTTAGGCGTGCGTTCGCATCACGCGGCCCGCATGTAAGCTCACTTCCCCCACTAAATTTAGCGGGGAAATTGAAGTCACGTATACTATGCACCAATTCAATTTCACTTCACAAGTGTACCGAATTCTTTCTCCTCAGAGAGAAAACACTCATTATTCTGAAGTAAACGTAAATTATTCGATTTTTGCTGGGAGACTGAGTTAATCAACCGCTATTTATACGCGAGTTTAAAGATAAGAATAAATTGCATTCCCAAACAAACGTCAAAACGAGCTCTGTCCGTTACACACACGTACGAGTGAAATAGTTAACGAGTGCGTGGAACGGTACATACGGCGCAGATTGAGCCCCAAAATGAAACTTCGCCAGATGTTTTGCACATGATCCCCATGTTCTCTGAAATTAGTCGTCCTCAATAAAGCCAGACAGAAAGAAGAAAAGAAAAAAAAAGAAAAAGGAAAGGAACGAAAAAAGAAAGAGAGAGAAAGAGAGTTTAAGAAATGCATGGTTATTACGTCCAGGCTTGTTGTTTAGTGAACTGTCGCGTGTCTGGCTCCCAGTAATGGGCCAGCTTGAACTCACAGAAACAGATGAAAGGATGGGGCAAGACGAAACAGCTGACTGACACTTCGCTTTAGTACACTTCGTATGCGTAATTGTCTTTTTTATGAGCTTCTTCCATGAGCCTTTTCACAAGCTTTTAACCCAGGCTTTTTCGCAAGCTTTCACAAGATTTCACAAGCAAGAACATTCAAGTCGTTTGTTCAACACCAAACAAATCATTTTCTATGTGCAGACGAGGTATAAATTTTTCACAAGCTTCTCCACAACCTTTTTCACAAGCTTTCACAAGCAAGAACATTCAAGTAGTTTGCTCAGCTGCAAATAAAGCATACTCTGTGCAGAAGGGTTAACCAGTCAACAAACCAAATTAAAACATGCGACACTTCCCACAGAAGGAGATATGCCCAGTGCCGAACTGGAATTGTTGATCACATTCTCATTTTGTGCGGTAAATATTGCATTGGCCAAATAGAGCGTTGCATAAACGACATAATTAGAGAATATGCAGCATCTTTCAAGAGCACAGTAGCACGCCATTTACCAGCTCATTGCAAGACATGCTGATGCAGTGCAGCATTCAGCAACATCACCACTCTGGTAACAAACAGGATTTCTTTCGCACATGAGATGCTCGAGGCAGTGTCTATCAAAGAACACGTGGAGGAACACGTTAGCACCTTGTCAATCACTATCCACACCAAAGAAAAACAGTATTTGCGGTGTGCCACGCCCAGATAACTCGCAGGGGGGCAGGTAACGGTAAATTTAATACTTTTCTTGTGTAAATATTCTTTTAAACTAAGAGTTACTTTGTATATACTGAACAACTGGTGAAAAAGAGGATTACGCATACGAAGAAGTGTGCTAAACCAAAGTTGTTTGCTGTTTTGTCTTGCCCCGTCCTTTCTACTTCTGTGTCTGTAAGTCGAAGGTGACCGATCACTAATGCGTACCAACTAGCTCACTTAAGCTTGTAACTGGCCCCCAGGTTTATATTGACAATGCATCACTATGACATGGAGTGGCCAGCTGACTGGCCAAGCCTTTGCTAGTCAGCTAGTCATTCGACTGAAATACATACATTAAGATACTAAAGACTTGAGAGAAAGATTAGTAACAGCAGGAACAAAATGGTTTCTATAGAAAACAATGGCATTGAAGAAAGGGCGTCTTTTCTAACATGATTGACGTTTCAATCTAATGGCTAAATTTGTGACCACGGGACTTTGGAATTTCATCTCTTTTTGGGCACTAATTTAGCTTCATCTAAAGTTTCTTTTTCATTTCAACGTCTCGCGTTTTATTAGACTGTCGACTGCAAGTAACTCCGAAACGAATGAAACTGCGTTTGTGTCGGATTTATTGCGGTCTCTCCAATGATTCCTAATTTGCACATCGTCGGCATAATTGGACGTGACAGGCAATATGGGCAGATATGTGGAGGGCGAGGACGAACTCATCGGTGCGAGACGTGAATTTTTCGGGATTGCATCGGGAACATCAGCGCGGGCTTATCTCGGAAGAGTGTGCTGTCAATCGAAGATTTCTGTGAAAAGCTAGTTAATCACTTCCGGTTAATTTTGCTTTCAAAGCTATAAAAAAAAAAGAAAAAAAAAAGAAAAAAAAAGGTGTTTTCATTGCGCATGCGTTAGCGTAAATGCAGCAGAGAACCTACGACCACAGATCTCTATTGCAGTAGGCTGGATCGCGGACCGCGGCCCCGGCAGCTGGGGCCGAGTGTCGCCACCTGCGGCCATTGATTGACACTACTGAATGCATGGGACTCTATGGGAAAAACGAGAAAAAGTGCCGTTTCCCCCGTTTCTAAGCTGGTGTTGGCACTGAAACCTTTTGACTGCTTTTCGGGAAGCCTGTGAAATAGCATGTGTACAAACATTGAATATAACAACTCTCACTGTTCTTATAAATAAATGTCTTGTGGTCGAGAGTGACTCCGCTGGGCGAGAAATGTAGTGCAGCTCAAGGAGACGAAAGTTACCTAGAGTTTCCACGGAGTTGGTGGCGGTTTCGACAAGTTGGGTTTAGCAGACGACAAGCTTGAGGGCTTTGCTTACGCGAAATTCGCTCACCCCCGTAAAGCCGCTGTCAACATGGAACTTTTCCGACATTCATCAACTTCTGGGCTTCCTCGAGGACGGTCTATGTTTTGTTCCTTTGTTTACTTCACTACGAAAGAAAGTTTGCCAGCTCAGCCGTAGGGGCTCCGACACGTTTGATTTTTTTTTAATAGCATTCGAACGCTTGACAGATACCGATTCGACCTCCAAACACCCGAGTTAATTATCGCATCACATAATAATATACTCGCCTTCAAGCACAGTATAAAAGCTTCAATATTCCTACATTTGTGTGTTTATCCCATAGACTTGCGTGTATTGCCTGGTGTCAAGCAATGGCCGCCGGTGGTGCCACCGGCGGGCTCGCGATCCGCGATTCAGCCTAACTAATTGGGTGTATGCTTATACAGCCGGAAGTTAGTCTGCCTCAGTGGGCGTCTGGTGTCTCAGCTGTAGATGAGCAATTTAGCCAGTGCGGTACAACCGCTAATCTGGGGCATTTAACGTGCACCATACATTAGTGATACACGACCGCACGCCGGTACGATGCTCATATATTGAAACGGGCAGGGGTGGAGATTGAGCCCAGGATCCTTGGGTTCTGCAGCGCGAGCTTTCGCTCCACGTGCTCCAAGCTGGTGTGCGCTAGGCCAATCGGCCACCGATCCCCCCCCGCGATCCAGCCTACTACAATAGAGATCAGTGCCTACGAACCAACGTATAGACGCTTTTAGGCAGCTGTGCATGGGCGGCGCCATAACCGACCTTCAGTTTTTGTTCCCTCTTATTCCGTTCGCTCCACTTCATCATTATCACAGTAGGTCAGGTCATTGCCATTTTAGATTCTACCGCGTCCTTCTCCCCAGCATAGGCCGTTGTGGAGACTCGTCAACGCCCGCTTCAGTGGCTCGGCATCTCGGTAAGACAAGAGAAGGTCAGCTATGGCGGCTCAATTTGGCGCGCGCTGAAAGCGTCTATACTAACCGGGCTTGCCCGCGCTGAAATGCTCTTTATTGTCTTTAACCTGTGGAACGAAATGTACACATGAACAGGATTCGAGTGTGTTCGCTTTGCAGAGCCCAGGGATCCTGAGTTCAACCCCCCCCCCCCCCCCCCCCCCCCCCCTGCCCGTTTCGATCTGGATGAGCATCGTATCGGCGGGCGGTCGTGTATTCTAGTGCCACTAAATAAGCTACGCTTCAGAGTAACGACACTTGGTCATATTGTACCAACGCCTCCTTTACCGTATAGAGGAGGCGTTGATTGTACCTTAAAATCATGGTTGCCAGTTATCTGAAGCTTTATCTGAAATCACAGGAAACGCTTTTCCGTTCTCTACAAATGTTTAAACAGTTCGCGATAGAGGAAAGCACATTACATGACCTCCGTAACACCGAATCTAATGCTGAGGAAGTCGCACTTTTGAATCATGACAATAGGCAGTTGCGTCTGCTGTGCATACGAACCAAAATGGCGGTGCCCACAACAATGTCGGAGAACGGAGTGCCGATACTCTAAGCGCAGCTCATTTTAGTGGCTCAAGTGTATCCTACTGCGTGGTGCAGGTTAAAGACCCCGGTTACGGCGGTTGTACTGAACTGGATAAATGTCTCATCTACAGCTAGGAGACAAGTTGCCCATTGAGGGTTCCGGCTGTCCAGACATACATACAACATAATTGTGTTCACGTTCGAATTCGGGAGCGATAAGTCGCGCTGCAGAACCCAGGGATGCCTGTTTTCATGTGGACGAGCATCGTACCTCCGTGCGGACGTGCATCACTACTGCAGAATGCACGTTAAAGGCTAGCAGGGGTAGTGAACTGATTAAATGTATTATCTACAGAATGTAATTACCAAGGTTCTAGCAGACTGCACAAACGCTGTTTTATTTGTTTGTTGAAGTGCTACTGCACGTAACTGTTTTTGCGTTAGCTCACATAGTTACGTAGTTTGTGTAGACACGTGAAGCAGAAACTGGCACTCATTACCAACAATCTTGTTGCATAAGAATAAATTAGTGCGAGACCCTCACAGGGCAGATTCGACAATAGAACGCTATGTGACCTTTGTTCAATTGGAGTCGCGAATACTAAACTTTCGGGGACACATTCGGGGCCAACTTTTGTTTGCACAAGACCCGGTAATTGAGAACACAGATTCCCTCCATAAACCACGAGGAAAGTGCGCAGAGAAGGGGACGGACAACAATGGTGTTTAATTGTATTCTTCTTATTTCTTGTATTGTTGTGCCTCTCCTACCACAGCCCTTTGGGCCAGGTAACATTGATAAATAAATAAAAACATGACGGCCATTGTTCCCCATAAATAAAAACATGACGGCTATTGATAGCCGAAAAACCTGGAGGTGCGTTGCCGTTGTAGCCGCTCTCCGAGCAACTCATGAGGGTCCATTGACACGAGAACACGTGCAAAGCAACGCTGGACGCGGTTGGGTTTTCGAATGTCAAGGTGCGAAATCTGCGCTTTGCAGTGGGCCGAGATTGAAAAACACACTCACAGAAGGTACAGACGCGTTTTTAATGCGCCCACAGCGGGCGCATTAAAGGGGGACCAGTAGAAATATTCTTCAGCCTGGCGGAAAGTCCTCCTCGCCCTCTTTTTTAGGGGCGAAGCTCCTTAGGGGCTAGCCACGTCCGTATGTCCGTCCGCCGTCGGGTGCTCGTGCTCCTGCTCCTGCTCGTGAGCTCACGAGCAGGAGCTCGAGCACCCAACTGCTGGTCCCCCTTTAAAAAGCCTCTTATACCCTAGTTACACGGGCGCTTTGAACTGTCGTTGAGTTCAATCACAGTTATCGGCGCCAACTGTGATTGAACTGAACTGAACTGCAACAAATTGTTGTGTGTATGTTTATACAGCCGGAAGTTAGTCTGCCTCAGTGGGCGTCTGGTGTCTCAGCTGTAGATGAGCAATTTAGCCAGTGCGGTACAACCGCTAACCTGGGGTCTTTAACGTGCACCACGCAGTAGTGATACACGAACGCACGCCGGTACGATGCTCATCCAGATCGAAACGGGCAGGGGCGGGGATTGAACCCAGGATCCTGGGTTCTGCAGCGCGAGCTTTCGCTCCGCGTGCTCCGAGCTGGTGTGCGCTAGACCACTCGGCCACCGATCCCCCAACTGAACTGAGATGGTGCTACACGGCTTTCTAGAACCCAGTTGAAGCTAAAACGAAACTAGTGCTTGTGCCACGTGATCAGTCTAATTGTTTAAGTATTTTACTCGGAGACACTACTTTTATTTATTATAAGCATATCGTCCAATATGTTCAATACCTTGTTGCTTTTTAGCGGCGTTTACACGACTGCCAAACTAATTCAGGGTAAGGTTGCGCATATTTTAAGATAGGTGGCGCAAACTACCGCCCGCTACGATGGTTTCACTTGTTACTATTTGTCAATTTATACAGCCGGTCCCGCCGCCATCTTCGCTCGTTCGGTGGCTTGCCGGCTAGCCGGGATCGTTTTAGCGGTAGCTCGGGCGCCTAAACCTATTCCTTCCCGGATATTTTGCTTGTACGATTCTTTCTAGACGCCTCCCCTGCATTCCAAAACAGTAAGTGCCTCGCAAACGATGGTCGGCGGTAGCGGTCCCGCGGACAGGCGCCATCTTATCTCAGTTGGGGAAGTCCGTTCAGTTGGTAGGGGAGCTCAGTTGAACTCAACTCTCATTAGCGGCTCGATGACAGTTGACGCCGCCGTGTAACTCCGGCCGATCGCGATTGAGTCAACTGTCGTTGACTCAATGGCAGTTGAAAGCGCCCGTGTAACTAGGGTATTACACGCCAAAAAAAACTTTTTTTCATGCTAGGCGTTAAAATGGCATATCAGGACATTACAAAAAAATTGTTTCACTATAGAGTTGCGTAGTTTTTTTTTATAAAAAATAGAAATATGAGGCCCAATTCAAAGTTCCCGCCGTGCACTGTGACGTAACAGTGTACCGCAAGGTGTCGGGGCGGTCAGAAGGGAGGCATCGCCGGAAGTCACGTGAGTTGTAACCCTCCTCGTGCTTACCGCGAGCGCGTGTAATATTTTTTAAATATTTTTGTTATTCTCCGCACCTCCACGAGCGATCCAAGCAGACAAGGTTTCTTTTATTTGTTTTTCATCGCTTAATGTTACTGTAAAGGTAGAAGAAGCGGAGTCAGTGAATTGACATGATCAACTACAATGCCTAGAAGGTTCTATGTGAGGGACTGTCCCGGTATTTCAGCAACTGAAGAAGAGATCACACTGCATGCATTTCTGAGAGACATACATCGGCCGCATGTGCACCTACTAAACAAGTTCTACTCATGTTCTAGACAAAATACGTACTTTGTGCTCGACGTTTACTTGTGCATGGTACACCCACCAGTTCGTATTTTTTAGACGGCAGGCATCTTCAGCCTGGAGAGTATCCAATGATTCAACGACCTCGGTGTCTGAACCTTCAGCAATGCGATCGGGCGTGTCGTATGCTAGCAATCCTAATTTCTGCTAGCGTTCTAAATTTTTTTTTTTAACTTGATAGCTTGTTTTGCGCCCAGCATAGCCCTGTATCATTGGACTGACGGCATGCACTCGTACACTGGTTTATACTCGCAACGCTTTCATCATTGACCTCCATCACGTCGATCCACTGACTCTTAAGCCTGGTTCACACATTTGCAACAGTTGCGTTCGCATGCAACCAAAACGACCGTAACGACCAAAACACCGCAATAACCCTGACTCATGAATCGCTTCGCGAAGCTACCCCTTGCATCGCTTGCCATGCTGTGTACGGCAAACACTTTTCCCGGTGACTTTGTCGTTACTGTCGTTTCGGTTGCATGCGAACGCAACTGTTGCAAATGTGTGAACCAGGCTTCAAGGCTGAACTCCATGGGACGAATATGCTGCGAATACCCGACGAATTTTGGCCGGCGGCTTTTGCTCTGCGCATGGAATCAACACAGTGGCTGCTACGTCGCGCGCAAAACGAGCGTGCCGTCGGGCGGCGTTCGCCAGTTATTCGTCACATAATAGACCGATCTCATCAAGCGTTCGACGCATGCGCGAGGCAGCCATAACTTTAGTTCACAGGAGGCAACGTTACTAAAACACTCAGTTGGGAAAGTCGCCGTCGAAACCTGGGCCGCTAGCGTCCACCGAGACCGAGCTAAATGCGACAACAGCGCCACTCTTTGTCATTTGTCTGTACTGTGGTCACCTTGAGCTTTTAGAAAGCATGTTTTTGCGAAAAAACAAACAGAAAAGACCCTTTTTGTAGTAACTTTTATTGGAGATCAGTACAAAATGAGGAGCGAGTGATGTTTTTAAAATCTTTAGTTTGCAAGGTTTTGTGGCACAATTAATATTGTTTTTATACAACCATGCCTCACCGGTCCTTTCAGGTGGCGCGTCCCGACCTAGGTGCATTTTAACTTGAGGTAGCAAGATGCGGCGCGTCCGCAGGGGAGACGGGGGTGGTGCTCCTGTTACCTCTTCCACAGTATCTGTTCTGGCCCCAAAATGGCCGATTAAAGCCAAAATAGAAGTGACGTGCGGTTCCTCGAATGGCCGCTGCGGGAAAAGTGGTGGCGTTGTGTACGTCATTAGCTCGGTGCTGGTGGACAGATCGGAGACAGTTTTTGGAGGCGGTCTCTATGGCAGTTTCCCAACTGAGTGTTTTAGTAACGTTGACAGGAGGCAATCGGCAGTGCACGAGACTGTTCGTGCCCTGCACGCGCAGAGCTTTAGCGAGCTTGTCCCACGCGCAGAAAGACTAAAGTTCCCTCGATGCATCGCGGCAGCGGTGGCGTAGTCAAACTGGCTGGTGAGATCGGTCTATTCGCTTCATGGAGTTCAGCCTTTTGTCCTCAACTTTTACAGCACGCAAACTAACCAACGGTGCAGGGATAAAGAGCTAGAGGAACTGAAACTTCATTTTCTACGATCGCTCGTACAAAGAACAGAATAAAAAAAAAATATAAAAAAAGTCTTAGGCACGGTCGCGGAGAGCACGAGGAGTGAAACTCACGTGACTTCCGGTGAACCCACATTTAGTGACATAGGTCGATGCCTCCCTTCTGACCGCCCCGACACCTTGCGGTACACTGTTACGTCACAGTGTACGGCGGGAACTTTGAATTGGGCCTCGTATTTCTATTTTTTATAAAAAAACTACGCAACTCTATAGTGAAACATTTTTTTTTGTAATGTCCTGATATGCCATTTCAACGCCTAGCATGAAAAAAAAAATTTTTTGGCGTGTCAGAGGCTTTTTAAGGCTGCGGTCCCACGGCAGCCGTCTTGAACAAGGCGTTAGTTCAACCAATAGATGGCGACACCCACCCGTGAGGTGGCCGAAATATTTATTAACGGTGGGATGGCTCGAGCACCATCACGTTCCCATCGTGGCCTTGCTCGCGCCGCTGCCGGCTGTGCTGAGCTGGCTGAATAGCGTGCCCCAGCAAACTCCTAAATGCGAGAGTGTCAGGCTGGGTAGTAACTGTTCTCTGATATAGGGACATGCGTTTCGGCGGTTGCCACGGGCTTTCGGAATAAATCTTACCAAGAAAGAATCAGTTGTCGATTGACGTGTCAATATACTGCCAATGAATAATTCTTCTGCAGGAATGCACGCTCAGTAGATTCAATCTTCCAAGACACCAGTGGAAGCGGACGTCTAGTGTGGTGAGGTAAGTACCGTAAACTGCTTCGCGATTTACGGTACTTACCTCACCATTATAATGATGACTGAAAAGTGACGTCACGAAATATTGTGTTTCACGGGATCCGGAAAATGTTGTAAAGGTTGGTACCACGACCGGCTTCGCGCCGCATTTGCTTTTGCTTATTTAGTACTTTCTCAAGTTCGCTGAACCGCCACCGCGTTTACTGGCGCCCTAGCTCACCACACTAGCAGACGCTTTCGCGTGTGTATCTATGTGTGTCCGCTCCCCGACCGGCGACGTTTTGACGATAATCGGCTGTATTTTAAGGACTTTTCTCGTCGTTATTGCGATTGTACGTTCGGTAAAGAGCTACAAGCTGATCTAGATCGCATTCTTCTTTGGTCAAAAGATAACAAACTTCCCCTACACTTAAACCAAATACGCTACCATGCACATCACTGCCCCGCGCCAACCTTCGACCCCTCCAACAGTTTTTCTGAACCGAGTGGAGATCCCAAGAACAACGCATATCCACCTCCTAGGTGTCATCATCGACCAGCATTTTGATTTCCATCACTACGTCCAAAACGTTGTGTCCGGGAAAAGGTGACTCCTTGGCTTCGTCATTCGGTCCACAAGAAGAGTCAGTCGCGATGTGCCCAGATTGCTGTTCACAGCACTGGTGCTGCCCATCCTGGAATTTTGCTGCTCGGTGTGGGATTCGGCAACCAGACAACTTGTTGCCTCCCTCGAGTCGGTGCAACGTCGCGCTTCTATGGCTCCAACTTGGCCCCCGAACACCATCCTATCGAGCACTGCACCTCCACGCGGCTCGTAGCCACTTCTCTGCTGCCGGACTCCTCGCTTCCTTTTGCCTCCTCCCAGCGGCGTACTCGCACTGGTGGACTGCAGCCCCTTTTAACCCGTACGCTTCGTCACTAAAACTCCCTCGCACCCCGTGCAGTGCAACTTCGGAGGTCCCCCCGCCAGTCACCAGTTCATCACCAATCGACAGTGTCTCACTTCGAACATTCACCAAGAGCGTCACGGCCCACCTGCGGAGCATCTAACTCGATATTTTATTCCGATCACGGGAGTGGGCTCCAGCAGGCGGACTGGATGCACCATCCAGTACTCCCGTACACGCACACTATAGATGCTTAGCTAACAGTACTAACTATTCTGCTCGAGAAAACTATGATATAGTGACTCAATTTACCCTCTTCTAAACACATTATATGCTAGCATTAGCGCCTGCCTATTAAATGCGACAGAAATTATCTGAAACCAACCTTATTTTAACACGCTCACATTGCCTTCCATAGCGGCCGCCGCGCTTTTGGTGGTGAGCTAGGGCGGCGCAGAGCAGAACACTCGGTCCCTCCAAGCCGTTCACGTGATATTTCTTGGCCCGCGCGGTCCCATAGGGACACGCGAAGTGAGCAGGTCGAGAAAAGAAACGGGGCATTGCACTATTTTCGAAAGAACCAACACACATAATGCTGTAAGTACAGCTTAGGAGGATATGATGAAAAGCATCAGAATAAATAGGAAGACGTTTATTTGCAATGAAGATGCAATGAAAGAGCGGCGTTTAGCGACGGCAAGTGATGAGCGTTCGGGAATTTATAAGTTCACGTGATCGCTTACTATGGACATGCGGACAATGAAGACCTGTTTTGTCGGGAGATAGAGTTCCGGTGATGACCTGATATCGGACGACTCGTGGCAGACGAACAAGCAAGTTTCTTCTCAGCCAATGGTAAGCGTCCAGTGTCAAGCACAGCACGTCGCTACCGAAGTTATGAATTACATCTGAAGTTATGAATTACGTCTGCTTCGTCTGGTACGTACACCTCATTTCTTGAGTATGTTCCCTTTATTTTCTTTTGTTAGTAGTAAACGTTACAGGTCGAGCTAGCGGAGGTAACCTGCCAGCTCCACGGTAGTGCCTTGGCTGCTCAATCAGGCTCACGATGTCTCTATCGACCTTCGTGGTAATCATGCACGGTGTCGAAAGCTTTCAATAGTTCACGCGACTGTCTTAGTGGGTACAAAAGCTGGCATTTCTGTCGATCAGGGGTGGGCTCCGACGTTCTACGGGCAGAAGGCAGCAAGATTCGGGCTGTGGCACCCGGAATAATAACCCGAACCGAATCACCGATGCTAAGCCCGTTAAGAATTCTTTTCGTGGCGGATTCAAGTGACGGAGGGGAACATCACGTCTCTCCGTTGATTTGTCTGCTCTAACGCTAATGGCTCGTTCACACTTGCCAAATACGCACTCGCCGCCGACTCGATTCGCTCGCCGAAAAAGGATGGGGCCGTTCACATTTGTTGCCGCCTGCGGAGTGCGCGGCGCGAGCGGCAGAGCGCGTCCCGAACAGACGAGAGCTGACGAGAGCTCCCAAACCTCTTCCTTGCCCGCGCGCGTCTCGTCGTCATCGTCGCCAGCTCGTCAGCGGGGATCTGACGTCAGCAAGCGCCACTTCCCCTGTGCGCTCTGATTGGCTTGCGGTGAGAGAAAACTTTGTTCCGGTGTTCAAAATTGGTCCCAGAGCGATCTTGCTCTAGGTTCAAAATTCTGCCTACTTTCGTCGCGGGGCGTCAGAATTCTCGCGGATCCGGCCGCCGGTTCGCAAGTGTGAACTAGGCATAAGACTACAGCGCCTTGGACGCCTCACCGGCGACAGGTGCCATCTTGTTTCGAAAGTCACTGACGTCACGTCAGCGTCGCGTTGCGATTGGTTGCCGCTTTGCGGTTCGTGAAAGCGGTTGGGAGAAATTGGTCCCGAAGCGCTTGGCAAAAACGCGCTCCAACCGCTCTATCCTAGCCGCTTTGCGGCTGAGAACGCGCGGATCCGCTTCGCGTTACACTTCGTTTCACTTTATCTGCGAGCGAAGCCAAAACTAGAAGCGCGAGACCAGCGCTTTTTGCGTTTCTGCCCAGCTCGCGCGCTCGAGCAAAGCCTGAAGGCACAGAGCTTTCGTGCTCGCGCTTCCAGCTCTGCCTTCGCTCGCACATAAGGTGAAACGAAGTATAGCAAATCCGCTTCCAGTGTGAACGCGCCATAAAAGAGGTCGGAGCGGGCAGCGTTTCACTATGTGACGTAACCTGGACGCTGTCGTTGGTGACGCTACCAAAACCAACTACAAAGAATGCCTCCTTGGTGCGTTTTTGCCTTGCAAGCAGCCTTGCAGTGCACTGGCGTCAAATGCGCCAGTGCACGAGGCATGTGCTACAGTATTCTAGTACACTGTACTTACCTGTGCCTCTTGTGGCTCTTGGAAGCAAATGGCGGCGCGGCACTCGCTGGTGGCACGTGTTCTGCGCATTCGCGCCAGCAATGGTTGTCGCTACTTGCAAGAAACGCGAAGCGTGAATTTTGTTGAGGGGCTTTTAGCTGTCAAGATAGGGGATGCGGCCCAACCTTCACTAACTTAAAAGTTAAAACTGACCGTCGCTATGCAGGTAAGGCCAGTGGCGTACAAACTTGTTTTTGTGTGGGGGGACAAACCAGACCCTCCCCCCTCCCCCCCCTCCCTCTCTCCCCCCGCTCCTCCCCCCCCCCCCCCCCCCCCCCCGGGTCGCATATTTTTACTAGTGATGCGCCGAACGTTTGCCGAGTCGAAAATTCGGTACCGAATCTTTTGATTCGGCGGAGCCGAACTTTTGCCGAAGCCAGGGTTGGGCAGTATCGCGATACAAATGTATCGCGATAGTATGTCAGAAATACATTTCGTATCTGTATTTCTGTATCGCGATACATTTTTTTCACCAGTATCTGTATTCCTGTATCGAAATACATTTGGAATGTTTCTTTGTATCGCGATACCATCAGGATAAAATGTATTTCGTTACATTTCTTGAGGAATACTCACCCCCCCCCCCCCCCCCCCTCTCCGAAAAAAAAAAAAAAAGTCCGAACGCTTTTTGTTTTTTGCTTCTGAGGGCATTAGGTTCAAGGAGATGCTGGGGCATTGTTACCATGCTGACCAAGGTTCCATCCGATTCTCCAAACTATTTTTCTATGTGTTCTCTTCTCTCTTGTGAGAAGTGTTGCGTAGTCGGGGATTTGAACCAGGTGGCGTGCCAGGGGAGGAGTCAGAGCACCTTCTGTCGCAGGTCTTCAGGTAGGGATTTCTTGAGTCATTGTTTGCTGGCATCCAATGCCCGGTGCTAACCGTCTCTCTTGCCTTAGCGTACACAGTACACCCAGCCGGCAAAGCTGAGTCGCAGTCCATTGCAGCACGAGCCTGGTGGTGGTTGAGTTGAAATAGTAGCATGACTCACGCAGTGAAGTTCAACACATAATTCAATGCGTCTGCGGCTGCGCCCGTAATATTGCCCGGCTCAAGGGTACGTCATCAGTCGACGTGAACGTGACCCACTGCTTTGGTGATCCGAAACCCAGGAAGGAGGCCAGATGTGGCCTCGCTGTGCCGACCCAGACTTCGTACAACTGCGACTCGTCTCGAGCGCGCTGTTTCTTGGAGAGCTCGCACCTGTGCCGGCAGTATTAGATGATGCAAGGCGAAACTTGAGGACTGCGATTCATGCGTCGGTGGCAGAGGGTCGGCAAGAAGAACCTTCAGAACAGGGATGCCACCGTATCGTTTTTTCAACCGTAACAGAGTGTTCCAGGATGCTTCAGGCGGTCCACTATTCTCAAAAATTCCAGATGACACACAGCCTGCACGATCTTCAACGAGGTAACCTACAACGAAAATACGTATTGTCCTTTCATACAGCAGCGTGGTAAAGTTTCATGTTCAAGGCCACACCTACACATAGAGAATGCCAGTTCATTCCACCGTGACGTCATGTGATCAATGTTGACAGGGGTGTACGTCCTTATTGGACAGGGGCGTGGTGACGTTTTGATAGGATTTATGGTGACATAGAATTGATTTAGAGGTCGAAGTGTTTTCGCATCCCTCGGCAGACAGGCAGAATGTCAGCGAAGGGACCATGGTCAGTCATTGATGAAACGTTTTTAGTTTTTTTTTGAGCTCATTGAAGACTCCTCGTCGTCCAAAACCACTATAGCTTCAAGGCAAAGTGTCAAGCGTAAGGAAAAGTAATTTCGGGATCAAAAACTTCAACTTCAAGCTTCATCTCAGTTGGCGTCTTAAACAAATTTGAAAAATGTATCACAGTATCAGTATTTCTGTATTTGTATTTCTGCCCTCCCTAAAATGTATTCCTGTATTTGTATTTCCAAATACTTTTTGCCTCTCTTTAAAATGTATTTCCGATACGTATCGCGATACATTTTTACCGGTATATTTTAGTATCAGTATTTTAGCTACTATTTCAATGTATCCCAGTATTTGTATTTCCAAAACATTTTTGAGTATTTCTGCCCAACCCTGTGCCGAACGTTTCTAAAGATTCGGCAAAAATACACTGTTACCAGACTTAACGTTGATATTTAGTTTTTTCTGACGAAAAAAAGGTTTATGTTTTTTTTTCTTAACTTAAATACAACATGTTTTATTTATTTATTTATTTTATTTATACATACTACCGGCTGCCATTTGGCAGCACAGGCAGGAGAGGGCACACAGGGCAACGCAGAAGAAGATAACCATATTACATGCCTGAGAAAGAAAAAAAAAAAACATCTAGGACTGCACATCAAAGAAATAACGCTGTAATGATAAATCAAACTCCTGAACGGACGAGACATTGGTAATGTTGCCAGGGAGACTATTCCATTCGTTAATGGTTCGTACGAAAAAGTAGTTTTTTAAACATTGGAGTGCTTATGTCGTGTGTGACGGGATGTGTTAAATTGCATAAATCTGTCGAATGTAAGGCGTGATGAGTCATGTACAAAGAAGCTCAATTTTCTACATATTGTACAAGTTAGGGATAGAGCTCATTCTCTGTATTCGTTGTAAATGAAGCGCAGTGCTTTCTTCTGTACCCCCTCGAGTCGATCAATATTAAGTTTAGTCGCAGGGTCCCAAACAACATCCGCGTATTCTAAAACAGGTCGTATTACAGTCGTGTAGATTGCAAGCTTGGTTGCAGGGGTACAGTGCTTCAGCCGCCTATTCAATGACCATAGCTTTGCTGATGCCTTCCGAGCAGTCCAGGATATGTGGCTATTCCAGCTGAGGTTCGAAGAGATAATGACACCTAAGTATTTGAATTCGTGCACAACTTGTAAAGGGGAGTTTTGTATACAGTAGTTAAATTCCAAGGGTGACCTTTTGCGCGTTACTCTCATTTGTACACGTTTCGAGCTGTTTTGCAACATTTGCCATTCGTTACACCATTGAGAAATTGAACACAGGCACTTGTTTAAATTAAGTTGGTCATTGCTTGAAGCTATTTCACTAAAAAGCACACAGTCATCTGCAAAAAACCGGCAGTATATATGCTCATCAACCGTCCAATCGTTTAGAAAAACAAGAAAGAGCAGTGGGCCCAGCACCGATTCTTGTGGAATGCCCGAGATAGCTGATACAATTCTGAAACAAGCCCCACCTACTTCAACGAACTGATGACTTTTGCTCAAGTAAGAATCCATCCATCGCAATAGCTTATCGTTTCCTAGTATCACTCTTAGCTTGATAAGTAGTTTGCTGTGTGACACGCGATCAAAGCCTTGGCGAAATCTAGGAATACTACATCCCTTTGCCCACCCTTGTCAACGACTTTTGCAAGTTCATTTACTATATAAAGGAGCTGAGTTACCGCAGAGTAGCCAGGCCGGAAACCATGCTGTCTCTCTGATAAAAAATTATTCGATTCAAAATGTGACATGAGATGACTAAATAAAAAATGCTCTAGAACCTTGCTACACGAGGAGAGCAAGGAAACGGGCCTATAATTCGATGCGTCATGTTTATCTCCTTTCTTATGAATGGGTATAACCTTTGTCACTTTCCACTGTTTAGGTACCACCCCTCTCTCTAGCGATCTGCTATAAATTAGAAAAAGAAATTTAGAACACCACTCAGCGTACCGTTTAAAAAAAACAAAAAAATGTTAGGAATTTTGTAGGGACCGCAAGACTTTTTTGTATTCAAATTTAGTAACACAGAGAAGATTATCTCCTCTGATAGTTGTATGTCTGGTACGTGAGCGAGTTTAATCAAGAACTCAGAAACGAAGTTGTCACTTGTGGTGTACACAGAGGCAAAGTAGTCGTTAACTATCTTCACGATTGAACTATTATTAACAAATTCTCTCCCATGATTAATACATAATCTTGTTAACTGAGTGTCTTGACCCCGATATATTGCCGCGCGCGCAGCTGGCCAAGGAGGCAGCGCGCGCGTGGCCTAACGGTTATCGTGCCTGCCTCCCACGCGAAAAGCCAGGGTTCGATCCCTGGGAGCGACGCATCTTTTGTTATTCCTGCAATCTAGTTTTCTGGTAAATTCGAGAATCCTGTTGCGTGTTCGAGGTCCGAATGCTCTACGCGTCGAACATTCTACGCTGATTATTCCAGAAGCTTACGCATGTAGTACATAAGGGGCTCCGCGTGGCGAACCGGAGTCAGTCTCGCCCCAGCGTTCGACTCTGCTGTTACGCCGACTTCGACGCCCGCGACGCTGTTATTATCTTTTGTACCCTTTCATTTTTGTGGCACAAGTTCGCCACATTAAACGTTTATTTCTTCTTGTTTATTTATTGTTCTTTTGGTCACCACCCGTGACATTTTGGTGGAGGTGCTGGGTACTCCATTCTATGCCCGTTAATCGTACCCCTCCAAGGACATCCCGGCCAAGCGACGTGCTCAGCCCCGGAAGGCTACCCTTCGCTGAAGACGCCGGAATCCGAAGAAGCCGTCGTACCAGAGGTCAGTCCCCTCAATTGGGTCTGCTGCCGGACAAGCCCAGGCCGAAGAAGACGACGATGGCCAACCAGTCGCAAGCACCCGCCGCTCCCGTCATCTACATGCCCGTCGCACCGCGGACGGCTGCCCCCTTCCACGGTGAACTCTACGAAGACGTCGAAGACTGGATTGACCAGTATGATCGCGTTGCCCGCCACAATGGCTGGACCGACGAGCAGCGCCTGCACAACGTCTATTTTTCCCTTGAGGGGACCGCCAAGCATGGTACGAGAACCATGAGTCCTCTTTGACGTCGTGGGACATTTTCAAGACCGATCTGAAGGCTACATTCGTCAACCACCACCGCCGAGAGAGAGCCGAGGACCTACTGCGAACCAGGACCCAGGGCCCCAACGAGAGCGTCACCGGCTTCGTAGAGGATGTTCTGCGCCTGAGCGCCCGCGCCGACCCTCGGGCTGCAGAAGAGAAGACGCTACGAATCCTCATGCGCGGGGTGAGAGACGACATCTTCGGAGGCCTCGTCCGCAACCCGCCGGCAACCGTCGACGCCTTCGTCACCGAGGCGACAAACATCGAGCGCGCCCTCCAAGCGCGCGCTTCCCACTTCCAGCGGCATCCAAGCGTCACTGCAACCGCGCTGCTTAGCGGCGAAAACGCTCCTGGTACGAACATCCGCGAAATTATCCGGGAGGTCGTCCGGGAGGAACTGCGAAGGTTGCTGCCAACCACCAGCCGTCCGCCAACCCTTTCCATCGCCGAGGCTGTCCGAGAAGAAGTGCATCGGGCGCTCCAACCAGAGGTTCCCGTCACCACGGTGGCACCGGAGGAACCAACGTTGAGCTACGTTGCCATAGCCCGACGACCGCCGCAAGCTCCCCGCCAAGCCACGGCGCCACCCCGAAGAGACGCCCCAACGCCGCAGTACCCCCGACGACAGGAAGATCAGGCGCACGTTCACCCAGACCGACCTGCGTCGAGGAAGACAGACGTCTGGAGGACGGCCGACCGACGCCCGCTGTGTTACCACTGCGGGGAAGCTGACCATGTGTACCGCCGATGCCCATACCGACGACTCGGGCTGCGCGGATTCCACCCAAACGACCCGCGCCCCCGGTATGGTGAACGCCCTCGGGAGATCGACGATTACCTGCGACGACCTCAGTCCCCCGAGCCTGCGCCCCGCCGAGAGTTCCGGTCGCCTTCGCCACGGCGTCCAGCATCGCCGATGCACCGACCCCGACGTGAAAGCCTGTCGCCCCTCGCTAGACGCCGGGGAAACTAGGCGCGGCAACCCCTGGAGGTGGAGTTGCCGAAGACGACCGACGCCAAGATCCTCTACGAACGTCGGAGGGCCCCCACTCAAACGCTACCAGAGACTGAAACGACGCCCCCGCAACGGTGTCCAACAACTTAAACGTCGTCATCGACGGCCACGACGCATCAGCACTCGTAGACACCGGAGCAGACTACTCAGTCTTGAGTGGGAGGCTCTCCCGCCGCCTTCAAAAAGTCACGACGCCGTGGGGTGGACCTCAAATGCGAACCGCCGGAGGGCACCTCATCACACCAGTCGGGAGATGCACTGCTCGCGTTGAGATCCACGGTGAGACGTGCCCTGTGAAGTTCGTCGTTCTGCAAGACTGTTCGAGGGACGTTATCCTCGGAATGAACTTTCTGTGCGAGTATGGCGCCGTCATCGACCTCGCGGCAAATCAGTTGACGCTGCGAAAGCCTGTCCTGCCGCCGGCGGAGACCAACACGACGTCAACCGCTATCCGAGTTATCGCCGACCATGTGAACCTACCGCCGCGGTCGAGTGTTTTCGTCACCGTCATAACCGGCGTAGCCATGCACGGTGAAGCTCTTCTGGAAGGCAGCGTCCAACTGCTCCTCGAAAAAGGAATTGGTGTCGCACGAGGCGTAACGGATACCCAACAAGGACGTACAACTGTTCTTGTGACCAACTTTCGAGAGGAGCCGCAGCACCTAACGAAGGGTACCACCGTGGGCCACGTTGAGGAGCTTCAGACTCCAGCCGTGGTCGCCGCAATCTCCGAGGAAACCTCGTCGCCACAGCAGAAGAGCACGACACCGCCGCCGCTCGACATCGACCCCGAGCTCCCAGCTCCGAAGCGCCGGCAACTGGTTGATCTCCTCGTCGAATACAGTGACTGTTTTGCCACGACATCGAAAGTTCGCCAAACACCAATGGCGAAACATCGCATTATTACCGACGACGACGCACTCCCTGTCCACCAGTCGCCGTATCGAGTCTCCTTAAAGGAAAGGAAAGTGATTCAAGACCAAGTCCAGGAGATGCTCAACGACGACATCATTCAACCCTCAAGAAGTCCATGGGCGTCCCCGGTTGTACTTGTAAAGAAGAAGGACGGAACCCTGCGGTTCTGCGTGGACTATCGTCGACTGAACGCTGTGACGAAGAAGAACGTCTATCCGCTCCCCCGCATTGACGATACGTTAGACCGAGTGCGCCACTCCCGATATTTTTCGTCGATGGACTTGAAGAGTGGTTACTGGCAGATTGAAGTCGACGAACGTGACCGGGAGAAAACTGCCTTCGTCACTCCCGACGGACTGTACGAATAGGTGAGCGGCGTTTGGCAACTTCCGGTTCCTTAGGCAATTTTGTTTAGCTGTTGACAAGCGACGTCGATCATTTGAAAGCCTTTCTAAGCATGGTTCTGAAAACTAAAGTCTGGAGGTTTCAGAATTATGCTTGCACAGGCTTGCAGCTCATTGTTGTCGCTTGTCAATGGTGAAACAAAATTTCCTAAGGAACCGGAAGTTGCCAAACGCCGCTCACCTATTTAAAGTGATGCCGTTCGGACTTTGTACAGTACCAGCCACCTTCGAGCGCGTCATGGACACCGTGCTGGCAGGTCTGAAATGGCAGAGCTGCCTCGTCTACCTGGACGATGTCGTGGTATTCTCACGAGATTTCGACGAACACCTCAGACGACTTCGAGCCGTGCTTCAAGTCATCAAGACCGCCGGCCTGTCACTCAAGCCAACAAAGTGTAGGTTCGCCTATGGGGAACTAACGTTCCTTGGCCACGTCGTGAACAACAAAGGCGTTCTACCTGACCCCGAGAAGACCCGCGCCGTAGCTGCATTTACGCCGCCGGCTGACAAGAAGGCCGTGAGAAGGTTTCTCGGACTCTGTGCCTACTACAGGCGCTTTGTTCGAGACTTCGCCAAGCTGTCCGCACCGCTGACACACCTCACGAAGGACGCCGTAAAGTTCGAGTGGACAGAAGAACACCAGAGGTCATTCGACGAGCTCAAACGAAGACTCCAGACTCCCCCGATTCTCGGCCATTTCGACCAGTTTGCTGAAACCGAGATCCACACCGACGCCAGTAACACCGGACTGGGCGCGGTACTAGTCCAAATGCAGGACGGCGCAGAGCGAGTCATCGCATACGCAAGTCGGACGCTGTCTAACGCGGAGAGGAACTATTCAACTACTGAAAAGGAGTGCCTCGCTGTCGTCTGGGCAATAACAAAGTTTCGCCCATATTTGCATGGAAGTCCTTTTCGCGTGGTCACAGACCACCACTCGCTCTGCTGGCTGGCGAATCTGAAGGACCCCTCCGGACGCCTCGCCCGGTGGAGCCTACGACTGCAGGAGTTCGACATTACCGTGGTGTACAAGTCCGGCCGGAAGCACAATGACGCCGACTGCCTGTCAAGGGCCCCAGTCGAGGCCGCTCCTGCCTGCACCAAAGAGGACGAAGATGAGTGTTTCCTCGGCGCTCTGGCTGTCAGTGACATGACAGCACTCCAACGAGATGACCCTGAGCTGCGAGCACTCATCGAGCACCTAGAGGGACAAGGAAGTGCCGTTCCCCGCAGTTTTGTACGAACACTGCCAACCTTCTCCCTCCGACGAGGTGTGCTCTACAAGGAGAACTTCAGCGACAACAACACGGCGTGGCTGTTGGTGGTCCCTTCCAGTCTTCGAGAAGAAATTGTTCAAGCCTGCCACGATGGCCCGACGGCGGAACACCTTGGCTACAGCAGAACTCTCGCCAGGGTACGCGAAAAATACTACTGGCCCAAGCTCGCGAAGACAGCGCACCACTACACCCGATCTTGCCACGAGTGTCAACGACGGAAAAAACCACCGACGAGACCGGCAGGACTTCTTCAGCCTATTGCGCCGCCATCTGCCCCGTTCCAGCAAATTGGAATGGACTTACTTGGGCCATTCCCACCATGGACGCAAGGAAACCGATGGATAATCGTCGCAACCGATTATCTCACACGGTACGCCGAGACAAAAGCTCTTCCATCAGGAACGGCTGTTGAAGTCGCCAAGTTTTTCATCGAGTCCAATGTCCTCCGGCACGGCGCCCCCGAAGTCTTGATCTCAGACCGTGGATCCTCGTTCATGGCCCAGCTGACACAGGAAGTCCTTCGTCTCAGCCAGACCAGCCATCGTCGCACCACGGCGTACCACCCGCAGACCAACGGGCTGACGGAAAGACTCAACAAGACCATCGCCGACATGATCTCCATGTACGTCGACGTGGAGCACAAGACATGGGACGAGGTGTTGCCGTACGTCACATTTGCCTACAACACGGCCGTGCAAGAGACCACCGGGGTGACACCCTTTCAGCTGGTGCATGGCAGGAAAGTAACGACCATGCTCGACGCGATGCTACCCCACGAACCAGCTGACGATGGAAGCCCCGACGCCCAAGTGGTTGCTCAACGAGCCGAAGAAGTTCGCCAGCTCGCCCGACTCCGAATAGACCTTATTCATTATTAGCGCCATCTCTCGGCGGCCACGCGTACTATCAGATGCTCGGCGCCATCTTTGAGGCTTCGCCACCGCCCCGTCGCCCGCCGCAGTACGAACGCCTCTCCCCGCGTTGCGTTCGTGCATGTTCTTGTTTGTTTTGTTTTTGTTTTTATTGGTGGTGTCAGCCGCTCGGGAATAAGTTACGAATATTAAGCTCAAGTTTGTTTTCAGTGGTTTTACTAAGAATCTCTTTTTATAAAAAATGAGCTTCATTCCAGCACCAGAGCAGGCCGACTCACGCACTGTTTAGAATCATGCGTTAACTTTCCTGATCCGCTGATTATGCCTTTTCGCACAAGGACGATTTGTATGATATATTTAGCAGGGCCGTAAGCCCCTGTGTGACAGTTTGTTTTTATTTGGCATTCACGGCTGCGGGTCTAAAGAATGCGAGCAGTTGTTCACCCATTGCGCCTTGACCCAGCGTGTGCAGACCCGAATTGCAGGTTTCTATGATGGCGGCGTTGAACGTTTAATCTTGGTTCCCCGTTGTCTTAACCTTAGGAATATTGCAGATATGATTCGACACACACACACACACACACACACACACACACACACACACACACACACACACACACACACACACACACACACACACACACACTCACACGCACACGCACACGCACACGCACACGCACACACACACACACACACACACACACACACACACACGCACGAAATTAAATTTATTACGTACATTTTTATTTAATTCCTTGGGGAGATCACCGTATAGTAGCTCAAAACATCATTATAAGGAGTGCGCAGGAATTTACGATAGTAGTATTTTTTATTGCAGGTAAAACATAAAAACTACGCTGAAGATCTACACTAGCGTACTCACAAAAGCGTATGCGAGGCACAAGAGCGTAAAAAGAAATGACCGGAGTATCGCCATAACGTATTAAAAAAAAATAACACAATTCAACGGAGAGCCGAAAAATTTTCCTTTTATAATCATAGTAATAATACTAACAAATACATTCAGTAGCCCTACTTCCGCATATATACTCTTTGGCCCCTTGAAAGAAAATGCATTAATAAATGTCAGCGACATTTTAATGTGCTCCTCCTGGTAGCGCGGTCACAAAGAGTTAAATTTCATGCTTACTCGCAATAGAATATGGCCAGTGCTCATAAAGGTGGTTGCTTGCAGTATTGGCTACAAATAAAAAAAGCCTTTCCCGCAGCGTAAACCCGATTAGTTGGGAAGCGAGCAAGCGCGACTGTTAAACTCGGCAACAGGTCCAGGTTAGGTTTCTCGAAATGTGAGAGTCGCGTGATAATAATGAAACAGCGTAAAGTAAGCGAACGTTCACCTTTGCTTCTTAGCACCGTTGTCTTTATCTTTCATGTGCGAACGAAGTGGTTACGTTGCCAAGCTCTTCTGCACTTTACACCAGCCTTTAATCGGGTGTGAACGACCTACTTAAGAAAGAAAAACGAAAAAAAAAAGAACACAAGCGCAAAACCATGTTTTTGAGTGATGTTGACTGGACCTCGCCGTTCATCTGCGTGAGCGAAGCTACAATGGTAGCCTACACCAAGCTCCCGAAAAATCACATAATATATTAGATGCTCGCTGATGTTACATACAAATATCATGAGCCCTTCATGCCATTGTGGTAAGTGTCATATATTAAGAAAGGTTTAGGAACCCTGTAAAAGCAAGCAACACTAACGCGCGGGTGCTCTTTTTAGGAGCATGAATAGTACAGGAAAGCGCTACGGCTATTCAAACGTTGGCCATAATACCCTTAACTTGAAAAGAAAAACAATACGATCAAAATCATCGGTTGTTTCTATTCTTTTTTTCCTCGTTGAATGCGTAGCGGACGAGAGCAGTCGTGCGCTCGCTGCGCGCCGCTTTCACACGCCGCAAACGGCCACAGCGCTTCGCCAGTCGCCTCAAAAATGGCGTCGGAAGGAAGGTTGGCGCCACGTCCGAGAGATGGCGGGCGAATCTGAATAAGGTCTATTGAAGATCAACAACGTGTCGACGCTACCCGGTACAACCTTCGTCGTCGGGACGTCCACTTCCAGCCCGGAGACCGGGTATGGGTCTGGACACCGATTCGCCGCCGTGGTCTAAGCGAGAAACTCCTGAAACGGTATTTCGGACCCTACAAGGTACTTCGTAGACTTGGAGATCTGAACTACGAGGTCATGCCCGACGGAACAAGAACATCATCACGCCGCCCACCACGACCTGAAGTCGTCCACGTCGTGCGCCTGAAACCGTACTACGCTCGATAGGACTGTGGACCTTTTGTGTTCCAAATGACTCTTTAGTTTGCCGTTCTTTTTATTTGCTTTGTTTTGTTCTGTTTTGCATCGGGGCGATGCACTTTTTAAAAGGGGGGAGTAATGCCGCGCGCGCAGCTGGCCAAGGAGGCAGCGCGCGCGTGGCCTAACGGTTATCGTGCCTGCCTCCCACGCGAAAAGCCAGGGTTCGATCCCTGGGAGCGACTCATCTTTTGTTATTCCTGCAATCGAGTTTTTTGGTAAATTCGAGAATCCTGTTGCGTGTTCGAGGTCCGAATGCTCTACGCGTCGAACATTCTACGCTGATTATTCCAGAAGCTTACGCATGTACATAAGGGGCTCCGCGTGGCGAACCGGAGTCAGTCTTGCCCCAGCGTTCGACTCTGCTGTTACGCCGACTTCGACGCCCGCGACGCTCTGTTATTATCTTTTGTACCCTTTCATTTTTTTGGCACAAGTTCGCCACATTAAAAGTTTATTTCTTCTTGTTTATTTACTGTTCTTTTGGTCACCACCCGTGAAAATATGCCTTCAAAACGTCTCGGGATCGTTACAAAGGAAGTTCGACATTTTAACGTTGAAGTGCTCATACTTGGAATTCTTAATTAATGTTCTCAATTTATGACGTAAGGCAGTCTATTCTATTTTGTTTCCGCGTTTTCTGCTTAACATATTGGCTCTCCTTTTGATTTGTAAAATCTCCCTCGTGATCCATGGGTTATTCTTTTTAGATTGCTTCTTAAAAGATGGCACAAACCTTTCTATACACGTGTGCACCGCATTTTGAAAAGTGCACCATAGTTCGTCTACATCGCATCCCGGAACTGAAGCCCTATCAGCAAATCTGTCGAACGAAAGCTCGAGGTAATCTATTATACTTTCGTCTTGTGCTCTATTATAGTCCTTAAACTCCGATTTCTTATCAGGACAACGTTTGGGAACAAGTCCCGGACAATAAAAAACAACCATATGATGGTCGGATAAGCCCTCTGTGACCACACAGTGATCCTCGGCAACATACAAATTCTGAGCAACAAAAACAAGATCAAGAATCGAACTAGTAGAATCTGTGATGCGAGTGGGACTTGACACTATCTGTGTTAGATTATATGCGAAGGCAATATTAATTAGAGCATCGGAATGTTTACAAGAGGCCACTGTGGTCATCGAAGGCCAATCGATGTTTCGGAGGTTGAAGTCTCCCCCCATAATTATATTCATGAAACTCTTAGATCGCTCCTGTAAGAAGTCTTGAAGTTCATATATCACAGCTATGCCAGCACTCGGTGGTCTGTAAACAGCTCCAACAAGAATAAATGAGTTATAGGAAAAAAAGTTTCACCCATAGAGCCTCAGCTGTGAACTTCGTATTTAGCTGGAAAAAATCAATGCTCTTTTTGATAACGATTGCGACCCCCCCTCCCCGAGAGGAACGGTCCTTACGATCAATTTTATAAGACTGCGGAACAATCTCAATATTAGATATACTATCCGTGAGCCAAGTCTCTGTAACTATTGTTACATCGGGGTCATAACTGAGAATTATATCTTTGAATTCAACCGTTTTACTTACAATGCTTCTAGCGTTTAAGTTAGTTAATCAAAGCGGTTTATTAGTTACCGCGCGGGAACTATTGGTTACAGTACAAGGATTATTTTTGGGAGCAGTTGACGGAAACCGGTCTAGAACTGGGGGGGGGGGGGGGGGGGGGTACTGCCCCGTAGTGATTTAGTTTCTTCTTGCCTGGTATCCTGGTATAATTTAGTCAATTGGCACATGTAGTGCCTATTGACATAGTTATTACTAAATAAGGTGATATTCTACAAGATAATTGTATCGGTGTCGCTTTCGTGTGTTTACTGGTAATTGTAGTGTCTCCTTGCAGAGAGTGGCGTGACAACAAGGTTGGGTAGTAGCTGGTGCAGTCACGAATAACGCTACGAGAGTTTTGATTTTGAGGCTTCATCAGCGCACGCCTGCAAGTGTTTACATTCTTAAAATAAAGGCAATCACTGTGTTCTCACTTTCACTGGGAGTCATCGTTTCGTGCGTGAAAACGAATGCAACGGTTGCTGAGCCTTCACCAGAAAATATAACAATATTATTGTAAATATTTATGTTTTTTCAATGTGGGTCACTTCAGCGTTGCATGAAAGTGTGCGTTCGATATTCGCAACGTGCAGTTTTTAACCTTTAAAACTCCGGTTTCTGGTGTTAGGACACACACGGACGTTTAGGAAGATTGGAAGAGTTAGGAATGTCGCATGCGCAACGTCGAGCATGATAGTTCTTTGTTTAGTTGCATGCAGATACATGAAAATCGCAAAATAACGCGAACTAAAAAGCAATGTTATTCTGATTTGGCACAAACTACTTGTGAACCGAAAACAGGATTATAATAATAATAATAATAATAATAATAATAATAATAATAATAATAATAATAATAATAATAATAATAATAATAATAATAATAATAATAATAATAATAATAATAATTTTATTTGCACATGCTGGAAGGGTCCCATGTGGTGGTGTGCGGGGCTAGGCAGATAGGTGAAAACCCTTACGCAAAGCGCCTGCCAGCCCGCCACCACATGTGAAAAAACAAAACAGACATGTAAATGTACAGAATAAACACACTACGAAGGTACGTAAAAATGGGGGGAAAAAGAAGGGAGAAAAATGTATCACATTATGACGACGACGCCAGCTGCATCTCATACATTCTGGCCAGCTCTCGTGACTCTGCCACGTTTGACGGCAGTGGGCTGCGAGCACTGAGCGTTATTGTCAGTTGTCAGTTAATGTTTCAAGTACCTCGTTGCATCAATGCAAAGGTCAAATGAAGATCACGTTATCCAGAATGCACCGCATCATTTGTCACTTGCGCAGTGGACTGCGTAAATTCTGGTCGATCTTCTGTTCTTGAGGCAGAAAATATTGAAGAGAACCACACTCAAAAAAGGCTCACGAACGCACAGTTACTGTGTTGCCTACTCCGCACCTCGCCGTAACCACTGGTTGTACTAAACTGTATGATGGTAACCAAACGACTGCGCGGCGTCCATCTGCGATCCATGGCCCCGTCGCGTTCGTGCGCGTGCGCAGACATTTGCCGAATGTTTGCCGAATCTTTGCCGAACTTTCTATCCCAATTTCGCCATGTGCCGACCTTTGCCGAATCTGAAGTTCGGCAGATTCGGTCAATCACTAACTTTTACGGCGCAGGCGATAGACCCCCTAGCAACGACGCTCACGCCGGATTGGCTGCTCGTCAACGCGCGGGAGCTTAGATTTCGGATTCGGACGGAGCGTGTTTCGCTCGAAGCGCATTACCCCCCCCCGGGCCTGTGTTCACGCTAAAGCCCCTTCATGTTTCAAAAGTAGCGCAAGGTGCGTCGATGCACGAGGCACGTGCAACTTGCGGCCCTTGGGAAGATTTTGGCGGCACAGCGCAGCACTGAGCTGGATTTCAGACGCGATGTTCTTCCCAGAAGTGGTGCGCGGCACGTGTCTCGAGCATTTCCAGAACAATGAATGGCGCCGATTTTCCCAGGATAGAGGGGCTTTAGTTCACGACGCTCCCCCCTCGTACACGCCGCTATGCGGCGTCCAGCCGGCAAGCCAAGCCCCGCTGTCCCCCATGCACCTCCGTAAATAGAATCCATACCATTTAGTACAGCGATGTTTCGTCGACAACATTCGCTTTTTCAGTGTTACTCGTAAAAAACAAATGTTGTAAATATCGCCAAATGCCTCGACAAAACAAAATGTTCGATGACAAAAAATAAAAGAAGTAAGCCCACACCGTGGATAAAAACCCGGGTCCGCTACGTACTAGGCAGACATCTTACCACTAAGCTACGCTCGGAAACTCGCATTGTAACCGCTGCCTATATTGACGGCGGCAGCGCCTATCTCCACGAACCAGCCAATTCGGAGTGAGGGTCGTTGCTAGGGTGTGTATCGCGCCTGCGCGTTAAAATATGCCCCCGCGGGTCGGGGGACGGTGCCCTTGGTATTCCTTGGGCGCCGCCGGCCACTGTTTGCCCTGCCCAGTGGCGGCTGTTTCAGGGGGGGCAAAACACATGCCTTGCCCCCCCACTCTGAGAACTGGGGGGGGGGGGGGCAAGCGCCCCCCTTGCCCCCCCGGTTGGTACGCCCATCGGTAAGGTTATGAGAGCGTGTTGATGGCAAAATCACGATGCCTTTGACAGTTGGTGTTTTAAAGAACAGCCTAAATCTTAATGCTAAGAATCTTCATATAATTTACAAGTTCAGCATTAGTACAGTACGTGATCAACTCAAAATTAGAGATGTTTCATTGAAGCGAATGGCGTGAATACGATTCTCTAAATACAAAAGAGGCACTCAAAATTCAGATTTATTTGGCAACGACTTGCGAATTGCACGATGCATTTGGCCGTTACATGGTATCAAAGTATTGCTTCAAACTTTTTGTTTTACACGAACTATGATTGCTGTTTGTAATGATGCAGGCTTTTCGGGAATGGTGTTGAATCCGGTAAGTCGACACACGTGCTCATATTCTCGGGCTTCAAGGTGACCTTTATGCAGTGCCAAGACCATTCATAAATTGTAGATCGCGCGTCACAGCCGTGGCCACCCGACAAAACAGTAGTTAACGCGACAATTCCCAACAGGTCACTACTATTTATGTTGGATGCCTTCCTGCTTATAGGTATCGGGACCCTGCTTCAAGTCTCGCTTGGATGGTACATGGACAGCACCGTGTGCAGCCTTGTGCGACATTTTGTGGTGGCGTCCATGTCGAAACGGTTCACGCTCTGTAAGGTCAAGGGTACTCTCTTCAGTCTTGTGATGAGATAACTGCTTATGTTGACCGGGCTTAGAATGTTCCTGAGTTTGAAGGTCGTGTTGATTAGGGTTGTGCTGATATGGGTTGTACTGGCGAGGGTCAGGCTGAATAGGGTTCTGCTGAAGAGGTTCCTGCTTATAAGGTTCCTGCTCTCGGAGGTCCTGCTGACTAGGGTTGTGCTGATGAGGGCTGTTCAGAAGAGACTCCTGCTTGTAAGGTTCCTGCTTTCGGAGGTACTGCTTACTAGGATTGTGTTGAGGAAGGATGTGCTGAAGAGGATCCTGCTTGGAATGTTCCTCTTTATGAAGACCTTGCTGAATAGGGTCGTGCTGATTAAGGTTGTGCTGAAGAGGATCGTGCTGAGAGGGTTCTTGTTCGTGAACCTGTTGCCTGGATGTTTCTTTTCTGGGTGGATCGTTTCTTAACGGTTTTGATACTTTTCTCTTAGGAGATCGGGCTCCGGGCATCATGTCCCTGTACACGGTGAGCCTCCAGATGACGAATATCTGCGCATAAAGGCGTAGGTTGCGACTTGGTTTACAACTCAGTTAAATTACGGTAGTGCAATGCCACGCCATCATTGGGCGCACATCAGAACGTTTTAGCATAGTACTCTTGTTACAGTTGGCACCACGCCGGAAAAATGCAGGAAGCGTGGAACAAATGAACCGCGGCGTTATTAACTATCCCCATTGCTCCACAGAAAGAGCATATATGCCGTATATAATCGCGAGATTTCTATATATACGGCACAATTTTACAATCTGGACATGTATCACTAGTGTTGCGAACATCGCATTTCACAAGAAAGCTGAACTGTTCAACATGGTTCTTGCTGAGAAAATCAAATCCGGTGGTGCAAAATGCACGCTGCAGAAGGTTCGTGCTCAGCGCAAGCCATGTATTAAAGAGGCACAAATTATTATTCTTGGTGCAGCGTTGCGAGGAACGGCGCAGGCGTCTAGCATCACGAAAACGCGCTTTTTGGCAAGAGTGTTTTTGCAAACTAAGTAGTTTCCGGGGCCACACCTTCTGGTCTGTCCCGAAGATGGCCGAGGGATATAGAAGTGATCACTGCGACGGGGCTGTTTGGTTCATGGTTGCCACTCAGTGACCGTCGGACCCGCTGTGAGGCACGCTCGTGTCCCAGTAGCGGAGTTGGAGGGTGAGTCGGGCACTTGGGTACTTTTAGTACCGGTTGGTTTTCCCGGGCCGTTCCACTGGCTGTCCCATATTACTGGTTTCATTTATCCCCCTTAACTTCCAATTGGCTTTTTACAGAAATTATCAATTGATCCAAAGGATCCAATTCATTTTATCTCGCATTGGCTTTAAATCAGCTGTGCCCTCGAGGCGGTACCGATTGAGGCATTTTTAGTTTTCAATCCTTTCAGCAAAGCCTCGACTTATCAAATGTCCCGAAGATGCTGGAAAGACGAACCTTTACGACACAGTATGTTTTTAAAACTACCCCTCCCCCTTTTTTTTCTCTCTGTCTTTCTCCGTTGTTGTTTTAAATAATATATTTTTATTCCTGAGGAACTGCCCCCTACGTTTAAGAAAGTTAATTTGACAGTTATATTTGTCACTTGTTAACATTATTCCTCGATTGTTTTTATTTTCACCCACCTGTTAAGTTTAAACAAAATACGGAGGTGGTCGAAACTTGCAATGGAAATTACTTTAGAACAACAAACGTTCGTCTGTCCCCCTGAGGCCACTTGGATCTTTCTTTTCATGTATCCCTTGGGTCACACTTATAGTTCTATGTAACGTCAGATTAATAAGTCACATATTTAGTTTTTTTTTAATGCCTGTATTCTCGGGGACTACTTTCTGAGGCAGTTCAGCAACAACAAAAACATGTTTGGGTGCCTTAATGATGTTTACATATGTGAAATAGGTCGTGTAATACCGCTAAGAAGTAGTCCCTGACTTTGATAACTTGCATGAAACATCCATAAGTTTCTATCTCCACGCAAGGGCGGAGGCAGAAAAAATAAAAGGAAAGAAATAGCTTTCCCCTCCTTAACTCGCAATTAGAACAAGCGACCACGTGATCAGACGCTAGCAGTTAGCTATATACCGCTATATAGGGTTGGCAAAGCATAGCGCATGGGCTGAGATTCAGATCTTGTTAGTGTTTGGCTATCATCATCTTTAATTTAGCACGAGCCGTTACCCGAATGCTTGGCGATGCTGATGATCCCGAGCACCCGTCTCGGGGTTATGAAAATCGCGTACGTCACAGTGTCATGTCACTCTTGGTGCGAAGTCGTGATGTCATGTTTCGTCACGGTGTCATGTCACTCTTGGTGCGAAGTCGTAATGTCATGTTAAGGTCACGGTGTCAACAACGTAAATAAATCTAGTGACGTTCTCAATTTCAATCGACTAGACGCAGTGAATCACGTTACGTCACGTGATCATATGACGTGACATTACTTGACAGCATGGCTTGACACCATGACATCATGTGACCACATGACACCTGAATGATCATAGCTCCAATACAAAGGCGCCAAGAAAGCCGACAATTTCTCATACATTGCAATTCTGTATGAAGATTTGATCAATACACAGCTGCCAATGTTTTATTCCTAAATGTTCATTTTGTGATACTAGCGAGACAAATAAAATACCGTGAACCGCTTTGAACAGGTTACCGTTATTTTTTTCACGCTCCAGTTTAGGTTCAGTTCCGGTTCTTTTACAAGATGGCGGTGAAAATTTCAATTCGGTTCAGTTTCGGCTCGGATAAAAATAACGGTTCGGTTCCGCTTTTCGGTTCGGTTCTGGTTCGACAGCCTCGAATAGACTTCGTCCTCCTATGTTGGTGGGACGACTTTAAATTTAAAGGGGCACTCAAGTGGTTTTTGAGTTCGTGTTTTGATGATGACAACTGAATCTAGACGCCCTAAGTATCCTTAAAAACCAAAAAAATATGGTCATACGGTGATTATTTCTTTAATAAAAATGTAATTGAAGGCCGCCAAACCTCGGATCCATCCGAAAACGAAACCACTCTCATTGGTCCTCGCACGCTTATCAAAAGGATCTCGGGCCAATGGCGTTGGACGATGTTCCGCCGTCGCGCAGTGATCCCGAGGGAGCCGCACCGGCCGAACATCTTTGTCATTCGAGCTTCGATCATGGCGGAGTCCTCTACGCTCCCCGCCTCTAACGGCTCTACCTGACGCCCTCTAACGGCTCCACCTGACGCCAACCTCTAACGGCTCTACCTGACGCCGTTAGAGGTTGAAATTCTTCGGCGGACAGCCGACCTGGGAATGATTTCCTATGACGCCACTCCGACGTGCGATGTGGACGATAGCAGCGCTTCGGAGTCGTGTTCGGGTTCCGAGGACGACGAAACGCAGGCCTTTTCGGGCGTTCTTCGATTTGCGGTTGGGGCAAGTCATAACCAAACCAATGTTTGGCATCGCAGCGTAACCTCTGGTACGTGATGTCAAACGATGTCGCCACGTTGACTTTCGCCTCGGGAGGAGGCTGGTTCAGACATGTGCAACGAGCGCGTTACCTACGACTGCGTCCGTTGCAACCGGAACGACCGCTCTGCGCCGCGCGTACACACACCAGCAACCACTGCAACAAGCGCGGCGGGTCGTCGGCACGGCGACCGCTTCTACGCCGCCGTCAGCTGTTTCAGCGGCGCCTCTAAAAAGGGGACGCACTGCCACTCAATGCCGTAACAGAATATAGACATACAGTTTTCTATAGCCTAAAGCTTTATTTCTTTTTTTCATGATAGGCTTGCAGGGTACAGTGGGTGAAAGAAAAATATTCAGTAAGCCGTCTTGGACGATCACGACTCTAATACACGATTTTGCCAATAGTACAAATATCGCCACACGCCTTTTCTACAATTATGAAAGACGATGTAATCTTAGCAGCGATATAGCAACGTAGAAATATGATTTCGTGATCAGATAGACGTTGCGAGCGTTCAAGATTGCTAACACTAATCACTTTTCTCCGGTGATGAAAACGCATAAAAAAGTAATACCTTGAACTTGAGCACACGCATGAAATGCGCCAAATGAGAAATCCGGGCGATGTTCGAGGACACAAATGCTTAGAAAGCACCACTGTAGTTAAGTAAACAAACACGACGGCACGGGCGTTTCTGCTGTCTTGAGAGTGCCGCCACGACATCGCCGCACGAGTAGGTGGATCTTCCCTTCTAGTACGTGCTGGGTTATCATAGCGACACACGACGAAAATTCACAGTCAAGGATAGCGCTTTTACGAGGAACGATGAGCTTCCACCACGCCGACCACGCCAACGATCACCACCGCCACGACCGGCATGCAACGCGCGCAACCAGTTCTCCTCGACCTGTGATTGGTCTGTCGCTGCGGTTGTTTCCAACGCAGCGGGGAACGAAAGGCCGCCGAAATTTTCAAACATACGATAATTTCATTGGTCGGCGCAGGAACAGAAAAGAATCCGCACGTATTTTATTCCTGCGTGATTAATAGGCGGTCCTGCCTTCTAGAACTGAAGATACTCATTCACTGACACTTCCTTAACGCCATCGCACCGAAATGTAGCTTCCCCAAAAACCGCTTGAGTGCCCCTTCAATACTCCTGTCAGACGGGCTAGTTTAGTGCACTTTAAGCGAGTGCACTTCAACCCGTCGAAACACACTCCAAGTGTGTTCGTGCTACACGAGAAAATTTAGTGTCACTCCAAAATTCTGGCAATGACGATGGGTAAAGTAATTGTCACGCAAAATATTGAAGTGCAATATTTTAATATTGCACTTCAAATATTAAAGTGCAATTTTTGTAATAAAACGACTTCGTTGTCTTATTAAAAATTTGCAGTGGCTTAGCTCGGCTATGCCAGGATATACGTAGCGTGAGCATAGTCAGTCAATCGGCGAGCCTTGACGTCATTGACGACGTCTTGTTGTTGCTGCTGCTGAGATGGTCGGGCACGTCGCTCAGCCTCCTGGCGACGCCGCTTTGCTAGACGTTCCCTCCTTTGCTCCGGTGTCTCCGCAGCACGTTTAGCCTTCTTCTGTTCGTTCTTCCTACGCTCAACCGCTAATTGCCAGGCAACTACTTTGGGGTCTGATGAGTTAAGCTTCTCTGCTCTTCTGCGCCGCTGAGCAGCAATTTCGCTCTCCTTTTCCAGTGGCTACACCACACTGGCAAACACCCCGCTATATGTATACCCTCACTGATACCTCTGCGCACGCGCACAAAATGAGAGGCGCTATCAAGTGGCTCCGGTGCAGCGTCAGACTGTGCTACTGCGCAACGGAGGCGCACAGCTGGGCACGCGCTGGCGCCAGTGCGTCTGCCGTGGCTATGACGTCACTCCTCTGGAATGCGGAAACCGGCGAGGCGCGCGCGGCGGCGGCGGAGCGCGCGGCGGCGGTGGCTCCGGCGCGCCAGTTGTGCGCCGTGTGACGTAACTGCTCCTCGCGCATGCGCAGCACGGCTCTCCAGGAGCCACGCGAAACTGCTCAACCTCGGCCAGTGTAGCTCACGCTACGAAAACACGTTACCGCACATCGTTGCGCTAAATCACGAGCTTTAATTCAAATTTAAATCCAATTTGATGACTATGATCAGCCATTACAAGCCAGGCAAATCCAAGATCTAGACATCACTTTCATTCGCCACAACGAAAAAAACAAATATGGGTGTGTGTATGTGTATGGGCGACTTGTCTTTCAGCTGTAGATGAGATATTTAGCCAGTGCAATACAACCACTAGTCTGGGGTTTTTAACGCGCACCACGAAGTAGTGATAGACGACCGCACGCCGGTACGATGCTCATCCAGATCGAACCCAGGATCTCTGGGTTATGCAGCGCGAGCTTTCGCTCCGCGTGTTCGGAGCTGGTGTGTGCGAGCCCATTCGACCACTTGCCTCTCGCCACAACGAAACATCATGGAGTGTGTGGAGGACGAGCTGGAGAGCGATATCCGCGATCTCGGACAGTGGAAGCGCGTGGTGGGGTCACTTTTCTCCCAGAGAGCCCAACGCCTTTCAGATAAGAGGCAGCTGGAGCTGGATTCCGACGCACAGGCAAGAATTTCGAGTGACATTGATTAGCAGCTGCAGGCCAATGCCTTCACCATAGCCGCTCTCATGACCCGACAGCCTACCCGTGATCAGTCAAGAACGGTGGAGTTTCCAAAGGAACGAACGGTGGTTCAAAGACACCTTGCCCCGTTTGGGCGAGTTCCATTTCAAGCAAGCTTTTCGCGTCCCTCCTGCCACCTTCAGATTCCTGGTGGAGTCTTGCAGGTGAATCCTGGCCGTCGCTGACCGTCGCGAAGGGGCCAAGGCTGGGCACTACAGGGTGTAACAAAAAAAAAAAAATGACAGGTTTTTTTACCGCAAAGATAAACTAGGCATGGCCGAACGCTCAATTTCCGCCCAAAGGTAGCGCTAGATCGCAACCAGATGCCAAAGTTTCAGCCCGATCAGATTCTTTATTCAGAAGTTATAAACGATTTTCTGAAAAGCTCTATGGGAAAATGGAGCTCATTTTTGCTCGTTTTCGGTTTCTGGTGCCATAGAGCCCCATGTATTTGAAAACTTCGTCGGTCGCCATTTTCCCATTGAACTTTTCAGAAAATCACTTATAACTTTTGAATAAAGAATCGGATCGGGCTGAAACTTTGGCTTCTGGCTGTGACCTCTAGCGCTACCTTTGGACGGAGAATGAGCGTTCGTCGATGCCTAGTCTATTTTTGCGGTAAATAAAACCCTGTAATTTGTTTTTGTGCCACCCTGTAGATTAGCCGCTTGTTCTTCTACAATGCAGTACTTTCTTGCCAACAGAAAACAAGTGCGCATCTAATATTAGTCCTATCGAAATAATATTAATTTAACGCAGCGTTAGTTTCTTCTATTATTTTTACTCTTGAACACTGCTATCGACATTACACACTCGGTTTACCGGAGCGAGCGTAGTGTGCTCGCCGATCTCACTTTATCGGAAGTGTGTTCTTCGGGCAGGGCTGGGGATTGAAATCAAGATCACTGGGTTCTGCAGCGCGAGTTTTCTCTCCACGTACTCCGATCTGGTGTGCGCTAGCCCACTCGGCCACCGATACCCCTTAATAAAGACACGTTAAAAAAAAAAAAAAATTAGACGTTTACAATTCTCTGTAATGCCGAATTGGAGCGCAGCTCTTGAGGAAGAGGCGAGAAGGGTACGAAGGGGAGGGTATGCAGCTGCTCCCCCTCCGTACCCTCCCCGCCTCCTCTCCTGATCCCACCCACTTAGCGGAAAATTTTCGCTAAATTTCCCGCTAAATTTAGCGGGGAAATTTCCCACTGATTTGACGTGTGACGTCACATGACACGTTCCGTGAAATTTTAAGTGTAACGTCACAAGACGTCACACGGGTAAACTTTTCCCGCTAAATTTAGCGGAAAAATTTTATTTTACCCTTGTGACGTCCCACGTCACACGTTACGACACACGTGACGTCACGTGTGACGTCATTTTGGGAAAAATCCCATAATACAACGAGCGGTTACGCCGACGCCGACGCCGCTCAACCCGGAAACGGGTGCCTAGGAGCTGCGCTCTAAAACAACGTTACATTAATGAACGATTTTTACGCCAAGTGGATGATTTTGATCGACAATCACAAGCCAAGATAAAGAAAGAAGCATATCCAACTTTGGCGCTCCGCTTCGTCCCACGGAAGTCAATAAGGAGGCCCTGACACTGCCTGATTAGATCATAATTATCGTGTTATCTCGAATAGTTATATGTTGAAACAAAAGTAGGCTCTATCCACTGCTAACCAAGATAGCCTTGGAATGACTGACTGTCGTCGTCTTTTATGAAATCACCGCGGCGCTAATCTTGGTTCAGATCAGCCTAAACTCCAAGTCCACCCCACTATTTTTAGAGCGCAGCACTTAGGCGCCCGTTTCCGGCTTGAGCGGCGTCTGCGTCGCCGTCGGCGTAACCGCGCGGTGCATGATGGGTAAATTTCCCCGCTAAATTTAGCGGAAAAGTTTCCCCGCTAAATTTAGCGGAAAAATTTTTCCACTAAATCTAGCGGAAAATTTTTCCCGCTAAATTTAGCGGAAAAATTTTCCCTGCTTGATCTAGCGGAAAAGTTTCCCCGCTTAATTTAGCGGAAAATTTTTCCCGCTAGATCTAGCGGGAAATTTTACCCGCTAAATTTAGCAGAAAATTTTCCCCGCTAAATTTAGCGGAAAATTTCTCCCCCTAAATCTAGCGGAAAATTTTTCCCGCTAAATTTAGCGGAATATTTTCCCCGCTAAATCTAGCGGAAAATTTTCCCCGCTTAATTTAGCGGAAAATTTTCTCCCCCCCCCTCGAGGTCATGTGACCCCAGGCCACCTGACCCCCCCGAGGTCACGTGACCCTCCCCCCCCCCCCCGTGCCTTCCCCTCCTCCTCAAGAGCTGCGCTCTAATTCGGCGTTACAGGGAGTTGTAAACGGCTTTCATTTTTTTTGCAATGCCACTCTTCTACATGTCCTCTCCTTCACGAATTTCTTATTCTTTATAAAATAAAATTTACGCCACGTTTATGGTTTCTGTGTTGTTAAGTTTTACTGTTGAAACACTCCTATCGATGCCATGCACTCGATTGAGTGAAGTGAGTTCGTCAAACTCACTCCAAGCCAAATGTGTTCCTCAGGAAGAAGCCGTGTGGCACACTACAGAAATGACACTAAAGGCGAAGTGCACTTGGTTGAAGTGCACTAAATTTGCCCGTCTGACAGGGGTATGATACTCCATGTAAAGAGGTGGGCTAAATAAACCAGTTAGCTGAGCGTGAGACGTCGTCCTGTCTATTTTCTGTTCTTTCTACATTTTGGTGTTTCTCTACTTCTCCATTCTCGGGTAAATTCAAAACCGTTAAATTACTCTGTACACTATCGCGATTCGGTCATTTTTGGTTGATGACGCTTTCAGTTTTTTTTAAAGGCTTCAGGCATTACTACCGTTATTAGCTTCTTGTAGCCTATGACTACAACTCACGTCCACCACGAGGCGTACCACGCTGATCAAGACGGCGATGACCATGCCCTTCAAGAAACATTTTTTTTTCAATTAAGATATATAGGCAATGATCGCACTCAATTAACTATTCTGAAAAGTCATTAGTGGTAGTACTCTTTCCAAGGATGCCTATATAGTTTGTTTCACGTTATGCGCGAGCGAAGCCGAAGTTACAAGCACGAGCCAGAGCCACTGGATCAACGCGGCTCTGGCTTAGAGTACCGGCACTTCAGTCCAGATTTTTATGTGGGCATGGCCATCTTGGGGCCCAGTACAGAACGCGCGCAGTAGACCTATCTCGCTAAGTGTTCCACGCATGCGTGACGTCGCCGTGACAGTAGATCATAGGAGGTGAGTGGCAGTTCACGGGACTGTTCGTGCCGCCTCGTACTCTGCTCGCGTAGACCCCCAGTGGCGTTGTCGCGCGGGCAGAAAGACTACAATTCTTACGACGCATGGCGGCAGCGGTGGCGTAATCAAACTGGCTGTGAGATTTGTCTACTGGCGATCGTTGCGGTTTGAAAATGCGACTTCGTCGGGTAATGATACGGTGTCAGGCGTTCCAAGCTTATATGTTATAATTAGGTAAAGGATTCGGCAACGACCCATATAATTTCATCTTAGAATGGAGGTACAAATAGTTTTTTTTTAAAAATTCACTGCTTAATATGACAAAACCAGATATGTCAAAGAAATTTTATCACATATAAAATAACACATAAAAGGCTTTTCATATAAAATATAAAAAAAATAAAGTACGCTTTTTTAAATGACGTTGAATTTTGTATAAACTATACTTAAATTAACAATAATAGAAGTTGTAAATAGGTTTAGATACAAACTTTCATTTGACATGCTTATTGTGCCTTAAATAACTGCACATCGAAGGCTAGCTTGATTCAAACTTTGTTCATTATTGTCAAAGGTGCAAGGTTCAGGAATTGTTATTTTTCAGCCGCCTCGGTGGCTCCGAGGCGAAAGCGCTGGCCTACGGATCCCCATGTGGCGGGTTCGAATCCCGGCCGCGGTGCCCGCCATCTGACGGAGGCTTATTGCGGAGGAGGCGCCGTGTAACCGAGTTTTCGGTTGCACGTCAAAAGATCCCCAGGTGGTCTAAATTAATCCTCAGTTCTCCGGTGGGGCGTGCCAGATGCCCGTCGTTGGTTTGGCACGTAAAACCCCCAAATTTGACTTTTCGTTACTTTTCAAAATAAAAGAAAAAATACACACTACTCGAAAATGTTCACCCTTCCCTACAGTGTTTTAAAGCAGTAAAAAAAAGTTATAATTGTTGTGAAATTAAAAAAAGAAGAGAATCTTAAAGTTTCGAGGTTCCAAAATGTGTCACTCGTGAAAACTGCAAAAAAGGCAGGACTCTGCCCTTTCGAAGCTCAAAACTTAAAAACCAAAAATGTTCTGTTGTTCTAATTCAAGATTTTGTTCTAGTCACAAATGTTCTACCACGATATATCTTTTTCATAATGTTTTGAGGACCCATAATTTTTCTCTTGCACGATTTGAAATGAAATCACCAGCTTTTAAGCAAACTCGATGCTGTTCTCGAACAAATGCTATAAACCCTAAAAAAGCCTCTGAGATCAAATTTTCTGCCGAACACGAAGACAACCAAACACGAGAAACAATGAAAGGATCCCTGCCAATCACAAAGCTCAACACACGAACAGAAAAAGGAATCGATATGCGAATGCGCTTTGTTAAATGGTATTTCCTTGTGTGCTTCATTTAATGTGCTCAGTTTAATTGTATTTTCTTCTGTGTTTATGATGTTTGCTAGATAGGCGCCCCTGCGTTCGGGTTATAGACCTATTAGCTGCTAGCCGCGCACGCCTCCTGTGTTCCCCCTTTTCTTTTGTGCAAAAACAAAATATGGATTGATTATTGATGGATTAATGCATGGCCATGACGTTTCACTTGCTTATTTTTTCCTTTCACATCACAGTTTTGTTAAAGATTTAATCGTGTTTAATCGTACTTAATCGCTGGAATATTTTTATTGTTCGCCGTGATTGCCTGTCTCTGTGTTGTGTAGCAAAGCGAACCCACATACTTTTTTTAGGTTGTGTTGTGTTTCGTGCAGAGTTATGCCACAAAAATAATGTGGCTCCCACCTAACAATACGTGACGTAATACTTTGTCAGCGCAACACTAACCAAGTTCAAGTTCAAGTTAAAATTTATTGTTTCTCTTCAAAGGAGAGGGGTCCGGAGAAAGAACAAAACAAAGACTGTTGTCGCTTGACAACTTGCCTATAGGATATAAACGAATTACGTACCATGTGGAATTCCTGGTAGTCTTTCACCTGTTTGTTGCACAGATGGGGAGACCATGCGTGAGAAGAAGCGATCAAAGCAAAACTGTGTTTTGTTTGCACAGCATAAACTACGTGCAGAAGGTAGCATACTCCGCCGAAACGATATCTTCCTGGTTTAGGTAAAACGACAAAGTTGTTTGATTACAAATCTAAAGGCAATCTTGTTGTGTCAATGTTAAACGAGAAAATGTCACAAACACTTCGTAATTCAGTCTTCTTGCCTTTTGACGTTTATAATTTGCGAAAGAGGTGTAAGCGCCGAAATCGGGGAGTTGCATTTTTTGTTTGTCACCCTGAGTGTAACGGTACGTTTTCATATTCAGCATACCCTGTCTGTTAGCGTACACGAATAAAACAGCCCAAAATGGGATGTGAAATTTAGAGAGTAGCAGGTTTCAAACGCAAAGTACAGAAGGCACGTTAACGTGGTCGTCTCTAGAATCGTCTAAGGTCAATGTTCAACTTACACCGAGGATGTTCACATGGAAATAGTACCACGTTGCCACCACATAGGGCTGAAATAAAACAAACAAGTTCGCCATCATTTTTTTTTTGTTTTGTTTACAACTGCAACATATACGACGTGTGCGGCACCATGCGGCAAATATGTGGAACTCTTTTGGAGGCTGGGATGATGTTTTAGTGCAAGCCTACCACAGGCAACAAAACGAAACTTCGGTTTCCGCCAGGCCAGTAAAGTGTAGGAGATAACCCTGCACTCCCCATACAATGACGAACGACACTATGAAGAATATAAAAAAAAAAGTGCTAGGACCGCGCGCGCGGACTTGATCTAGATGTTTGCTAGAACAATCTTATGGTTTATTTATAGCAGAACAATCAAAACCGAACTCCTCACCAGAGTCGGTGACTTGCATAAAAGTATAGTCACAGACTCTGTTGAAAGCTTCATCTGAACAATTAAGTTCCGATTACTATTGCTCGACTCTGGTGCACTCATAGGCCCAGCAAACGCTCTCGGTGCAGTTTCCCGCCTAAGCAATATGCCCATGTTCAGCCTCACATTGGTGAAGCATTCGCGGTAAGGGTAGACACGCGTATGATGTCGGTAGCAGTGTGTGCATCGGGCGCAATTTGCAAAAGTGTAGGGGGTGCGTACCTTAAAGCGTGCACTCTCAGTCCTCCGTCGACTCACCCCCTCTGAATTGCTGCCAAGCAACTGCAGATGAATGATAGAATATGCTTTTGCAAGTTAAATATATGACGCAGAAGGAGTGCCTTCTACGGCAGCTTTTCCATTTTTAGTGCCACTCCCCCCCCCCTTTTTTTTAACAAAACACAATAAAAATAAAATACAATACCAACAACTAGGACAGTGTAAATAATTACAAAGCGATCTCACTTGTGATATGGCAATACTATTTCAAGGCTTCAGCGCTTCAGACTGGCACAGCATGGTCAGTAGAGCAAGATTAACCTGGGATGTTTGAAGCGCATCGCACACCAACGACGTAACACGAGACCGGCCCAACATTCCTTCACATCAAAATCTGCAGGTTCGGGAATCGAACTCTTATTTGCTGGGTTCTGGAATGTGAGTCGTTGCTCCAAACGTGCTCTGAGCTTCGGAAAGCCAAATGTTCAAGCTTATTGCAACGATAACATGTAGAATCTCGCAGAGTATTGACTCTGTTCCAATAATCCACACAAAACAACAACAACACAAAAAGAGCGCAATGGTGGTTGGTAGCGAAACATCAGTCGAAGCTAAGAACTCGCGAAGAGAGTCATTCTTCTATGTGCTCAAAAATGAATTAAAAAAAAAAGGTTCGTGGGAAAACGCTTTGAGGTGACCACTTTCGTGCACATTAAGGCACTCTAGGCTGCACGCGTACCTTTGTAAGGAATCGGGCACACCCCTGTCACATCCGAAAGCTCCCAAATTGTTATGGTTGCTTCCACCTCAGTGCAACAGGAGAATAAATTTATGCGTTTCGTGCGTTTCGTTCAAAGTTCGACGTAGGTTTACGAGATTCCGTTCTTGATCAAAACTTCGACAGTGACATTGATTTATAAGCACTGAGCACCACCAGTATCATGACGCCTATAAATGGTTCAGTGGTTTTAGTATGTTAGTAGGCTTACCAAGGAGTCGTACACGACCCAGGCCAAGTCGTACGCCAGTACGGCTTTGGCGAAATAGAGCACGCACGTCATGAGCTTCCTGCGTTCCTGGTAGCAAAGAAAAGTTACGTCCCTCGTCATCCGGTGTAGTCGCGCTAGTCGCCGTTGAAATCATGATATCAACGAACAATTAGGGAGGCCTCAACTAGGCAGCATGAGCTTTATGAAGACAAGAACGTCATTCTGTAACTCCTGGAATGATTAAGCATGTTCCGCTGCTACTTCTCACGACGTTTACCAATCCTGGAGTCGCATACATGTCTCGTATACTCGAACTCATTCCGCAGTGCTGATGATAATTTCTATGCTTTGCTTGTTTTGAAATACTGGAGCTATACGGTGGATTAAAGGAACGTTCGCAAATAGTAGGCCCCGAGCATGGCAGACTAAATTACGCCAATGTTTGCGAGCACACCTGGTCAAACACCAGCCGAGAATTGTATCTTAGCAGCAGTGGTGATGAGCCAAGCATGTAAACCCATATCAGCTTCTTCATCTTCACGTTTCTAGAGGTCACCGTTATCCAACTTGATGACTGAAGCTCCAAATAAAACTAGCTTAGATTACCGGCCCTTCCTTCTCGGAGTTTTTTTGGAGGCGGCGCCATTTCGGTACTTAGTGCAGATGGGGAACAATTGACAATAGTTACGATTTAAAAAAAAAAAAAAAAAATAAAGAACTTTTTCTGTCAAGAAGTTTAGGCGATACCGTTTTACTCTGTCGCTGACTGTTTAAACATTGGAGAAGGGGAAATCGCTTCGTGCTACTTCGGATAAAACTTAAGCAAAGTGGCATTCGTGATTTTAATCACCGAGATAATTGCGGTTTTTTCTTCAAAACGTTGCTTCCTCTGTGGCTCTAAAGGCCCGTTTACACACTTGCGACCTCTTAGAACTGGGCGCCTTGAAACCTCTTAAAACGAGAGGATACACTGGCGCCATCTATTGGGTAGCATTGTAAACTTGGCGGTCCGGCATATTTTATATTTCTCTCGGGCATTATCCTTTCGTTCTTGGCTCGAAAATCTTTTGCCAACATTATAAACGAGCCTTTTTTATAGGTATCATGCACACTTGACCTGGGAAATCCCGCAAAACCTTCGCTATTGTGAAATGCAGTTCCAAGGTCACCGTATAGATGGCGCCAGAATGCTAGTGTGTTCCCTCGTCCTAAGAAATTTGAAGAGGTTTCAACAGGTCTCATCTCTTTCAGTCGTACTCGGTTGCAAGAGTGTGAACGGGTCTTTACTCTGTCGCTGACTGTTTCAATATTGGAGAAGGGGAAAGCGCTTCGTGCTACTTTGGATAAAACTTAAGCAAAATGGCATTCGTGATTTTAATCACCGAAATGATTGTAATGTTTCTTTAAAACGTAGCTTCTTCAGTGGCTCTAAGACGAAATAAAGAAGTGCAGCATACGGTGGCCGCCTGCTAACCAAGTCAGACAAACCAGTATTTTTTTTTTTCAGGCTGTTGTCGTTTTTTGAATGCAACATTTTCTTGCTTTCTTCGCGGTTCAAACTAATCGAAAATGTGAATTACATCTAGGCCGCACCATGACTACAATAGTAATATGTGACTCTAGTGGCAGAGCCGCTGCTGCGCTCGATCTTGTTCTGGCTACACCATTGCTTCTCCCATTGGCGACATGCGCGGTCAAAAGCGTCGCTGTTGTCGGCTTTCCACAATTTCTCGAACGCTCACTATGAGGTTTACAGTAGAATTAATTACGCTTTCATTGACAGAAAATAAAAACAATTGATACCAGACCACCATGCTTTTTACACACACCATCGATCTTGTTGTCCCCAACCGATCTTGAATGCGACGTCACGGGTAAGAAATAATAATATTAATAGCCATACGAAGAAACTCCATCATAAATGGCTGTGGCCGGTCTCCGCAATCAACGAAGGGATATGGCGGCGAGCGGGCAACAAGTTAAAATATCTGTAGTGACCCTGAAATTTGGTTTTTGCTCAAACACCTACCATGTAAAACTTACTGAAACTGTAGATGACAATGTATAATTTTCCACCTGCTATAACGATACTTGACACATCTCTTTAGAACCAACTGGATACGGCACTTACGGGACAAAAATGAATCCAAATGGCAGAGCCGGCACACATTTATATTCGGGGAACTGTCTAATTGCTGGAACGGAGCTGTGTTGGAGTGATTAGTATAGTTGATACACCAATTGTAGCATGGGGTAAATCAGGGAGGGAAGGAGCAACGAACAGAAAAGCGGACAGAGCAAAGGTCTCAAGCGACACGAAATTTTTCTCGTACTACGACGGAACATACGGCATGCTTGCCTTCAGTCTGGAAATATTACTAAAATATACGAATTGAGATACATTAATGATTTCTTCGAGATAACGTCATCAGCAGCTGCGTATGTCAGGGCTTAATTTTAACTGGACAATTAGGGAACCAATCAAAGATAGAATTTGCTAACCAGATTTTAAGTATTCTGTTTATCTGAAATATTCCAGTCAGAGATTGAAACGCGACATCTTTCTAAGCCCCACCACCAACGTACACAAGACGGAGTCCAATGTTATGCTGCTTACACGAGCCTCTCTTCTTAGGTACAAAGCAGTGACGACGCAGTCGAGCTGGTGTAGATTTGCCATTATCTTGCAACACCTGAGACTGAGTGGAGAACAACAAAAATCCAATAATCCAAGAATCCACAAGAATCTAAGAATACCGATTCTGATAATCTACAGGGGTCGATTGAGAAAATAAAACCGTGCTTTTCGGCCCGCGCAGAGAAGCTACGCATCGTAGAAAACTAGAACTGCATGAAAATGTCACGCTAGTGGTGGTGATAAAATTTAAAAAGTTTGAACACATGACGTTACCTAGATCAAAAGATACAAAAGAAAAACATAATTTGTTTGAGACCCGACGACCACCCACGTCTAATATTCGTCAAACGGAAATTTGAGGTTGCAGGCGCCTGTTGCGTTTATTTTAGTAAAATAACTTGCCACCAAGAAAAAAAAGACAATATCGCCTTTCTCACAGACAAGTCTTTTCACCGAAACAAATATTCCAGGTCCCCACAATCTCAAATTTCGGTTTGATGAATATTAGGCTTAGGGGTAAATCGGCGGCTCATAGAAACATTTTGTTTTTGTAACTTTTGATCGAAGTCAGGACACGTGCTTAAACTTCCGCATTTTATTGCCACGACTATAGGGTCCCATTCTTACGGAGTTTCAGCTTTCTGCACTGCGTAGTTTCTTTATGCGGGGCGAAAAACAGGGCTTTATTTTCTCGATCGGTCCCTTTACTTTAAATTTTTCTTGTTATTCACCAAAGTTCAGGCGGCTTAAGAGAATGATTGTCCTGGTGTTTGGCTTCCCAGGGCTCTCGCGAACATTATACGTTAGATGAAGCCGCCGTACTTTTGGGCGTTAGCCGATTCTTTGTGACAATAGGGTCATGGGTACCTCTTGTCACGCAGGGGAAGCCGGTGCCCGAGTGCCCGCTCGGTGGTGTGTGAAACTCCTTTAGTTTGACACTCGCTGCTTTGATCGCCAGCACGTTTCAACCATTGCTGTCTCACGTGCTCTGTACTATATACAGCAGCTGCAAACTTTTTGAGGGTGAACGTTGCCCTAATTGAAAGTTAATTTCGCGGTCTCACGCAATAACGGCGAGGTGCAGCGCGGTGTATGAGCAATTGCGTTAAGTTTCATATGCTTACATGAAGTGTGGCTAAGATTAGTAGAATGGCAGCAATCAATGAAACTGCCGATATCGCCATTGCGGTGCATTCGTAAACATAGCGCCCGGAGTCCAGGTTGTGATCTGCATCAAGAAATTCTTACATCAATTAGTCGTATTAACTTTTTTTTTTTTTTAAATCGAGATAATAAATCTCACTTCAGTTGCTTTCACAATAGACAGGCATCGGTTTGGCTTGAAGTAGCAAGACCTCAAAGAATAACAAAGGTCTGCGGACATCCTCATCTTCATCCATGGAGTGTCATTACAGTAGAACGGCGCCAACTCAGCGGTAGAAATATCGCTAAATTACTCGAGCATCAAAGAGAAAGCTGGAGATGTAAGTACAGACGCCGAATGCGCTCTTCACCGTATAAAATAATCGAAGTAAATGACAAAAATAGGATCAGAGTCATGACAAGGCGTTGAAGAACGCGCGTGCAACGTGCCATGTGGTTTAGGCTTTTACTTTAGAACAGTTACTGCCACAGACGCCATCACGTGAAGCGTGTGTAGCTACACCCGCAACATGCTCCTTGGTGCCTAGGTAATTAAAAAAAAAAAGGTCTATTGGACCCGAGCCCGATGCCGAGTGTCCTTCGACGCGTTGATTGGACACGAGATGCATCAGAACACTGACGTAGCATTCGCGTCTAATCTGCGTCTTCACTCGACCTCCCTGGAATGGCGTCAAAATTCGAGTGCACAAGCCTTGATTATTCCCAGTACTGTTGGCAAGAACAAGGCTAGCAACAGCGCTACAATGGCCGAATTCCCGGCTTACAGCGGAGACATAACGCGCTCTTCTAAATTCGAATGCTTGACGTAATAAAACAGGGGAGCCCGGAAGAAAACTAGTTGAATCACAAACATTTAGGAGTTAAGTATATAAACTTCGGAAACCTATGGCGATGTATACACTCAACATAAATTACAACGTGGTGACGCATTTTTAGTTTTGCTCTGAAGTAAGAAGTGTAAAAAACAAATATATCAGCATTGGCGCCGTAAAGGCGTGCAGGATTCTAGCCTTACCTTTTAACGTGGCGTAATGAACTCCCATCGAGAAGGAGTGCACCATCTGCGCATGCACAAACGTTTCGCTTCATCATGATGTGAAGCAACAACACGAGTTTGCTGACAAACTTAAAGGGGCGAAGATATACGTACGGAACACACGGCACTCAGCACTACTATTTGTGTTTGCGTATTCAGCCAGAGGATCATCGCATTGCCGAAGGTTTTTTTCTGTTGTAAAGAAACCAAGCAGGAAGAGGTCGTATACTGAAGGTGGTTGCCGCATAGTGGTCGGTTCACACATGGACGTTAGGTTGCGATTTCTTAGGTTGCGTGAAAAGTCACTGGGATATTAGTGTTTTGTATGTCGAGTGCGAAACTCACCTTGAACCGATCACCACGAATTAATTCGAAGCACGGATGTCCCTGTGACTCGCGACGTAAGCGGTCGTAACGTAACGTAACGTCGGACAATTACCCTATCTGATCCAACATTTACTGCGCAACAGCTATGTTGAAGACAAGGTAAGTGTTTGGAAAAGGAATATACTGGAAGCCACAGAGAGATGGCCTAAGTATCAGTAAGAGTCGATTGGCGAAACGACGGCTGCCACTATGAGGCTTCCAGGTGTCTCTGAGGATTCCAAGGGTCCGTGAGGTTTTCAAAGTATCTTATGCTTTCAAGGATTTCTGAGGTATCTGAGGCTTCTAGGGACTTGAGAACTCTCTAAAGCTTCTAGGAGCCCTCATGATTTTCAACAAATTTTAAAATTCCAAGAATTTCGGAAGCCTCTGAGGCTTCCAGAGATTTAAGAACCCTCTGATGCTTCTAGGAGTTTCCGAGGTTCTCAAAAGCCTTTTAGGATCCGGGGGCTTTAAGAACTTTCTGAGACTTTTAGGAGTCTGTGAGGTCTTAAAAATGTCTGAGGTTTCCAGGAATATAAGAACTCTGATTCTTGTAGGATTCCCCGAAGTTTTCAGAAGCCTTTTGGGATTCCAGAGACTTCAGAAGTTTCTTAGGGTTCCAGAAATCTCGGAAGTTCTTGAGGCTCCTAGGAGTCTATAAGATTTTTCAAACTCTACCCGAGACGTCGGCTGCCACCATAGGGAATCCAGAAAGTGCCTTCGTAAGGTACCATTATAATTAATTCAAGAGGAAGTGGATTTTGTGACAACAGGGTCATTGGCATCTTCGATCTTGACATTCTGGATCTTCTAGAGGTAGTTACGGCTACGCGATGTCAGGGTCAAGCTCAAGGTTCAAGGCCCGTCCACGACTTGAAAGGTGAGCCTGACTGAAGCAACTTGAAAACTTTCCTTTGATGCGAGCTCTTTGTTTGCCAACGTTGTTCAGTCTTTGGTTTGCTAGAGCGAGGTTTCTCTCTTTTTATAATTGGCGTTTAAATTAGCGCTTACAGTCGCTCTCGGCACGATCCTGGTCAGACCTATGATTGCTGACGTTCCAGGATCTGACGGAGATGCCAAGACACCGAAACAGATGACCAACGTTGTTCAGTCTTTGGTTTGCTAGAACGAAATATCTCTCTTTTTATTATTGGCGTTTAAATTAGCGCTTACAGTTGCTCTCGGCACGATCCTGGTCAGACGTACGATTGCTGACCTTCCAGGATCTGACGGAGATGCCAAGACACCGAAGCAAATGACCAAGCAGGCACAAAACACACCCGTGCATATTCGTAGCTTTCACGGCCTATAGGGGGCGCGCTGGTGCCTATCAAAATGGCTGTCATCAGGATGATCGTCGTAGAACAGCAGTACGAGGCGGGGTCTGCGAGGCGTAAGTAATTCTAATTTTGCTTTATACGAGCAATATTAGAGACTTGCTTTATTTTTTCACGTCAGGAAGGTGTAGGCAAGCACCTTTATTGTGAAGCCTATCATCCAGGAGCTAAGGAGCGCGATTCTCACTCCGCGGTACCACCATCGCTGAAAGTTGCGAATACATAAGCCGTTGTAGATATTACTTATAACTAATGTCGGGTGTTCGGTTTGTATGTAGCTTCTGTAAATACTAAAAAAAGAAACAAATGAACTTGGGTTGCCCGCTTTTCCTGACTAGAAATCGACTTACCATGAGCTGGGCTGTTCGCGAATGAAGTGTCACTGCGCGTTCTTTGCGGCACGAGAGAGTGGCATAATGTCAGGTTTTTTTTTTTTCTTCTTTGAACGTGGCGGGGCTCTTGTAAGTGAGATGCTTGAACGACAAAATGACCGACACGTCGTACCACGTGTCGGAATGTTCGAGACCGCAGGTGCGCACATTTCGTATAGTGAACTTCGGAGGTCATGATTCCACATAATCGAGCGGGGTTCCTGTTAATCGGTTGGTTCCGTAAGACTTTTATGGCGCGCCAATTTTTTGCATTGGTGCACTGAAAAAAAAAGTGGGTTGTCTGTATGTTCTACAGCCTGGAACTTGGTCTGCCTCAACGGGCGACGAGTCAACTAGCTGCAGATGAGAAATTTAGCCTGGGGTCTTTAAAGCGCATCACGCATAGTGATACACGACCGCACGCCGGTACGATGTTCATCCAGGTCAAAACGGGCAGGGGTGAACCAAGGATCCTGGGCTCTGCAGCGCGAGCTTTCGCTCCACGTGCTCCGAGCTGGTGTGCGCTAGCCCACTCGGCCACCGATCCCCCTCAATGCACTGACACTTCTAAAATTATAGTCTAAATACAGCTTATCATGAAACTTTTATTAAACACATAGACTAATAGAATTCGCAACAAATCTTCTAGCACGCGAACGTGCCTTTCGAAATGTCTCTCTATCGAACTTTATCTTTCTTCTGCCTTTACGATGGCGCATATGAAGAAGAAATAAGGAAGATTGGGAAGTTACATTTCTGCAAAATTTAATTACGACGTTTCTAAACCTATTCTTACTGCTTACACCGTCACTTCCAGCGTATACTGTACTGGAACATGCACACCTTTATCGGTCCCGCGATCTACGTCGACAGAGCGGAGTATAGACGCTTTAAGGGCTCATTCACACTGGAAGCGGATCCGCGTTCGCAAAGCGGTTTCGAACGCGGTTGTATAAGGATTCAGTACAATTGCACGCGCATTTGATGACATCAAATGCGCGTGCAATTGCACTATACTCGTTTTCACCTTAAGAACCGAAGTAAAACAAGTCCGGCCGGTGGCGGAGTGTTCTGGGTTTCCACCAATGAAATGGCGCGATATCGCGTAGACTTCACCTCTCTCCGTCGGGAGGTGGTGGGATCCACAATTAGAGACCGAAACCAAAATGAATTTAGCCATAGCCTCCTTTATACTGAAAATGCCTGCCCAATAGTTTCTTTGTCGTCGTCGAGCCTACTTCACATATTTGCTACTAGGGGCGCCAAAACCCCATACAGAAAAGCAGACGACGCTTGTCCGCTGTCTGCTACTACAGTTCACTGTAGCTAGTGTAAGCTACGTTATCACGTTAAGCTATGTGATAACGTAAGTTTTTCATGTTAGGTTACGCGGTAACGTGACCGTACGTGTTTAAATAGGTCACGTGATCACGTAATGTTTTTGTGACACGAGTAACTTCTTTCAGTTGTCGTTTGATTTTCAGAGCTCTAGAGCGCTTATCCATAGCCGGCATAGCTCAATAGCACGAGGCTGTCTGCAGCTCCCGGCACGCACACCGTGACGCCACACGGTGTGCGTGTGGCGTCACGTAGTAGAAGGTGGATATTTGGCACGGGTGGTGAATGAACATGTCAACTGCAGTGACTGCTGCAGTTCCTACTGGTTATTAAGCAGGCTTCTACGGCTCACAGTGATTCCATCATCAGGCATCAGGACAGGGCAGGACTATACTATCCATCGGAGAAGCTAGTGAGGGTGCTGTATGCGCTGAAGAACTTCGTAGAGGTTTTACTGAAAAAAAAACGAAATATGCTGAAAACGCCTTTGTATGTAGCTGATGAGACTTGCGTAGATACACTTATGCACCATGGCGTTCTGAAATGCGCAAAGGCAGATAAAGATGTAAAGTTGTAAACCATTACAAAGATTTCCTGCAAATTCTGTCTACAAAGTATTTCAGGCCAATTTCCACAAACTACTCTGCATCCGTGTCTGACAAGCGTGACCTCAAGAAGATCTTCTTCAACAAGCCACTATCTAGGAAATCGTTAAAGCTCTAGAACTGCATCCATGAAAAACAGTGCAGACCAGAAGAAACCGCTCAAAACATAAGAAAACTGTGAGCTCAAAAAATTATTTTTAAAATTGAAAATGTATTTTAAGATCCCCGGTCAGTGCGTTGCCGACGGGTGCGCAGGTTTTCGGTCAGCGAAGGCTCGTTCGCGGTCCTGAGAAAACTCCCTTGACTGCCGCATGTTTTCCGCGGGTCGTATGTATGTTGTCCGGCTCTGCTCCAGAAGCAATAAAAACGCCAAGTGGCTGCTGTTGCAACGTCGTGAACGTCCGCCAGCCTCTCTGTCTCCTTTTTAATTTGGTTTGACTATTACTGTTGTCGTTGTGACAAGCACCAGAGGTCTGGTAACATTTCAGCATAGAAACAAAACCAAGAAGTGAAAGCTAAAAGAAAGGTTAAGACTTCTTTTATATATAAAAACTATACTGACGGTGCCCTGCGCTAGTTATGTAGCACGGGTTACAAATGTATTCAATTCACAAATGGCGTCACAGTGGACTGTAGCAGCGGGCAGCGGAGAAGCGTCGTCTGCATATTTGTATGGGGTTTTGGCGCCTCTTGTGGCAAATTTGGGAAGCAGGTGCAACGACGACGAAGCATGGGGAAGCCAACCATTGGGCAGGCATTTTCAGTATAAAGGAGGCTATGATTTAGCACTGCAGCATCCTCTAGTGGCAAAAAAGCTAGCACATAACTCGTTAAATAGCGTCTGTTTCTGATAAACATGCTTATGCTATTCACAATTTTGCATCGTTTCTTTAAACTGTTTTCAATAAACATATCTTTGTATATCTAACATTGTTTATACCATCGGCTTTCTAAAAACACCATGATAAAAAAAATCAATGTCTGCCATTTTTACCGTATTTACAGTTTTTAATGGCAACCATGGAGCGCTAAAGAAAAAATATCAGCTGATATCATCGACATCGCAGCAAACTTGATGAACTGGGATTGATAAGATCTGCTACCAGCCACGAACGTAAGTTTGCATAGTTTATTCTGTCCTAATATACCTTTGTTTACGTTATTGCGTTGACGTTCACGTGTATATATTGAGTGGGCAATCGGTTTCCTTGTGTGTGGCGGTGAATTTCAATTTTTATTCTTTAATTCTGTTATCTTAAGTTCTGTGGTGTGGGGATGGAGGTGCAAATCCTGATTATAAGCAAAAGCAGCGTGGTTGATGTGAGATACGTTTATTGCCAGAGCGACCCCAAGGCATGTGGATGGCAGTTTGTGAGTTTACTTTCTCACAAACCGCCTGGAGAACTGATCACTGCAATAACGGAGCTATCTCAATGAAAGACTGGGCTGAACATTATGTTTAGACCTCAAAATGATGTGTAAGCGACATTGAATATGCATGAGGTGAGCAAGTGAAATGTTACGCTGAGGGTCACATTGCAGAACAATGGTCCACGTTCGGCATGCCGCCAACACTGCGTCTTCTTTCTCGAATGAAAACGACCCTTAAAGTGTAATTATAGGCATATATGTTTAGAAAGCAAAGAGCCAAAATGGCGCCTAACACCTCTGCTGTAGATGGGCAAATTAGCGAGTGCAGTACAACTACAATTTTTTTTTTTGTAGTGTAAATCTTTGTACTGGTTATTCACGGTGCAGTGGTTTACATACAGCTGATTTCAAAGACCTCGAGAAGCCATGAACAAGGCTATTACGTTATGAAAGGTAGAATCACGACAACAACATGACACTGGAGGTTAGGCGTGTATGAATGGAATCCGATTTTGCAGTCTGTGAATGGTCCTTAAAAGGACCGCTTTGTGTTCTGGGGTATGACAAACAGTCCAAAGTTCTAGCCACTTTCAGGAGAGGATATGTCCTAGGGGGACATTAGTTCACGGTCTATTCCATTCTAAAGGCTGAACACCGAAGATCTCTTCACTCTCGTCCTCGTCGTCAGCTTCGTCGTCTCCACTCTCCTCCTCCGTGTCGCTTGCATCGAGGGGTATGATGACTGGCTCCAGGTTCGACTCTGGGACATCACATTCTCGAAACTTCGCCTCCATTTTTTTCACGTGCTCTACACAGTCATGCCAATGGAGAGCTGTTACGTTGTCCACTGCTTCCCTCAAGAGCCGCTCAGCGTCATTAAGCTTGAATGTTATGTTCTTGGAGGCGACCTCCTGCTTGACTCGTGCCCATATCAACTCTATGGGATTTAGTTCGCAATGGTACGGTGGGAGCCTCAACACTGTGTGTCCGGCGTCCGTAGCCATGACGTCAACTTTGTACTTTGTGTAGCGATCCTTCACCGTTGCCACAATGCTCAGAAGGTCTTTTTTCTTCATTGTGGCAGTCCAGTCTAGGTTCTTGGAAGAGAGCCACTGCTGGATCTCACCCTTCTTTGTTGCAGTTGTGGGAACAGCTTCAGCCTTTCTGCTGTGGTACGGCGCGTTGTCTATAACAATTACGCTGTTAGGCTCGATGTGGTCCAGCAGATGAAGAAACCATGCTTCAAACCTGTTCGAGTCCATTTCATCGTGGTAGTCCCCCTTTTTCTTCCCACGGAACACGTCCAGGCAGCCGGACACGAAGCCAGTGTCACTACCTGCGTGGGTGACAATCACTCTTTCACCTTTTCCAGAAGGAGCCTTTAGCCCGGTCGTCAGTCCAGACATGAAGGCTTGCCTTGCTGACTTTATGGTGCTGTCCGTCCACACCTTGTCAACTGTGAGGCCGGCGTTCACCCAAGTCTCGTCCTGGAAGTAAATCTTGCGGTTCTGGGCTCTGTGCTTTCCGACCGCCCTCAAATACCGCCGCCTCCACTCGACGATGTCCTCTCTCTCAATTAGGAAGGAGTTGCGATTCCGTTTCTGTTTCTCGAAACCCATGTCCTTCCGCAGACGATAGAGGGTAGTCCCGGAACAGGACGGCAGCACGTCGTCTTCTTGGAGACGAGCGGCGATTTTCTTCAACGTTGGGATCTCCCCCCGACGGAAGAAATTGTGCAGGCAGCTTCTCACGGCCGTCAACGTGCACGCGTCGTGATTTGAAATCCTCTTTCTTTTCTCAGCGAATTTCGGGCGCTTCTTTGAAGGAGATTTCACAGCTCCGTTGGCACGTTTAAAGCCACGCTTGATCTCGTACACCGAGCTAACACTGATCCCCGTTGCGGCGGCAGTCAGGTTGACGACTTCCACCCCATTTTTTCCTTGGTATTGCCGCCGCATCCAAGAATAAACGTTCAAAACACACTGCCTTGTCTGGCTCGACAGGACATTTCCACTTGCGTGACGTTTGTAGTACACCCGAGGGGAAACGTCTTCAGGAGAGAGTGCTGACAACACGGACCGATCAACCAGAGTTGTTGGAGTCGCCATTTTAGAATGCGAGCTACAGCGGCTGGCTGGCTGGCTACGAACATCGATCCTCAGATCTTGTGAGGTGTTGAACTACGTGAATACACGGGTACTAAGGAGGTATATTATTTATCCTTCTGAGAATAACAAATTTATCTAAGCTTATAACTCTAGCTTCCCAGAGAGCAAACTTTTATTGGAACTACTTTGCAGAACGGAATAACATGTGCGACGGCATGGGACCAATAAGCATGCGACGAGAGGGACACACCCACTTTTTTCTTAAGGTGAAAACGGGTATAGATCTTTATACAACCGCGTTTGCAACCGCTTCGCGAACGCGGATCCGCTTCCAGTGTGAATGGGGGGTTAAGCAGCTTTGCATGGGCGCCGCCAAAACCGGCATTAATTTTTTGTCTCCTGTTATTCCGTTTACCTCACTTTATAATTATCATAGCTGGCCAGGTTACTCTAATTTTGAATTCTACAGTGTCCTTCGACCTAGCATTGGCCTTGGGAGGCTAGTCAGCGCCCGTTTCAGTGGCTCGGTACCTCGGTAAGACAAGGGGAGGTCACCAATGGCGGCTGTAATGTGGCACGTGCTCAAAGTGCAGTGGTTAGTTGGGCGAGTTGGTAATGATTGAACATGGTTAAAATTGCGCACAAACAGAAAGGAACAGTAAAGAGGGGACACACTCGCTCGGGTGCCCCCGTGCGAGTGTGGCCTCGGCTCGAGCTGATACCGCGGGCTGTTCTTTTTTCTTCTTCAATACATCGAGTTGTGAGTTTGCGCTTGTCTCTTCTCTCTTCCCTCTTTACTGTTCCTTTCGGTTTGTGCGCAATTTTAACCATGTGCTTCTCTACTATGCCCCCTGATACCTTTGATGTATTAATAATAAACTACTGTCACTAAATACTGTGTCTATTCAGTAACCTATTTTATTTAGTGACCTTTTTAGTTACCTCTTCAGTCACCCAATCATAGGAAGCGAGCATGCCGGCCGCGTCGCGGCGGTCGCCTATTGTTTGCCGCATCAATTGTTGTGGCTTTCTTAGAGCGGAATAGCTACCTTGGAAATTACAGCGCTAACCAGCCACAACGCACAACCAACGCAGCGACTGGCAGAAGTTCCCCGATGAAACGGACCCGTTTGCCGCTGGGGGCGCCCTGGTGGGGCTTGAATTAGATCCGCACCTTTACTATGCCGCCGCGTCGCGGCGGTCGCCTATTGTTTGCCGCATCAATTGTTGTGGCTTTCTTAGTGCGGAATAGCTACCTTAGAAATTACAGCGCTAACCCGCTGCAACGCACAACCAAAGCAGCGACTGGCAGAAGTTCCCCGATGAAACGGACCCGTTTGCCGCTAGGGGCGCCCTGGTCGGGGCCTGAATTAGATGTGCACGGTTCCTATTGACTCTATAATGGACCTTGTTCCAGTGGTCCTCTGCGCATGCGCCTACTCTCGCTCCCAGCGTGCTGCCGCCATTACCAGAGGGCAGCCACGCTAGCCACGCCGAAATACAAGTAGCAGCTAAGTAGCCAACATCGTTTAAGTAGTGTTGTGATCGTGTCCATCATGTTTCTCTGCAGTTTGGCGGGGCTTCAAGGCTGTCTTGTTTCTGTCCATATCTTCCAGCATCATTGGTGACAAGTGGGAGCGTCAGCAGAGTGATAGCTTTCTTCGTTCAACGGCCTTCGAGGAAAGCCGCATGTAGCGACACCATGCAGTGATATCGTTCCTTTACTCCTCAGCTGGTTGCTCCGAAGGTAAAAAAGAGAACGACGATTGTTTATTTTGCACACTCATTCGCAACGAAAGTAGTAGATCGTGGTTGTTCATCTGACCAATCCCAAGCTTCGGTCTGGCAGCCGAGGAACAGTTCTCATATATGCAACGCGTGATGATGATCAAACCATAATGCCTTTAGCATTTGCGATATACAGGAAGTTCCCGAGAAAAGAAAAACGTGTTTTTAGGCCCAGGTAAATGAACTGCATAGCAGTATACTCAAACTCAGTGAGAATGTGACGCTAGAGGTTGGGATAGAATGCAAAAGTTTGAGAACATGACGTTACCTGGATCAAAAAATAACTGAAAAAAAAAAAAAAAAAAACTTTCTCAATGAGCCAACGTCCACCTAAGCCTACTTTGGACCAAAACAAAATGGCGTTGTGGGTGCCTGTAGCATATGTTTCAGTAAAACAAACTTGTCAGCAAGAAAGAAAACAATATTCTCTTTCTTGCTGACTAGAGTTCCTGTATACTAGGCTCCCTACGGGAGCCAGAGTTGCGCGTCTGTTTTCTACGCGCCGCCGCGCCGCTATTCGCCGAGATCCGATCACGTGAAGAGCCGGATCAAGTGCTGTGCAGGAAAGTAGACGTTGCACGTGCTCCGACGTACGTTCCCCTGCTTTTGAGCGCGCTGCGCGCCTTGAACGCGCGGCGCCGCTATTCGCCGAATTCAGTCACGTGACGAGCGGGAAGAACATGCCGTGCAGGAAAGACGGCGCGACGAGGATGAACGCGCAACTCTGGCTCCCGTAGGGAGCCTAGAGGCGAGATGTTTTGGTGGCGCCCTCCTGTGGTTCCCCCTTGTGACGTCATTACCTTGCAAACAACAAGTTTGATGGTGTTTGTTATTAGCATGGTGGAAGCTTGAAATCATTGCGCTCTCAAAGGAACACTGCCAACACCGTCAAAATTAAAGTTCTTTCATTCCTCTTATTTCCGTCGATGATAAATCCCCTTTCCGACGTCATAGTCAGCGTTCGGCCAATCCTGGAAGGCCGACCACAGCGACGCTTTCGGTCGCGCACGGGGCTAATACAGGAACTCTATAGACCCTTTTCAAAAGTCAGAGTCCTCTTGTGGCAGTCCAAAAAGCTCCAATATTGCCGCTCTAATGGCGGTGATAGGAGATCATGCGCGGCTAAATCAAGCACCCTCGATTTCGTGCATCGAAGGTGACGTGAAACGGCCAACATCTTTTCCTTTTTCTGCTCTATGCTTTCGAAGACGTTCGATTTTTCTGGTGTGGAGAAACAGTGTAGTTCCGCCATTAGAGCGTCGGGTCTGGCTCTGCACAAGGTGGGTAGACTGACTTTCGGAAAGGGTCTATTGCTGACGAGTGTTTTTCCCTGATATTAATCCCACGAGCGCTTCGGTCCAGAAGGTTTGAGCGTCGACCGTTCGGGGAGAGAAAGAACAGGAACTTTCGAGAACACTAAAGTATTGCGAAATAATAAAAGTTACGTTCCTAGTAAGAATGAACACGAATCTTTTAGAAGTCTGCGACCGAGCGTTGCTTGCACGACCCCGCTCGCAGCAATATTTCTTGTTTGGACAATATTAGGCTTAGTTGGACGTCTGCTGGTGTCTCAGCTGCAAATGAGAAATTTAGCCAATGCAGTACAGTGAATATTTGTTTAGTTACTATTTTTCGAGGCGTTGTTCAGCCGTAAAAGGGAACACGAGCTCGTATATTTTTTTACATTTTGAGCCACTTGTGTTTCGTTTAAAACCCGGGGTTTTAATATAAACCCTCGACGAAAACTACAGCGAGGAATCGAGCCGGCATGATTGGCAGGTGCCAAGGTAGCGCGGCGCCAGCCAATCACGACCCCCGAATTCCGTGCCGACTTTTTCGCCAAGTGCCCAGATTGGAGCCCCCCGATTTCCAAAGAATGAACTGCTCTGCGCTGCTGTTTCACTGTTAATTGCAAACTTACATATTCGATCATGTTGGCATAGTGACGCTGAGGAAGGAAACCTTTCTTGACCGCTGTAAGAGACGAGTGATGGGCACGCCACGCCTTCACTTCTAGCCCACCATAGCATATGAAGCCCCATCCGGGACGGCATGTTTGCGAAGCTCGTAAAAGTTCGTAAAAACTCGTTTTCAAAGTGCACCCTTAGGAGAAAGTTTTACTCAGACGACCAGTGAATACCACAGGTATATGCTTGAATTATCGTATTAAAATAAAAGCAATCTCAGATGAAGTCATGGTTTAAGGGCACCAAGTCCTCGAAGAAATTTCGGGCTTTCGTCGGAGCCCCTTACCCCGGGCTTATTCCACGCTTTATACATAAAGGCGTCATAACGCCAATGCTAAAAATTAAGCGTGAGACACATGTGAGCAAAAATCACGTCACATCCCACCGCCGAGCGGCGTAACCATAGCAAGCCCCGCTTGACGCAACGACGTGACCGAATGCCACTTCGCCGCGTCAGTAACGGTTGCTATGGTTGCACCGCTCAGCAGCGCGACGCGGTTTTTGCTCACATGTGTTCCACGTTTTAAAGGGAGCTCCACCGGCTTCCACTGAAGATGCACCCAGGAAAACGCTCGAGGTCAGAAGACGCACGACTGTTCCGGATTCATGGCGCTTCCGCGGACGCAGTGGAAGGCGTCGTGGAAGCCGCGCTGGTGTCGAATGGCCGCGTTCCAGGCGACGCTAGACGTCTGGGTAGACGCGCCTCCAGCCGCACGTCTTTCGCAGGTCTGCAGCACGAGGTAAATGAAGAAGAGCTGTTGCGCGTCCAGATCTCTGTTCGGAGCGAATCGGAGACGAAGCTGCTTTCCGGAGCTATTGTAAACCTTCTGGAAGTGATTGTACGCGAAGCGCGTCACCGAGGCGTCGCGGAGGACCGCCATGTTCTGGGGCCCTTGGGCCCCTCCGGTGCACCGCTGGAGTGTGGCTATCCTCGACCTGCAGCCAAGAGGGAAGTGAGAAAATGGACACTGACACGGCAGTTTTATTTGTCCCTTTTTGTGAAGTAAACAATCTTCCATATCACCGTGGTAAAACAATACGAGTATAATCCCAAACCCAAGTACAGCTCAATAAAAATAATTCGGCTTTTAATATACTCTTATTAGGCTTACTGGCTACCGCCTCACCAGTTTTGTTTGGATCACGTATGGTATTTTCAACAAGGTTTAAAGGGGGAAAAAACAACTTTCAAATGTCTACATTGCGCTTGCACGAGATGCTGTAACAAAACTTCAATAAACAAATAAGATTCTTTCTCAAGCTTGCGTTTGTACTGGTTTCTTCGGGAATATTTTATTTTTCAAATAAAAATTCTACAGTGATATAGAGACGTTGTCTTCGGTCTGTTAATACTTTTAATACATAATTTCTAGGGTATTAGATTCAAAACTCCAGTAAAAGCTAATCTCATCTAAAAATGGGGGACTGTTTCAATGTCCAGTTAACGACATACAATTTCTTCGCATGCGGCTTAAGTTACATACGAAGGGTGATCAAGACGTCTTGCCTCCTAGGCTGTAACTTTTTTATTCCTTGATGGAATTTAAATATGTTGCATTTGAATGAAAGTTTGGAATCTCTCGTTTCCCAGGATCACAGAACTTCCTAATGTAGTCCCCACCGGCGGCGATGCACTCCCGCTACCGGTATGCTACTCGCCGCATGCCGTCGTAGATGATTAAGAGCGGCTGTGGACGATACCAACGGCGCTTGGTATCGTCCACGTCCGTGTACTTTTTAGATGTTCATTTATCTTGAAAAACAGACAAAGGTCTGATGACGCGAAGTTCGGGCTGTAAGGTGAATGAGGCAAAACGTCTTGGAACTGCAACTCCCCCAGCGCGACGTTGTGGAACTGCAACTCCCCCAGCGCGACGTTGGTCTCGTCAACAGCCGCCTACGATCATCTACGACGGCATTCCAAACTTTCATTTAAATCTAACATCATTGAATTTCATCTCTGGACCAAAAAAGTTTAAGGCCTAGTAGGCAAAACTTATTGATCACCCCTGATATTTAGGGTGTTTCCCGAAAGGCTGGATAAATTGTTCCCACAAAAAGTTCGCATCGCAATTACAAAAGGGTAATCTCGTGTTGGTCGCTGACAAGAGGCCCATTTGGAAAGTTAATAACGCTTTGTATAATTAATTTAATAATGAATTTAGAGTAATTAACTTTTTAATTACTGAATTTATAGCTATGATTTCAATTAAAAACCTGCTGAAGATCATCGAAAGTCAATAAATCAATTCATTTAATTGAGATTTTGAAGGCGCGTACAGAATTTTAGGACAATACAATTTTTAGGTTTCGGTTTTCTATTGGAGTGCATCTTTGCGCCAGCAATCCTGCCCCTGCCCCCCCCCCCCCCCCCCCGCCCCCCCGTGGCCGAGGTGCGCAACGCATATGCGCTACACTTCCTGCCGTGCATCTTCCTCACCTATGAGTAGGGATGTCGCGAACCTCCCAAAGTTTGAAATCGACAGTTTTCGAACTTTTCGACTTCCCAGGGTTTCAATTTTGCAAAGTTCGGAACTTTCGAAACTGTCCGGACTCGATTTCGTAAAGTTCGAGGTCATCGGAGTTTTAAATTTTTTATTTCGACGGTTTCCTTCTTTTTTAAAGATTGAGGTTCGCAAAATTCGGCGCTTTCAATTTTCGTAAGATTCAGGTTCCCAAAATCGATCATCTCGAATTTGTTTGAGATTCAGGTTCGAAGTCTTCGAAAAGATCGAATTTTCTCGGAGCCTAAGTTCGCAAAGTACGAAGCCTTCGAACCTCACGAAGACCGGAGTTCCCGTAAATGTCGCGAGCTGAGCTCCGGAAATTTTACTACGAATCTTACACATGTTGTAAAGTTCATTTAGTGTTCACTGCTTCGGTACTACTCGATACTGGCCACAACCTTTGGCTGGTGGGAAAGACGACGCTCATTTTAAGGCAGGCCATTTCTCTAGAGGCCCATGGATCGCGGGACGGCAAAAATGCTGGGCCACAGGCAACAATAGAATCAACACAGAAACCGATACAGCGAAAGCGCAAGGAGCACTCAACGACTAAACTCGAGGCCCCCCAAAACGCGGTTCAACAGGCTCTCCGGACGCATCCTGACCTTGCTTATCTTTAAGCTACTTCTTCAAGCATAAAGAAGGCTTTGTATGTACACTGGATGGCGTGTACAGTCAACCTAAACGCACATATCCATTCACTGGTTATGAAATTTGGTTCTCAACTCGAGCACTTTGTACTGCTGTCAGTCTTTGCGCGTTTTCCTCCGGTGGAGCGGCGATGGACAGCGGACTATGCTCTGTTTCATACTTAGTGTGCAACGCTGTCAAAGCTACTGGCGCGAGCGCGTGGCTTTATCAATAGTTTTGTTTGCGCGAGAACGTGTGCAAATGATCAACGAGATCAAGCCCCATGCTCGCGCCAGAAGCTTTGACGGCGTTGCACACTACGTATGAAATAGAGTATAGGCTCGAGAGTCGAAAGCCTTCTCCACGGTGTGGCTCGCGCGCCGTTCATTTGGGAGAAGGGAGCCCCAGATAAGATATCCAAAACTACAAACACACATGTGCTGGGCTGTGGAGAACGCACTCTGGGCTGTGGTTTTGTAAGTACTGACACGGCCTCTCGATCCCCCCTTCCCTTATCAAGCGGCCGTGGTACTGAAATGGTGTATGCACCATTTCAAGCTAGGGTGCCTTCATGTGCACTTTGCTTTAAAGCCCCTTCATGTTTCAAAAGTAGCGCAAGGTGCGTCGATGCACGAGGTACGTGCAACGTGCAGCCCTTGGGAAGATCATGGCGGCACAGCGCAGCCCTGAACTACTGTACCTGAACTAGATCTCAGACGCCATGCACTTCCCAGAAGTGGCGCGCGGCTCGTGTCTCGAGCATTTCCACAACAATGAATGGCGCCACTTTCCCCAGGATAGAGGGGCTTTACTTTGCTTAGGGTGATGATATTGTAGTACCCGATGCCGACAGTACGCGCTCTCGAGAAAAATACAAATAGCCGATCTAGAGGATTAAAAAGCGCAAAAAACACGGACAAAGAAGAGACACATACAACACGGACAGGCGTTAGTCCGTGTTGTATGTGTCTCTTCTTCGTCCGTGTTTCTTGCGCTTTTTAATCCTCTAGATCACAATGAACCAACTAGCCCAATGCAAAGTTTTAATTCTACAAATAGCCGGTTACAAACTGCCGCCGTAGCGCTGTCAGTGCCAAGAGCTCGTGCCGGCAGGGAGAAGAGCTTGCTCGCACTCGGGAACAAAAAAGAAAGAAAAGCGTCAGGAACAAAATGGTCAGATGTCATCACCCTAATGGCTTATTAGGGTGGTCATTTCCCGGCAAAATATTTTGCCATATCTTCGGCAAGGACGTTCCCGTGGTCAAAGGCTGGCGGATGCACGCTGTTCGGGCGGCGCTTCTGAGGCTTGTACTGGCAATTCACTGGCACAAGTTTTGCTCGAGCTCCAAGAGGTCGGGCAGCTTGTCTGCCAGACTGTATCCGGTATCGTCACATCCGTATCGGGAAAGGGAACCAAACGAAACAATGCTCGCTGAAACCGACAAATAGCGTGTTCGTGTGGCAAACGAGGCCATCGAAACAGACACCCATTTGTGCTCCGAGACAAGATAGCGAAAGCAATGAAGAAAAGGATAATTTATGTTTCCAAGAAAGCCAACATTTTTGTAAGAGTGTGTCCAGCCTGCGCAAGGTCAGTTTGCTCAGAGACACGGGCTGCTTCATACATTACTTTGCTTCACCACTGTATAATAACACTTCATTACACCGCCGAAAAAAAAAAGTATGCATAGTGATGCAGTTCGATACTTGAATACGCATTACAATGTCAAGGGGGTGGGCGCAACGAGTAGACTGAGGATTCCAAAACAGCTAATAACGATAAACAAAATATAGAAAGCGATGATGACAACCCTCCTTGGGGTCCTTGTAAAACAGCAAGAGTTCATCGGAAATCCAAATAACAATTATTGAAATTTGACGCGCGTGCGGGCAGCACCACACTGATTTATTCGATTTATTCATCTGCACTTTCACTAATTTTATAATTGAAGATCCTGTCAGCTGTACAGACTGTGGTAACGTTAATATTTTGAAAACTTTTGTGAAGCCGCTTGTGTTTACACACATCTCAGAGTCGTAATTTATTTTGTTGGCGCATACAACGTGCTTGCTCATTGTACCATAGACTAATCGAAGACGTTAACAAAGCTCACGCGTGACCCAAGCGAATAAAAACGCCAGTTGCCGGAGCTTTGTATTCGGGTGGAAAGGGTCACGTGGTGCGCTGCTGGCGCGTTTTTGGTCGCCGGTGCCACCGGCAAGAGCTCGTCGGCGACTGACCACCCGAATTCGCCATAAGCAAAGCGCACATGAAGGCACCCTATTCCAAGGAACAGCCCGGCGTGTACTGCTTCACGGCCCGGAGCGCGCGTGAGCGCCGCCCGAGAAAGCGAGGAAAACACGCGCCATGCGCACAAACTTTCTAGATGGCACCTTCCAGAGGCTTTTTTGTTTTGTTTTTAAAGATGAGCTTCTGTCAGGTGTCATTTTGAGAGCTGGGCGCAAAGGAGTCAGCTACAAGGCAACCACGATGTTCCTGCCGAAGAACCGGGCATCTTAATTGCAAGTTTTTTTTTGCATTTTCTTTTCTTTTAATTTTTCATCGAAGTAGTAATACTCGGGCCATTTGGTTCGGTCGAATTTCCAGGCTGTAGTAGAGTTGACATTTGGGTTAGTTGGTAGTCTAACATATTGAGGTATGTAACGCACAAAGTAGAGAGAAGAACAGGAAGGAAAAGAGCACCAATGGCGCTCTTTTTTGTCTTGTTCTTCTCTCTACTATGTACACTAAATACCTCAATATGTTAGAATTGCCAGGCTTTTTAACCTACAATATTTTCCTCCTTCATGTCCACATTTGTTTGCATGCATGTACACTGTATTTTTAGAACTTTTACGCGGTCGACATTTGTGTGTGTGTGTGGAACTGCAAAAGAAAATTATTTATATGCATTTATAAACTTCCTGCAATTTTTCTTAATGGTGAAAACAAATATTTGTGATATGGTTTAAAATTATTACAGGTAAAACGTGTAATTAGGCTGTGAGATCTTCACTTTCTGAAGGCAGCTTTCTTGAGGCATGATAAGAAAAACGCGCAAAAATAAACAGTACAGTCATTGCAGATATCTCCCAAGGTAAAACGAGCACCCCTAACTTCAGTCACTTAACACTGCCACTGATAGAGGAACGATTCATTATCTTGAGAGTCTGCTTCTGGTTCCTTTAATGGGATCATAATGACTGCATGTATGTCAGCCTGTTCCATGCTTGATCGTTGGATCATCACCGAAAAGGTCAGAAAAGGTCGCAAAGGGTCGCGAAGCGAAACTAAACTCGAAAAACGCCGCTACGCGCAGCAACGAAGTCGGGGCAGTCGCCAACAACAGGCAAGATCGGCAAGAACTCGTGTGATGGCCAGGGTTGTAAAGTACCTAGGTACAAGTAACTGGAAATCAGTATCTAGGTACTTTTGTTGTACCTGAGGTACAAACCTAGGTACTTTCATTTCTCGATATCTGTATCTGTATCATAGGTACATTTTCTAGTAACTTGTAACTGAGTGAAGTTACTTTTTACAGGTACTTTTCTATTCGCTTCGTCAAAATGGCAGAAACTATAAATCTGAAAGTTTTGACACACTACCATGTGCCGTGATTAACGGTGAGTTGGGTACGACCTGGGAGGCGTTAACTTGATCGAACGACGTTTTAGCGAACGAAGCCCCGCCCATAATGTTTCATCGAACGATACTTTAGCGAATGGCTGTGTGCGTTTGAGCGAACGGTTGATTAGCGATGCCGTTCTAGCGACACCAATTTACCGAATCGCTTCGGAACTCCGTTTGGGGGATGTAGCGACCTGCTTCCTTCATCTCAAACCGAAACCGAAAAAGATAACGTGTCCTAGAATGCTCATGTCAATGCGGTTTTCCTTATTTCTCACATTCACACCAATGAAGCATATCTATCGAACTCGTTTTTGTGTGCATCTCTAGTATAAAAAGCTTTGCTTCCATTATATTTTGACGAATTTGGAGAAAATAAATAAAGAAAGTATCTTTAAAGTAACTGTACCTGTGCCTAGGTACATTGTTAAGCTAGTACCTAGGTACGAACCTAAGTACTTTTTCGTATGAGTAACTGTAACTGTATCTTAGGTACATTTTTGAAGTAACTTTTACAACCCTGGTGATGGCTCCGCCTAGGAAAAACGAATAAGAGCTTCGGTGCAATATTTTGAATCCTGATGAGATTCGCAATTCGTCGAACCTTTCAAGATAGCAGGCTCGGAAGTATGACACCTTTCGAACCTATCAAGAAATATGTTCGGAAGTTCAACAATCGTCGAATTTTTAAATTTAGAAAGGTCGAAAGTTCCTAAATTGCGAATTTCTTAATGCAATAAGTTCGAATAAAAAGGTCGGAAGTTCGAAATGATACAATTTCTAAACGCAAAAGTTCGACAAAGCGAAACTTCCCGACCCTTTTGAACCCCCCGGTTTCACCTTCGAACCTTAGGTTGGAAAAAAGTTCGCGGCATCTCTACCTAGAGAGCCTAGATTGTAGAGAGGGTTGATCTTAAAAGATAAGGAGCGTTTGCATTTTAATGGAAGACGTTTCCGGTGGAGATTGAACGAAAGTGCGCATGCGCTGTTTTTTCGCATGGCAAGGAGGAAAGCAGGCGGAAAGGCGGAGAAGCTTGCAGGCGACCAAAGCGTTGGTCACTTCCTCGCAGCTCGCATTGCAAACACGATCTATGAACCTAACGACCCTGATCAAGCAGTGGGAGCTCTCTGTAATATTGGCTCTCTTCAAAGATGCGTTCCGATAGGAAACCGAAACCCAGAAACGCGTCCAAATTTAGTGTTTTTTTCAAAACGCAGTAGAATGCTGTACGTGCCATCTATATTTCTTAAATAATTTGATTTAATAGCATTCGACGGTCTTTAGGAATTCATTAACTAAAAAGTTAATCACTCAAAAGTAATTAATAAACTAATTATACGGAACGTTATTAATTTTGCTAAATGGGCTATTTGGCAGACACCAATACGGCATTAACCTTTTTGTTTTCTTTGTGCGATGCGTACTTTATGCAGAAAGGATTTGAATCGCGTTTTGAGAAAACACCCTGTACATACGCATTTCTGTCTATGATCTCACTCCCGTAGCCTGTATGGTTCAAGTAGCAAAACATCGTTCAATCAGATTTATATGATTTCCCGATCTTTCCGATCACTCGCAACTGCGGCTTGGAATACGGGGACTGAGGTTTTTCTCATTATGAGGAGACAGCATAATCAAAATAGTCTTACATGGAACAATTTTGACAAGTGCAATAGTACAGTCTTACCTTGTGTCCTCGTTTAGCCACTGTTCCGTGGCGTGTGGAGAACCGGCTTCTGAAATCAGCATTTCGAAGATGCAGCGTCCAATGCGGATACCCGCCCGGGACAATTGGAGAAGTGGCATCTCCTCGTTCTGAGCTAAGGACACGTTGAACACAAGGACTGGCACGTAGATTGTTCTCGATCCGGGATCGTGCCAGCAACTTGTGCTGAACGCCGAGCGTGGCCATTGCTCAGAAGACTTGCGCCTCAACATGTCCACGAACGCGTACTCGTGCGCCATAACGTAGGTATCCAGGCCCTGCGCAGAGGACGATGGAAGATTGCCAACGAACTTCTCCAGGAGCTTCTTGTCCCTCGTCCAGGGCGCGGAAAATATTTGGAGTTTGGTTTTAGAAATAAGGCTGCGGATAATAACTTTCGATGCTTCGTTGAGATAGTCCGCGCTTCCTATGCCATTGAGAAATTCTTTCCGAATCTCGATAACAAGGTCCGCTAACTTCGCCTCCAGTTTATGGTCCCGGACATCGCTGAATGATAAGTAGAGGAAGGGCGGCGGTAAGGCCCTCTCAATGGTTCTCACGCAAAGCTTCCAGCGAGGAACGCCTAGCTGGAGCTTCCGGTACACCAGGCTACTGTAAACGTCCAGCAGATCAACATCCGGAAGAAACGGTGAAACTTGGATTATGAGACGAACGCTTAAGAAATTCATCACAACCAGAGTATCGGTCTGTTGAACCATCTTCTCAAACTCTGTGGCAAACCCAGGGGACTCAACAAGGACTTTAGAGTTCCCGGCCTGGTAGACAGAGGGAGACACACCGCGAAAGACCTCGGCCAGAAAAATGTCTAGCGAAGAGTTTTGCAATATAGGCCGAACGCTGAAGTTCCTGTCATTCGAGTAAAGTTGGCACAGCCTTTCCAGCTGACCCGCGAACCTCACGACGTTCCGTGCATGATCTGAAGGTATGAAGTCTTTCTTGAGCGCTTTGAGTGAGGCCTGTACTGCGCCTGTATAAGAACGTATGGCTTCGCTTATGTCTGCACCGTCCGTACTGGAGAACGTCTCCGGCACTCTGAGGGCAACGATGTCTTTTCCTTGTGGTGAATAGGAAGTGATGCCGACCCCAAAGAAGGCCGCAACACCTGTCTTCCTGAGCACCTTGGCAGCCAGCTTCCAGACTGGCAGCTTACGGACAGGCGGTGTAAACGGGAACCCTTCTAGCTCAACTTGGCTCAGAAGATCGAGCAGGGGGCTCCATCCGTCTTCTTCAATCTGCTTCGCGTTTTGGCACTGTTCAAACAGTTTCCCTATTGCTTGTGTTACGCCAGTCTGCTTTCCTTGAGCCAAAAGGGAGAACATAATGTCTTCAAGGTCACCCGCGTAGTCGTCGTCAATGGAGATGGTGAAGGCACCTACCGATACTGGCAACTGGTTTGCCCAATGGTTGCAGACGAACATATAAAAGTTGTCGCACGGATTCACGTCCCAGAAGAGCAAATTGCTGAGGAAGGCTGCGTTCTGGATGCAGCTCAAGGAACTGCAGGTGTCCGCTAATTTCATGCCGAATTCGGGTTTATCTTCGCCTTTGGCCTTGAACTTCATAAAAAGCAGAATAAATGCTGCTATGATGATGACTGCAAGAATTATCAAAGCGAAGAGGCAGATCTCATTTTTGTTAGTACGTCTCTGTTCATCAAGCAGAAAAGGAGCCGTCCTGGTGGTGACTGGGGTGGCATCTATGGTTCTTTTAGATAGCACATCCTTTTTACGCTTCGTGCGTCGAACGTTTGCGCTGATGTCTGTTTTTTGAGGATTGTCTGTTTGCAGCGTGGGCTCTGTGATGTTACCCGGACCTATTAACGCATCAGACAGCTGAACAGATTCTTTTTCGTCCTTCGTCTTTCTTTCCTTGAATGCCACAGCGATTATTTCGCCATCATAGGCCGAAGCCTTGGTCGCGATGAGAGCCTTGTTGGAGGTATTTTTAGTCGGTGGTTCTTCTTTGCTGTCCTCTTTGACTCGAGCTAACCCAGCGAACCCCTCCTTCATAGATAGCGTATCTGGTTCGTTACTTTGCGTACTATCGGCCGCTTTCATCGTCGCGTAATCTTGAGTCCTTTCAGTAATATTAGGGCTACACGCCCCGCTATTAATCGCTTTCTCATCTACTGATGCTCTGGACATGGGCTGCAGCGACGTTGAACGTTTACGGATGGTGACCTTTTGTGTCAACGGTGCAGACCAAGCATAGTCCATGTTCTCAGCATATCGAGCCCTTTCTTTAGTGTTCAAAGTGACATCCGCTTCGCCAACGTTAATTTCAGCTGATACCTTGTTGGCACTAATGAACGCGGGGTTGTCGGTTGCGCTCTGAGCAATTGAGACCTCTGATGGCGCAGGCTGCTCCGAAATCATCGGAGGCATTGACCAAGTAAAATTCGATTTAGTATGACGCCGTACTGCGTTTTCGGTGTTTGTGCGAATTAAGGCTGACTCCGCAACATCATCATCGAGAAAGACAGTGACGAGCTCATTGTTGCTATGGTTCACAGGGTCTGGGGCCTTGGGCGCCTCATGAGGCATGTTATTTTCAACTGGCGCCGTGGTCCTACGTTCTTGGGAAAGTGAAACGCTTCTGATAACTCCCGACATGGACACTGGTGACACGAAGCGCGGTCCTCTAGTCTTGCTCAGGATAAATTTTGTGTTGAACTCACGTAAAGTCGTCTTTTTGCTATCGTTACGAGCGCCAGCGTTCTTGGGAAAGTCAGAACAGCGTTTGTCACACACTTCCAGCAGATCCTTGGTGTCCTGCTTTAGAAATTCGAGGACAGGTTAAGACCGCCTAGAACCTTGGTCGAAAATACCTTGGTGAAGAAGCGGCTACTGTAGAGGTTATTGAGTGTTCCGAAGGAAAGTGCGTGGTCGAGTTGGTGGGGTCTTGGCTGATGAACAAGAAGTGCGAATGAAGACCTATGTCGTGCGGTTTGAACGTTTCGAAGGCAATGCAGGCAATGTGCGACTACGCGGCTGCTCGTGTTTTAGGCACGGTGGGTGCACGCTCTTGCAGGCACGAGGGCAGACATAGAAGCTGGTCGGCTGGCCGGACTAGAGCCACTGTATGGCAGCGTAGCTGCCAGAGTAGCGCAACGCTTTACCCTGTGCCGCCTCCCACCCCGATTGGTCATACGCGGTACCATAGGTTCATTCCACGTCAAACGTCCCAGACGTTACGCTCGTCCACCTTTCTAAAAAAAAATAAAAAAATAAATAAGCCGTTTGCCAAAATGTTTGTAGCCATGCCCTGAAATATTTTTTACGAAAAATGTTTTGATGACGTTAGCGTGGTTTTAATTCTTAAAAACAGCGTGAAACTCACTCAATAATTGATGAAAAATAAGTTTTTTTATAAAACACCCAACAATATTTGTTTTATTAAATTTGCACGGCTTTCGACTTACATGTGGTTGGGCTTGTGCAGTTTTGTTTCATTCAATTTTTTAAACACAATATTTTTTTTTAATTTGTAATTTTGTTATTTTATTAAAATATTTAATTGCTCCTGAGACTTAATATAACTTTTTACTTGCTGCCCTGCAGGTATATAAACTATAAAACATGTTTAAAACCACTCAATTAAATATCTTACAGTGAAAAAAAGTGAAGTTTCAAAAAAGTGCGCTTTGACGCATAAGCAGCCGTTTATTTCAACCTCAGGTGGTCCAAGTAAAAATACAAAATGTGGTGGGTTTGGAAGTACAATCGATTGTCTCTTGACTCTGATAGTTTAATCAAAGTAATTTTTGCTTAAAACGAGAAAACCATTTTTGAAATTGAACTCTCGCACCACAACCCGGCGTCGCTTTTTAAAGGGGCGGTGCAACGTTATTCAATTGGAATGTTTTTCACTTTACACGAGCTTACTGGTACAAGTGGGACTCAAGGTCACTCGCACGCAACGCCACTGGCCAAGAAACTCATTTGTTGCGGTGTAATTTCAGAGACAAAAGCGATCATTTTCATTCAATCTCTCCTTTGCAAAATTTGATGACGTTCGATGACGTAAAGTGGGGATCGCAGTACACCCATATGACGATATTTGAATGCTGTTCATAGATTGGACTTGAGCATTGCGTGGGCACTCGATTTGGGCTCGTGATAATTACTAGCTCAAGAAGCATTCGGGTAGTGGCCCGTGTCCAATCGCTGCAACGACGACAATAGCCCAGCCATAACAATGTCTGAAACTCAGCGCGTGTCCTGTGCTTTGCCAACCCAAGCGCGTGGCTATGATCAACATTGGCGGCATATAATCGGCTCCAGATAACGTGGCCGCTTGTTCTGGCTGCGAGTTGAGGGGGTGAACGCTGCTCGTTTTTTTTAAATTTTTTACTGGGATTTCTATTGCGTGGGGTGAAAAACGAACGCGTGTTTCGTAGGTCATTAACGTCAGGGATCCGTTCTAAGCGGTATTTGCGCAATGTACAAAAATTGTTGCATCGCCCCTTTAACGCTTCTTCGTCGCACAGCACGTCACCTGCGACGATAGCTGGCACGATTAGGTCCAAAGAAAGAACGAAGTCTTCTGCCGCTTCCCCTTGTCCGTATTTCCAGCTGCAAGGGAAGAAACGGCGGGTATCGTGTAATAATCGGAGGTGCCGCCAGCGTGTAGCCATAGCAGGCCCGTTGTGCCCTTTGTACCCGAGGGCGGCTCCTCACACTCCAAAACGCGATGCCTAGTCGACGGGCGACATCAGCTGACCTGGACTTCTCGTAAAAGAGAAACGAAATAATATCGCCGTGAAATCTAGCCGTCACACATATTGCGGTTTAAAGCGGAACTATTCAGCGACGTAAGAATTTGCCGGTTTAAAGCCGATTTAAACTCAAACGAGGCGTGAGCCTCTAACGGCGCGCACTCGTTAACACCACATCGCCTCGTCGTTTGAGATTCCCCGTTCACGGGGCTTTTGTGTTGCTGTTTACATCTGTCCTGACGTTGACAAGAGAGAGTGATTGTGATGTGTACGTAAGAAACAGCTAGCTTACTAGTGGATGCTCTGACCCGGCAGCGCTATGCATCTGCTGATATCAAGACAGTGGAAGACCACAGGAGGACACCGCCGCGCACAACAGTCGAAATAGGAAAATACATAAAGCTACAAGAGTGGAAAAAAGCCTCTTCCAACCAAGATGTACCCGACAACTCGAGGTCCTGCTGTATACCTGCGTGCGCACACCATGACACCGTCACACGCTTTGCCAAGCTCGACGGTGGCGTATTGTGCAGAAAAGAGGCGCAAGAATCAACGCCAGGTTGCGGCGCGAGAGCTCAATTTCAAAATGTTTATTTTTCCTCTTTGAAATAATTTTATTTTAATTAAACTTCCAAGAACAAAAGGCAATAAACTCTTCTGTAAAAGTCACCCCGTTTCGTATTTTTCTTTGGGCCACCTCAAGGCAGAATTGACCGCTGTTTAAACGGCGGAACGAAGTTTTGCACAAATTTAGTTTTTTTTTTCTGCGAGATATTTAGCTGTACAGCCTGAAACCTTTTTTTTGTGTGTGTACAGTATACCTACAGGGCTGTTAATAAGAATTTTTACAGTCGCTTGCAGCAAAGAGATAGTTTGTAACAAAACTAAAAAAATGCTGGAAGGCTCATAATTTCTTTTTTTTTTAAATTGCTTCGAGCATATTAATTTCCATGATTCTTATTACATAGCAATCCAAATACCGTGTGGTGTTTTGGCAAAAATATTTCAGTGTTCCGTAAAAAAATCTTACTTCTCATTAATTATTAAAGGCAAACTACAACAAAATTTTGACGCTTATTTCCTTGGTATATTCGTGTTCAATTGAGCATTATCACATCAGACACAGCAATCTCTCGTTGAAAAAGACACGAAAATAAACTTTAACACAAATTAAACGATTAGCAAAGAGCACCTGGTGGATGTCCGCCTCGTTTGTAATGCCCGTCTAGGAACCTTGACAGGTAGTGACGATCACTGTCTCGCCTATTTTGGCCTTAACGGAAGTCTACTGTATATATTTATACAGTAGACTCCCGTTAAGGCGAACTCGCTTAAGCGGAATTCTCGGATATGCCGAACAAAGTAAGAACATTTGGTTGGTTTCCCATAAACGCAATGCAAAAAAAAAAAAAAAAATCACTTAACACGAACCGTTTTGCGCGCGTATTTGGGATAACTCGAGCTTTCATAGGTCCCCTTCGCGATGGCACTGCACCGACGGCGACGCCACGCATTGCGCCGGCCGAGGTGCATGTCAGATGTACCGTAAAAACCCGCATATAATACGAAGTTTTATCCAAATTTTCAGCTTCGATAGGCACGATCGAACGCTGTTTGACGTAGTTTCCGTTTCGAGGCAATATGGCGCTCAAAACAGCTATCATCATCATTAAAATCACAATGTCCGAGGCGCCACCAATATCGTACAGTCAGGCTTAAGGCTTGTCAATGGCGTCGGCGCAAAAACATTCGTCGGTCGCCTACAAAAGAAAAGTTCTTTCGATTGCGGAAGACATCGGTAACAGTGCTGCCGGACGACAATTCGCGGTAAATGAGGGCAGCATCCGCGGATGGAGGCAACAATAAGCTCTGTTCGCGTGCAACGGAACGAGGAGAGGCTTTAGGAGCCCAAAGAATGGCGTGTTCGCGGATGTCGAGGCAAGTCTCGGCGACTTTGTAAAAGAGCAACGTGAACGGCACTTCGCCTTAAACATCGAGCTGCTGCATGAGGACTTTAACGAGCCGACATTGGGTTACTCGCTTTATTCGCTGCGCCGGGTTTTCACTGCCTTGGCGCACGCTCGTCGCTCGCTCTTTCAAGAAGTGCGGGATTTCAAATGCGCTCGACGGCACTGAAGACCTTTGGGAGGAGGCGTCGGACAAGGAGTCTGATGGACGCGATGACAGTGATTAAGGTTCAAATATGACATGTGGCCCATGTTTTCTCAGGAACATGGGCCACATGTCGGCTTTCATCGCTAGACACCGATTTGCACAGAGGAGGCGGCAGTCAAAAATCACCGAATGGATCGGTTCCCCCACCAGTGGTGCGTAAAACATTATTTTTTTCTTCTTTTGGCACGGTGAGCCAAATAAATGTCCCTTTTTAAGTATTTCTTCATTGTAGGCCTTTTCATTTTGTGTTTATTGGTCAACAGCAACGAAGACATGCCCAGCATGATAATTAGGTCACGTCTGTTAAGGCGAACATCTGATAAGTCGAACAAATTTTCAAGGTCCCTTCGTGTTCGTCTTAAAGGGAGTCTACTACATATATATATATAAATATATTATATATTCTTCTCTCGACATATGCCACCAGTCATGTCGAATTCCCTCATCCTTAGGCTGAGCGCCAATCTACGTCCTTCCCAGGGAGGAGGAAATGGCGTGAATTTTCAGCCCTTAGGGACAGAATAACTGAATTTATGTGGCACCAAACGTTATTTCAGCTTCATAGCATCAAACTAGAAACACTATACTCTGTTTCACCGTGTGTTGTACCGCAGGAAAGGCTACAAGCGCGAGCTCCTTGCTCAAGGGCATATCTCGGCGGCACAAGCTCTCGTGCACCAAGGGCAGCTGCCAACGCTATGAGCTCGCGCCTCTAGACTTCGCACTGACCCATGTTGGTGCTTAACATTATGGTTTTCAGTCATCTGAAGCTTTTTCTGAAAATACAGGAAACGCTTTTTCGTCCTCCACAAATGTCTAAACAGTTCGCGACAGAGCAAAGCAACATTAAACGAGCTTCCTAACACCGAATCTAATGCTGAGGAAGTTGCACTTTTGAATCATGACGATCGACAGTTGCGTCTGCTCTGCACTTAACACCAAGATGGCGGGGCCCACAACAATACTGGGAAACAGAGTGGCGATACTTTAAGCATAGCTCATTTGGTGGCTCTACATCACACCGCAGACCGTGTCAGCTCCACTGGTCAGCTTTTAGCAACCCAGTTCTCGTGATGGACGACGCTCAATTACCCGCACTAGTGCAACGAGTCCTCCGCTATGGTTAATTTCGAAGTTCAGCCTGAAGGCTGATTCACATGGTGCGATATTACTTGCGATTCCACAGTAGCGACGTCCTTCTTGCGGCAGAACGCTATTGCGCTGCGAATATGAAACATTCGGAGATGCTAAAGTTACTTCGCGACGCCGCTTCTGTGGCGCGGCACCTGCGCGGCGATGGTCATGGCAACGCAGTCACGCGCAGAAGGCGTCCGTCGACATCGTCATCTTCACCGTTCATGTGTGTGTTTTCGACTGCATCATTCGAATCTTACGACTTCACAGCACCAAGCTGCTGTGTTAACATCCTTCGCAGAGGCGGTCGCGGACAAGCTTCCCCCAAGTGCGTCTTTTTTCATCGATGAATGTCAGTTTGAGTACAAAAAGAAAATTGTTTGAGTTTTCCAAACAAGGCAGGGGTTGTCTCTATTGCTTTTGTAGCGGCACGCTGCAGCAATAGACAAAAATAATCTTGTGTTCTAAAGTTTTAGTGCAACACTGCGCACGTTGGATCCTGGGACTTAGCTAGGAAGCGTATGGTTTCGGCTCCGATGGCCTCGTTGAAAAAATCAACAATGTTTAGCGCACCCAGCTAATTGACCCAATGCAATTTAAGGAAACGTTACAACTGTCACTGCACGTCCTCGACGCATTCCTCACACTCACGGGAATAGAGCCGTCCTCGGAAAAGACAAAGTACATGGTCTTTGGTGTGAGGTGGGACCGAGTGACCGTCAACCTAAAGTTCAAAGGCAAGAATATACACGTTTGCAAGTACGGCCTCAGGACGCCAACATCTTGCTCGCTTGGGTTACGCTAGGGCGCGGCCATGATCCGATTCCGACGCCTTGTTAAGAGAAAAGGGTAGGGCAACATTTTGAAAAAAAACAACTGATTTTTTGTTTCTTAGAAATTTGGATTTCCCAGTCTTTCCTGAACAATGCTGACTGTGTCATTTGAGCGTGCGCGATTTATCTACAGGGCCTCTAAACTCGTCAAACACAAAGTTGGGGCCGAAGTTGACGGAGCGCACCGATTGGCCTATCACGACGATGACTTCGCGCTTTTTTCGCCGACGTCCAATTGGCGCGCTCCGTGAACTTTTTGCTCCAACTTTGTGTTTGACGAGTTTAGGGCCCCAGGAGAAATGACCTTTTCCGAAACATAGGTGGTGACCGATAACGCCCCCTTTTATACGTATGCATGATCTGTACGTCCCCTATGTTGTAAAAAAAAAAATCAGTAAGAACAAAAACGCAGGCTTTTTCTAGGTTTAGCGGAATGTTTATTGCTCGTCCAGCAAGAGCAAAAAGCTGTCTAGTTTTCACTTTTTTAGCCCCATAAATCCTCAGGCACTTCCGGTATCACTCGCAACGCGCAATCTTTTGCTTCTGCTTCGGCGTGCTTCCACGGGCAAGGTAATGTATTGTTTACTTTAAGACCAGATTCTGAATGTTAATCAAATGACGAAGGCGAAGGTAGTCGGCATAGGTCAATTTCTCATCCTGCCGAGTCCCCGAAACGCATTCTGATGCCTGACGCAGCGGCTACCACGTGTGCGTCTTCTTCGAAGCTGTCGCACTCCGCAGCACGCTTTGAAGAGCTCAAGGCAAGTGTTAGTGACTGCGGCTATGAACTGATTGATATCAATCTTCGGTCCTGTACCGTCGCCGAAAGCTGGGTGTGTAAAGTGCGCGGTGGGGACTTGCAGCTGCAGCAGGCGTCGCCTGTACCTACTTTCTGAACTGTGAAATGTGCTGTTGGACACACCGATTAGAGAGACGTCAAAACGGACAACTTCGGGCCTCTACTTGATGTTTCACCAGGATGCTTCACGGTGCAGTGGTTGCGGGACTCTGACCGGCGACGACTTTACTTTTCAGACAGGGCTACACAGCTCGTCACAAAAGTGGCCCGCAAAGCAAGGCAGCAAACAAAGAAACTAAATATATACTATGAAGGTGACAACCTGGCTGCTGGCTACCCAACTGAAAAATCATCATGAATTTCTAGAGTACAAGTTTGCTATAAAGCGTTTTTTTTTTTTTCACTTTAAAGTCAATTATCTGAAAACATCATTTTTTTTGCGACGTTTGACCCTTTATCTCTGAAACCATAAAAACTGCAAGCATTATTTTTTCCACTACCAAGACAACACAAGGGAGAGTCTACTGAACTAGAATTATGAAAATTAATCAAGGCAATTTTGTTTGACAAGCTGTTTATTGTCCATTTTGGCACTAGTAAATTTTGGCACCAGTAAAACAAAAGCAAAAAAGAACTCAATTACATATAACAATAATTCTAGTTCACTAAAGAGAACACAGAAAGCTAAATACAATGATACCAACATGAATCCTCTAACCCTATACCTGTTTCCACCTTAAGAAAAAAGCAAGTTTTGCGCGTTGTTACTACACGGCGCAAAGTAGTTCCTACGAGATTTGGTTGTCTAAGGAAAAAGAGATGCTTTTAGCTTTTGGAACGTGTACGTCTTGATAAGATAACATATATCTAACCTAAAATTCACCTAGATATGTCTTAATTATTTACATAAAGGGGAAAGTTAATAATGCTCCGCGAGAAGCCGGACTTGTTTTACTTCGGTTCTTGAGGTGAAAACAGGTATAGTGTCGTGATCGGATCATGGCCGCGCCCAAGCGCACCCCAAGCGAGCAAGATGGTGGTGCCCTGAGGCTCTATGCAAGCATGTATAGACAAGACGCAAGAACACACAATCTTGGGGGTGAAACTAAACTCCAACCTGGACCCCAAGACGTGGTTACAAAGGATGAGTAGCGCCTGGAAACAGGGACTGCCATCGTCAAAAGAATAGCCTCTCGAGCCGGCAGTGCCGACGAAAATGTCGCCAAGGCGATTGCCTAGGCGGCGCTAATCTCCAGCCATTCCACGGAAGTCTCAGGAAGGACAATCCAAAAAAAGTCTCAGAGTGGCTGTGATCAGGACATGGAACTTACGTGCACAAATGCACAACCTTACACACACACAAAAAAAAAAAAAGTCGTCATTTTTTTTTTGTATGATTTACAAGTTCATCAGTTCACGCGCACTCACTGCATACTTTTTATGTTCATATTCGTTGCGCCCTTTCCGCTCAATTCCTCAGCGTGGCGGACAAGTTTAGAGGTCTTGGTCGTGCCATCGGTGTACACATTGTAGCCGCAGTGTAGTGGCGTAGTTGTACAGTTGCAACGGAAAAAGAGTAGCACAAGTGACCGACGTCCAGCGCAGCGAAATCGTGACACGCGGCGCTATTGTTCCGGAGAACGCCGATAGCAAGAGTGCCAGTCACGTCCTATGTCTTAACGCGGGGGTGGCCGGCAGAAAGCAGCCCATCCTAAAACCCGAATTTCGAAAGCTATCTTATCCCTCAATTTTCTGTCGGCCACCCCCGCGTTGAGATATGGAACGTGACTGGCACTCTCGCTATCGGCGCGCTCGGGAACAATAGCGCCGCGTGTCGAGATTTTGCCGCTCCGATCATCGGTCACTTGTGCTACTCTTTTTCCATTGCAGCTGTACTCTTGAAGGCTAGTGTAGGCCTGACTGTGGCGTTTGCCGCAAAGTCTTGAGGCTGACCGACTATCATCATCGCTAGCGTCATCGGTTTTGGTCCAGGAGGCCAACGTTACTTTGCAGCAGGCAGTGTGTTATGGATTTGAACGTGAAATTACGGTGGTTTGTTATCAATAAAAATGTTTTTAAGCACCGATTGTAATTTATTATTATTATTTCATTATGCATTTTAGTATGAAAAGCTTAGTTCTTCAAGTATAGCTTTTAAGCGCCACCACTGTGCTGCCATCATGATCCTCAAGTAAAAGCTCAGGGCGGCGTTACGGTGGCTAGAAACATCGGCGTTCGCGAGAAGGAGCAGCCGTTCAGAATAAAGCGGTGGCGCTGCTGTCAACATTGAGATGCGTCATCCGCTTGCGTCCGCTGCGATTCAGATGCTTTGCGCTCCGCGAGCGCAATTCATACCAACGGGTTTTTGCGCGCGCGTAGGCCGTGCGGCTCCCGGAAATTGCGTATTTCGTGACGTCGCGCTGATTCCTTGCGCTTTGCAGGCGCGCATAAGAAAGTTGGATGATTTCAACTTTTTCTGAACACGCAAGAAAACGCGCTGTGACGTAGCAGGGCGCTCCTGCTCCCGGCTAATCGGTGGAGGGCACTAGTTCCGGCTCCGCGTTTCTTCGCCGTCTTGCGCAGATGTCCTCCACTTGCCCGAAGCCGCGCTAGAGTGTACTTGAAAATACGAATAGGACGAGCTACAGGCTCCGCTCATGCTTTCAGTTGTACCTCAAAATGTGGAAAGCGATCGGGTGAACCCAAGCCACTTCGATCGCAGCGCCACCTTCGCTGCGTGCAATCGAGCAACGACACAGGCCAAGGTGATATTGCATTTTTTATAATTTTGACGTCAGAGGTAACGTCAAAGCACCACGACACGACAACGTGACGTTACGACGACACCACGACGTCATCGTCAACTACGACATCACGCGACGCCAAGATGCTGTCGTAAGGCCGTCGTGACATTCCGTCGCGTCGAGGACGACGCCATTTCGCGACATCAAGTCGCCGTTGTAACGCAGTTGTGACATCGCGTTGAGGACAACGCCGTTACGCGACATCAAGTCGCCGTTGCAACGCAGTCCTGACGTCGCGCGCCGCGTCGAGGACGACATGGACGTGGTCGTCGGTGCTGTAGGGGTCGCCACCCTAGTGCTAGTTTGAACTATTCGCAACTTTCACGACCTATTAGCGGCGAGATGTTTTGGTGGCGCCCTCGTTTGGTTACCTTTCGTGACGTCATTACCTTGTGAACAACAAGTTCGATGGTGTTTGTAATGGGCATGGTGGAAGCCTGAAATTATAGCGCTCTCAAAGCAACACTGCCAACACCGTCAAAATTGAAGTTCTTACATTCCTCTTATTTTCATCGATGAGGCATCCTTTGCTGACGTCATAGTCAGCATTCGGCCAATTTTGGTGCGCCGACGACAGCGATGCTTTCGATCGCTCACATCGCCAATAGGGGGCGCACTGGTACCTATCAAAATGGCTGTCATCTGGATGATCATCGTATAACAGCAGAACGAGGCTGGGTGCGCGACGCGTGAGTAATTCTAGTTTTGCTATATACGAGCAGTATTAGAGCCTTAGTTTATTTTTTCACGTCAGGAGGGAGTTGGCAAGCACCTTTATTGTAAAGCCGATCATCCAGGAGCTAGGGAGCGCGATTCTCACACCGCGGTACCACCATCGCTGAAAGTTGCGAATAGATGTCGCTGGTGGCGACTTTAGAAAGGTATATAAGTGCAGGCACTGTGACCATAGAGGTTATTTTTGGCTGGCACGAACAGCTTCGTACTTCTTCGTCTTTTAACATGGTGTCAGAAGCGTTCTAAGGCGAGGCCTACCTTGCGGCCTGATCAAACTTCGTTCGCCGGGCTCCCCCGCCGTCCCGGTTCCCTTCCTTCGCCATGGCCACCGGGGATGAGTCCGCCGTCATGCCCACTACCTCGTCTGTCGCTTCGCTTCCACAAACGGTTCAGCTACGTCCTCTACCGAGTTTCGACTTTGACAACGCCAGAGCCTGGCCCACCTGGGGCCCTATGTTGCACTTTTCGGACTTCCACGGCGACTACGGAGAAGGAAGTGACGTCAACAACGCAGCAAATGCAGATTCGATGTTGACTGATGAGAGATCAGTCAACACCCAATCTGCATTTGCTGCGTTGTTGACGTCACTTCCTTCTCCGTAGTCGCCGTGGGAGTCCAAAACGTGCAACATAGGGCCCCTGGCGTCTACAGTACGAGGGTTACACGTTCGCCACTGGACTCCATGCCGCTTCGCCGGAGGTTCAGGTGCGCGCCATGCTCTATTGCATGGGTCCGCAAGCTAGGGTAGTCTTCGCGTCCACCGCGCTGAGAGAGGCCGACTTGAAGGACGTCGTCGCTGTCAAAAAGCGTTCTCCGACCACTTCGTCCACCCGCCCAACGAGCTCTACGAGTCCGCTCGATTCCACCGTCGCATGCAGCAACTAGGTGAGGCTGACGCTTTCTCCACCGCACTCCGCACCTTGGTCAAGCGCTGCAATTACCCATCTGCTGACGTCGAAGAGCGGCTCGTCCGCGACCGTTTCCTTGTTGGCTTGCTTGACCGTAAGCTCTCGGACGAGCTTTGTCGGAATCTGCAGATGACCCTGCACGAAGCGCTCACACATGTTCGCCAGCACGAAGATGCAGATAATGAGCGCAACGCTCGTGACTCTACAGAATCGTCCTCGCTCGCTGTTGACGCGGCCCGTCTACGCAAAGGGAAGTCGGCGCAGGCTCCGGCTGATAAGACTAGTCAGTTGTGCCCTTTTTGTGGGCGTGCTTCACACCCACGCGCTGACTGCCCGGCTCGCCGTGCATCCTGCAACTTTTGCCGCAAGACTGGCCATTTCGAAACAGATTGCATAAAAAAAAAGCGAGCTTGTGAGAAGTCGGCACCGAAATCATCGAAACCTCCGAAAACTTCAGCCAACTCCATCGAGCTACACGCTGTGGCTGAGGAGCGTCAGAACGCGAAGTTCCTCGACGTGCTCGTCGATGGCCACACACTTTCGTTCAAAGTGGATTCCGGCGCGGAAGTTTCAGTCGTGCCCAGCACATTTCCTGGTGTCCCTTCCAAGCTCCAGAAGCGAGATGGCGAGTTAAAAGGCCCTGGCAACAACAGTCTGCCAGTCCTGGGCACTTTCCTTGCAACCTTGTCGTGGCACGGCAAGTCAGTCAAGCAACTGCTGTACGTACTGGCAACAGAGACTATTCCACTGTTGGGCTTCCCTGCAATCCAGGCCTTGGGAGTCTGCAAGTTTCTTGACCACGTTTCACGGCCTTCGGAGTCTTCAGGAGACTTGTACCTAGACCCTAAGCTCGCTCTTCCGTGGTCTAGGGACACTCCAGGGAGAGTACACGATCCGCTTGCAGCCAGGCGCTACGCCATTTTCCTTGAGCGTGTCCCGACGCATTTCTCTGCTGCTTCATGATGTCGTCAAAGCAGAGTTAGACAAGCTTGAGGCTGACGGAGTGATTCGTCGCGTCGACACCCCAACGGACTGGTGCGCCGGGTTGGTGATCGTCCCCAAGGTTTCGGGTGGCTACAGGCTGTGCGTCGACTTAACTCGCCTCAACAAGGTGATTCTCCGGGAACGCTACATGCTACCCACAGTGGAACAATGCCTTGGGTTGCTGGGAGATGCCACTGTTTTCTCCGAATTGGGTGCGACGTCAAGCTTCCATCAAGTCAAGCTGTCCCCCGAGTCGCAAGAGTGTACGACGTTCATAACCCCCTTTGGCCAGTACTGCTTTCTGCGGCTGCCGTTCGGAATCGCCTCTGCCGCAGAGTATTTCCAACGGCAGATGTCCCGGATTCTGGACGGCCAAGCGGGCGTCGCGAACATGATAGATGACATTCTGGTTTTTGGCAAAACCAGCTTTGAACGTGACCGCCGTCTCCGGGAAGTCCTTGACCGGCTGACTAAGGTGGGAGTCACACTGAACCGCGAAAAATGCTCGTGCGCTACCAACAGTGTGAAGTTTCTCGGAGTAGTCGTCGGCGGCCAAGGCATTTCTCCAGATCCCGACCAGGTGGCGGCAATCCAAGCTATGACTCCGCCAGATGACGTCGCAGGCGTCCGTCGCCTTTTGAATCTTGTCAACCACAACGGTCGCTTTCTGCCACATATTTCAGAAGTGACAGAGCCGATGAGGGCATTGCTGCTCAAGAACGCCGTATAAACCTGGGGCCCTGCCCAGCAGTCTGCCTTCTCCAAGCTGAAGCAGCTACTCTCCTCTGACCTCTGCGTCACACGTGCAATATCATACTGCGTACAGAACAACAGTGTGAGCCGACGCTAGTTCCTTCGGCCTAGGAACGGTATTCCTGCAAGAGCAACTTTCGGGTGAGCGTCGGGCTGTAGCCTTCGCGTCAAGGTCACTTACACCTACAGAACGGCGCTACAGCCAAACTGAAAAGGAGTCTCTCGCTGTGACATGGGCCGTGATTCGGTCTGACCTGTACCTGCGTGGGCTAAGCTTTACCGTTGAGACAGATCGCTTGCCTCTCGTCGTCCTGCTCGGGGAAAAGATCTCGAGTTGTTGCCACCCAGGATTCAGCGTATGCGTATAAAGTTGATGCGCTACCAGTTCGACCTGAAACACGTGCCACGCAAGCGTCTGACCACGGCAGAAACACTTTCCCGGGCACCTTGTGACGAACATCCTTCCTCGACGGCACGATCCATCGAGCTTTTCGTCAGCGTAGTCATCAAGGGCTTTCCCCTTCAATTGCTAACCGGCTAGAAGAAGTTCGTCAGCATCAGGCGGAAGACTCAGAGTGTACTCAGTCGCCCGCTACTGCCAGGAGGGATGGCCGGACAAAAGAAAGCTCTCTCCCAACCTAGTGTCCTACTGGAAGGAAAGAGGAAGACTGACGGTCTCCGATGGTCTACTTCTTTTAGACTGTGGCCTTGTAATTCCTGCCGCTCTGCGCCACAACATCCTGGCCCTGCAACACGAAGGCCATCAAGGATAGCGGCGCTGCAAAGAGTGAGCTAGGGAGAGCGTCTGGTGGCCCAACTGTACCCTCCACATCGAGGATTTGGTCAACAACTGCGCCAAATGTGCCGAGACAAAGGTGGTGCATCCAGAGCCACTTATTTCAACACTGACACCCGACCGACCATGGCAGCTAGCGTCTGGGCATCGATTTGTTCCAGTTAAAAGTACGCGACTACATCCTTTTAGTCGATTATTATTCCCGGTTCTCGGAAGTGGACTCCCTCGGCTCCACGTCGGCGTCGGCACTCATCGTGGCAGTCAAGAGCTGTTTCGCTCGTCACGGCATTCCTGATGTGGTCAGGACCGACAATAGACCGCAGTTTTCCTCTCAGGAATTCACGGACTTTGCACGCCGGTATGAATTCAGGCACGAGACAAGCAGCCCGAGGTACCCGCAAAGCAACGGCGAGGTGGAGCGCATGGTACGCACGGTGAAGGATCTCCTCAAGAAGGCTGACGACCCGTTCCTGGCGCTCCTAACCTTCCGAGACACTCCTGGAGTCACTGGTGTGTCACCTGCGCAGCTTCTAATGGGTCGACGTCTCCAGACACGACTTCCTGCGCTGCCCGAAAGTCTTACACCTGTTCAACCGCGCCACCAGAGTTTCAAAGCACAGGATGCAATGGAAAAGACCCGCCATTCTTGTGATTTCCATCGCCGGCACAGCGCCAGTACCTTGAGCCCTCTGCAGCCAGGTGACATGGTCTGGGGGACTGATGCAAACTGCCAAGCTCGAGTCCTCAGCCCAGCCCATCGTCCACGTTCGTACGTCGTGGAGACGCCTAGCGGAGTTCTTCAGTGGAACCGCCGTCATCTTGTGCGCTTTTTCTCCATCAGACAAGACACAAACAGAGAAGACACCGGATGAGCAGCCTTCACTGCCTGAGTCAAGACCATCCTCAGAATTACATTCAGCAGCTGATGATCCGGCGTAGCCGCCGCAAGAACAGCATGCAACCCCACGTCGGGATTTGGCGCCCTTCCAAGACAGTGTGTTGAGGACACGCTATGGACGCTGCATCAAGCCACCGAGACGGCTGAATTTGTAAATAAGTTGTAACTAAAAGAGTGAATGTCCAGGATGGGAGATGTAGGAGTCGCCACCCTAGCGCTAGTTTGATCTATAGACCTTTCAAAAAACGAGCTTGGGGCCGGTGTCATTGTGAGCGTTCGTGCGTATGGCGCGTGCTTTGCTCGCTTTCCGAAGCGACGAACACGCACGTGCTGGGCTGTGAAGATCGCACGCTGGACTGTGATTTTGTAAACATTGGAAAGGTCTATAAATGTCGCTGGTGGCGACTTTAAAAAGGTATATACGCGCACGCACTCTGACCATAAAGGTTCCTTTTGGCTGGCACGAACAGCTTCATACTTCTTCGTCTTCCAACAGATGCTGACGTTGACGTCGACGCCAAACGCAACGTCAAACATCGCTATGACGTCACGTTAACGTCGTCCTGACATCATTGTTAACGTCAACATCACAACGAAGCCTTGACGGCGTGTAACGTCGTCGCCTTCGCCATCATCAACGTCGACGCGCAGTCACGACGAAGGCTTGACGTCGTGTGACGTCGTCGACGATGACGCCAACGTCAAATTTTTGAAGTTGTCGGGACGTCTTCCTGACGTCGAGTTGCGTCATGTCGACAACGACGTCAACGAGCTGACACCAAGCATCCTTATGACGTCGCATTGACAAGGACGCCGTTATCTTGACGTCCCGTGACGTTGTCGTCGTCGTCATCAACGTCAACATTGAAATCGTCGTCGTTGTCAACTCAATATGACGTCAGAACGCAGTCTTGTTGTCGTGTATATGTAATGCACGTTGATAACGACATTGACGTCAAAACGTCGTCCTGATGTCGCATGGCGTTGTGAAAACAAGTCAGGTCGCGGTGACTCTATGTACGTGACGGCTGACGTCTAGGTTGTATAAAAATATAGTCCGGCCTTTTATTGTATTTATGACCTTGACTAGTGTGCCGGTCGAGCTTGGGTTTGGAACGAAACGCGTTTTTCATAAAAAACGGCTAATCCAAACCACTTCGGTCGTAGCGCCCGAGAGGGCGCTATGAGCGAAGTGGCTTGGATTAGGTGTTTGTTTTCCACATGCGGGTTGTTGTGTGTACGTTTTTACAGCGGAGGTACCTAAATAGCACTGCGGTGGCCCCGCTCGTCCCTTCTAGAACACTCTAGCCGCAGCGTCCTAACTAACGCGCATGGTTGTGACTCAGAAAGCGCACCGGAAACAGCAAAAACGCCTCGAAATGCGCAATTTCCGGGAAGCGCACGGCCTACGCGCGCACAAAAACGCGTTGGTTTGGATCGCGCTTAAGGGTGGAGTGCGATATGAGCTCCTTGAAATCCTTTTGAAGTTAAACTACGTTGGTTTTGGACATGTGGCAAACGTAACACAAGAATAGACCCACCGACACTTTCGTCGTCATCGTCGTTGTCGGGAACGCGAAGGAGGTTGGAGGTTTTCTTCTCTTTCTTTCTCGCAGAAATGTATCTCGTGATGCATCCGGGAGCATGGCAGTGTGTTTTCCGTTTTGCCACCGCGGTAGTCTGGACGCATGGCGCTATCTTTCTTGAGAAGGACCACAAACGAGCACTTCTAGCGAAGCCAATGAGTCGTTCCCGGCGCGGTGACTGGAATAGGCATCTAAGAGTCGATGAGTGCGCTACCTATCGTCGTTATGATATACTATAGGGCGACGCCGCACACGGAGCAAGCTGTGCGATGCTGACACTTCCCCCTTCTAGCCACAGTATAGGGAGCATTCACTGGACGCCATATTTGTGGGTGCTGTCTAGAGCGCATGATTGATTGATTGAAACGTTTATTTGAAAGACCACGCCTCTGGCTTGTGGGCCTCATGTGGCGTGGGGGAAAGGGAAAAAGGAGCTAGCGATGACGATGGATCAGATGTATTGTCCAATCCCGGAGGACCGGAGGTAGGTGATGATGGATGAAAAGACGGCTGTTCTATCCGCGGGTTCTGAGGACCTCGGGTGGGTCCATTCCCATAGGGTCTTCGGTCGAAGGGAAGGTGGCAGGTTGTTGATCGCCGCCGCCCGTTCGTTTGACGTCTCTGGACAGAACCACACAAGGTGGTCACAAGTCGCGGGGACACCGCAGTGGGGACATTTTTGGTCAGGCCCCGTGTCCTCCTGGTCTGTTGGCCTGTGGAATTTGGCAAGCCAAACGGGAGTTAGCATAGTGCGAGTTGGCAGTCTGTGCAGGGCCACTCGTTCCCATCTTGGAAGCCCTCGAGGGATCGGATGGGGATTAGCAGGTAGGAGCGCAGCAAGTCGCGCCTTCCGGGCATTTCTTTCCTCTTTTTTGGTCTCATAGAGGTCGAAGACTTCTTTGGTTGAAACATCTCGTTGAACGGGCGAAGGGACCGGGCCTTGTGAGGGCTGAATACTTGCTTGTAGCAGTGCCCTCGCCGCCCCGTCCGCCCACTCGTTCCCCGGAATGTTGGCGTGGCCAGGAATCCACGCGATGGTGATCTTCTGTTTAGCCCCGGCGAGGCGAACCAGTTCCCGGATGTGCGCAACCGTAACGTTGCACGTGTTCGAGTGCCCAAGTGCGCGCACTGCCTCTTGGGAGTCTGTGTATATGCGGGTTTCACTGATTTCTGGGCGTGGCATGGTCGTGGCCGTTTCCACTGCGAACAGAATAGCCAGAAGTTCTGCCATGCAGGTGCTTCGTGTACGTGAGGTAAGCTGGTTGCTCGTCGCGTTGCGAGTAGGTGAGTGCCATGCAATTGCAGTTCGGCCGCTATCGTCCCTCGCTGCATCCGTGTAGAAGATTTCTACGTGTTTGAGAAGCTGGCTGATTTCCTTGTTATGAATGGCCGCTTGCGTGGCTCGTCTCTCGGGGCAATCAGGTCCTTCGTGACTTGGAAGGGGTTTGACGGGGGTGACTGCCTCCGCGTTCCAAGGTGGAGTTGATGTCGGCATGAGCGGGCCGTTGATGAGGTGGGCGCGACCACTCGACGTGAGTATGATTCGACCGTGCGCAGTGCGAGACAGCCGTTGAGCTTGGCTCACCCGCATGTCATCGTCGATATCACGGATAGTGTTCATTTGAGCGATGCTCTCGAGTTGGTCTACCTGCGTGAAGCGGGGAAGTGCAGTGACAACCCGCATGGCCGTTCGTAACATGGTGGTGAGTGCTGCTTGTTGTTTCTTCGTGAGACGAAGATAATTAAGTCCGTACACCACCTTAGAGATCAAGATGGTATGGACGAGGCGTCGAAGGAGGTCGTCTTGTGGACCCCAGGCCTTGTTTGAGATGGCCTCGAGTAAGTTTAGGCCTTCTTTCCACTGCGACTTCACCTGCCGAAGCCAGATGATAGCACCGCCTTTGCGGTCAAATGTGACTCCTAGAATTTTGATAAAGTCGGTCTGGGTAATAGGGACTCCATCCACCTGCAGTTGGATGTCTGTATACGGGCGCTCCGGCGTCGGCCGGGAATGACCATATAAGTGGTCTTCTCCGTTGATAATTCCAGGCCTGATTGGAGGGCGAAGGTCGTGACGATGTTCAGCGCTTTCTGCATATAGAGTTGTTGGCTTTCCGCCCCACCTGCCGTCGTCCATAGGGTGACGTCGTCCACATAGATTGTAAAGCGAATTTGCGGGATGGCTTCGAGGGCGAGAGCCAGGTCCACCATAGCAAGGTTAAAAAGAAGCGGCGACAGGACCGCCCCCTGGGGAACTCCAATGTTGTTAGTTCTCCACTGGCTTTTGGTTTCACCGATGGACACCTGAAACGTTTGGTCTTGGAGAAAGGTTTTGATAAAGTTTAGGAGGTGACCCTGAATACCTCGCTTCTTTGCTGCATTCACAACGGTGCTGTGTGTTATGGAATCGAATGCTTTGCGTAAGTCAATCGCCACATGCGTACGCGGCTGGCTTTTGAAGAGCCGACGCTCGTAGAGGTCAAAGTAAAGCATGAGTAGGCTGTCCTGTGTCGAGAGGTGAGAACGGAAGCCCGTTTGCATGGGATAAAAGGCCCCAGTCGACTCGAGGATCCAGGACAAACGAGCATTGACCATGCGCTCTAGAACTTTGCACAAGTTTGACGTCAATGAGATTGGGCGAAGGTTGGCCACCATGTTGGGAGCCATGCCAGGCTTGGGAATAGGGATCACTGTAGATCTCTTCCATTCGGGAGGTAGCTCACCCTCCTCCCAGATGGCGTTGAAGATGTCAAGAAGCTCCCTTGCGTCCGACGGAAGGTTTCGGAGCGCGGAGATAGTAACGAGGTCCGGACCAGGTGCCGACTTGGCTCGTGCTGTCGCGAGAGCGTCCTGGAGCTCGGCGGGCGTGAAGAAAGCGTCCGCCGGGTGTTTGTTTTGTATGGGCTGCCGGACGTAGACATCTGTTGGGGGCGGCTCGGGTTTCTCCGGGAAGAAATAATCTCCCGCCTCCGTCGCGAGTTGTTCTTCGGCAATGTCGAGGTGGAGGGCCAAGTTGCTTCCGGTGTTGCAGGTTTTTGTTTTCCCGGCGAGCCCTTTATAGGCCCGCCAAAACGCACAATAGCCTATCCGTTCGTTAAAGGAGTCGCACAGTTTCCGCCAGTTGGTGCGACAGAGCTCGATTGTGTATTTCGTGGCCTCGGCCGTGGCGTGATTCAGGCGGATTTTGTTCTGGAGATACCTCCTTGTTCTGTAGCGCATAAGGGCCTCCAGTCGCCTGTCCCACAAGTTGATAAGGTGCAAGTCGGGTTGCGGTTTGTCTTCCTTCACGTTGTACTCAGTGCGGGCCTTTTTTAGCGCGTGTTGGATGCGTTCCGCGAAGGGGACACCGGCGAGGCGGGTCATGGCGGTGCGGTAGCTGTCCCATTTTGTGAAAGTGACCTGTCGCCGGGACAAAGTGCGTATGAGAAGTCGTATATGAATGGGAAGGTGGTCGCTGCCCATTGGATCGGCCTGCACTTGCCACTGGACCCGCAGATTTGAAGAGGTCCAAGTTACGTCGGGGGACGTGTCGTTTTGGTTAGAGCTTTGGGCCAGCCGCGGGGGGGGGGGGGGGGGGGGTCTGGTTCGTTGCAGAGGTGACGACCGGTTGCGACGCAGGCTTTTTTAGATGTTTGCCCCGGGCGTTCTTGTTCGGATATCTCCACGCGGTATGTCTGGTATTGAATTCCCCCGCAAGTATAGTACGCTTGTCCTTCTTCATCAGGTCTTTGATCTAATTGGCTTCATTTGGGCCCACGCTTGGCCTGATGTATGTGTTATGTATATCAATGGGCGTGTCCTTAATTTTGATCCTCGTGGAAACAACTTCACGGTCGTCAGAACACGCTGCCTCTGAGTTCAGTTCTGCCTGTGGGTGTGTTTTCTTTACAAGAGTGGTTACAATTCCAAAATTAGAGGTTTGTCTTTGTATACTGGGGTTTATGTAAGTGTTGTAACCCCTAATCTTAATTTTCTCTACGTTAGCTTCCTGTAGAAGAATAACGTCGGGCGTCTTGTTTTTAAGTGCAGTGAGGCGCGTTTTGAGTTCATAAAGTTTCTGTTGCAACCCACCGCAGTTCCATTGGAGGATCCATGGTTGCAGTTTGCCGCGGTGCTTGTGCTGTTTGGGTTTGTGTGAGGCACGTTGGGTGCTTGTACTTTTTTGTTCGGGATTATTGTCTGTCGTTACGAGTGCCTATGAGTCTGTGGATGGCTGTCGTGAGTTCGGCCAGTTGCTTCTCCATCCGAGCAAAGCCCGCGTATTGGAGTTGTAGGACCTGTGCCGCCATGTCCAGCCGTTGGGCCGGATACTCCGGTGATACCGTAGGTTGAAAGGCTCCCATCCTCACTGCTGCATACGACGTCCCGGCATCTTGGCTCGCCGGTCTTTCCGCCGGTGGTGGTAAAGCGGGTTTATCTATCCCTTGCGCCGATTTTTCACCTGTTTTCTTGGCGGGGCGCCGCGGAGGAATGGCGCGCTTCGGGCACTCATTGCTGGTGGCCACGTGGGCCCCACCACAGTTTGCGCACTTCGGAATCTGCGAGCATGCACTTCTCCATGCCATCGTGCTCAGAGCCGCAAGCTCCGCAGCTCTCCTTTTCTCGCGGGCAAACGTCCTTTTTGTGTCCAATCGCATGACATTTAAAGCATACGAGTGGTCTCGGGCGGTACTCACGTACGGGGAGGACTTCGTGCATGTAACTCACTCGTTGGGGGCGAGTTGCGCCTTCAAATGTGACAAGTATCGTGTTTCCCTTCGTCCCCAATGGGTGTGCTGCCACCAGCTTGTGAGTTCTGCACTTAATATCCTCCTGGAGTTGTTGAGGAGTCACCTCGTTGTTCTAACCGCGTAGATACACGACTCCGCGACATTGGTTCCCGGCAAGAGCCTTGTAGGATTGGAGCGCGTTAGTGTCCTCCCTTTGGCGGATTGCCTTGATTTTCAGAAGCTTCTCTGTGAGGAGAGGGTCCCTGGTAGTAATGGCTAGGGCATTTGCCCTCTCATTCTGATGGACGGTGTAGTCAGCTTGGGCTTGAATGCCGGCACTTTCAATGGCTTCGCGGACTTCTTTTCCGATGAATGCACTCACTTCTTTCTTCCCGACGGAGCGAAGCACCACAGTTTGCACCGGGAACACCCTCGGCGTAGATTCGTCGGCATTTCTCATAGGCTGCGAGCTCAATTTTCTTTTCCGTGAGGAAATTCTTAGGAGCGGCCATTCTTTGTCGTCGTTTGTCTCAGAGGCCGGCAACAAATTTGGTGGTGCTGGTGGCTTCGTCAGCTTCAGAGGGTGTCCTTGAAATGTGCCTTCATTGAGCGGGGGTGCGCTGGCTTGGAGAGGCCAACCGCCATCTTGTTCTGTCGAGCGTGCCGGTGTGAGATGGCCGCCATCTTGCATTTCCTGGGCTTTTTGTGTAGGTTCTTCGTCGCCTCTCCGACTTGTTCTATGGGGCGACCGAGATCTTTCGTTCTTTAGTCTAAATCGTGGATCTTGCCTTGGTTCCTTCAGCGTGGAACGGTTCGTGTTATCAACTATTTCTTGTGGTTGTGGCGTGAATCGAGCAACGAGTTGTTGCAGAGCTTCCAGGGGGGCTATGTTGCGCTTTTTGGACTCCCAGGAGACTAGGGAGAGGGAAGTGACGTCAACAACGCAGCAAATGCAGATTGGATGTTGATTTTGTTTTCTTCTGTCAACATCCAATCTGCGTTTCTCTAGTCGTTGACGTCACTTCCCTCTTCCAAGTCTCCTGGGAGTCCAAAAAGCGCAACATAGCACCCCAGGAACGCCGGTTTTCGCTCAATGACGCCGGCCAGAACTTGAAAAAGGTGACTCACCTCCGGCGTTGACAATACTTGGTGGTAGGGTTGATTGACTTGCATCGGGAGCGGAGTGTTCTGCAGCTGCTCAGTGCCGTCTTCGGAAAACGGAGTTTCGGGTAAAAGTTGGTTTTCGGGAAGGTCGGTCATTTTAATGCTGGGCGTGGCCTGCGTTGACTGTTGTGGCCCACCGCCTTCGTAGGGTGGCCCAAGGCTGCGGCCAGGTCCGCAAGGGACCCGTAAGCCTACGGATCAGAAATGAAGGCCTACCCTTTTCATGGCAAACGCCACCAGGAGTTGTTCTAGTCTTTGACGTCCCAGAGAACTTCCGGTTCATAAAAAGAATGAACAAAGCCCACCCTAACACCGCTGTTTGAAATGTTGATGAAACGTTTAACCACCAATTCTCCAGGTGAACGCCAAAAGAACGCAGAACCCCCAGATATGATAAATATTTTCGAATACTCTTGTAAACCAACTTGCCTCCTCCAAGACGTTAAATTGACCAGCCGAGGGCCCTCGTTAAATCTCCAACTTTGATGTGCGTGTAGCGTTTATGCTTTCTAGCACTGGCGACATAGGCAAGCTCGACATACTTTCAAAGATGGAGTGACCGGAAGTTGCTTGGGACGCAGGAGGCAGTTCGTGTTTGTAAACATGAAAAGGGTCTATTGAGAAGAAGCACAGACGAAGTAAAAATACCTTCCGTTCGTCAGGGCTCAGTCTTCTTCTTTTTTTTCTCCTACTTTCCTCAGCTTAGAGCGCATGCTCAGAACGAGCTCACATTAATAGGTTGCTAAGACTGGCAATCTTGATGGTGTTAAATGCACTTTGCAAAAGAACTGTGGAAGCTCGCCATCAGCCCGTGCACAGCATTCGCGCACACAGTTATGAACTGGGAGATCCGCGGACTCTGCAGAGCACGTGGAGCGAAGGCTCGCGCTGCAGAACCCAGGGATCGTAGGTTCAATCCCCACTCCTGCCCGTTTCGATTTGGATGAGCATCGTACCGGCGTGCGGTCGTTTATCGTAATGCGTGGTGCACGTAGCTACAGTGTTCTGGAGAGTTGTAGTGGCTAGGGTGCCTTCATGTGCGCTTTGCTTGGGGTGATGACATCTGGCCATTTTGTTTCGAACGCTTATTTTTATTTTTTGTTCTGAAGCGCGTGAAAGAGTGTGTCCCTGCACGCGCTCGTGGCGCTGACTGTGCTACGGCGACATTTTGTTTCCTGCGATTTCTTTGTATTTTCCCTGTGAGCGCGTGCTGTCGGCATTGGGTACTACAAACGATGGCATCACCCTAAACAGAAGGACATTGAGGCACTCTAGTAGTGGCAAGAGCAGCGCCCGCTTACAATGGGCCGCGTGAAGACGGTCGACGTAGATGGCCGCGAGGGAAGAACGTGGTGCTGGAATTCCGGGCCCGAGGAATATTGGTAGCACATGTGCGATGAGCGAAGAAGAAGGCGAGGTTAAGGCGGTACGCTTCTCCCGAACGTAGCCCCGTATCACTTTTCTTTTGTGGTGTAGTGATGGGGTGTCTTCACCGTTCCGTTACCGTCTCGGTAATAAATGCATGGAAAAAGACGTACACACACCGCTTCGCGCCGGGATGCAAGTCGGGCTACTCGGACAACAGTGGCAGCCTGAGCACCAGCGATCGTAAGTCGTCGCTGTTTCGTGCGCCAAAAGAGGAGTCGCGCAGACTACAGTGGGAACAAAATGTTAAACGAGAAGATAAGCGCCTCGCCAAGACATCAGTGGTATGCGAGAGACATTTTTAACCGCGACTTATCCTTGGGGACTATATGCACATTGTGGTCGCGAAAAGCTCCAGTCGAACCACAGTAGTTGAATTTTTTGGACACTTTGTCGCCCCTTTATCAACGTTTGGCACTGACATGGTAGGCGCCAAAATGGCGATCAAATAGCAAAATAACCTTTTAGCGTCTTTTTATTGACAAGTGTCCATACAATATTTGCATATTATCATTTTATAGTCATCCTACTGTCAATCTGGCGCCCCCGGCGGCAGTGCACTATTGGCCAATTCCTGCTGCAAGTGAAGCAAACTTCAACTAATGTACGCTATAGGTTCAACTGGCGCGAGTGTGCCGCGGCAAATTGAAACAGACCACACATGGGTAAATTACTTCTAAAATGTAATTTAATTACAATTACTTTGCTCCAAAAGTAGTTTAATTACAATTGCAATTACTACTACGTGAAAAGTAATTCATTAAAATTACAAATTACTTTAAAAAGTAATGCAATTACTCTAAAATTACTTAATTCTGAGAGCGACCAATTTGGGCCATATAACTTCAAACGAGATGTTAAGAATTCAATGCAGTTCTTTATTCCTTGACACAATGTTTGAGGAGGATTAAGCATCGCTGTATAAATGCCACGTATTGTACATTCCTTCTGTGAATTTTGTTAAATTAATGAGAGAACTTGACAGTTTGGGATAATAAAATCCTACATTCTTATATTTTCAATAAATAATAACAAATTAGCCCACATGTGCGTACCAACCGGGGAGGGGGGCAAGGGGCTGCTTGTCCCCCCCCCCCCCCTGTTCTCAGAGTGGGGGAGGGGGGGGGGGGCAAAGCATGTATTTTGCCGCCCCTGAAACAGCCACCACCGGGCAGGGCAAACACTGGCTGGCGGCGCCCAAGGGATACCAAGGGAACTGCCCCCTGGCCCTGGGAAGAGGGGGGGTGGGGGGGGGGGTCGGGTCTGGTTTGCCCACCACTCAAAAACAAGTTGGCACGCCACTGTTAGTTCATATACCCGGAGACACCAGATCGCTAAAATAAAATTGGGCTGGCGCACTTTTGTTAGCCAGGCAAATAAAAATGCGACAATTCGTCTTATCTGAATATTTTAATAGTGTTGATGGAAGACTACAATCCACATCCATACGTGCTAATACAACCATATTTACAGACAAGCCTTTCATTTTTTTGTAAATTATTTACATTCAGTTGAAATTACAATGGCTCAAAATTTATAAGACGAATTGTCGCATTTTTATTTGCCTGGCTAACAAAAGTGCGTCTGCCCAATTTTATAGGGGCTCCCGATTCAATGATGAGAATATCCACAGGTGCGAAGTCAGCTCCAAAATGCTTATGCAAATAATATCCGAAGTAAAACCAACAAAAAATAAACGAAAATAATACAACAAAAGAAAACAAATATGCGACAATACTCGAAGAGGGGCGTATGAAACTGGCAAACAAATAACAAAAAAAACTAGCTTCATAGACAATTAAAATCCCCAACCTCGACTGAAATTTGAACCTCAATTTTGTTTCTTTTAATAATTTGGCATGTTTATGCTACTGTTTTCTGCTCGCAACACAGACGGCGCCACATGGCGCCATTGAGGTAAGCTCCAAAGAGGATTCTCTCAACCCGCAGTGTAAGCGTCAAACAACAAACAACGCGACGATATTTTGTTGTGCGTGTGTGTGAGTGCGTGTCTATGTGTGCGAGTGTGTCACCGAGCGCTAAGCCGCTTGTGCGAGCCACACACGCACATTGCACTTCACGCACATTGCACTCGCAAAACACATCCAAACGGCGTTGATTCTCGATCGGTATCAAAGTGTGTGAAGGCACAGAGACGCGGCACTTCGGCGTGCCAAGGTATAGCTTTGATCACGCCGCGAGACCGGCGAAACTACTTATTGACGAGTTGTTCCTTCTTTTTCTGCGGCATCGCACTTTCAAAAAACATATACACGTATTCCCAACGGCAAGTCTCACTGCTTACACAGGGTTTTAAAAAACTTCTTCGGCGAATGACGACGAACGACGACTAGCGGAATGGCGATTTTCCCGCGTGCAAGATGGCCGTCCGGTGGCCGTACTCGCGGAGCGGAAGCAGCTAAGCGAAGTTTCGTATCGCAAATAAAACCTTTATTTTACTAAATTTGTTTTGGCTTCTTATGTTCGTTAAAACTCTTTATTATTTTGTTTCGCTACTGCTACTGTTTTACTAATAATGTTATTTTAAAGTTTTTTTTTTTTTTTATTTCCGCATTTATTATGCACTTTGAGAAAGCCTTTGCAAGCCAATCCAAGCCACCCTGAACCCCTGAACTTCATTTGCGCCGGAATGTACAGTACAGGGTGAAACAAGGAGACGGCAGGCTCTTTAAATCGACCGGAAAATTCGGTTTCTTAACCTATCGCGCTACGACTTTGTGCAGCGTTGCCCACAGATGGTGCATTTTTTTTTTGTAAAATTTGCAAAGAACGAACTTACCTGAGGAAAAAGTAAAGAAAGAAAAAGGCTTAGCTCCTATGGAAACGCAGCGACGCCACCGGTCTTCAAAGAGCACGTCGCCGTTTCGCACGGGACACAAGAGATGGCGCAACGAACGCCGCCAACGAAGGAGCATACGGCGCCGAGAGCCAGCGTCTTTAGCAGACAATCTTTTCGACTCAAAAGCGGCGCGCGTTCCGCAGGCGGCGACAGTCGCAGAAACAAAAACAGGCGCGGTAAGAACAAGCAACTGCAGTTCCTTGTCTGCTAAATACGCCGGCTCTCGGCGTCGTCTGCTCGTTCGTTGGCGGCAGTTGGCGTCGCGACCGCTTGCGCCATCTCTTGGCTCCCGTGCGAAACGGCGCCGTGCTCTTTGAAGAACGGTGGCGTCGCTGCGTTTCTATAGGAGCTAAGCCTTTTTCTTTCTTTACTTTTTCCTCAGGTAAGTTCGCTCTTTGCAAATTTTACAAAAAAAAATGCACCATCTGTGGGCAAAGCTGCACAAAGTCGTAGCGCGATAGGTTAAGAAACCGAATTTTCCGGTCGATTTAAAGAGCCTGCCGTCTCCTTGTTTCACCCTGTAGTTGCGGTTTTGTGGGTCTTTTATTTTTACGTAGAACTCATATTGATCCAATATGCCGCGTCTGAGAATCAAATTTGCGACTAATAAGTGGCGAGGCACCACGCGAGCAGGAATGAACAGCCCTGGAGGTCGTGGGCACAGCTGAACTGGTTCATTCCTCGGTGCTTCACGAAGGTAAGCCTTTTTTCTCTGCGTCCTAAGCTTCCGTTCAAGCATCTCCTTGGTTAGTTTCCTTGCCCTGCATTTGTCTAATCGCGTTCGAGAAATGTATTCGGACAGTTATTTTCCGTTGGCGAGCATCTCTTCCACGCGCTTTTCTTCAAACCGTCCGACGGGTTGCGAGTTTAAT